>OX465191.1:23839377-24477377 GCA_949987655.1 Polymixis flavicincta | reverse complement strand
AGCTTCGAACCCATAAAGAATGAGCTCATAGAAGCAATGAAACAGCATAGCTCACTAATTAAAGAGAACATGCAAAGCATGGGAAAGTTACAGGATGCTTTAGCGATCACACCAAGCGCTGGAGAGACAACCTATGCCGGTGTTGTGGCAGCGCGTAGTGGCCAGACCGGGGGACAGGCCCTGGAGCGAGCGACGCTGCACTCGGTGGTTGTCTCCTCAAAAGAAGACTTCGACACGGGAGAGGAGGTCTTCGAAAGGATAAGAAAAGCGGTGGATGCTAAAGAGGGCTGGGTGCAGGTGGAGAGAGTAAGGAAAGCCAAGGACAGGAAAATAATTATGGGGTGCACAACAAAGGAGGAAAGAAGAAAGATAAAGGAGAGATTGGAAGCGGTTGGAGAGAACCTCATTGTCGAGGAAGTGACAAACAGAGACCCGCTTCTGATTCTGAGGGATGTGTTGTTAGTACACACTGATGAGGAGGTCCTCAAAGCCCTCAAGAATCAGAACCGGGAGATCTTTCACGACCTTGGCGACGAGGCAGATAGAATGAAAGTCAGGTACAGAAAAAAGACTAGGAACCCGCTAGTGAGCCACATCGTGCTGACTGTCTCCCCCACTATTTGGAGGAGGGCGATCGAAGGAGGGAAGCTCCGGATTGACCTCCAAAGGGTACACGTCGAAGACCAGACGCCTCTGGTGCAGTGCACCCGCTGCTTGGGCTACGGTCATGGAAAGCGCTTCTGCAAAGAAGCAGCTGACCTTTGCAGCCACTGCGGCGGACCGCACATTAGAGCGGACTGCCCAGATAAGCAGCTGGAAGAAGCAGCGGCCTGCATTAACTGCACCAGATCCAAGATGGGAGACCGCGAGCACAACGCTTTCAGCAGTGAATGCCCGGTCCGAAGAAAGTGGGACGCATTGGCCCGAGCTACAACGGCATATTGCTAAGGTGGTCTTGGCATCTACCCGCAAAACAGCGCGACGATACTGGCGCAACACCAACTGCGTCGCTGTACTATGCTCACCGGACAGGCTGGCGCATCACTGCACAGGTGTGAAGGCAATCACAGGACTAGACCATCAAGGTCTTATAAAGATTATTTTAAATTGTACCCAGTTTCATGAGAAACTGGACCAATTGAAGCAGAAAAATCAGCTGTGGTGGTCCGACAAACTAGCCATGAAAAAGGAGAGAGGCACTAAAATAGAGAAAAGTCGTTGTGCCAAGCCAGTCCGCAATGTGAGAGTCGTCAAACGGTATCTGAAAGAGAAGGTAACGTTTAAGCAAAAGGCAGCCAAAGCTCGGTTCTATGGTTTAGATATTATTGTTATAGTAAAAGTATCTATTATAGTAGTTAATAATATTAATAAATTAGGAAACAAAAGTAAATTAGATTATAAATATGACTATATAATATATTGTTATATATATTAGGATAGGCATGATATTAAAATAGTGTGAATAAAAAAAATATAGATAAGATTAGTGTAGATAAAACTATGTTTATTTTATGACTCCATAAAATAGAAAGAACGTATAAAAACACAAAAAAGGAAAATACAAAAATAATAATATATTAAAACTAAGTGTGTGTTAGCCTGTAAATAAAATATAAAAAACATGTAAAACATTTAAAAAAAAAAAAAGAAAAATACAAAAATAATACATAGATAAAAGAGTGTTAGATTGTAGTATACATAGTCTGTATAAGTAACTATAAGTTTAAATTCTAAAACATTAAAAGCACAAAAACAAAACAAACAAGCAAAATATATATTGAAATTCTCCATCTTCCCTATTACGAGTTAATTAGTGCAAAACCTGTCAAGTGATACAAAAGGCTCTGATAATGTCAGAGGTAACTGGCAAGGCAGGAGTGGGTTTTAGCCGGTAAGAGTCCGGCACTACCCAGACTGCGTCACTAGTGAGGCAGTCTGGGTGTCCATGAGGATTTCCCACTCCTGCCCAAACAAAAAAAAAAAAAAAAAAAAAAAAAAAAAAAAAAAAAACCTAACCTAACCTAACCTAACCTAACCTAACCCAGTACCCCCCCAGCTCTCGTGGCGGTCGGATCGTTTTTAAAGCAACTCCGCGCTTAAAAATTCTTTTAAGTGGTATTTTTTATCGCTAGACAGTCGTGCTATATATCAAAAGAACCGTCTTTTTGCCGCGCAAGTGTCTGTGAAAACCCTGTGAATTTTTAATATCCGGGAGAAAAGTTATCAGTGAAAAACCAAAAAAGTGCACACTTGGGAATTCTTCGGAGACCTGTAACTCCGAAAAGGGATCGACGACCCCAAATTTTTACCACACTATTTTGTGTGACACGGCAAGACGCTTCTAACGACACCAAGCAAGGAAAATTCTGACTTCGCGTTCCCAAGAAACAAGCTGAAAACTATGAACATAACCTCGAAATTAGTCCACGTGGTTTCTAAACGAGTGGTTGCTGGTTGCTGATTTTTTGGGAGAGTGTAGGCGGTACTTGGACGAGAACAACGATACGTCGATTGGATTTTTAGTTACATAAGGTACTGAGATAATATTATTAGAAGATTCAAAATTCAGACCCCTGTCCTGGAAAATTTTCAGGCAGAACCCCTAATTTTTCTGGTGATTCCTGCTGCGCGCTCGACTGAAGAAGATATCCAGCTGAATTACGCATTTTTATTTTGTCTATTTTGCCTAAAAACACAGTTTTTATAATTTTTTCACATTTTTATATTATTTATAACCTAAAATTTTAATTATTTAATTTTTTATAAAGGTTTTTTATAGAAGCATATTTTACGCAAATTTATATGATTTTTTTAGATTTTTATGTGAAAGGGCTTTAAAGTTATAGAATTTTTAGAGTTTTTCTTTGTTTAATTAGAAATAAATAGTCTTAAAAATAATTTAACCCTGGAATTGTGTTCAGACCATATATTCCGACCAATTTAAGTCCAAAGTTGCCCTACATATCTTAAGAAACGGCGGAAATAGACTTTTCAGCCATTTTGGTTTTTATGGTTGAAAATTTCAACTCTAGTTATCTCCGGAACTTTTAGGCGTAGAACTTCCGGATTTCTTCTATTCCCAGGAGAATATACACGGGAAAAAAAATTCTGTAAATTTCAGGCATTTTTCAGGCCTGAAAGTTTTCGGTCCTGAAACTTATCTTGCCGGATAGGGGAGGTCAGTTCAAATACTGCACCCAAAACCGCGTCACTCTCCGACAAACGGGGACGGAGTTAAAGCCACCTTAAGTTGACGTTTGACATAAGGGCGGCCATCTTGGAAAATTTCAACCAGACGTAGCTCCGGACTCGGTGGTCGTAGAGAGTCGCCGTTTCGACATTGAGGGTTGTGGGGACAAAGCCTTTCGCGCGGGACAGTTTTCAGGAGTTTTGGGGCCTAGAATTTTCAGGATCCTGAAATTCAGCTCAATCGAAGGAGCAAGTTGGGGCAATACTGACGAGCCCAAACTCGAGCGCTCTACGACCAGCTAAACCAGATATATAACTTGTTAAAGATCGACTTTGACAGCTGTGTCGCCATTTTGGAAAAACTTCAAACACCTCTATCTCTGCAACGGAGGGTCGTAGAGCGACGAGAATCGTTTTGGGGAGATAGGTTTTTACTTTCCTCGCGGTCGGGTATACTTTCAGGCGTTTTCAGGAGCAAAACTTTTTTCAGCCTGAAAAGTGTTTCGGTTTATAGGTCTTGTCGGGCTCGACAAGATAAGCCCAGGCACGGTGCAGTTCGGTCCGGTGGTTGCGGAGAAATCGGGTTGTAACCACATTGTGGCCGCCATCTTGGATGGTAACCAAGATTTTCAAACTGTGTTTGCTCCGGAATCCTTAGGGCTAGCTGCCCCGTGTTTGGTATTGTCGAGTCGGTCTCGGCGGGCCCTATCGTCTGCCAATGTCAGATTGACTCTACATAGAGCTAATACTCCACAAAAGTATAAAATTCGGTTTTTAGAGCTGGAGTCCATTTTTCTTACTATTTAGAGCCGCTTGTGGATGCCTAGAGCCCCAAAGCCTATGTAGAGTCGTGGTAGAGACTAGTAGAAACCGAAACAACATAGAGTTTAAGTTTTTGTTATTACTTACTTTTATATTTGTAAAATTGTTTGTTTTTACTCTGTCTTGTTTTTACTCCATCGTCCCTATTGACGTTTTTCTTATTTGACTCCATCGTCCCTATTGACGACTTTTTATTTTTTAATTGACGCATACCTCACAACATGTTTGGCTTTAGGACGCCGCTTAAGCCGACCGACGGCGGAAAATCGCCGCCAAAACCGGGGGCAGACGCCCTTCAAAATGTTAGGCGCAGCATAGGGGAGTGGGAAGGTACAGGAAGTAGCGCCATTCCTCCCCTGAGTGAAAAGACGTCGCAGGCTGGCCCTGCGAAAACGAAGACAAAGGCCGTTTTGACGCAAGAGAGCAAAACTACAACGACTTTGAGAAAGTCTCTCGACTCACCGCCAAAAATCAAATATGCCGATCGGACAGCGGAGGCAAAGGCCTGCATAACCAAGGCCAAACTACACCTGGGCAGCTCCCGGAATACTAAGACCGAAATAAAGACTGCCATTACCGAAGCTACCGAACGACTTTACCAATTGGTAAAGGAAGCTGAAACGGAGCTGAAAGGGCTTAAGCTTAAAATTGCCAAGGAAGGGCCCATACTGATAGAGACAACATCGGTGGCCGAAAGCTCAACTTGTCTCGCTCTCCCTCAAAACATAGGCGCAAATATAATGCAATCAATCGACCAGCACGCGAAGCTCATAGCGGAGAGCAACAAGAAAATAGAGGAGCTGAAGGAAACCCTAGACAAACAAAGGGATTTTTTGGAAAAGGGAAGTACTTACGCGAGCGTGGCTGCAGCTGGGGGAGTAAAGTCGCTGCCAAAGCGTAGTACTCTACACTCGGTTGTGGTTACGTCCAACGACGAGACAGAAACCGGCGATGAAGTCCTGGATAGAGTTAGGAAAGCAGTTAATGCAAAAGACGGGTGGATAAAAGTCGAAAAAGTTCGAAAAGCCAAGGACCGCAAAATTATTATAGGACTCGAAACCGAGCAGGAAAGAACCAAGCTTAAAGACAGACTCCAAAGAGAAGGATTTGACCTCACTGTCGAGGAGGTTAAAAACAAGGACCCACTCCTGATCTTGAAGAACGTCTTGGTAGTCAATACCGACGAAGACGTTCTCAAAGCCCTCAAGAACCAGAACCAGGGTATTTTTAACAACCTCGATAGTGAGGAAGACAGAGTAGTGGTCAAATACAGAAGAAGGACAAGAAACCCTCACATCGGCCATGTCATCTTGTGCGTCTCGCCCTCCATCTGGCGACGAGCAATAGACCTCGGTACGGTGCACATAGATCTCCAGCGTATTAGGGTCGAAGATCAGACCCCGCTGGTTCAATGCACTCGTTGTCTGGGCTTTGGACACGGCAAACGTTTCTGCAAAGAACCTGCGGATCTGTGTGGCCACTGCGGCGGTCCTCACTTAAGACCAGAGTGTCCGGACTGGCTTTCCAGCTCACCACCCGCCTGCCGAAACTGTATGAAGGCAAAAATAGATCACGGAACGCCTCATAATGCATTTAGCCACGACTGCCCGGTACGCAGAAAATGGGATGACGTGGCCAGATCCACTGTCGCGTACTGCTAAGGGCACCCCAGCAGAAAACTCCCATTATGGAGTACTACAGGCAAACCTCCAACGCAAGAAGCTAGCCACTAATGAACTACTGATAGAGGCTACAAAGCGCGGAACAGCAGTGGCGCTACTTCAGGAACCATACGTGGCAGGAGCAAAAGTAATGAGGAGTCACAGGGGCGTTAGGATCTTCCAGAACACTGGCATTGGAGAAGGGACTGTCAAAGCGGCAATAGCTGTCTTTAACAGCGACCTCACGGTCAAACAGTACCCGAAACTCACCACTAATAACATCGCAGTGGTGGGAATCCAGACCAGTGCCTGGGAGATCACGCTTGTCTCCTTTTACTTTGAGCCAGACCAGCCTATTGAGCCTTATTTAGAACATCTTAAGCAAATAAGGCTCGCAGTTGGTTCCAAAACGTTGATAGTTGGAGGGGACGCCAATGCAAAAAGCATATGGTGGGGCAGCCCAACGGTCGATAGCAGGGGGAACGAGATGGCAGGTACTCTCTTCGAACTGAACCTGAATATTTTAAACCGTGGGGAAGTTCCGACCTTCGACACCATTCGAGGAGGGAAACGCTACAGCAGTCACGTGGACGTTACCGCCTGTTCCAACGACATCCTGGACCGCATAGATGACTGGAGGATTGATGAATGTCTCACGAGCTCGGATCACAACGGCATCACGTTTAGGATCCTACTACAGAAATCTAGAGGAATAAAAATAGAAAGGACGACTAGGCTGTTCAACACGAAGAAAGCCAATTGGACAAAATTTCATGAGAAACTTGGCCAATTGAAACTAGATTATAACTTCACAACAGCCGAAATCGACAAAATTTGCGATAAAGAGCAAATTGACGCTTTAACAGTTAACTTCACAAAAGCAGTTAACAAAGCATGCAAGCAGTCAATGCCTACCAAAAAAGTCCAAGAGGAACTTACCTTGCCGTGGTGGTCCGAGAGACTCGATGAGATCAAGAAGACCGTCGCTACAAAGAAGCGCAGGATTCGCTGTGCCGCCCCAATCCGGAAGTCGAAGGTCATAGAAGAGTACCTGAAACAAAAAGAAGAGTACGAATTAGAGGCGGCCAGAGCTCAGACCGAGAGCTGGAAGGAGTTCTGCGGGAAGCAGGATAGGGAGGGGGTTTGGGAGGGAATTTATAGGGTTATAGGTAGGACGCGGTGTAGGGAGGAGGACCTGCCGTTGGAAAGGAGCGGTGATGTGCTGGATGCGAGAGATTCTGTCAAATTCCTGGCGGAAACATTCTACCCGGAGGATCTCCTGGAATGTGACAATGAACATCACCGATCCATCCGAATGAAGGCCGAGAACGTGAACTGCGGAGAACAAGATGATTCTTGCGACCCGCCGTTCACGACGGCAGAACTAAAAAATTCGATGGAATCCTTCAACCCAAAGAAGGCACCGGGTTCCGATGGCTTCACCGCCGATATCTGCCGACACGCCGTGGTTGATGACCTGGAATTATTCCTACGGTTCCTAAATAAGTGCTTGGAACACCATTACTTTCCCACCGCCTGGAAGGAGGCAACAATAGTAGTATTGAGGAAACCCGGGAAAGATAACTATCTCACTCCCAAATCGTATAGGCCGATTGGGCTATTGCCTATACTCGGAAAAATTTACGAGAAGATGCTAGTGGCCCGCCTGAAGTACCACCTCCTTCCAAGGATGAGCACCAGACAGTACGGATTCATGCCACAAAGGAGTACGGAGGACTCCCTCTATGCTCTCATGCAGCATATAAACAAAAAACTAGAGCAAAAAAGGATTGTCACACTTGTATCCTTAGACATAGAGGGAGCCTTCGACAGCGCCTGGTGGCCAGCGATAAGAGTCCGTCTGGCCGAGGAAAACTGCCCACTGAATCTCAGGCGGGTATTTGATAGCTACCTTAGTGACCGAAAAGTCTCGATCAGGTACGGTGGGGAGGTATACAACAAGGACACAAACAAAGGATGTGTCCAGGGCTCAATTGGAGGCCCAATCCTTTGGAACTTAGTTCTGGACCCCCTCCTTAAATCAGCAGAGAGCAGGGGAAATTACATCCAGGCTTTTGCGGACGACGTCCTCCTGGTTTTCGACGGAGAGACCGCACTAGAGGTGGAGAAATGTGCCAATGCCGCACTCAACCATGTTCTGGCGTGGGGTGTCGAGAATAAACTCAAGTTTGCACCACACAAAACAACCGCGATGGTGATAACCAGGAAGTTAAAATATGACACACCACGCCTCAGCATGGGGGGGATTGCAATTGACATGTCAAAAGAGATTAAGCTTCTGGGTGTTACAATCGACCACAAGCTGACCTTCAACACCCACGTCTCACTGGTCTGCAGGAAGGCAGTGGCCATTTATAAGCAACTGTGTAGAGCCGCAAAGGTCAGTTGGGGGCTGCACCCAGAGGTTATACGCCTGATGTATGTGACATGCATAGAGCCCATAATCCTTTACGCCGCGAGCGTCTGGGCACCGGCCGCGGAAAAGTTGGGCATCGTCAAGCAGTTTGGGACCGTCCAGCGCGGAATCGCCCAAAAAATGTGTAAAGCATACCGTACGGTCTCCCTGAACTCGGCCCTGGTGTTGGCTGGGATACTCCCGCTCGACCTCCGTGTACGGGAAGCAGCCGCACTATACGGAGCCAGGAGGGGCGTACCCCAGCCCATACTGGGGGGCAGAGAGGTAGAGCGGGTGGCCCCAGCGCTGGAAGCCCCACACCCCGCGGAGAGGATGAACCTGGAATTCGAAAGCCTGGTAGATGAAGAACAATACCGACACCACAGCAATTTTGCTGTGAGGATCTTCACCGACGGCAGCAAAATTGAGGGCAAAGTCGGAGCGGCGCTTTCCTTGTGGAACGGCACCGCCGAGATAAAGGCCCTCAAGCTTGCCATGCCGTCTTATTGCACCGTCTACCAGGCTGAACTCCTGGCCCTGCAAAGAGCGGCAGGCGAAGTGCTCAAGTCCCGTGAAACCACGTTCGGCATTTTCAGCGACTCCATGGCGGCCCTTCAGTCGGTGATCAACACAAGTTCCCCCCACCCCTTGGCCGTGGACACTAGAGACACCTTGCGACGCTGTAAGCTCCAGAACAAAAGCGTCTCGTTGTTCTGGATAAAGGCCCACGTAGGGTTGGAGGGAAACGAGAGAGCCGACCAGCTCGCGAAGGAAGCCGCCCTGGGGTTGAAGAAAAGGCCGGATTACGATCTGTGTCCCGTTTCATTCATCAAGCGGTGTATCCGGTCGGAAACGCTTGAGGAATGGAACGGGAGATATCGGTCGGGTGACACAGCTTCGGGAACAAAAATCTTCTTCCCGGACGCAATCATTGCATACGGTGTGGTGCGGAAGATGACTCACACGAGTATAACCACACAAATTTTGACAGGGCATGGCGGGTTCTCTGCATACTTGAAACGCTTCAAGTGTAAAGAGAATCCGTCGTGCGCCTGTGAGCCTGGTGTCGAGGAGTCAGTTCCGCACATTCTGTTTGAGTGCCCAATAAACGCAAAAAAGCGATATGAGGTGGAGCAGCAATTAGCTGTTGAACTTGTTGCTGGGAATGCGTCGGAGTTAATGATGGGGAAGAAAAGGAACGAATTTCTTAAATATTGTATACAAATAGCATCAAAGGTCATAAATAAAAACAAGACAGAATAAGAAAGTATGCTGTCCTAATATAGTGTAGTATATTGAAGACTAGCATAGTAAAATAAGTTATAAAATAGTGTAATAATTAGAAGTCTATACAATGTTAAAATAGAAATAAGTTAGCACATAAATAAAAAGCAAAATTGAAAATTGCTCCCCCGTCACTGTAAAACCATGTCTCTAAAATAATGAAACTAGAATTGTAAATATAAGAACAGTGATATTAAATACTGATCCACGTATCCGTATGAAATATTGCTTAACATTATTCATAAGTAGCTGTAAGAATTAAAAAGTGTGTGAAATAGGCATAAGTTAGATTAAGTGTAAAGAAAATGTTAAATGAAATAGGAATAGCTAAAAATTTATGGTACTTCTGTGTAAAAGACATAAAATTAGAATAAGTGTTAATGTATAGCAACAATAAACAACCGTGTCATTGTTATTCTGAGTACACCCACAAATGAAAAATAAAAGTAAAAGATAGTTAGACACAAATAAGCTGATAGCTGGGAAACCCACCCATACAAGTATTAAATGAGGATGAATGAAAGAAAGAAAAAGTATGTAGAATAAAAGTACGAGAGGCAAAAACGCGAGAACTGGTATGAAAGATAAAGCAGACAGGCATAGGCTCCGATCATGTTGGAGGTAGAAGTATAAAAAAAAAAAAAAAAAAAAAAACCTAACCTAACCTAACCTAACCTTTTTTTTTTTTTTTTGTTTTTTTTTGATTACGGGGGGAAATCCTCATGGATGTCCTCCGCCCCGGGGAGGGCGGAGGGGTCTGTCAGACTCTTACTGACTAAAACCACCCCGGTGTTCCGTCTCTCACTTACGCCGGGGATCACGGGAACTAGTAAGTCTTCCGCGATCCCCGACTAGTGCCGGCCCGCCAATGCGGGCCACCTCGCGATAGGGGGGGAGTGAGGTGTTAAACTCCCCCCCACATCAAAGAGAGGCGCGCGTGGAACACTACGCGCCGCCATCTCGGGTCCTAAGAAGTAGGGGGCGACGGATTCCCCAGTCCGTCGCCCCTGGACCCATTTAGGGGGGCTGGAAGAGGGCGTTGTCCGCCCTCCGCCGACGCCCGGTGCGTCTGCTGCGGATCGGGTTAGCAGAAGCGATCTCCCGCTCCCTCTCCGCAGCCTCCTTCTGCGAGATGACTGTTTCGCAGAAGGACACCACCGCGTCCCAGGACTCCTCGCTGTCGACCATCGAGTCGACAACGGCCGGCAGCGACAGGTCACTGCCTACTCCTGAGATGAGGGCACGGCGTGGCTCCGTCCAAGCGGCACACTCTGCCAGCGTGTGCCACGCCGTGTCCTCCCGACAGTCGACGCAGTGGTGACACCGAGCGTCCGGCTCCCTGTTTATGCGACACAGGTACTTCCCGAAGCAACCATGCCCCGAGAGCACCTGTGTCACCCGAAACGACAGGGAGCCGTGCCTCCTCCCGAGCCAGCGCTCGAGTACTGGCCGGATCGCCCCGATGGTGGCGGAGCCGGCGGTAGGGCGTGAAAGCCTGTCCCGCCATTCCACCACCAGGGCTGCGCGAAGCTGTGACCGACGCAACTCCAAATGTCGCGGCGTCAGCCACTCGCCCCGCGCCCTCGAGTCCTCGCGCCACCGATGCAGCGACGCGAGTACCTTCGCCTCGAGGTCCCACGGTGGGGATCCGGCCAGTACGCAAGCCGCCTCGTAGGAGATCGTGCGATATCCCCTTATGACTCTGACGGCCATAGCTCGCTGCGGTTTCCGCAAGACAGCGATGCTGCCGGCCGTCAGGTCAGCCGCCCAGATCGGGGCCCCATACAGGGCCATCGATCGCACGATCCCCACGTAGAGCCGCCTACAGGCGGCGCTCGGGCCCCCCAGATTGGGAAGCAGCGTTGACAGCGCCCCAGCCGCGCCCAACAACTTGGGCGCCAGCCGCTGGAAGTGGGGTCCGAAATCCCACCGGCTGTCGAGCACCAATCCCAGATACTTCATGGTGGACTCGACAGCAATTCGGGACCCCCCGACCACGATGTGTGATCCCGGTGGCGGCGCCCGCCGGGGGCCATGAAAGACCATGGCCTCCGACTTGTTGAGGGCCACATCCAGGCCAAGGCGCCGTATGCGGGTCACCACCTGTGACACCGCAGCCGTCGCCAGCAACGCTGCCTCCCTGTACGAGCTCCCCCGGGCCGTGACCAGCGTGTCATCTGCATAACACGTCAGGTCCACGCCCGGCTGGAGCTCGCCCCTCAGCACCCAGTCGTACCCGATGTTCCACAGGAGCGGTCCCACGACCGAACCCTGTGGAACACCGCACGACATGCGGCGCTGGTTTCCGCCATCACGTCCCATGTAGGTGACACACCTATCCGCCAGATAGGCCCCAACGATGCGGCGGAGGTACGGAGGCACCCGATGGTACTGCAGTGCCTCCCGGATGCAGCTCCAGGGCAGGGTGTTGAAGGCGTTGGAAATGTCCAAGGACACCGCCAACATCACCCCGCCCCGGGACACAGCTTCCTCCGCCAGGACTCTCACCCGCGATATCGCGTGGATGGTGGAGCGCCCGTGCCGAAAGCCGAACTGGCTCTCGGCTAGGTCAGGCCCCTCCCTGCTTAAGTGTCCGACGAGGCGGGCGGCGATAATCCGCTCAAACATCTTACCCACCTCGTCGAGCAGCACTATGGGCCTGTACGCGGACGGCGAGTCCGCGGGGCGCCCCACCTTCTTGAGCAGGACCAGACGACCAGATTTCCACAAAGTGGGAAACTGGCCCTGCTCAAGGCACGTGGTGTAGAGTCCTCTCAGTTGGGGCTCTAGCTCCTTCAGAGCGAGGGCTAGCACTATGCCGTGAATACCATCGGGCCCCGGAGCCACGTTCTTGGCCCGGAGCCGCATCACGGCCGCCCTCATCTCTGGCTGTGTCACCTCTGGGACGCTGATGGCGACCTCTTCGGTAGGCTCTGCGGCTGTGGGCAAAGCCATCGGCGGCGGAGTGTGCTCCGCTCTAGCCGGGAAGAGCGCTGCGACCACATCTTCCAACAGCTCGGGTTGGAGACTCTCCGTGAGTGGAGGCGCCGCGGCTCGAAGTTTCCCTCGAACCGCACGATACGGGCGCCCCCACGGATCTCCGTCGAGAGTCTCCAACATCTCTTCCCTGGCTCGCGTCCTCGCTTCGCCGATGGCCAGCCACAGAGCCTCCTTAGCCGCGCGGTACACCTCATACAGCGCGGCTTCTTCGTCAGGGACCCGACGACGTCGCCTCCGGTATCGGGTGTACTGGCGTCTGACCGCCACGCACTCCACACGTAGTCGAGCGATCTCGGCAGACCACCAGTACACCTGGCGCCTTCCTGATTGCGTGTGGACGCGGGGCATGGACGCGTCGCTGATTTGCGTCATCGCCCCGCGAAACCACAGCGCCTCCTCTTCGACGTCGACGGGTCCAACCGTCGCCGACTCCCGGTTCCAGGCCTGGACAACAGCGGCCTCCTCGAGAACTTCCCTGTCGATGCGCTTACGCGCCCAGCGCGGGCCGTCCGTTCGCGGGGCCGATGGGCTGCGGCCGCCAGTGGTCTGGGCAGAGACGTCGAAGCGGATATATCTGTGATCCGACAACGTCTCCACCTCCACGGCGACACGCCAGTCGCGGACACGGCTCGCGACAGCAGGGCTAGCGAACGATACGTCTACGATCGAACCGCCCCGCTGCCGCACGCACGTGTATACCGAGCCCCGGTTTAGGACGACCAGGCCAGTCGTGACCACCCACTCCTCCAGCGCCTCACCTCTAGCATCGGTCACCGGGGATCCCCACGCCGAAGACTTGGCGTTGAGATCCCCTAGTAACAGCACGGGGCGAGGGTGGAGTCGGCCTACGACGGCCCCCAACTCGACAAGGAAGTTCTCGAAGTCGGCGAGGCTCTTGTTGGGCGAGAAATACGCTCCAACAATGCCAATGCCGTCCGCGAGGGCGGCCACCCAACCGCGACCTCGGGACGGGTTGACGAGAGCCCTGCCGATGATGGCCACCAAGCCGTCTAGGTCTCCCACCCAGTTATCCCTGGGGGGGACAAAATACGGCTCGGCGACCACAGCCACGTCGATCGACCACTCTGCCATGCTCTGGATCAATAGATCCTGAGCTCTGGCAGCGTGGTTGATGTTGCCCTGGAGGAAATGGTAAGGCGCCATTAAGCGCAGTCCATTTCCGCACCATCACTGGGCCGGGAGTCGGCCGTAGGGCACCCAGGCTGAGGGGGGGGTAAAGAGCCCCCGGCAGCCTTGGTGCCTCTCCTTCTCTTCTTCTTTGTGGTGGGTGCGCCACAAGCTCTTCCACCCGCCCTGTGCCCAGCGGGCCTCCCTGCAGCTGTACAGAGGCTGCAGTTTGGTGCCGCTGTGCACTGGGCGGATTTATGGCCGGGTAGACCGCAGCGAAAACATTGCTCGCTGCGGTCTATAGCAGCGGTGCACCTCGCCCGGACATGCCCAATGTCCAGGCACCGATAGCACCGCAGCGCCCTGGGTTGCAGCAGTTTGACCCTTGCTGCAACCCACCCGACCAAGAGTCGTCCACCGTCGGCGACTTTATTGCCCGCCGCCACTGGGCACCGCACCCATACGTTTCCGAGACCGGAAGCGCCGGTTCGGATGTCGCCCGTGCGCACATCCTCAGGCGGACATCCACCGACTCGGGCAACAGCCGCCACAACCTCAGCTGGAGTTGTCGAGTCGTCCAGGCCGTCGACTCGCAGCTCCGCGGTCTTCATTGGCCTGGACACTCGAACGTCCTCGGGGTTGAGGACCTCCCTCAACTTGGCGGCCAGGATGTCCGCCTTCTCGCCGCTAGAAGTACCCGGCACCTCCAGCAGCCGCGCCCCTGTAATCGCCGGCCTACATCTGAGACCGGACGATATGCCAAGGTCGGGGAGTGTGACCTTGGCTTTGGCCTCCAATAGGACCGCCTTATATGAGACGCCCCTTTCAACGGCTCCGGGCTGCAGTGTTAAAACCACAGCCGCGGAGCGTGGGGCTCTCGGCCTAGGCGGCCTCTGGCTCGTCTGCGCGGCCGGTGCAGGTGCCCTAGCGGGTGCAGGCGGTGCTGCCTTCTTCCTCTTCTTCTTTCGGCCCCCCTTGACGACTGTTGTCCAGGCCTCCGTAGACGGCCCGGAACCGTTCGCCGCCGGGGGACCGGCCGTCTGGGAAGTGGGCGCTGGCTTGGCCTTGCTGGCTCCCTTCCCGGACCCGCTTGGCTCAGCAGCCACAGTCGTCGGCCCCGATTTGGCGGATTCAGCCGACTTCCGCGCATCCGCAGCAAGCGGTGGCCGCAGAATTTCGGCTGGGAGGAGCCTCCCCTCTATTGCCTCCATCCGGGCCCCCACCATCTGCCCGCACTGCATCATGCAGATGCGAGCGATCTTCTCGATCTCCGCATCCGCAAGTGCAGGGACCGATGATGGGGCCGTTGATGGAGCCGGTGGCGGGACCATCGATTGGGTGGCCGCGGGAACTGCCCTCTGGGCGGCAAACTGCCGCTTGAGGTCCTCCAGCTCGGCTTGGAGACGGCGGTTCTCAGCCCACAGCTTCGCTGTCTCCTCCGTGCTCGAGCGACTCTGGAGGACCTCGACGGCCTCTTTGATGCCGTCAGCTGCCTCCTTCAGCGCGCGCGTGAACGTGCCCTTCAAGTTGCCGGATTTAGTGGCAACCTGAAGGACAACGCTGACGCCGTCTAGAACTTGGCGACTGAGCGCCACCGCCGATGGGCTCCCCCCGGCAGCCATCCGGGCTGAGCGCCGCTCCCGCAGCTGACGGGCCAACTCTTCGACCTCGTCAGCCGCTCTGGCCTTTCGCTGCGCCCGCTTAGCCGCATTGGCCTCCGCCTTATTTGAGGGCAGCAGCAAGCCCTCACCGCCGTCTGAGAATGCGGGCCCGGAGTCACTGCCCACACTCTCGACGCTCGCCGCATGCTCCAACGGAACCGGCGTATCGGGTCGTGATATCGCCCCGGACGGCCCACCGCACTCCGACAAACGAGCAGATGCTCTGCTTGCCACTGCGCGACCGCGCCTACTTCCACCCGTTGCCACCTTAGCGGCCGGCATTTCCACGCTATGGGAGCGTGGCGAGCGCTTTCTTCTTCCTTTGGGGGAAGACATCCCCTCCGTAGCCCGCGAGCGCTGCGAACTAACGCTCGCCACGCTCGCCATCTTCTTGGATGCGGTGTCGGAGTCCGACAAAGCACCCCCACTCATCCGCTCGATCAAAACGATCGGCGACTTCTCAAAAGTTGTTTTCAAAGGTATATCCATATGATTCCCACGAGTGTGGGGGATATAAAAAGTCCACCTAGGGTTACCCCCTGTCCCTAGGTAAGTGTACATTTGTAACCCAACCAGGGGGTCCACCAATCCCTGGCTGGGGGTGTGCTCGGGACTGATGCGCCACCTGCAACTAAGAAGCTGCAGGTGACACTACTCCTCAGCCATTCATACCCTCGCCGCACACCAAAACTTGGTATTAGAGGAATTTTTTATAGAGGTTATCTTCCTCGCGATCCGGGCGATTAAGCCAAGATCCTCGTCCCGCTCCGAGTCATAAAACATGACCATGATCTCGTTACGGATTACGATTTCGACGGTTGCAGTCGGGAGAATCAGATCCCCCGCTGCTAGCCCGTTGGCAGGGTAAGTGCACAACGAGCGCCGCCCATGTTTCTCCACCTTGGAGAAACCTCCTACGCCCACTCAACCCATCCTCTGTAAGCAGAAGAGGGAGTGAGCGACCGTAGGGCGGTCTAAACGACCGACCCAGGAGCATAAGCTCCCCCCCACGCAGAAATTCGCCACAGACAATACCCTCTCCGACGTGGAAAGACTATTGGCCGTGCCCAGGATGCACCGGCCGTCCGACTGCCCTTTCCCCCGAACGTATTCGAAAGGAACGAGCAGCCGTCAGGCACACGAGGAGGTTTTCTGCCCGCACCCCAACCTAACCTAACCTAACCTAACCTAACCTAACCTTTTTTTTTTTTTTTTTTTGATGACGGGGGGAAATCCTCATGGATGTCCTCCGCCCCGGGGAGGGCGGAGGGGTCTGTCAGACTCTTACTGACTAAAACCACCCCGGTGTTCCGTCTCTCACTTACGCCGAGGATCACGGGAACTAGTAAGTCTTCCGCAATCCCCGGCTAGTGCCGGCCCGCCTATGCGGGCCACCTCGCGATAGGGGGGAGTGAGGTGTTAAACTCCCCCCACATCAATGAGTGGCGCGCGTGGAACACTACGCGCCGCCATCTCGGGTCCTAAGAAGTAGGGGGCGACGGATTCCCCAGTCCGTCGCCCCTGGACCCATTTAGGGGGGCTGGAAGAGGGCGTTGTCCGCCCTCCGCCGACGCCCGGTGCGTCTGCTGCGGATCGGGTTAGCTGAAGCAATCTCCCGCTCCCTCTCCGCAGCCTCCTTCTGCGAGATGACTGTTTCGCAGAAGGACACCACCGCGTCCCAGGACTCCTCGCTGTCGACCATCGAGTCGACAACGGCCGGCAGCGACAGGTCACTGCCTACACCTGAGATGAGGGCACGGCGCGGCTCCGTCCAAGCGGCACACTCTGCCAGCGTGTGCCACGCCGTGTCCTCCCGACAGTCGACGCAGTGGTGACACCGAGCGTCCGGCTCCCTGTTTATGCGACACAGGTACTTCCCGAAGCAACCATGCCCCGAGAGCACCTGTGTCACCCGGAACGACAGGGAGCCGTGCCTCCTCCCGAGCCAGCGCTCGAGTACCGGCCGGATCGCCCCGATGGTGGCGGAGCCGGCGGTAGGGCGTGAAAGCCTGTCCCGCCATTCCGCCACCAGGGCTGCGCGAAGCTGTGACCGACGCAACTCCAAATGTCGCGGCGTCAGCCACTCGCCCCGCGCCCTCGAGTCCTCGCGCCACCGATGCAGCGACGCGAGTACCTTCGCCTCGAGGTCCCACGGTGGGGATCCGGCCAGTACGCAAGCCGCCTCGTAGGAGATCGTGCGATATCCCCTTATGACTCTGACGGCCATAGCTCGCTGCGGTTTCCGCAGGACAGCGATGCTGCCGGCCGTCAGGTCAGCCGCCCAGATCGGGGCCCCATACAGGGCCATCGATCGCACGATCCCCACGTAGAGCCGCCTACAGGCGGCGCTCGGGCCCCCCAGATTGGGAAGCAGCGTTGACAGCGCCCCAGCCGCGCCCAACAACTTGGGCGCCAGCCGCTGGAAGTGGGGTCCGAAGTCCCACCGGCTGTCGAGCACCAATCCTAAATACTTCATGGTGGACTCGACAGCAATTCGGGACCCCCCGACCACGATGTGTGATCCCGGCGGCGGCGCCCGCCGGGGGCCATGAAAGACCATGGCCTCCGACTTATTGAGGGCCACCTCCAGGCCAAGACGCCGTATGCGGGTCACCACCTGTGACACCGCAGCCGTCGCCAGCAACGCTGCCTCCCTGTACGAGCTCCCCCGGGCCGTGACCAGCGTGTCATCTGCATAACACGTCAGGTCCACGCCCGGCTGGAGCTCGCCCCTCAGCACCCAGTCGTACCCGATGTTCCACAGGAGCGGTCCCACGACCGAACCCTGTGGAACACCGCACGACATGCGGCGCTGGTTTCCGCCATCACGTCCCATGTAGGTGACACACCTATCCGCCAGATAGGCCCCAACGAAACCTAACCTTTTTTTTTTTTTTTTTTTTTTTTTTGACTGAGAAAATGCTTTATGCATGCCCGCTCGTGGGGATGAGACGGGGTATGTGGGACTCCTGTCAGAGTGACAGTATACCCACTAAAAACTCAGTGTTCCCGCATCGCCGTGATGGGAGGGTCATGGGAAACTGGCTCAACCTTTGCTACCACTTCCCTCCCGGCGTATGCCCGCCTAGCTGGCGGGCCCCGCATGCCCCCCTAACTGGGGGGCTACGGGAATGGCTGGGAACCTAGCCATTCCCGTCCGACACTGGTGGAGGCCTGTGCAATACAGGCAAGGTTGCCCCCACGCCCGTTGCCTGCTGGCCTCCACCTGGGAGGAGTCGAAGATGACTGTCATACTGACGTCTTCTTCGACCCCTCCTCCGCCTTCGGAGCGACGCCGCGTTAGGATCGTCCTCCCGCGCGCGCTCCGCAGCCTCCTTCTGGGTCATGACGCATTCGCAGAAGGAGGCGACCGCCGACCACGACCTCTCATCCTCCAGCATGGCGTTAACCAAACCGCGGAGTGAAAGGTCCGGTCCGATCACCGCAATGAGACTGCGGCGTGGCTCGGACCACGTCGGGCACACCTCGAGGGTGTGCTGCGCCGTGTCCTCCGCCGCACCACAGTTATGGCACGACGGCGTCTCCTCCCGCCCGATTCGGTGCAGGTACGATCCGAAGCAACCGTGTCCGGATAGTACCTGCACGAGACGGAAGGAGAGGAACCCATGCGACCGCTCGAGCCAGTCTCGCAGGACCGGCCCAATCGCATCGAGTGTTCGGCGGCCGAAGGCGGCGGTGTTAAGGTCCGCCGTCCAATGGACAACAATGGCGTCCCTCGCCTCCCGCCGGACGGCCTCCCGCTCTTCCGGGGCTGGGCGTTCGCCTCTCGCCCTCCGCCCCGCCGTCCATTCATATACTCTGGCGAGCACCCATGCCTCGAGCTCCCAAGGAGGGGTGCCGGCCAGAGCACATGCCGCCGCAAAGCCCACCGTGCGGTAGGCACGCGCCGCCCGCTGGGCTATGGCCCTTTGGGGTGCCCGCAAGGCGGCGACATTCTCCCTCCTCTGGAGGGAGTCCTCCCAGATGGGGGCCCCGTAGAGGGCCATACTCTTCAAGATGCCGGCATAAAGTTTCCGGCATCGTGCGCTGGGCCCTCCCAAGTTGGGAAGCAGCCATGACAGCGCGCCCGCGGTCTTCAGCAGGCGCGACGACAGCCCGCTAAAATGCGGACCGAAGCGCCACCTGCTGTCAAGGACAAGGCCCAGATATTTCATCTGGGACTTGACCCCAATTCTGACACCCTCCACGAAGACGTGGGCGTCAGGTGGGGGGCGCTGCCGTGGTCCGTGGAAGAACACGGCCTCGGTCTTGTGCAGCGCCACCGTTAAACCTAGGCGGCGGATCCTCCCTGCGACCAAGGATCCGCCCGCCGAGGCCAGGCTGGCCGCCTCCCTAAAGCTCCCCCCCCGGGCGGTGAGGAGAGTGTCATCCGCGTAGCAAACGACACTCGTGCCTCGGAGGAGAGTTCCCCGCAGGAGCCAATCATAGCCGATGTTCCAGAGGAGAGGTCCTACGACTGACCCCTGTGGAACGCCGGCTTCAACTGCGTACCGCCGGACTTGGCCAGTCCTATTTACCAGGAGGACCGCCCGATCCTCCAGGTAGCTGGCCAGCAGATTGCGCAGGTATCGAGGTACTCCGTGGAATCGGAGCGCCTCTAGGATGGTGGAGTGGGGAACGGAGTTGAAGGCATTTGCAATGTCGAATGACACAGCCAACATTCCGTCCCCCGCCTCCATCGCCTCCTTCACCTGACCCTTAAGGCAAGCCAGCGCGTCCACTGTGGAACGCTCAGCCCGGAAACCGAACTGAGCGTCCGACAAGTCCGGCCCGACATCCCGCAGATGGGCCTTTAGGCGAGCAGCGATTATTCCCTCGAACATTTTTCCGACCTCATCGAGTAGAACGATGGGCCGGTATGCCGAGGGGGAGTCAGCTGGACGGCCCTCCTTGCGTAGGAGGCACAGCTGCCCCTCTTTCCATGGTTTCGGGAACCTTCCAGACACAAGGCATGCGCTGAAAAGGTCCCGAAACCTCTCCCCCATTTGAGTGGCAGCGATCGCCACCACTCTTGCGGGAACACCGTCAGGGCCAGGAGCTGTCTTCTTGGCGCGGATATGGAGAATCGCCGTGCCAAGTTCCGACTCCGTGACAGGAGGGGCCTCCACTTCTTCCTCGTCTAGCGAGGCTGTCCCCCGCGGTGGGTCCATCACTGGCGGGGTGAAGTTGCCCCTGCACGGGAACAGGGACTGAACCACCCCATCCAGAAATGAGGGCTCCAGGGTCTCGGCAACCGGGGGACCAAAGGGGCGCAACTTCTTGCGCGCCGCCTTATATGGTCTCCCGTAGGGGTCGTTGTCGAGACCCTCCAGCAGCTCGGCTCTGGACGAGTCTCTGGCGTTGGCGATGGCTCGATCGAGGACCATTTTTGCCTCCAAGTATACCTCATAGAGGTGGTCCTCGTTGGACAGATCCCGGCGAAGCCGCCGCCGGCTCCGCGTGTAGGCCCTTCTCGCCTCCACACACGCTGCTCGAAGCCCCGCCAGCTCCACCGACCACCAGTAAACGGCACGTTTGGGTGGTGGTCGGCGAGACCGGGGCATGCTAGAGTTGCATACCTCGGTCAGAGACTCCCTCAGTTGCCCCGCTGCGGCGTCCACATCCAGGCCGGCAGTAGGCGGCGAAAGCCAGTCCTGGATGAACGCCGCCTCCGCCGCTGCCTCCCTGTCCAGGCGAGTTAGAGCCCACCGCGGGAACGGTGATCGCCCCGAGCGGGGCCGCATCTGTCCGGGGCCACTGGTGGAGATGTCGAACCGCACGTAGCGGTGGTCCGACATGGTCTCCACCAGGTCCACCCGCCAGTTCAACACGCGCGCGGCTAACGCAGGGGTGGCAAAAGTGACGTCCACTATTGAGCCACCCCCACGCCGCACGCATGTCTGGATGCTTCCTCTGTTCAAGAGGGATAGTCCGGAGGAGGCTGCCCACATCTCCACCGCCCGCCCGCGTGCGTCGGTGGCCGGGTTGCCCCAGGTCACCGACTTGGCATTCAGGTCTCCCAGTACGGAGACCTGACGCGGCGCCGCCCTGCCGACCACGGCAGCCAGGACTGCAAGATAATTCTCAAAGTCCTGAAGAGGCCGGTTTGGGGAGAAATATACGCCCACAAGGGCTAACTCTCCCCACGCGGCGGCCACGTATCCCGGTCCCCTCTCTAATAGCGAGAGTGGAGGGGAGTCTGTGGAAGGACGCGCCGCTAGTGCCACCGAGCCGACCTCATCACCCAGCCAGCTGCCGGGGATCGAGTAGGGCTCGGAGACCACCGCCACGTTCACCAACCACTCGGCCATGACCTGCACTACCAGGTCCTGGGCCGCTCTGCAGTGGTTGATGTTCGCCTGGATGATGTGGTAGTCGGACGTAACCATTACTCCGACATCGCACGATCCTCCTCAGCTACCGCCGCTGAAACTGCAGCGGCGACGACGGTGGCGGTGGTGGCAGCAGGGCGAACCTGCGCCGGCACTTTGCCCTTCCTCACGGGGGGCTTGCAGCTCCTGCCCGTCATCCTGTGGTCCGCAGGGCGGCCACTGGAGGCACACGCCGTGCAGTGTGGCTTGGCGGCGCGGCAGGTGACACTCTTGTGTCCCTCTTGCCCGCATTGGTAGCACGTGTCTCCCCAGTCAAATTTGGAGGGACACGTGGCTCGGGTGTGGCCGAACGCGAAGCACTTGAAGCAGCGCATTGGCTGGTCTTCAAGTAACCGGACCACAGCCGAGCTGAATCCTATCAGCAGCCGTCCCTTGGTCGCAGCAAGGACAGCCTTAGCTGTGGCGACTGGGCACTCGATGCGGATGATGCCCATACCGCGACGGCCGAGCCTAATGGCTCCGCCTTTCACCGCACCAGCGTCGCAGCCTCCGGCCGCTGCGACGGCCGCCACCACATCCTCTTTGGTGACCGAGTCGTCTAGATCGGCCACCTCCAAGGTTGCGGTCTTGACAGGTCTGACGACCGTCGCCGCATCCGCGATGACCTCTTGCAACTTTTTTGCAAAGAGATCCGCATTTGTGCCGCGCTGTTCCCCCGAGAACTCAAAAATTCGAGCCCCGGTTAGGGTTCGGCGGCACGCGATTTTACTGATCCCCAGCCGGGAGGGATCAGCATTGGTACGAGCCCGTCTTAGGACGGACTCGTACGTCTCGCCGCGCTCCACGGCCTCCGGGGTGATGGTCACCACGACGGCCGCGGTTTTGGGAGGAACTAGCTTCCTCCCGCCGGCTGGGGCCCTATTGGCTGCAGGAGCAGTCGCAGCGGGCTTGGGGGCCGACTTTTCCCCCTTCTTCCCTCCCTTCCCTTTTCCACCCCTGACCACTTCCGTCCACGGCTGGTTGGACGGGGTGGTAGAGGGAAGAAAGGCGTCTTCCTCCTGTGAGTTCTGGGGGGCTGCTGGAGTGGCAGCCGACCCAGGCGCTCCCTCCGCGCTTGAGGTAGGGGTTTGAGGAGCCTTCTTGCTCCTCTTGCCCTTACCCTTACCCTTACCCTTGGAGGGCTTCGGGGCCTGGGGCTGCGCACCCGATGCCGGGCCTGCTGGAGGCGCAGGTTCCGGCTCCGGCGGTGGCGGACTCTTATCCGCCGCTAGCGGCGGGCGGAGCCGCTTTTCCGGCAAGAGCCGGTCCTCGATGCCTGCGAAGCAGGCTCTAGTGAAGGCCCTCTCCTCCATGACAACCTTTCGGATTACTTCCTCAAGGTTGGAAGGGGAGGAGGAGGAGCCTCCTACCACCGGTTGGGCAGGCCGAGCCGTGGCCTCAGCCAGCTTCAGGTGTAGCTGGCTGACCTCCGCCTGCAGGCGATCCACTTTCGCCTGCAGCTGCCGCGTCTCGTCCGTGGCCGTCCGCTTCACCAGCTCCATGACAATGCCATGCAGACTGGCGGCCCGGCATTTGAGGGACTTCTGGAAGGTCCCCTTCAAATTGGAGGACTTTGAGGCGACCTCCAGGACCTCCTCTTTATCCTCCTGGGCCATGCGCTCCAGTTCCGCCAGGGAGTGGTCGGCATATAGCACACAGGATGCACCATAGCCGGCTCTCGACCGGGCGGTTTGCGCCTGGTGCTCCCTGGCAGCTACCCTCTCCTCCAGGTCTTGCTGGAGTTGCGCCCTCTTCGCCAGGTTTAGCTGGCGTTCAGCGTCCACCAAGCCCACATCGTGGGTCGAAGCCTTTATATACTTCGACCTCATGCTCGCCTTGGTTTCGGCCGGATCGTCGGCCCCGGAGTCCGAGCTCTCCGCGTTTTGTTCCGGAGCAGGCGTATTGGACCGGGATATCGACATAGAGCGATCCCGCTCGCTGCGCTCCTGCAAACGAGCAGATGCTCCGCTCGCCACTACGCGACCTCGCCTGCTCCTGCCCGTCGGCACTTTAGCGGCCGGCGAGTTCTCCTCAATATGGGAGCCTGGCGAGCGCTTCCTCCTTCCCTTCGAGGGTCGCCCAGACACACTCCCTTCAACCCGCGAGCGGTCCGAGCTCACGCTCGCCACACTCATCATCCTCTCGGATGCGGTGTCGGAATCCGACATCGCACCCACACTCCTCCGATCGACCAACACGATCGGCACCCTCTCTAACTGCTCAAAATTGTTTTTATCATTCAAATCCATAAGATTCCCACGAGTATGGGGGATATAAAAAGTCCACCTAGGGTAACCCCCTGTCCCTAGGTAAGTGTACATTTGTAACCCAACCAGGGGGTCCACCAATCCCTGGCTGGGGGAGTGCTTGCGACTGATGCGCCACCTGCAACTACGAAGCTGCAGACGACGCTACTCCTCAGTCATTCATACCCTCGCCGCACACCAAAACTTGGTATTAGAGGAATTTTTTATAGAGGTTATCTTCCTCGTGATCCGGGTTATTAAGCCAAGATCCTCGTCCCGTCCCGAGTCATAAAACATGACCATGATCCCGCTACGGATTACGATTTCGGCGGTTGCAGGCGAGAGAATCGGATCCCCCGCTGCTAACTCATTGGCAGGGTGAGTGCACAACGAGCGCCGCCAGTGTTTCTCCACCATGTCCTCTGTCTGAAACAGACAGACAAACATGCGGAGAAACGACCGCAGGGTGGTCTAAAACGACACACCCAGGAGCTTAAGGCTCCCCCCTAAGCAGAAATTCGCCACAGACAATACCCTCTCCGACGTGGAAAGACTATTGGCCGTGCCCAGGATGCACCGGCCATCCGACTGCCCTTTCCCCCGAACGTATTCGAAAGGAACGAGCAGCCGTCAGGCACACGAGGAGGTTTTCTGCCCGCACCCCAACGAAACCTAACCTAACCTAACCTAACCTAACCTTTTTTTTTTTTTGATAACGGGGGGAAATCCTCATGGATGTCCTCCGCCCCGGGGAGGGCGGAGGGGTCTGTCAGACTCTTACTGACTAAAACCACCCCGGTGTTCCGTCTCTCACTTACGCCGAGGATCACGGGAACTAGTAAGTCTTCCGCGATCCCCGGCTAGTGCCGGCCCGCCTATGCGGGCCACCTCGCGATAGGGGGGGAGTGAGGTGTTAAACTCCCCCCCCACATCAATGAGAGGCGCGCGTGGAACACTACGCGCCGCCATCTCGGGTCCTAAGAAGTAGGGGGCGACGGATTCCCCAGTCCGTCGCCCCTGGACCCATTTAGGGGGGCTGGAAGAGGGCGTTGTCCGCCCTCCGCCGACGCCCGGTGCGTCTGCTGCGGATCGGGTTAGCGGAAGCGATCTCCCGCTCCCTCTCCGCAGCCTCCTTCTGTGAGATGACTGTCTCGCAGAAGGACACCACCGCGTCCCAGGACTCCTCGCTGTCGACCATCGAGTCGACAACGGCCGGCAGCGACAGGTCACTGCCTACTCCTGAGATGAGGGCACGGCGTGGCTCCGTCCAAGCGGCACACTCTGCCAGCGTGTGCCACGCCGTGTCCTCCCGACAGTCGACGCAGTGGTGACACCGAGCGTCCGGCTCCCTGTTTATGCGACACAGGTACTTCCCGAAGCAACCATGCCCCGAGAGCACCTGTGTCACCCGAAACGACAGGGAGCCGTGCCTCCTCCCGAGCCAGCGCTCGAGTACTGGCCGGATCGCCCCGATGGTGGCGGAGCCGGCGGTAGGGCGTGAAAGCCTGTCCCGCCATTCCGCCACCAGGGCTGCGCGAAGCTGTGACCGACGCAACTCCAAATGTCGCGGCGTCAGCCACTCGCCCCGCGCCCTCGAGTCCTCGCGCCACCGATGCAGCGACGCGAGTACCTTCGCCTCGAGGTCCCACGGTGGGGATCCGGCCAGTACGCAAGCCGCCTCGTAGGAGATCGTGCGATATCCCCTGATGACTCTGACGGCCATAGCTCGCTGCGGTTTCCGCAAGACAGCGATGCTGCCGGCCGTCAGGTCAGCCGCCCAGATCGGGGCCCCATACAGGGCCATCGATCGCACGATCCCCACGTAGAGCCGCCTACAGGCTGCGCTCGGGCCCCCCAGATTGGGAAGCAGCGTTGATAGCGCCCCAGCCGCGCCCAACAACTTGGGCGCCAGCCGCTGGAAGTGGGGTCCGAAATCCCATCGGCTGTCGAGCACCAGTCCCAGATACTTCATGGTGGACTCGACAGCAATTCGGGACCCCCCGACCACGATGTGTGATCCCGGCGGCGGCGCCCGCCGGGGGCCATGAAACACCATGGCCTCCGACTTGTTGAGGGCCACCTCTAGGCCAAGGCGCCGTATGCGGGTCACGACCTGTGACACCGCAGCCGTCGCCAGCAACGCTGCCTCCCTGTACGAGCTCCCCCGGGCCGTGACCAGCGTGTCATCTGCATAACACGTCAGGTCCACGCCCGGCTGGAGCTCGCCCCTCAGCACCCAGTCGTACCCGATGTTCCACAGGAGCGGTCCCACGACCGAACCCTGTGGAACACCGCACGACATGCGGCGCTGGTTTCCGCCATCACGTCCCATGTAGGTGACACACCTATCCGCCAGATAGGCCCCAACGATGCGGCGGAGGTACGGAGGCACCCGATGGTACCGCAGTGCCTCCCGGATGCAGCTCCAGGGCAGGGTGTTGAAGGCGTTGGAAATGTCCAAGGACACCGCCAACATCACCCCGCCCCGGGACACAGCTTCCTCCGCCAGGACTCTCACCCGCGATATCGCGTGGATGGTGGAGCGCCCGTGCCGAAAGCCGAACTGGCTCTCGGCGAGGTCGGGCCCCTCCCTGCTTAAGTGGCCGACGAGGCGGGCGGCGATAATCCGCTCAAACATCTTACCCACCTCGTCGAGCAGCACTATGGGCCTGTACGCGGACGGCGAGTCCGCGGGGCGCCCCACCTTCTTGAGCAGGACCAGACGACCAGATTTCCACAAAGTGGGAAACTGGCCCTGCTCAAGGCACGCGGTGTAGAGTCCTCTCAGTTGGGGCTCTAGCTCCTTCAGAGCGAGGGCTAGCACTATGCCGTGAATACCATCGGGCCCCGGAGCCACGTTCTTGGCCCGGAGCCGCATCACGGCCGCCCTCATCTCTGGCTGTGTCACCTCTGGGACGTTGATGGCGACCTCTTCGGTAGGCTCTGCGGCTGTGGGCAAAGCCATCGGCGGCGGAGTGTGCTCCGCTCTAGCCGGGAAGAGCGCTGCGACCACATCTTCCAGCAGCTCGGGTTGGAGACTCTCCGTGAGTGGAGGCGCCGCGGCTCGAAGTTTCCCTCGAACCGCACGATACGGGCGCCCCCACGGATCTCCGTCGAGAGTCTCCAACATCTCCTCCCTGGCTCGCGTCCTCGCTTCGCCGATGGCCAGCCACAGAGCCTCCTTAGCCGCGCGGTACACCTCATACAGCGCGGCTTCTTCGTCAGGGACCCGACGACGTCGCCTCCGGTATCGGGTGTACTGGCGTCTGACCGCCACGCATTCGACACGTAGTCGCGCGATCTCGGCAGACCACCAGTACACCTGGCGCCTTCCCGATTGCGTGTGGACGCGGGGCATGGACGCGTCGCTGATTTGCGTCATCGCCCCGCGAAACCACAGCGCCTCCTCTTCGACGTCGACGGGTCCAACCGTCGCCGACTCCCGGATCCAGGCCTGGACAATAGCGGCCTCCTCGAGAACTTCCCTGTCGATGCGCTTACGCGCCCAGCGCGGGCCGTCCGTTCGCGGGGCCGATGGACTGCGGCCGCCTGCGGTCTGGGCGGAGACGTCGAAGCGGATATATCTGTGATCCGACAACGTCTCCACCTCCACCGCGACACGCCAGTCGCGGACACGGCTCGCAACAGCAGGGCTAGCGAACGATACGTCCACGATCGAACCGCCCCGCTGCCGCACGCACGTGTATACCGAGCCCCGGTTTAGGACGACCAGGCCAGTTGTGACCACCCACTCCTCCAGCGCCTCACCCCTAGCATCGGTCACCGGGGATCCCCACGCCGAAGACTTGGCGTTGAGATCCCCTAGTAACAGCACGGGGCGAGGGTGGAGTCGGCCTACGACGGCCCCCAACTCGACAAGGAAGTTCTCGAAGTCGGCGAGGCTCTTGTTGGGCGAGAAATACGCTCCAACAATGCCAATGCCGTCCGCGAGGGCGGCCACCCAACCGCGACCTCGGGACGGGTTGACGAGAGCCCTGCCGATGATGGCCACCAAGCCGTCTAGGTCTCCCACCCAGTTATCCCTGGGGGGGACAAAATACGGCTCGGTGACCACAGCCACGTCAATCGACCACTCTGCCATGCTCTGGATCAATAGATCCTGAGCTCTGGCAGCGTGGTTGATGTTGCCCTGGAGGAAATGGTAAGGCGCCATTAAGCGCAGTCCATTTCCGCACCATCACTGGGCCGGGAGTCGGCCGTAGGGCACCCAGGCTGAGGGGGGGGTAGAGAGCCCCCGGCAGCCTTGGTGCCTCTCCTTCTCTTCTTCTTTGTGGTGGGTGCGCCACAAGCTCTTCCACCCGCCCTGTGCCCAGCGGGCCTCCCTGCAGCTGTACAGAGGCTGCAGTTTGGTGCCGCTGTGCACTGGGCGGATTTATGGCCGGGTAGACCGCAGCGAAAACATTGCTCGCTGCGGTCTATAGCAGCGGTGCACCTCGCCCGGACATGCCCAATGTCCAGGCACCGATAGCACTGCAGCGCCCTGGGTTGCAGCAGTTTGACCCTTGCTGCAACCCACCCGACCAAGAGTCGTCCACCATCAGCGACTTTATTGCCCGCCGCCACCGGGCACCGCACCCAAACGACCCCGAGCCCGGAAGCGTCGGTGCGAATCTCGCCCACCCGCACATCATCAGGCGAACCTAACCTAACCTTTTTTTTTTTTTTTTTTGATGGGGGGAAATCCTCATGGATGTCCTCCGCCCCGGGGAGGGCGGAGGGGTCTGTCAGACTCTTACTGACTAAAACCACCCCGGTGTTCCATCTCTCACTTACGCCGGGGATCACGGGAACTAGTAAGTCTTCCGCGATCCCCGACTAGTGCCGGCCCGCCTATGCGGGCCACCTCGCGATAGGGGGGGAGTGAGGTGTTAAACTCCCCCCCACATCAAAGAGAGGCGCGCGTGGAACACTACGCGCCGCCATCTCGGGTCCTAAGAAGTAGGGGGCGACGGATTCCCCAGTCCGTCGCCCCTGGACCCATTTAGGGGGGCTGGAAGAGGGCGTTGTCCGCCCTCCGCCGACGCCCGGTGCGTCTGCTGCGGATCGGGTTAGCTGAAGCAATCTCCCGCTCCCTCTCCGCAGCCTCCTTCTGCGAGATGACTGTTTCGCAGAAGGACACCACCGCGTCCCAGGACTCCTCGCTGTCGACCATCGAGTCGACAACGGCCGGCAGCGACAGGTCACTGCCTACTCCTGAGATGAGGGCACGGCGTGGCTCCGTCCAAGCGGCACACTCTGCCAGCGTGTGCCACGCCGTGTCCTCCCGACAGTCGACGCAGTGGTGACACCGAGCGTCCGGCTCCCTGTTTATGCGACACAGGTACTTCCCGAAGCAACCATGCCCCGAGAGCACCTGTGTCACCCGAAACGACAGGGAGCCGTGCCTCCTCCCGAGCCAGCGCTCGAGTACTGGCCGGATCGCCCCGATGGTGGCGGAGCCGGCGGTAGGGCGTGAAAGCCTGTCCCGCCATTCCGCCACCAGGGCTGCGCGAAGCTGTGACCGACGCAACTCCAAATGTCGCGGCGTCAGCCACTCGCCCCGCGCCCTCGAGTCCTCGCGCCACCGATGCAGCGACGCGAGTACCTTCGCCTCGAGGTCCCACGGTGGGGATCCGGCCAGTACGCAAGCCGCCTCGTAGGAGATCGTGCGATATCCCCTTATGACTCTGACGGCCATAGCTCGCTGCGGTTTCCGCAAGACAGCGATGCTGCCGGCCGTCAGGTCAGCCGCCCAGATCGGGGCCCCATACAGGGCCATCGATCGCACGATCCCCACGTAGAGCCGCCTACAGGCGGCGCTCGGGCCCCCCAGATTGGGAAGCAGCGTTGACAGCGCCCCAGCCGCGCCCAACAACTTGGGCGCCAGCCGCTGGAAGTGGGGTCCGAAGTCCCATCGGCTGTCGAGCACCAATCCCAGATACTTCATGGTGGACTCGACAGCAATTCGGGACCCCCCGACCACGATGTGTGATCCCGGCGGCGGCGCCCGCCGGGGGCCATGAAAGACCATGGCCTCCGACTTGTTGAGGGCCACCTCTAGGCCAAGGCGCCGTATGCGGGTCACCACCTGTGACACCGCAGCCGTCGCCAGCAACGCTGCCTCCCTGTACGAGCTCCCCCGGGCTGTGACCAGCGTATCATCTGCATAACACGTCAGGTCCACGCCCGGCTGGAGCTCGCCCCTCAGCACCCAGTCGTACCCGATGTTCCACAGGAGCGGTCCCACGACCGAACCCTGTGGAACACCGCACGACATGCGGCGCTGGTTTCCGCCATCACGTCCCATGTAGGTGACACACCTATCCGCCAGATAGGCCCCAACGATGCGGCGGAGGTATGGAGGCACCCGATGGTACTGCAGTGCCTCCCGGATGCAGCTCCAGGGCAGGGTGTTGAAGGCGTTGGAAATGTCCAAGGACACCGCCAACATCACCCCACCCCGGGACACAGCTTCCTCCGCCAGGACTCTCACCCGCGATATCGCGTGGATGGTGGAGCGCCCGTGCCGAAAGCCGAACTGGCTCTCGGCTAGGTCAGGCCCCTCCCTGCTTAAGTGGCCGACGAGGCGGGCGGCGATAATCCGCTCAAACATCTTACCCACCTCGTCGAGCAGCACTATGGGCCTATACGCGGACGGCGAGTCCGCGGGGCGCCCCACCTTCTTGAGCAAGACCAGACGACCAGATTTCCACAAAGTGGGAAACTGGCCCTGCTCAAGGAACCTAACCTAACCTAACCTAACCTAACCTTTTTTTTTTTTTTTTTTTTTAATTACGGGGGGAAATCCTCATGGATGTCCTCCGCCCCGGGGAGGGCGGAGGGGTCTGTCAGACTCTTACTGACTAAAACCACCCCGGTGTTCCGTCTCTCACTTACGCCGAGGATCACGGGAACTAGTAAGTCTTCCGCGATCCCCGGCTAGTGCCGGCCCGCCTATGCGGGCCACCTCGCGATAGGGGGGGAGTGAGGTGTTAAACTCCCCCCCCACATCAATGAGAGGCGCGCGTGGAACACTACGCGCCGCCATCTCGGGTCCTAAGAAGTAGGGGGCGACGGATTCCCCAGTCCGTCGCCCCTGGACCCATTTAGGGGGGCTGGAAGAGGGCGTTGTCCGCCCTCCGCCGACGCCCGGTGCGTCTGCTGCGGATCGGGTTAGCGGAAGCGATCTCCCGCTCCCTCTCCGCAGCCTCCTTCTGTGAGATGACTGTCTCGCAGAAGGACACCACCGCGTCCCAGGACTCCTCGCTGTCGACCATCGAGTCGACAACGGCCGGCAGCGACAGGTCACTGCCTACTCCTGAGATGAGGGCACGGCGTGGCTCCGTCCAAGCGGCACACTCTGCCAGCGTGTGCCACGCCGTGTCCTCCCGACAGTCGACGCAGTGGTGACACCGAGCGTCCGGCTCCCTGTTTATGCGACACAGGTACTTCCCGAAGCAACCATGCCCCGAGAGCACCTGTGTCACCCGAAACGACAGGGAGCCGTGCCTCCTCCCGAGCCAGCGCTCGAGTACTGGCCGGATCGCCCCGATGGTGGCGGAGCCGGCGGTAGGGCGTGAAAGCCTGTCCCGCCATTCCGCCACCAGGGCTGCGCGAAGCTGTGACCGACGCAACTCCAAATGTCGCGGCGTCAGCCACTCGCCCCGCGCCCTCGAGTCCTCGCGCCACCGATGCAGCGACGCGAGTACCTTCGCCTCGAGGTCCCACGGTGGGGATCCGGCCAGTACGCAAGCCGCCTCGTAGGAGATCGTGCGATATCCCCTGATGACTCTGACGGCCATAGCTCGCTGCGGTTTCCGCAAGACAGCGATGCTGCCGGCCGTCAGGTCAGCCGCCCAGATCGGGGCCCCATACAGGGCCATCGATCGCACGATCCCCACGTAGAGCCGCCTACAGGCTGCGCTCGGGCCCCCCAGATTGGGAAGCAGCGTTGATAGCGCCCCAGCCGCGCCCAACAACTTGGGCGCCAGCCGCTGGAAGTGGGGTCCGAAATCCCATCGGCTGTCGAGCACCAGTCCCAGATACTTCATGGTGGACTCGACAGCAATTCGGGACCCCCCGACCACGATGTGTGATCCCGGCGGCGGCGCCCGCCGGGGGCCATGAAACACCATGGCCTCCGACTTGTTGAGGGCCACCTCTAGGCCAAGGCGCCGTATGCGGGTCACGACCTGTGACACCGCAGCCGTCGCCAGCAACGCTGCCTCCCTGTACGAGCTCCCCCGGGCCGTGACCAGCGTGTCATCTGCATAACACGTCAGGTCCACGCCCGGCTGGAGCTCGCCCCTCAGCACCCAGTCGTACCCGATGTTCCACAGGAGCGGTCCCACGACCGAACCCTGTGGAACACCGCACGACATGCGGCGCTGGTTTCCGCCATCACGTCCCATGTAGGTGACACACCTATCCGCCAGATAGGCCCCAACGATGCGGCGGAGGTACGGAGGCACCCGATGGTACCGCAGTGCCTCCCGGATGCAGCTCCAGGGCAGGGTGTTGAAGGCGTTGGAAATGTCCAAGGACACCGCCAACATCACCCCGCCCCGGGACACAGCTTCCTCCGCCAACCTAACCTTTTTTTTTTTTTTTTTTTGATTACGGGGGGAAATCCTCATGGATGTCCTCCGCCCCGGGGAGGGCGGAGGGGTCTGTCAGACTCTTACTGACTAAAACCACCCCGGTGTTCCGTCTCTCACGTACACCGGGGATCGCGGGAACGATTGAGACTTCCGCGATCCCCGACTAGTGCCGGCCCGCCGATGCGGGCCACCTCGCGATAGGGGGGGAGTGAGGTGTTAAACTCCCCCCCACATCAAAGAGAGGCGCGCGTGGAACACTACGCGCCGCCATCTCGGGTCCTAGAAATAGGGGGCGACGGATTCCCCAGTCCGTCGCCCCTGGACCCATTTAGGGGGGCTGGAAGAGGGCGTTGTCCGCCCTCCGCCGACGCCCGGTGCGTCTGCTGCGGATCGGGTTAGCTGAAGCAATCTCCCGCTCCCTCTCCGCAGCCTCCTTCTGCGAGATGACTGTTTCGCAGAAGGACACCACCGCGTCCCAGGAGTCCTCGCTGTCGACCATCGAGTCGACAACGGCCGGCAGCGACAAGTCACTGCCTACTCCTGAGATGAGGGCACGGCGCGGCTCCGTCCAAGCGGCACACTCTGCCAGCGTGTGCCACGCCGTGTCCTCCCGTCCGCCAACCTAACCTAACCTAACCTAACCTAACCTTTTTTTTTTTTTTTTTTTTTTTTTTTTTGATGACGGGGGGAAATCCTCATGGATGTCCTCCGCCCCGGGGAGGGCGGAGGGGTCTGTCAGACTCTTACTGACTAAAACCACCCCGGTGTTCCGTCTCTCACGTACACCGGGGATCACGGGAACTATTGAGTCTTCCGCGATCCCCGACTAGTGCCGGCCCGCCTATGCGGGCCACCTCGCGATAGGGGGGGAGTGAGGCGTTAAACTCCCCCCCACATCAAAGAGAGGCGCGCGTGGAACACTACGCGCCGCCATCTCGGGTCCTAAGAAGTAGGGGGCGACGGATTCCCCAGTCCGTCGCCCCTGGACCCATTTAGGGGGGCTGGAAGAGGGCGTTGTCCGCCCTCCGCCGACGCCCGGTGCGTCTGCTGCGGATCGGGTTAGCTGAAGCAATCTCCCGCTCCCTCTCCGCAGCCTCCTTCTGCGAGATGACTGTTTCGCAGAAGGACACCACCGCGTCCCAGGACTCCTCGCTGTCGACCATCGAGTCGACAACGGCCGGCAGCGACAGGTCACTGCCTACTCCTGAGATGAGGGCACGGCGTGGCTCCGTCCAGGCGGCACACTCTGCCAGCGTGTGCCACGCCGTGTCCTCCCGATAGAACCTAACCTAACCTAACCTAACCTAACCTTTTTTTTTTTTTTTTTTTGATGACGGGGGGAAATCCTCATGGATGTCCTCCGCCCCGGGGAGGGCGGAGGGGTCTGTCAGACTCTTACTGACTAAAACCACCCCGGTGTTCCGTCTCTCACGTACACCGGGGATCACGGGAACTATTGAGTCTTCCGCGATCCCCGACTAGTGCCGGCCCGCCTATGCGGGCCACCTCGCGATAGGGGGGGAGTGAGGTGTTAAACTCCCCCCACATCAAAGAGAGGCGCGCGTGGAACACTACGCGCCGCCATCTCGGGTCCTAAGAAGTAGGGGGCGACGGATTCCCCAGTCCGTCGCCCCTGGACCCATTTAGGGGGGCTGGAAGAGGGCGTTGTCCGCCCTCCGCCGACGCCCGGTGCGTCTGCTGCGGATCGGGTTAGCGGAAGCGATCTCCCGCTCCCTCTCCGCAGCCTCCTTCTGCGAGATGACTGTTTCGCAGAAGGACACCACCGCGTCCCAGGACTCCTCGCTGTCGACCATCGAGTCGACAACGGCCGGCAGCGACAGGTCACTGCCTACTCCTGAGATGAGGGCACGGCGCGGCTCCGTCCAAGCGGCACACTCTGCCAGCGTGTGCCACGCCGTGTCCTCCCGACAGTCGACGCAGTGGTGACACCGAGCGTCCGGCTCCCTGTTTATGCGACACAGGTACTTCCCGAAGCAACCATGCCCCGAGAGCACCTGTGTCACCCGAAACGACAGGGAGCCGTGCCTCCTCCCGAGCCAGCGCTCGAGTACTGGCCGGATCGCCCCGATGGTGGCGGAGCCGGCGGTAGGGCGTGAAAGCCTGTCCCGCCATTCCGCCACCAGGGCTGCGCGAAGCTGTGACCGACGCAACTCCAAATGTCGCGGCGTCAGCCACTCGCCCCGCGCCCTCGAGTCCTCGCGCCACCGATGCAGCGACGCGAGTACCTTCGCCTCGAGGTCCCACGGTGGGGATCCGGCCAGTACGCAAGCCGCCTCGTAGGAGATCGTGCGATATCCCCTTATGACTCTGACGGCCATAGCTCGCTGCGGTTTCCGCAGGACAGCGATGCTGCCGGCCGTCAGGTCAGCCGCCCAGATCGGGGCCCCATACAGGGCCATCGATCGCACGATCCCCACGTAGAGCCGCCTACAGGCGGCGCTCGGGCCCCCCAGATTGGGAAGCAGCGTTGACAGCGCCCCAGCCGCGCCCAACAACTTGGGCGCCAGCCGCTGGAAGTGGGGTCCGAAGTCCCACCGGCTGTCGAGCACCAATCCTAAATACTTCATGGTGGACTCGACAGCAATTCGGGACCCCCCGACCACGATGTGTGATCCCGGCGGTGGCGCCCGCCGGGGGCCATGAAAGACCATGGCCTCCGACTTATTGAGGGCCACCTCACGTGGAGTCGGCCTACGACGGCCCCCAACTCGACAAGGAAGTTCTCGAAGTCGGCGAGGCTCTTGTTGGGCGAGAAATACGCTCCAACAATGCCAATGCCGTCCGCGAGGGCGGCCACCCAACCGCGACCTCGGGACGGGTTGACGAGAGCCCTGCCGATGATGGCCACCAAGCCGTCTAGGTCTCCCACCCAGTTATCCCTGGGGGGGACAAAATACGGCTCGGCGACCACAGCCACGTCAATCGACCACTCTGCCATGCTCTGGATCAATAGATCCTGAGCTCTGGCAGCGTGGTTGATGTTGCCCTGGAGGAAATGGTAAGGCGCCATTAAGCGCAGTCCATTTCCGCACCATCACTGGGCCGGGAGTCGGCCGTAGGGCACCCAGGCTTAGGGGGGGGTAAAGAGCCCCCGGCAGCCTTGGTGCCTCTCCTTCTCTTCTTCTTTGTGGTGGGTGCGCCACAAACTCTTCCACCCGCCCTGTGCCCAGCGGGCCTCCCTGCAGCTGTACAGAGGCTGCAGTTTGGTGCCGCTGTGCACTGGGCGGATTTATGGCCGGGTAGACCGCAGCGAAAACATTGCTCGCTGCGGTCTATAGCAGCGGTGCACCTCGCCCGGACATGCCCAATGTCCAGGCACCGATAGCACCGCAGCGCCCTGGGTTGCAGCAGTTTGACCCTTGCTGCAACCCACCCGACCAAGAGTCGTCCACCATCAGCGACTTTATTGCCCGCCGCCACCGGGCACCGCACCCAAACGACCCCGAGCCCGGAAGCGTCGGTGCGAATCTCGCCCACCCGCACATCATCAGGCGGACAACCTCCGGTTCTGGCAATGGCCGCCACAACCTCAGCCGGGGTGGTCGAGTCGTCCAGGCCGTCGACGCGCAGCTCAGCAGTCTTCATAGGCCTGGACACTCGAACGTCCTCGGGGTTGAGCACCTCCCTCAGCTTGGCGGCCAGGATGTCCGCCTTCTCGCCGCTCGAGGCACCCGGCACCTCCAGCAGCCGCGCCCCCGTCATCGCCGGCCTACATCTTAGGCCGGACGATATGCCAAGTTCGGGGAGCGTGACTTTGGCTTTAGCCTCCAGTAGGACCGCCTTATACGAGACGCCCCTTTCGACGGCTCCGGGCTGCAGTGTTATAACTACAGCCGCGGAGCGTGGGGCTCTTGGCCTAGGCGGCCTCTGGCTCTTCTGCGCGGCCGGTGCAGGTGCCTTAGCGGGTGCCACCACATCCTCTTTGGTGACCGAATCGTCCAGATCGGCCACCTCCAAGGTTGCGGTCTTGACGGGTCTGACGACCGTCGCCGCATCCGCGATGATCTCTTGCAACTTTTTTGCGAAGAGATCCGCATTTGTGCCGCGCTGTTCCCCCGAGAACTCAAAAATTCGAGCCCCGGTTAGGGTTCGGCGGCACGCGATTTTACTGATCCCCAGCCGGGAGGGATCAGCATTGGTACGAGCCCGTCTTAGGACGGACTCGTACGTCTCGCCGCGCTCCACGGCCTCCGGGGTGATGGTCACCACGACGGCCGCGGTTTTGGGAGGAACTAGCTTCCTCCCGCCGGCTGGGGCCCTATTGGCTGCAGGAGCAGTCGCAGCGGGCTTGGGGGCCGACTTTTCCCCCTTCTTCCCTCCCTTCCCTTTTCCACCCCTGACCACTTCCGTCCACGGCTGGTTGGACGGGGTGGTAGAGGGAAGAAAGGCGTCTTCCTCCTGTGAGTTCTGGGGGGCTGCTGGAGTGGCAGCCGACCCAGGCGCTCCCTCCGCGCTTGAGGTAGGGGTTTGAGGAGCCTTCTTGCTCCTCTTGCCCTTACCCTTACCCTTACCCTTGGAGGGCTTCGGGGCCTGGGGCTGCGCACCCGATGCCGGGCCTGCTGGAGGCGCAGGTTCCGGCTCCGGCGGTGGCGGACTCTTATCCGCCGCTAGCGGCGGAGCCGCTTTTCCGGCAAGAGCCGGTCCTCGATGCCTGCGAAGCAGGCTCTAGTGAAGGCCCTCTCCTCCATGACAACCTTTCGGATTACTTCCTCAAGGTTGGAAGGGGAGGAGGAGGAGCCTCCTACCACCGGTTGGGCAGGCCGAGCCGTGGCCTCAGCCAGCTTCAGGTGTAGCTGGCTGACCTCCGCCTGCAGGCGATCCACTTTCGCCTGCAGCTGCCGCGTCTCGTCCGTGGCCGTCCGCTTCACCAGCTCCATGACAATGCCATGCAGACTGGCGGCCCGGCATTTGAGGGACTTCTGGAAGGTCCCCTTCAAATTGGAGGACTTTGAGGCGACCTCCAGGACCTCCTCTTTATCCTCCTGGGCCATGCGCTCCAGTTCCGCCAGGGAGTGGTCGGCATATAGCACACAGGATGCACCATAGCCGGCTCTCGACCGGGCGGTTTGCGCCTGGTGCTCCCTGGCAGCTACCCTCTCCTCCAGGTCTTGCTGGAGTTGCGCCCTCTTCGCCAGGTTTAGCTGGCGTTCAGCGTCCACCAAGCCCACATCGTGGGTCGAAGCCTTTATATACTTCGACCTCATGCTCGCCTTGGTTTCGGCCGGATCGTCGGCCCCGGAGTCCGAGCTCTCCGCGTTTTGTTCCGGAGCAGGCGTATTGGACCGGGATATCGACATAGAGCGATCCCGCTCGCTGCGCTCCTGCAAACGAGCAGATGCTCCGCTCGCCACTACGCGACCTCGCCTGCTCCTGCCCGTCGGCACTTTAGCGGCCGGCGAGTTCTCCTCAATATGGGAGCCTGGCGAGCGCTTCCTCCTTCCCTTCGAGGGTCGCCCAGACACACTCCCTTCAACTCGCGAGCGGTCCGAGCTCACGCTCGCCACACTCACCATCCTCTCGGATGCGGTGTCGGAATCCGACATCGCACCCACACTCCTCCGATCGACCAACACGATCGGCACCCTCTCTAACTGCTCAAAATTGTTTTTATCATTCAAATCCATAAGATTCCCACGAGTATGGGGGATATAAAAAGTCCACCTAGGGTAACCCCCTGTCCCTAGGTAAGTGTACATTTGTAACCCAACCAGGGGGTCCACCAATCCCTGGCTGGGGGAGTGCTTGCGACTGATGCGCCACCTGCAACTACGAAGCTGCAGACGACGCTACTCCTCAGTCATTCATACCCTCGCCGCACACCAAAACTTGGTATTAGAGGAATTTTTTATAGAGGTTATCTTCCTCGTGATCCGGGCTATTAAGCCAAGATCCTCGTCCCGTTCCGAGTCATAAAACATGACCATGATCCCGCTACGGATTACGATTTCGACGGTTGCAGGCAGGAGAATCGGATCCCCCGCTGCTAACCCGTTGGCAGGGTGAGTGCACAACGAGCGCCGCCAGTGTTTCTCCACCATGTCCTCTGTCTGAAACAGACAGACAAACATGCGGAGAAACGACCGCAGGGTGGTCTAAAACGACACACCCAGGAGCTTAAGGCTCCCCCCTAAGCAGAAATTCGCCACAGACAATACCCTCTCCGACGTGGAAAGACTATTGGCCGTGCCCAGGATGCACCGGCCATCCGACTGCCCTTTCCCCCGAACGTATTCGAAAGGAACGAGCAGCCGTCAGGCACACGAGGAGGTTTTCTGCCCGCACCCCAACCTAACCTTTTTTTTTTTGATGACGGGGGGAAATCCTCATGGATGTCCTCCACCCCGGGGAGGGCGGAGGGGTCTGTCAGACTCTTACTGACTAAAACCACCCCGGTGTTCCATCTCTCACTTACGCCAGGGATCACGGGAACTAGTAAGTCTTCCGCGATCCCCGGCTGGTGCCGGCCCGCCTATGCGGGCCACCTCGCGGTAGGGGGGGAGTGAGGTGTTAAACTCCCCCCCACATCAATGAGAGGCGCGCGTGGAACACTACGCGCCGCCATCTCGGGTCCTAAGAAGTAGGGGGCGACGGATTCCCCAGTCCGTCGCCCCTGGACCCATTCAGGGGGGCTGGAAGAGGGCGTTGACCGCCCTCCGCCGACGCCCGGTGCGTCTGCTGCGGATCGGGTTAGCGGAAGCGATCTCCCGCTCCCTCTCCGCAGCCTCCTTCTGCGAGATGACTGTTTCGCAGAAGGACACCACCGCGTCCCAGGACTCCTCGCTGTCGACCATCGAGTCGACAACGGCCGGCAGCGACAGGTCACTGCCTACTCCTGAGATGAGGGCACGGCGTGGCTCCATCCAAGCGGCACACTCTGCCAGCGTGTGCCACGCCGTGTCCTCCCGACAGTCGACGCAGTGGTGACACCAAGCGTCCGGCTCCCTGTTTATGCGACACAGGTACTTCCCGAAGCAACCATGCCCCGAGAGCACCTGTGTCACCCGAAACGACAGGGAGCCGTGCCTCCTCCCAAGCCAGCGCTCGAGTACTGGCCGGATCGCCCCAATGGTGGCGGAGCCGGCGGTAGGGCGTGAGAGCCTGTCCCGCCATTCCGCCACCAGGGCTGCGCGAAGCTGTGACCGACGCAACTCCAAATGTCGCGGCGTCAGCCACTCGCCCCGCGCCCTCGAGTCCTCGCGCCACCGATGCAGCGACGCGAGTACCTTCGCCTCGAGGTCCCACGGTGGGGATCCGGCCAGCACGCAAGCCGCCTCGTAGCAGATCGTGCGATATCCCCTTATGACTCTGACGGCCATAGCTCGCTGCGGTTTCCGCAGGACAGCGATGCTGCCGGCCGTCAGGTCAGCCGCTCAGATCGGGGCCCCATAGAGGGCCATCGATCGCACGATCCCCACGTAGAGCCGCCTACAGGCGGCGCTCGGGCCCCCCAGATTGGGAAGCAGCGTTGACAGCGCCCCAGCCGCGCCCAACAACTTGGGCGCCAGCCGCTGGAAGTGGGGTCCGAAATCCCATCGGCTGTCGAGCACCAATCCCAGATACTTCATGGTGGACTCGACAGCAATTCGGGACCCCCCGACCACGATGTGTGATCCCGGCGGCGGCGCCCGCCGGGGGCCATGAAAGACCATGGCCTCCGACTTGTTGAGGGCCACCTCCAGGCCAAGACGCCGTATGCGGGTCACCACCTGTGACACCGCAGCCGTCGCCAGCAACGCTGCCTCCCTGTACGAGCTCCCCCGGGCCGTGACCAGCGTGTCATCTGCATAACACGTCAGGTCCACGCCCGGCTGGAGCTCGCCCCTCAGCACCCAGTCGTACCCGATGTTCCACAGGAGCGGTCCCACGACCGAACCCTGTGGAACACCGCACGACATGCGGCGCTGGTTTCCGCCATCACGTCCCATGTAGGTGACACACCTATCCGCCAGATAGGCCCCAACGATGCGCCAACAGGCGCCCTCCGTCGGCGACTTTGTTTGCCGCCGACACTGGGCACCGCACCCAGATGGCTCCGAGACCGGAGAAGCGCCGGTTCGGACGTCACCCGTGCGCACGTCCTCAGGCGGGCATCCTCCGGCTTTGGCGATGGCTGCCACAACCTCAGCCGGAGTCGTCGAGTCGTCCAGGCCGTCGACTCGCAGCTTGGCGGTCTTCATTGGCCTGGACACTGTAACAAATCAAACTTAAACCTAAGGGAAATAAAGATTTAAGCAGATTTTTACATTTTTAATTTAAATTAATAAAAAAACAAATAGTTTTATAAAAATTACCTATTTCACTAGAGTCCTTTAGTATCACAAACTGGGAGGAGGATATATTGTGAGGAGGGTTCTTAAGTCACACACTGGGAGGAGGATATGTCGTGAGGAGGATCCGGTATGAGCGCCTTGTTGTCTATTGGTTGTAGTAAGACGAGCAGTGGAAACAGGAGGGACCCGACAAAACTCCGAAGCTCAATAGTAGGGCCGCAGCAGTAGTAGTATTATTAGTGGAGGCTTTTCAGAAAAATAAACAGCACCTCCATACATCAAATTACGTCGCTGTCCCTCTTCGTAGTTCCCTCTCGTAGTAGTCCCGCTTTCTGCGCTTCGTCCTCTATTTATACTAGTTTTTCAGCCGTTCCAGATCATTTTTTAAATTTTAAATTTATATCCTCCAGTGGCCAGACACATGTAACCAGCCAGCACATATTATACAACCATGTGTGTGTAAAGAATTTAAAGATATAATTTAAAATTAAGAAGTAAACAATCATAGTTAATAAAATACAATATTTCAGCTAATAATATTGATAACAATAATTTATAATAATTAAACCAAAAAGTAATTCTTCATAGACTAGTGAGAAACTCTATGGGAAAAAGAAAAGTAACTGACAGTTTGACAAATCTTGACATACATGTCACAACATAGAAAATTACAAAGATCAAATTTTATTTTATTACAGATATTAAAGAAATAGTTATTGTAACACGCAAATACTATATTTCCTTCCAGAAAATGAGTATGAAGATACATAGAGAATGCTTAAATTTCAAGGTTTTGATTTCAAGGCCGTGACCAACGTGTCATCTGCATAACACGTCAGGTCCACGCCCGGCTGGAGCTCGCCCCTCAGCACCCAGTCGTACCCGATGTTCCACAGGAGCGGTCCCACGACCGAACCCTGTGGAACACCGCACGACATGCGGCGCTGGTTTCCGCCATCACGTCCCATGTAGGTGACGCACCTATCCGCCAGATAGGCCCCAACGATGCGGCGGAGGTACGGAGGCACCCGATGGTACCGCAGTGCCTCCCGGATGCAGCTCCAGGGCAGGGTGTTGAAGGCGTTGGAAATGTCCAAGGACACCGCCAACATCACCCCACCCCGGGACACAGCTTCCTCCGCCAGGACTCTCACCCGCGATATCGCGTGGATGGTGGAGCGCCCGTGCCGAAAGCCGAACTGGCTCTCGGCTAGGTCAGGCCCCTCCCTGCTTAAGTGGCCGACGAGGCGGGCGGCGATAATCCGCTCAAACATCTTACCCACCTCGTCGAGCAGCACTATGGGCCTGTACGCGGACGGCGAGTCCGCGGGGCGCCCCACCTTCTTGAGCAGGACCAGACGACCAGATTTCCACAAAGTGGGCTGGCTGTGTCACCTCTGGGACGCTGATGGCGACCTCTTCGGTAGGCTCTGCGGCTGTGGGCAAAGCCATCGGCGGCGGAGTGTGCTCCGCTCTAGCCGGGAAGAGGGCTGCGACAACATCCTCAAGCAGCTCGGGTTGGAGACTCTCCGTGAGTGGAGGCGCCGCGGCTCGAAGTTTCCCTCGAACCGCACGATACGGGCGCCCCCACAGATCTCCGTCGAGAGTCTCCAACATCTCCTCCCTGGCTCGCGTCCTCGCTTCGCCGATGGCCAGCCACAGAGCCTCCTTAGCCGCGCGGTACACCTCATACAGCGCGGCTTCTTCGTCAGGGACCCGACGACGTCGCCTCCGGTATCGGGTGTACTGGCGTCTGACCGCCACGCACTCGACACGTAGTCGCGCGATCTCGGCAGACCACCAGTACACCTGGCGCCTTCCTGATTGCGTGTGGACGCGGGGCATGGACGCGTCGCTGATTTGCGTCATCACCCCGCGAAACCACAGCGCCTCCTCTTCGACGTCGACGGGTCCAACCGTCGCCGACTCCCGCATCCAGGCCTGGACAACAGCGGCCTCCTCGAGAACTTCCCTGTCGATGCGCTTACGCGCCCAGCGCGGGCCGTCCGTTCGCGGGGCCGATGGACTGCGGCCGCCTGTGGTCTGGGCGGAGACGTCGAAGCGGACATATCTGTGATCCGACAACGTCTCCACCTCCACCGCGACACGCCAGTCGCGGACACGGCTCGTGACAGCAGGGCTAGCGAACGATACATCTACGATCGAACCGCCCCGCTGCCGCACGCACGTGTATACCGAGCCCCGGTTTAGGACGACCAGGCCAGTCGTGACCACCCACTCCTCCAGCGCCTCACCCCTAGCATCGGTCACCGGGGATCCCCACGCCGAAGATTTGGCGTTGAGATCCCCTAGTAACAGCAGGGGGCGAGGGTGGAGTCGGCCTACGACGGCCCCCAACTCGACAAGGAAGTTCTCGAAGTCGGCGAGGCTCTTGTTGGGCGAGAAATACGCCCCAACAATGCCAATGCCGTCCGCGAGGGCGGCCACCCAACCGCGACCTCGGGACGGATTGACGAGAGCCCTGCCGATGATGGCCACCAAGCCGTCTAGGTCTCCCACCCAGTTATCCCTGGGGGGGACAAAATACGGCTCGGCGACCACAGCCACGTCAATCGACCACTCTGCCATGCTCTGGATCAATAGATCCTGAGCTCTGGCAGCGTGGTTGATGTTGCCCTGGAGGAAATGGTAAGGCGCCATTATGCGCAGTCCATTCCCTCCGTCGCACCTTCAGTGGGCCGGGAGTCGGCCGTAGGGCACCCAGGCTGAGGGGGGGGGGGTAAAGAGACCCCGGCAGCCTTGGTGCCTCTTCTCTTCTTCTTTGTGGTGGGTGAACCACAAGCTCTTCCACCCGCCCTGTGCCCAGCGGGCCTCCCTGCAGCTGTACAGAGGCTGCAGTTTGGCGCCGCTGTGCACTGGGCGGATTTATGGCCGGGTTGACCGCAGCGAAAACATTGCTCGCTACGGTCTATTGCGGCGGTGCACCTCGCCCGGACATGCCCAATGTCCAGGCACCGATAGCACCGCAGCGCCCTGGGTTGCAGCAGTTTGACCCTTGCTGCAACCCACCCGACCAAGAGTCGTCCACCATCAGCGACTTTATTGCCCGCCGCCACTGGGCACCGCACCCAAACGACCCCGAGCCCGGAAGCGTCAGTGCGAATCTCGCCCACCCGCACATCATCAGGCGGACATCCTCCGGTTCTGGCAATGGCCGCCACAACCTCAGCCGGGGTGGTCGAGTCGTCCAGGCCGTCGACTCGCAGCTCAGCGGTCTTCATCGGCCCGGACACTCGAACGTCCTCTGGGTTGAGGACCTTTTTTTTTTTTTGATTACGGGGGGAAATCCTCATGGATGTCCTCCACCCCGGGGAGGGCGGAGGGGTCTGTCAGACTCTTACTGACTAAAACCACCCCGGTGTTCCGTCTCTCACGTACACCGGGGATCACGGGAACTATTGAGTCTTCCGCGATCCCCGACTAGTGCCGGCCCGCCTATGCGGGCCACCTCGCGATAGGGGGGGAGTGAGGTGTTAAACTCCCCCCCACATCAAAGAGAGGCGCGCGTGGAACACTACGCGCCGCCATCTCGGGTCCTAAGAAGTAGGGGGCGACGGATTCCCCAGTCCGTCGCCCCTGGACCCATTTAGGGGGGCTGGTAGAGGGCGTTGTCCGCCCTCCGCCGACGCCCGGTGCGTCTGCTGCGGATCGGGTTAGCGGAAGCGATCTCCCGCTCCCTCTCCGCAGCCTCCTTCTGCGAGATGACTGTTTCGCAGAAGGACACCACCGCGTCCCAGGACTCCTCGCTGTCGACCATCGAGTCGACAACGGCCGGCAGCGACAGGTCACTGCCTACTCCTGAGATGAGGACACGGCGTGGCTCCGTCCAAGCGGCACACTCTGCCAGCGTGTGCCACGCCGTGTCCTCCCGACAGTCGACGCAGTGGTGACACCGAGCGTCCGGCTCCCTGTTTATGCGACACAGGTACTTCCCGAAGCAACCATGCCCCGAGAGCACCTGTGTCACCCGAAACGACAGGGAGCCGTGCCTCCTCCCGAGCCAGCGCTCGAGTACTGGCCGGATCGCCCCGATGGTGGCGGAGCCGGCGGTAGGGCGTGAAAGCCTGTCCCGCCATTCCGCCACCAGGGCTGCGCGAAGCTGTGACCGACGCAACTCCAAATGTCGCGGCGTCAGCCACTCGCCCCGCGCCCTCGAGTGAAGTGCACCCGGCACCTCCAGCAGCCTCGCCCCCGTGATCGCCGGCCTGTATCTGACGCCGGACGGTATGCCAAGGTCAGGGAATGCGACCTTGGCTTTGGCCTCCAGTAGGACCGCCTTATATGAGACGCCCCTTTCGACGGCTCCGGGCTGCAGGGTAATTACCACAGCCGCGGAGCGTGGGGCTCTCAATCGAGGCGGCCGCTGGGTTTTCTGCACAGCTGGTGCAGGTGCAGCGGCGGGTGGAGGCGGTACTGCCTTTTTCTTCTTTTTGCGGCCGCCCTTGACGACCGTTGTCCAGGCCTCCGTACAGGGCCCGGGAGTCGTCGCCGGGGGACCGGCCGTCTGGGATATGGGTCCAGACTTGGACGCAGGGGGAGCCGCCTTCCGGGATTTGGGTGCCAACTTTTCTTTACTTGACTTGCTGGCAACCTTCGCGGATTGGCTCGGCTCAGCCGCCACGACCATTGACGATCGCCGCTTGTCCGCAGCGAGCGGTGGGCGTGAGTTTTCAGCCGGCAGTAACCTCGCCTCGATAGCCTCGAGCCTAGCCCCCACCATTTGCCCGCACTGCATCATGCAGATGCGAGCGATTTTCTCGACCTCCGCATCCGCAAGTGCAGCGGTCGATGCTGGGGTCGATGATGAAGGCGACGGCGGGACCGGTGATCCGGTGGCCGTGGGAGCTGCCCTCTGAGCGGCAAACTGCCGCTTGAGGTCCTCCAACTCGGCTTGGAGACGGCGGTTCTCGTCCCACAGCTTCGCCGTCTCCTCCGTGGTCGGACGACTCTGGAGGAGCTCGACGGCCTCTTTTATACCGTCAGCCGCCTCCTTAAGGGCGCGCGTGAACGTGCCCTTCAAGTTGCCGGATTTAGTGGCAACCTGAAGGACAACGCCCACGCCGTCCAAAACTTGGCGACTGAGCGCCACCGCCGATGGGCTCTCCCTGGCAGCCAGCCGGGCTGAGCGCCGCTCCCGCAACTGACGGGCCAACTCTTCCACCTCGTCAGCGGCTCTGGCTTTGCGCTGCGCACGTTTGGCAGCATTGGCCTCGGCTTTGTTGGACCCCAGCTGTAAGCCATCGTTGAGGTCCGACATCGTGGCTCCGGAGTCCACACTCTCCACGCTTTCCGCGTGCTCCACCTGGGCAGGTGTTTCGGGCTGGGACACCGACACGGAACGATCCCGCTCCAGCAAACGAGCAGAGGCTCCGCTTGCCGCTGCGCGACCTCGCCTGCTCCTGCCTGTTGGCACTTTAGCGGCCGGCAGGTTTTCCTCACTGTGGGAGCGTGGCGAGCGCTTCCTCCTTCCCTTGGAGGGACGCCCAGCCATACTCCCTTCAGCCTTCTCACGTTCCGAGCTCACGCTCGTCACGCTCGCCATCTTCTCGGATGCGATGTCGGAATCCGACATTGCACCCACACTCATCCGATCGACCAACACGATCGGCAACTTCACAATTTTTTCGTTAACAAAACCCATATGATTCCCACGAGTGTGGGGGATATAAAAAGTCCACCTAGGGTAACCCCCTGTCCCTAGGTAAGTGTACATTTGTAACCCAACCAGGGGGTCCACCAATCTCTGGCTGGGGGTGCGCTTGAGACTGATGCGCCACCTGCAACTGAGAAGCTGCAGATGACGCTACTCCTCAGCCATTCATACCCTCGCCGCGCACCAAAACTTGGTATTAGAGGAATTTTTTATAGAGGTTATCTTCCTCGCGATCCGGGCGATTAAGCTAAGATCCTCGTCCCGCTCCGAGTCATAAAACATGACCATGATCTCGTTACGGATTACGATTTCGACGGTTGCAGTCGGGAGAATCAGATCCCCCGCTGCTAGCCCGTTGGCAGGGTAAGTGCACAACGAGCGCCGCCCATGTTTCTCCACCTTGGAGAAACGTCCTACGCCCACTCAATCCATCCTCTGTAAGCAGAAGAGGGAGTGAGCGACCGTAGGGCGGTCTTAACGACCGACCCAGGAGCATAAGCTCCCCCCCACGCAGAAATTCGCCACAGACAATACCCTCTCCGACGTGGAAAGACTATTGGCCGTGCCCAGGATGCACCGGCCGTCCGACTGCCCTTTCCCCCGAACGTATTCGAAAGGAACGAGCAGCCGTCAGGCACACGAGGAGGTTTTCTGCCCGCACCCCAACCTAACCTTTTTTTTTTTTTTTTTTTTTTTTTTTTTTTGATTACGGGGGGAAATCCTCATGGATGTCCTCCGCCCCGGGGAGGGCGGAGGGGTCTGTCAGACTCTTACTGACTAAAACCACCCCGGTGTTCCGTCTCTCACGTACACCGGGTATCACGGGAACTAGTAAGTCTTCCGCGATCCCCGACTAGTGCCGGCCCGCCAATGCGGGCCACCTCGCGATAGGGGGGGAGTGAGGTGTTAAACTCCCCCCCCACATCAATGAGAGGCGCGCGTGGAACACTACGCGCCGCCATCTCGGGTCCTAAGAAGTAGGGGGCGACGGATTCCCCAGTCCGTCGCCCCTGGACCCATTTAGGGGGGCTGGAAGAGGGCGTTGTCCGCCCTCCGCCGACGCCCGGTGCGTCTGCTGCGGATCGGGTTAGCGGAAGCTATCTCCCGCTCCCTCTCCGCAGCCTCCTTCTGTGAGATGACTGTCTCGCAGAAGGACACCACCGCGTCCCAGGACTCCTCGCTGTCGACCATCGAGTCGACAACGGCCGGCAGCGACAGGTCACTGCCTACTCCTGAGATGAGGGCACGGCGCGGCTCCGTCCAAGCGGCACACTCTGCCAGCGTGTGCCACGCCGTGTCCTCCCGACAGTCGACGCAGTGGTGACACCGAGCGTCCGGCTCCCTGTTTATGCGACACAGGTACTTCCCGAAGCAACCATGCCCCGAGAGCACCTGTGTCACCCGAAACGACAGGGAGCCGTGCCTCCTCCCGAGCCAGCGCTCGAGCACTGGCCGGATCGCCCCGATGGTGGCGGAGCCGGCGGTAGGGCGTGAAAGCCTGTCCCGCCATTCCGCCACAAGATTCAAGATGCTCCGGGTGCAAGTTCGGTGGCTATGGTCGACCTCGCCCCCGGAGTTAGGCTATCCGCAACCTGCCCACCCGCTCGGTTGCAGGAGAAGAAGTGCCTGGCAGTCTGGGTCGCCCCACCGCGGGTGTACGTATATATCTGCGTTGGGGTAATCCAAACCGTCCCGAGGTTACCTACCCCATACCAATTCGAAATTTCATCATCCTTGGCGTCAAAACAATGCATATTTATGCGATAGCAACATTCGCGGTTGATTTGCTGTAATTTTTTGAAGAGTTCCGTTGTCTGTCTCCGAAACGCATCATCAGATCTATATGAAATTTCAATGGGACCATTTCGGAGTAAACCCCTTTCGAACAAAAAAAGAATTTCGCAAATCCGTCTGTATACGACGGAGTTATACCCGAAGATACATAAAAAAAAAAAAAAAATACACAGTCATGTCGAATTGATGACCTCCTTCTTTTTGAAGTCGGTTAAAAAGCAGGAAAAACAAATAGTTAATACTTACCTTAAAATAGCAGCTGTAATTCTGCCAGAATTGACAGAACACAAACCCCGAAAAGTTAATGTAAATATATTAGTGAAAAACGATAGCATAAGAAATAAAAACTAGGAAATAAAAATGTCTATATGATATATTGATATATATTAGGATAGCCATAGTATAAATGTAGCGTTGATTAAGTTAGAGATATAATTTTATTGTAATTAAAATAGATAGACTTTTAAGGAAAAATAAAAAACCGAAAAAAGCAAAAAATAAAATAAAATAGTATTAAGGATATAGTTACATAAGATAATTAGTTAGTTTATCACACAAGTAAGATGCTAGTTTGCTTGTTAAAACACAACAAATACAAACATTGCCTTCAATCAAGATAACCATCATAAATAAGTTAAAGTGAAGCGTATGCTTCTGGAAATTCTTCCCTTCCTGGGACAGGATTGAAATAACAGAAAGTATAACTATGGACTTCAAAAAATGAAAAGCAATCAGAAAATGGTTCAACAAGGGCTCTAATCATGCCAGAGGGACACTGAGCAAGGGCAGGAGTGGGTTTTAGCCGGTAAGAGTCCGGCACTACCCAGACTGCGTCACTAGTGAGGCAGTCTGGGTGTCCATGAGGATTTCCCATTCCTGCCAAAAAAAAAAAAAAACCTAACCTAACCTTTTTTTTTATTACGGGGGGAAATCCTCATGGATGTCCTCCGCCCCGGGGAGGGTGGAGGGGTCTGTCAGACTCTTACTGACTAAAACCACCCCGGTGTTCCGTCTCTCACTTACGCCGGGGATCACGGGAACTAGTAAGTCTTCCGCGATCCCCGGCTAGTGCAGGCCCGCCTATGCAGGCCACCTCGCGATAGGGGGGGAGTGAGGTGTTAAACTCCCCCCACATCAATGAGACGCGCGCGTGGAACACTACGCGCCGCCATCTCGGGTCCTAAGAAGTAGGGGGCGACGGATTCCCCAGTCCGTCGCCCCTGGACCCATTTAGGGGGGCTGGAAGAGGGCGTTGTCCACCCTCCGCCAACGCCCGGTGCGTCTGCTGCGGATCGGGTTAGCGGAAGCAATCTCCCGCTCCCTCTCCGCAGCCTCCTTCTGCGAAATAACTGTGTCGCTGAAGGATACCACCGCGTCCCAGGACTCCTCGCTGTCGACCATCGAGTCGACAACGGCCGGCAGCGACAAGTCACTGCCTACTCCTGAGATGAGGGCACGGCGCGGCTCCGTCCAAGCGACACACACTGCCAGCGTGTGCCACGCCGTGTCCTCCCGACAGTCGACGCAGTGGTGACACCGAGCGTCCGGCTCCCTGTTTATGCGACACAGGTACTTCCCGAAGCAACCTAACCTTTTTTTTTTTTTTTGATGACGCGGGGAAATACTCATGGATGTCCTCCGCCCCGGGGAGGGCGGAGGGGTCTGTCAGACTCTTACTCATAATATGTTAGGTACTTATGTGTAAATCGTATCTGTGAAAATGTGTGTATGTCATTAACAAGTAAAAAACTTGTAACTCAATGGCAACCAGCCCGTTCAGCTGCGGTGGCAGATGTGCTCGGAGCCCACCTCCTACACCTGTGCCCGCACCAGCACCTGCACCTGTACCCGAGCCCGCACCTTCACCTCGCCCTCAACCGCCTAGCCAAAGAGACGATGACGCGTTGGAAGTGATAGCAACATCGGAAATCCAGAACTGGATGTCGTCCATTGAGCAGTGCCTGAGTGAAGTGTGCTCTATTGCATCAGATGGCAAATTAAATATGGAACAAAAACTGCGGATAAGCACCCTATGCCGAAAAGTAAGTCATGGAACATCGCAGATGGCTGTCCACTACCAGTCCCTTAAACTAAGAGCCGTCCGGGCCCACTCTACTATCCAAACACTAGAAGACCAAATTGATCTGTCGCAGAAACTGCAAGACCTTAAGCTGACAATCGAAGCTTCAGTTAAACCAGTTACGGGAACTTCCTTTTCTGACATGGTTAAAAAGGGTACCAACAATTTTATACAGCCGATAAATTTAAGCTCAGTAGCCATATACCCTAACGACAAACTGAAGTCGAGTGAGGAGACAAAAACACTTGTCCAAAAAATTATATGCCCCGAGCAAATGAAACTGCAAATAAGAGGACTTCGTAAAACGAGAAATGGCGGTGTCATTTTCAGCACTGAAACAAAGGACGACATTGAGAAGATGAAAAAATCGATGAAGCTTTCAAATTCAGGCCTAACAGTAGACGAGCCCCCAAAAAGGAAGCCTAGAGTAGTCGTTATCGGAGTGCCCTCATCCATGCAAGAGAATGAAGTTTTTACTTGTTTGTTCCACCAAAATCTAGCCGAGAACCTTCAAGATTGTAGTCTCGAGACCTTTTTGACCTCCATTAAGTTAAGCCATAAGTCAGGTAAGAAGGATGCTGAGACCTGTAATTATATAATTGAAGTATCTGCAGACATACGCAAAGCCCTTATATCAAGAGACAGAGTCTTTGTAAATTGGTCATCATGCCCAGTGAGAGACTTTACCCTAGTCACGCGCTGTTATAAATGCCAGCAGTATGGACATGCGGCCAAATGATGTCGGGAGACCACTTATACCTGTGGCCACTGTGGTGATCAGGGTCACTCACTAAAAGACTGCACAAAGAAGGCTGAAGAACCAAAATGCGCTACTTGCATGAAATTCAAAAAGCCGAGCAATCACAAGACAAGTGCTACTGACTGTCCAGCGAAAATAATGGCTGAAAAGAGGTACATAAATTCTATTGATTATGTTGGCGCCTAAGAGCGCCGTTAATCACGTATTTTTTGGCCCTTGTTGTTGTTTTTTATTATAATCATGATCAATAGTTTAATTAATGACATAGATAATTTCTCTGTATCTGAATCCCAAGCGTGTGACGTTGAACACTGTAAACAATATTTCTCCTCCTACACTAGCCCACTAACCATATTAACACAAAATATTCGTAGTATTTTTAAGAATTTTGACAATTTTACCATTTTTCTACAACGTCTGGACATTAACTGTGACGTTATTGTCTTAACCGAATGCTGGCTTTCCAAACAATATAACATACCACTAATTCCGGGATATAATATGTACAAAAGTAGCATCAACCACAATCAGAATGATGACGAATGAATGCCTCTCGTTACAAGCACACTCATCACAGTTAACATCTGCCAACATTGCAAATAATTTCTTTGTGAATGTTGGAAGGTGTCTGGCTGAAAAAGTGCGGGGCCCATCACAAAATCTAACAAGCACACCATTTACGTGTAACAGTATTTTATCATACTTTGCGTTGATAGACACTGACGAGGCTGAGGTAGAAGCGATCATTATGAGTTTGAAAGATGCCTGTGCAGTTGGCTGGGATAACATCTCTAGTAAAACTATTAAACAGTTTAGGCACATCTTGGTACCGCCACTAACTTATATTTTCCAAAAATGCTTGTCTATGGGTATTTTTCCCGAATGCCTAAAAAAAGCTGTTGTGGTCCCTGTTTATAAATCGGGCAGCAAAGATCAAGTGACAAATTATAGACCTATTTCCTTACTGCCTTCTATGTCCAAAATATTGGAAAAAATCTATATTAATAAAAAGACAAGTCCTGACTGACTGACTGATTGACTGACTCATCAACGCCCAGGCCAAACCCTTGGACCTAGAAAGCTGAAATTTTGCACAGAGGTTCCCTTTATAGTGTAGACAAGGAATAAGGAAGGATTTTTCGAAATTCAACCCCTAAGGGAGTTAAATAGGGGACGAAAGTTCCACGCGGGCGAAGCCGCTGGCAAAAGCTAGTCATAAATAAAAGACTTCACAAATACTTGGAGGATAAATTAATTTTATCGAAGCAGGAGTATGGATTTAGGTCTGGAATGTCAACAGACGATGCCGTACACCATCTGGCTGACTTTTTAGCAAAAGAACTTGATAACGGTAACCACACAGTAGGTATCTTCTTGGACCTCGCCAAAGCTTTTGACTCGGTTTCTATTTCTATTATGTTGCACAAGCTTGAAGCCATAGGTATCAGAGGCACCCAGCTGAAACTATTTAAAAGCTATCTAACCCACCCAATGTGTAAGGATTTGTAATTTTCTCAGCGATGATAAAAAAAACACGTCTTTCGGAATACTCCAAGGAAGTATTTTGGGGCCTACACTATTTTTGATATACATAAACGATTTTTGTAATCTTAACCTAGACCAACCTAGACCTTGTTGAGGGCCACCACGGCCAAATAGTTTCTTATGCGGACGACACTGCCCTTCTATTTTCCGCTGACTCAGAAAATAATGTCTACAAGTTTGCGCAACACGGATTCAATATTGTAAATAAATGGCTTCAACATAATTCACTAACATTAAATGCAGACAAGACAAATTACATAAAATTTTCGATGCGTAAGCAAACATCGACTAGGACTACCTCGACATTATATGTGTTGTAAAACCTACTTTTTGTTAAGTTTTATATGCCATTTGTAATGAAGATAAAAAGACGTTCCAATGTTAAAATACTGCTCTCGTCACTTGAAGTTTCAATAGCAACCGTCTAACAACGTTTACTGAGTTTTCTTTCTCCTATTTCCACATATTTATTTAGAAACCTGATTCTTCAGACCACACTCTCAACACGTTATCAGCACGAGGCTCTGTATATTTTATCTACATTATTAGTGAAATAGTAAATACGTAGATAACATGTCGTCTGCAGTTTCTGGTATGTCACTAAATGGTATTCCGATACTTTATAATAAAGAAGGATACACTGTGTGGAAATTTAAAATGCAAATGTTATTAATGCATGAAGGATTGTGGGAAACCGTAAGCGGAGTAGTTCTCGAAGGGAATAAGACGCCCGACGATGTACGAAAGGATGAAAAGGCTCTATCTAAAATATGCCTTACTGTGGATGGCGCTGCTATTTCGATTGTTCGACCAGCTAAGACCGCAAAGGAAGCGTGGGATGCTCTTATGAAATCCTACGTGGATCGAAGTTTGGGTCGTAAACTGTCGTTGGAACGGAAGTTATACAGGTACTCCTTATCTGATTTTTCTGATTTAGAAGCTTACTTAACGGCAATAACCACAACAGCACTAGACCTGGCCGATATTGGCAAAACCATAGAAGATAGTTCTTTAGCAGCTATCATATTGGGAGGTCTAACCTCTCGCTATGAGCCCATGATAATGGCGCTTGAGAATGGGAGCGTTGAAGTCACAACAGATTTGGTGAGGACTAAGTTGTTGAGTGAAATGACGAAGGAGACTAAAGATGATGTGGCTGCATTGCATACTAACAAGCAGGTTATTTGCTTTCGATGTAGGAAGCCAGGGCACAAGAGTCCTAATTGTCCTCTCAAAAAGAAGGAGAAAAAGGCAAAGGCAAGGTGCTCAGCAGAAAGTTGTTGTGAAGATAAGGGACTGACTGTTTCTAGTTCAGGGAATATGGATGCGTGTATCACGGAATTGGTTTTGGATGGTGTCACAGGACTGGCTTTGTCTGCACCTAGTGTTCAGATGTCTGAGAAGTGGATTATCGACTCTGGTGCGTCTACCCACATGACTCCACATGCTGAATGGTTTAAGAGTTACCGACCCTGTGATGGGAAGATAACTGTAGCAAATGGTAAAAGTTTGCCGGCTGTGGGTTTAGGAGATGTCGCTATTGACACAAAAACCGATTTCAAGAAGATTTGTAATGTTGTACATGTTCCTGGACTAGATTGTAATTTACTCTCAGTCAAAAAGGCAGTAGAGAAAGGTTTCTCGATTGTTTTTGATACGAATGGCTGTAATTTTTATAATTCTAATGATGTTTCTTTGATAAATGATCCTGTTTTACATGGTTCTACTTATGGTGGATTGTACACTTTAGATTGTACAGTAAAACCAAAAGGTGTTTCAGCTTATAATGTTCACACTGATTTGTCCCAGTTTCAGCTTTGGCATAAGCGTCTAGGACATCTCTGCCGTATTGGTATGGATCTACTCAAAAAAGGTCTAGCTGTTGGTGTGGAGTATACTGAGATTGACAAAGAACCATGCGTACCTTGTGTAGAGGGTAAACAGTCCAGGAAGCCTTTCAAAAGGATAAAGTATAAGAAGGCTTCGTCACCATTAGAATTAGTCCATACGGACGTTTGTGGTCCCCTGACCACTGAATCTTTTAAAGGTAACAAATATTTTATTATTTTTGTAGATGACTATACACGTTTTATATCCCTTTATTGTATGTCATCTAAGACAGAAGTTCAGAAGTATTTTTGTGCTTTCCAAGCACTTGTTGAGAGGCAGACTGGCAATAAGATTCGAACCCTTCGGTCAGACAATGGTACTGAGTATGTCAACAAGGAGCTGACAGACTATTTGCAGGCTCAAGGGATTCGACATGAAACGTCTGTACCATACAGCCCCCAACAAAATGGGATAAGTGAACGTTGCATTCGTAGTATTGTGGAGAAGACCCGTTCTTTGCTGGCACAGAGCTCTTTGTCGAAAGTTTTTTGGCAAGATGCTGTTGAGACCAGTGTTTATTTAAAGAATAGGTCACCCCATCGTGCACTTGATGGTAAGACGCCATATGAAATGTGGTATGGTAGTAAACCTGACCTGTCTCATTTAAGGGTATTTGGTTGCCGAGCTTTAGTTCACGTGCCTTCATGCCAGAGAACTAAGCTAGACATAAAAACTTCTGAACATATCTTCGTTGGATATTCAGATGATCGAAGAAGTTATTATTTCCGTAGCGCGGAAAACCCTCGGAGGTTGATTAAGTCACGGGATATTACGTTTTTTGAAAATATTTTTTCAGGATTGAAGGATAAATCTGTTCAGCCTGAAGCTGTTGTGAGCACTAATGTCATTAATCTCTTTTCACAAACTTCTGCAGATACAGCATCGCCACAGGAGATTTTTATCTCATCTGCTTCTACTTCTTCACGTACTTCAGAAGGTGTGAACATGGAGGTAGAGCAAGTTGACGATTTTGTGGACGCGACTGATGAAGCTGGTGGGGTTGGTGACACGGAGTCTCTACATTCGGGTGAACAACGTGATCTGTCCCTGGTTCCTTCAGATGAACCCAACGATGTATGTCCTCAAAGAAGGTATCCTGAAAGAGTACGTAAACCTCCAGATTATTATTCATACGGCACTCACGGTGTTGATTTGTTGTATGATGATCCGAAAAGTTATCGTGAAGCTATTAATAGCGATGACAAAGATAATTGGATCTCCGCAATGAAGGATGAGTACAATGCCTTATTGAATAAGCAGACTTGGACATTAGTGGATAAACCAAATAAAAAGATTATTCCATGTAAATGGGTGTTCAAGATAAAGAGGGATGTGAACGGTGCAATAGTCAAGTATAAGGCGCGACTAGTTGCAAAAGGTTTTAGTCAAGTTTGGGGGACTGACTATAACGAGACTTTTGCCCCTGTGGTTCGAAATTCATCTCTGCGTACCCTTATAGCGTTGGCAGCAGAAATGGATTTAAAGATCCAACACATTGATGTCGATACCGCATTCCTCAATGGGGACTTAGACGAGGAGGTGTACATGCAGCAGCCTGAGGGATTCGCTGAGCACGGGGCAGAAGGTAAAGTCTGTTTGCTCAGAAAATCCATTTATGGTTTGAAGCAGGCAGCTCGAGCCTGGAATATCAAATTGCATGAAATTCTATCGAAAACTGGTTTTACACGAACATCTTCGGAATCATGTGTTTACTTGAAAAAGTTTGGTAATGAAACCATAATACTTGCAGTGTATGTTGACGATCTAATTGTCTTTTACAAAGAAAAAAGTTCATTTGACTCTGTCAAAAATGACTTAGAAAAATTTTTCTCGCTAAAAGATTTGGGTGCATTGTCGTATTGTTTAGGCTTAAATATTAACCGTGTTGACGGTAAAATCATGGTCAGTCAGAAGACCTATATCCAGGCAGTGTTGGAGCGGTTTAATATGCGAGATTGCAAGGAGATGTCCACACCTTTGGAGAATAACAAGTTGGAGAAAGGTAATCCAACATCTCTTGGTGAATATCCTTACCAAAACTTGATAGGATGCCTCATGTACCTAGCTGTAAATACGAGACCCGATATAGCCTATGCCACAAGCTATTTAAGTCAGTTTAATAACTGTTATGATAAGAGGCATTGGTTGGCCGCTAAAAGAGTGTTACAGTATTTGAAAGGTACTATGAATTACTGTATTACTTACAGGAAAGTTGGTAGACGTGTGTGTGGATACACGGATGCTGACTGGGCAAACTGTGTACATGACCGTCGGTCGTACACTGGTTACTACTTCACGCTAGCAGGTGGACCTATTAGTTGGGAGTGTAAGAAGCAGCCGACGGTAGCCTTGTCGTCTACAGAAGCTGAGTATATGTCCTTAACAAGTGCTGCAAAGGAGGCTATTTTCCTCAGACGGTTAGTGTGTGACGTTACTGGTTTTGCTGACAGGGTGTTGCTATACAACGATAGTCAAAGTGCACAGAAACTTGTGCTAAATCCGATCCACCATAATAGAACAAAACACATTGATACGAGATATCATTTTATTCGTGAAAAGGTTACTGAGGGTTTTATAGATATAAAGTTTACACCTACGGATAAAATGACAGCCGATGTTTTAACCAAGCCCTTAAGGCGCATAGCTCATCATAGGTGCGTTGTTAATATGGGTTTAGAGATAAATAGGTAGAATAATTTTCTATTTATTTATTTTTCGTCGGTTTATGTTTTGTATTTCTGTATAGTCTGGTAGTAATGTTTTATTCTTTTCTATTGTGTTTAGCATTACTACTTTAACTTTTTATTTCCATTAAGGGCGGATGTTGTAAAACCTACTTTTTGTTAAGTTTTATATGCCATTTGTAATGAAGATAAAAAGACGTTCCAATGTTAAAATACTGCTCTCGTCACTTGAAGTTTCAATAGCAACCGTCTAACAACGTTTACTGAGTTTTCTTTCTCCTATTTCCACATATTTATTTAGAAACCTGATTCTTCAGACCACACTCTCAACAATATGCCCATTATTGTGCTACTCCTACTGATAACCAATGCGAGTGTCCCAATATTAAAATGGCAAATACAACTAAATACCTTGGTATAATAATGGATGAAACACTTTCTTTCAAACAACATATAGGAGCTTTAAATAGTAGAATTCGCAAGTTGATTTTTGTTTTTAAAAAGTTACGCTATATTGCTGATCCAAAAATAGTTAGACAAGTTTACTTTGCTCTATGTCAATCGATATTAACCTACTGTATTAACACTTGGGGTGGTGCTGGTAAAACACTGTTACTAACCATCGAGAGAGCACAGAGGGCGATTCTCAAAGTGTCTACTTCCCGCCCTTTTCTCTTTCCTACTAACCTACTATACAAATCTTGTGAAGTATTAACAGTTCGACAGTTATATAAAATGGGCATTGTATTAAAACAACACACAGCTTTACCTTACAGTACAGAATATAGTAATAAAAGACGTAAAGATATAGTCTGTCCGCAAATTATAACTAAACATGCTTTTATATCCAAATTTTACCTGTACCTCGGTCCTCTCCTCTATAATAGATTAAACTCGAAAGCAAACATTTATTCCCTGAACTACACAAATTGTAAGAGAACTCTCAATGATGTTCTCCAAAGTATGTCTTACGAAGAAACAGAGAATTTACTAACTGTGTTAAAATAAATATTCACCTACGTTAAGTATTTATCAAATTTAGAAACTAAGTGTTAATTAAGCTACTCAATATTAATATAATTATTTGTCTATTGTCAACTTTTAATTATTTATTAACTTTTAAAGACTATTTTAGCTCTTCTTGCCTGAAACACAGGATTACCTAGTTCAGGCACGTAAATCTTAGGAATATAATTTACATTTAAGCAAAACTGTACATATTTTTAAGCCTTATAATTTTTGAATAAATATATTATTATTTCCTTTCCTTATTTCCTTTACTGACTAAAACCACCCCGGTGTTCCGTCTCTCACTTACGCCGGGGATCACGGGAACTAGTAAGTCTTCCGCGATCCCCGGCTAGTGCCGGCCCGCCTATGCAGGCCACCTCGCGATAGGGGGGGGAGTGAGGTGTTAAACTCCCCCCCACATCAATGAGAGGCGCGCGTGGAACACTACGCGCCGCCATCCCGGGTCCTAAGAAGTAGGGGGCGACGGATTCCCCAGTCCGTCGCCCCTGGACCCATTTAGGGGGGCTGGAAGAGGGCGTTGTCCGCCCTCCGCCGACGCCCGGTGCGTCTGCTGCGGATCGGGTTAGCTGAAGCAATCTCCCGCTCCCTCTCCGCAGCCTCCTTCTGCGAGATGACTGTTTCGCAGAAGGACACCACCGCGTCCCAGGACTCCTCGCTGTCGACCATCGAGTCGACAACGGCCGGCAGCGACAGGTCACTGCCTACTCCTGAGATGAGGGCACGGCGCGGCTCCGTCCAAGCGGCACACTCTGCCAGCGTGTGCCACGCCGTGTCCTCCCGACAGTCGACGCAGTGGTGACACCGAGCGTCCGGCTCCCAGTTTATGCGACACAGGTACTTCCCGAAGCAACCATGCCCCGAGAGCACCTGTGTCACCCGAAACGACAGGGAGCCGTGCCTCCTCCCGAGCCAGCGCTCGAGTACTGGCCGGATCGCCCCGATGGTGGCGGAGCCGGCGGTAGGGCGTGAAAGCCTATCCCGCCATTCCGCCACCAGGGCTGCGCGAAGCTGTGACCGACGCAACACCAAATGTCGCGGCGTCAGCCACTCGCCCCGCGCCCTCGAGTCCTCGCGCCACCGATGCAGCGACGCGAGTACCTTCGCCTCGAGGTCCCACGGTGGGGATCCGGCCAGTACGCAAGCCGCCTCGTAGGAGATCGTGCGATATCCCCTGATGACTCTGACGGCCATAGCTCGCTGCGGTTTCCGCAAGACAGCGATGCTGCCGGCCGTCAGGTCAGCCGCCCAGATCGGGGCCCCATACAGGGCCATCGATCGCACGATCCCCACGTAGAGCCGCCTACAGGCGGCGCTCGGGCCCCCCAGATTGGGAAGCAGCGTTGACAGCGCTCCAGCCGCGCCCAACAACTTGGGCGCCAGCCGCTGGAAGTGGGGTCCGAAATCCCATCGGCTGTCGAGCACCAATCCCAGATACTTCATGGTGGACTCGACAGCAATTCGGGACCCCCCGACCACGATGTGTGATCCCGGCGGTGGCGCCCGCCGGGGGCCATGAAAGACCATGGCCTCCGACTTGTTGAGGGCCACCTCTAGGCCAAGGCGCCGTATGCGGGTCACCACCTGTGACACCGCAGCCGTCGCCAGCAACGCTGCCTCCCTGTACGAGCTCCCCCGGGCCGTGACCAGCGTGTCATCTGCATAACACGTCAGGTCCACGCCCGGCTGGAGCTCGCCCCTCAGCACCCAGTCGTACCCGATGTTCCACAGGAGCGGTCCCACGACCGAACCCTGTGGAACACCGCACGACATGCGGCGCTGGTTTCCGCCATCACGTCCCATGTAGGTGACACATCTATCCGCCAGATAGGCCCCAACGATGCGGCGGAGGTACGGGGGCACCCGATGGTACCGCAGTGCCTCCCGGATGCAGCTCCAGGGCAGGGTGTTGAAGGCGTTGGAAATGTCTAAGGACACCGCCAACATCACCCCGCCCCGGGACACAGCTTCCTCCGCCAGGACTCTCACCCGCGATATCGCGTGGATGGTGGAGCGCCCGTGCCGAAAGCCGAACTGGCTCTCGGCTAGGTCAGGCCCCTCCCTGCTTAAGTGGCCGACGAGGCGGGCGGCGATAATCCGCTCAAACATCTTACCCACCTCGTTGAGCAGCACTATGGGCCTGTACGCGGACGGCGAGTCCGCGGGGCGCCCCACCTTCTTGAGCAGGACCTAACGCAGATTATTAGAAGATATTCCCCATTTGTATGTTGTAAAATGCATTTGCCACTCATTCGCATTATGCGCGTCCTATGCATGCACAAAATTACCGCGTGAACCTGAAGGCCTTGTAAGTGATGTATACAATTATATCAGTACGAGTCCGAAACGAACAGGTTTACTAAAGGAATTTCAAGAGTTTCTTGCACTAAAGCCCCATAAAATCCTGCATCCATGCCAAACACGTTGGCTCTCACTTCGCAGTGCGGTAGTGCGGATTCTAGAGCAATATGAAGCACTCAAGTTGTTTTTTATTGATGCTGTGACGACAGATCGTTTAAACTCAGCGGATTCTATTTGACATATGCTGAACAACCCGTACAACAAAATGTACTTGCAGTTTCTTGAATTTTCTTTGGATATTTTCATTAAATTTAATCAAGCTATGCAGTCCGAAAAGCCACAAATTCAATCGATTCATGAGCATTTGTGCCGCATATTTAAATCATTCCTGGGTTGCTATTTTTTTTTTTTTTTTGGGTGGGAAATCATCAAATAACTTCTCCCGCTCTGGGTGGAGCAGGAGGGCGTGTCAGACTTTTACTGACTAAAACCCACCCGTGTTCCTTCAGTAGCCCTTAAGCCAGGGGCTGTGGTGTCTCTTTCGAACAAACCCGCACCCCTGGCAGGCATCGGCCCTTGCGGGCCCCATCATTTTTGTGCTGACATCTCTTTGAGGCGCGCGTGGAACACAACGCGCCGTCGACTTGGGCTTGGTCCTTACCGGACAGCGAGCTACCCATTACTCGCCGTCCGCAAGCCCATGCCTACGGTGGCCGGAAATCGGCCTGGGATTCCTGACGCCCAGGGCGTCTCCGTATCCTGCGGCGGCTAGGGTCGCGAGGGCGCATATGCTGCCTCTCCCTCACGTGCGCCGCCTCCCTCTTCGCGAGCATCACTGCTTCGCTGAAGGAGGTGACGGCTCCCCATGCCCTCTCGCTCCGTACCATGGCCTGTACCAGGGCCGGACGCGAGAGGTCGCCGCCGCCGATCGCCTCCACGAGGACACGGCGGTGCTCCGCCCAAGCAGGGCAGACCGCCACCGTGTGCTCCACCGTGTCCTCAGGGCGATCTTCGCAGTGGAAACACCCGGGCGTTTCCTCCCGTCCTATCCGAAACTGGAACCTCCCGAAACAACCGTGTCCGGTGAGGACCTGCGTCAGGCGGAAGGTGAGGACGCCATGCCGCCTCTCAAACCACTCCTCAAATAGGGGACTTACCGCCGCAATCGTGGCGTGCCCATGGGTTGCTAAATGAATAGCTCATATTTATTTGAGACTGAGCTCCACAATGTCCAGCATGATAACCCACGACACTACAAACCAATTGATGATCTTTATCTTGGCGCGAATGTTGCTGTATCGTTGTCTACTGTTCCTAATTTGAATCCAAATGATGTACATGTATTTAAACTACGATGTCTAGATTTTTATGTAGAAGGAGCTAAACAAATAAAATCCCGTTACAATTTTGGAAATGACACCACAAAACGTTTAAACTTTCTCAATCCCATTATTGTTAAACGGCGCAGTATACCATCGTTGACTCACATTGCACACGCTTTTCCTAATATAATTGGACAAGAACATTTTCAAACATTGGACAATGAGTGGCGACAATTGAGAATGAATGACGACCTTCTAGAATCAAGCGCAGAAGATACAGAATTGTATTGGCATCAAGTCAATTGTGCACAAGACTTAGATGGAAAATCATTATATCCAACTCTTCTGCAATTTGTTACTGCTTTACTAAGTCTCCCTCATTCTAGTGCCGCAGTGGAAAGAATATTTTCCGCAGTAAATTTAATTAAAACAAAAACAAGAAACCATTTAGGCACTGAAACGATTGCGGGACTACTTTTAACGAAACAACTTCTTAATGATGAACCCTGTTATAAACTCCAAGTTGGTGAAAAAATGATTGTTAAAATGAATAAAACTAAGTAAAAAAGATAATAAATATTGTTTTCTTGAACAGATTTTGTACAGTTTTTATTACAGTTTTACTGATTTTATACAGATTTTAGCGTTTTGTGTTCATACAGATTTTTCGAACGTTCTAATCCAGATTTCTCGATGTGGCGTGTGGCAACACTGGTTGCATAAGTCATATTCGAGTTTATTTGTGTTTTATTTGAGAAAGAAAGAAAAGAAAGAAAGAATACTGTTTATTTGGACACAGTTCGTGAAACACAAAATACAATAAAAAATAAAGTGAAAATAAATAACTGTAACAGTGTGTGCCTCACGGCTGCGCCAAAAAGGTTCATTTCAGCATTAATGCCAGACAGACTGATGCTGTCTGACGCTGGTTTTCTAATGAACCTTTAGGGACAGTGACGAGGAGTACAAAACAGTTTGACATAGGTACCTAATACATAATTTTATACTTATAACAAACAAGTAATCACATAAACGTAGGTACATAAAAAAAGCAAAACAAAACGTAAAATACAGGAACTAAACCTGTTCCGAGCGATTATCTATATTCATTTGTGAACAATGCACTCACAAAGCGCTACAAGCCGCCGGGCGTGGTGGACATTTCATTGCCAGTTATTTAATTTTTAAATTACAACAAGAAAAATAATAAAAGTATCTGTGGGTAATCTAAATAAAAACTCGAGTAGTTACAATAATAATAAAAAAATAAGAATAATTATAAAGTTCAAATTAAGTCACACACAAATAGTGAGCTTAACACTTTTCGGAGAAAAATTAAGAACCTACCTACCTATAACGATGGATGAAGTATCCATCTTCTTCGGCCAATAAAATTTATTGAAAATGGAGGGTGTGTGATGTGATATCGACGCCAGCTGTGCGTCACAGTCGCAAAAAAGGCCAGACACAATGGGTAAGTACATGAAAACAATGCGTTAAAATTAAACAGAGTACTTAGGTACGAGATGGATGTGACAAAAAAAAAAAAAAAAAAAAAGAAAGTAATGTATCCGTTTATGTTTCCCACAGGTCTCACAGCTGCGACAGCACAGCAACGTCATCGAGTCGAGGGCATTTGGCAGTAAAGGATGGAAACCGCCGCATATCCGATATTTACATTTATTTGTGATGCAACAGGAGGACAGTGAGCATTTCATATAAGTGAAACATTTAGGGCGACCATATCAACTTTCCGTTGCGAATCTATAAGATACTGCCGTAAACGTGTTCTGAACGTGTGGATAGTGTCCAAAATTCGTATTGGTGGTGGAATATTATTCCACACTTTAGATGCAGCGTATCTGAAACTGCCTCTGAAAGCCGCTGTCCTATGAGACTGTGTTGAAAGTTGTTGCGCACATAGCCTGGGCGCGCAATCTCGTCTACTAGCCATCCAACTAAGCTTGTCATACAAATACTTCGGTTTCTTAGACTTAACGACACCAAAGAGCAGGCACGCTAAGTGTAACTTTCGTCTCGATTTCATCATAAGAATAAAGTGTTTGTTAAGAAAGGGGGTGACATGACTTCTAGGGGGAACAGTGTAACAGAAGCGTGCACATGCGTTTTGGACTCTTTGTATAAGTCGATCGGTACGAGCCAGCAAACGTGGGCCGTAAACTGTATCAGCGTAGTTTAATTTAGATAGAACAAGGGTTTCGACTGGCTGTTCACGAAGCTTTTCAGACAAGAAAGGCCTCATTTTATAAAGCAGTTTCAGACGATAGAAGCAGTTTCTTACTGAGGTAGCAACGTGTTTCTCAAATCGAAGGCTGTTGTCCATGCATAACCCAAGGTTCCGCGCCTCGTTTACCCGCTCAATAGGCTCACCCATTAGAGTCAAATCAAGGCTCAGTGGTATCTTCTTCAACTGTTGCTTCGTACCAAACAGCATATACTTGGTTTTCGATGGGTTCAGTGCCAAACAATTCTCATCTGACCAGGCGGTGATTCTTTCTAGATCTTCGTTCAAGTCTCTAATGGCTGATTCATAATCATCAGGACTAAAAGATAAATACAGTTGTACGTCATCGGCATAAATATGATATTTGCATTTCTGAAGGCACTTGATTATGTCTGCACAGTAGAGAATAAAAATAATGGGACCTAAAATTGATCCCTGAGGAACGCCTCTTTCTATAGAAGCGAGCGCTGAGGTTAGGGTAGTACCATCCAACAAACGCAATTCTACAAGTTGTTTTCTGTTACTGAGGTATTTGCTTTTGGTCAGGGGACGATTTTGCTTAGGCAGCGTTAAATTTACGGCAAGTAGGACAGCGTGATAGTCAGTAATTTTTGCATTAGTAACAAGCGTAATGTATGATAAACTGCTTTTAATCATCTGATCGAGACAGGAACCGTTTTGATGAGTAGGCAAAGTGTGAGCGGGGACAAAACCATGGTATGAGCAGATATTAAGGTAATTTTCGGTCCCTGCATCGCAGCTTTCGGCGCCAATATTTATATTTAGGTCACCTGAGTATTACATTTTCCGAACGAGCTTAGTGATTGAAAAATCTGATTTAATGAATTGTGGAAAGAATCTAAGTTTCTAGTGGAAGGGGACCTATACATAGCGATTATCGCTGTAGTCGCGCCAATTTTGATAACTAAGCAATTACTCATACAGTCCTGTAGAGTAGGTTCCTCGACTGTAACATTTAAGCATTATTTAGCAAAAACGACCACAAATGTACAGAAACAGTTCGTCTACAGATTAATTGTATAATTATGAGGCCATGAGAACCAGAGTAGCCTATCTACCAATAATGAATACTGAGATTTTAAAGGAAAACTGACAGCTATGATTTTCGTCCTAACTTTACGGTCAAATTAGTGATTTTTCAATTTTAAAATGTCAATTGCCGGATGCAACATATATTTTAAGTTGCATCCGGCAATTGAAATTTTCAACAAAACAAGGCACGCCACCTAGCGGCAACTATCAGAACTAGAGTTGGCGCGCTTTGACAGAGTCGGGCGTTTCCGCTCGATTACGAGGATGCGAGAACGCGCCAAATTGGGGCATTCTGATCCTGGTGATCGAGCAGTGAAGACGCTTCGGAACTGTCCTACGTTTTGTTGAACCATCATCCTATTAATAATTTATTGTAAAAAGTTATTAAAGTATAAAGTGATTATTTGCCCAAGTAATTGTTATTTATTTGCACGATACCCATAATAAACCCGCCTGATGGCTGATCGTAGCTCAAACCATCCTGACGATCCGACATCAGAAGTGGGATTCAGTCGCGCAAACGAATCGGCAACCAGTGTGAGTAACAGTGATACATAATAGCGGTTACTTTTCGAATTACAAAACCAGCAAATGCAAGCATTGATACACGCTTTGAAGAACCCAAGTGTGAACAACCACATGGTTTTACCGGAGTTCAATCCTGAAAAACAAGAATCCGACGCAGCATCATGGTGTTCAACTGCAGACTTGTGCTTTGGAGAGTGCGCGATAGAAGGGGGTCAGCTTAATATGACCATCAGTAAAAGTTATCCAGGCATAACGTGGGCACAATTTAAGGAGTTATTTAAAGCAAGATTTGTGTGCGTCGAGACATCAGCAGCTACTCTCAATAAAATTAATAACGAAAAACCTAAAGATGACGAAACTTACGCTGCCTATTCGAGTCGCTTAATTACTTCTCTATTAAATCAATGGAAGGATTTGAGTGTTGAACAAATAGCAGTGTCAACAGTTGTCGCTCATTTGGCGCAAATAGACACGCGCATGCAACGGCTTGCATTCACTACAGACATCAAGAAGCGTCATCAATTGCAGCAGGAACTACAGGCGTTTTCCTACCTAAAGCGCAAAAACCCCTCGGATGGACGAACGACGGCTGATGCAGGAAACGAAAAACGACCGAGATTTTCGTCACCGCTTCCAATAAAATGCCATGCATGTGGAAAGTTGGGACACAAGCAAGCAGAATGCCGTACGAAGATGGTCTTCGCAAAGAAACCATCTCCGGCACCAGTGGCTACTTCGAGCTTTGGACAACGGCAGCAGACCGGCTCACTCACGTGCTACAAGTGCGGCGACGGCGCTCCGGGCCACACAGCGAGCACAGCCCTTGCGTCCGGAGCCGCAGCCCCCGCGGAGAAGCGAGTCGACTTATGTATGGTCGAGCTCCCGTCAGGTACATTGGAACATTTTGGTGAGCATTTTTTACGATTCGGGTGCAGAGTGTTCTTTAGTAAAAGAATGTATTGCGACTAAATTCAAAGGAAAGCGATTTGATAATGTGATTTCTCTAATTGGTATTGGTAATGATAAAGTTAAGAGTACCCAACAATTGTTGTCTGGAGTTTAAATTAATGATTTCACGATGGAGATATTATTTCACGTTTTGCCTGGTGTGTACCTACGCAGTGATATTTTATTGGGTCGAGAGATTTTGTCTAACGGTTTTCGAGTTAGTATGACCGCAACTGAGTTTACTTTGTCAAAGGATAAGATTGTAAATGTTTGCTAATCGAGTAATGGTTACATCTTAAATGATTTTAATTACATTGACACTGACATTTCTTTACACAGAAAACCCGACCTAGATAAAATTTTACAACGATATTCGAACTTTTTCATAACCGGTTTTCCTACTAGTCGCGTGACTACTGGCGAGTTAGAAATTAGGCTCATTGATCAGAATCTTACGGTTCAGAGGCGACCATATAGGTGTTCTCCGACGGAACGTAAAATAATACGCGATAGGGTTGACGAATTATTACAGGCGAGCATCATACGACCTAGCTGTTCTCCTTTTGCTAGCCCCGCACTTTTAGTAAATAAACAAGACGGGTCACATCGTATGTGCATAGACTATTGAGAGTTGAATGCCAATACAGTTCCGGATTGTTTCCCACTGCCGTTGATTTCTGATGCACGGGTTCTCGATTCGTTGGGTCGGAGACCGTACCAGAGTATCGTAGCCATAGCCCGTTAGAAATCGGAATCTACTTGCTAACAGTGGGTACGTGGTACGCGGTAGCTCTGGGTAGTGTGGTCGGGTCTAGCCTCGAAGCCAAGACCGTAGAGTCAAGGACGACTCGGCATTCCTATGTTCTATGTTATTGGGTTTGGTTTCCGCACTTAGTCCTTTAAGTGGACCATTGTGCGTGAGCCATGGCGGCCGTCAGTGGTTATTCCAGCCAGCCTACCTCCCTCCAGAAGTTGGCTATAACTCCTGGTCTGTTGAGAACATCCGTATAAGATCTGGGTGCCCCGAGGGTTTCTATCCTAATCTGGGCTCGGCATTCCTATGGGAAGTGCGTATGTGACAAATGTGTGGGAGCAATGTTATAGCTGTGATTGTTGACCGCGAATGAGATAACCTAGGGCATTGTACATAATCCTCAATAGTACATGGACTCATGTACTATTGAGGATTATGTACATGGAACAATCTAATCTATATCTATATGACGATCCGACATATAGATATAGATTAGATTGTTAAGTGCGATTGCCAAGTCAATCTATTTATTTAAAACTTATAAGATTTTTATAGGTATTTACTATGGTCACTATAAGATGTTGATAGGTTAGCTAGTTAGAATAGAACAGAAAAGAATAGAAAATTTCTTTATTTTGAAACAAAAACCATTTATATATTTACGTAATAACTTAAGAGAGAAGGACCCCTAAGTAGGGACTGAATATTTTAACCGACGTGGTTATTACATGGATCTCACAACTTCTAACGGTAAAAGAACTGAAGGGCAATTCTCGTAATTAAAAACGTTCAAAATCTAGTCGCAGTGTCATCTCAGCGACAACCAAATGTCAAAAACATGTCAAAAATGTATGGAAACTCGAGGTATTTTTGACAAATACTGTGAACGTTCTTAAAATTACGAGAATTGCCCTCCAGATCGAGTTACGAGGCTTGTTTTTTTTTTACAAGTTACGTTCTTGATGGCATTTCATATATTCTGGTACGTAATAAGTAAATATGAGTAGGTACAGCCTACATCGGGTTCACAGACAGACGGATGAGAGAGAGATAGGAGATCAGTAAAAATAATAAGTAAACTCAGTTTATTTTTTATTACAACAACTTTTCATTTTCAATTTACAACCTTTACAAACAAAAATACTCCATTTGATTTAACCACTCACAAAACATACAAAATTCACACTTCAACATTATTTACATAAAATACAATATTTACAAGATGGCGATCTGCGTCGTACAACAATAAATAGTTAATGTCGCGGGGCCGTGGGCCAGTGTAATCCACTAGTATCACAGAGTGACGTCACGCGCAGTGGAGTGACGTCACACGAGCACGGTGAGGCGCTCGGGCGGCGGATGGCGCGAGGGGGGCGGCTCGGGCGGCGGCAGCGCGCGCTTGGTGAGCTCCTTGTCGCGCGGCGGCGTGTCGTTGCGCGCGTCGGCGTTCTGCGCCTTGTACAGCGAGTGCGCGCGCGGCAGCTCGTCCGGCGGCCGCCGCGCCCCGCCCGCCGGCTCTTCACGCAGCGGGTTTGCGTAGCGCCGCAGGTTCTCTTCGTTCTGCAAGTTATTGGACTTCTCCTCGTCGCAGCGGCGCGAGCGCTCGGCGGCTGCAGCGGCGCGGCGCCGGCGCAGCAGTAACACCGCGCCCAGCACCGCACCCACCAGCACCACTAGCGCCAGCGCTGCCAGTGTCAGCGCCAGCGCGGGTGATGGCGCGGCAGGGTCGCTGGCGGGCGACGGCGCTGGCGCGTGTGGCACGCGCAGGCGCAGCGCGGCGCCCAGCAGGGCGTGATGTGCGAGGCGTCGGCGCGACACCAGCTCGCTGAGCGCGCGCACGGCGGCGCCGAGTGCTTCGGCTCGCTCAGCACCGTCCGTGCCCACTTCGTCGCCGATCCACTGTTCAATGTAAAACAATTTTATTGCGTGGAGATAATTTTGCAAATTAATTAACTTCTGAGCCGGGAAAATAAATAAATAAATACGTAAATTATGTTTACGGCTTTTTTTTGTTGGAGGGTGGCAAATCATCAAATGACTTCTCCTGCTCCGGGTGGAGCAGGAGGGCGTGTCAGACTTTAACTGACTAAAACCCACGTGTGTTCCCTCAGTTGCCTGTGTGCCAGGGGCGACGGTGTCTCTTTCGAACTACCCGCACCCCTGGAAGGCATCAGCCCTTGCGGATCCCACCACTTGTTGCTGACATCTCTGACGGCGCGCGTGGAACACAACGCGCTGTCCCGCCTACCACTTTTTGGCTGCAGGGGATAGGGAGAGCGGTCAACGCTATACCGACACTCGTCTTCCCTGCGGCCCCTAAGCGTCCGCCATAAAACGGTGGCGGCCCCGTCCAGGCCACGGAAGGGAAGAGCGCTGCTCAAAAGCACCGGCACTCCTCCTCAGCTGCAGCCGGTAACCCTCAGCCACGATGCCTCCCATTCGACATTGCGGCCCACCCCAGTTGCGGTGCACCTCACCGCAGCCTACTTTTTGGCCGCTACGTCATCGGCTTGAAGGCAAAAGCCCTGAAGAGCGGCCCCACCTTTGGGTTGGGTTCATCGTGGCTGAGAGACCACGGCTACTAGAGCCCCCCTGCAACGACAATGCGGGAACCCACTCGGGGGGATTATGTATACGGTGGGCAGCAGCTTCAGATTATGCAGTCTCACCAATGCAAGATCAAGCGCATCATCGTCATCTGGCGCCAGGTCACAGAGCAGCGCGAGCGGTGGCGCGGGCGAGGCGCGCGCGGCCAGCGCGGCGGCGAGGGCGCGGCGCAACGCGGCGCACGCGCGCTCCACATGCGCGCCGCGTGCCAGTCGCTCTCGTGCCAGCTGCAGCGAGGCGCGCGCGCAGCCGGCGGGCAGGCGGGCGTCGCGCGCGCCGGGCCAGCACGCGGCCGGAGCGGGCAGCGCGGGCGGCTCCACGCGCCGCCCCGACACGCGCCGGCACTCGCCTATTGGCGCGCACGGTGCTCGCAGGCACAGCGCCGGTGCGGCTGGCACGCATACCTACAAAGATGTTATTGTATGTTTTGTAGTCAGTTCTTTTACTTGATTAACTGCGAGTGCGCACAGGTGACCATATAGCCAGGTTTTTTTCCATGTTCAGACTAATAAAATTGAACTTTTTGATAATATAAAATTATTTTCAAACAGATTTTTGACTGCTCTTAGATCTAAAGTTCGCAAATTCTACTGATGGTCATGGTGTCCTAGGTTCGATTCCATGTGCAAAAGTTTATTGGGTTTTTCCATAAATGTTATCAGATCATCGGTTTTAAACAGCTCAAAGTGGGGCTCGAGAGGGATTCCCGCACTGATACCCTTTTAAACCATATAATTTCGTATCATTAAGTCAGTGATCGTAAACCAAGAGCTAAACCATAACCATTCTATTATAATACCAAATTAACCAAATATCAACCAACCCAGAAGTTAGTGCTAAACCACGTAGGTGCTAATTTCGACATGGTCCTTCAAGCATTAAGGGCCTCGGTTCGTGAAGTACAATGAAGTGTTTGTGCGCCGGGACCGTGCAATCAGTGTTTTACCATTTTGTAGGGAAGTAGGAGGGCAGTGAAATCAATTTTGAAAAAATTGGGCAGCTATAACAACCCGCACCCCTGGCAGGCATCAGCCCTTGCCTTTCCGTTGGTAATGACATCTCTTTGAAGCGCGCCTGGAACTCAACGCGCCGTCGACCCTGCCTTGGTCTTTACCGGACAGCGAGCTACCCATTACTCACCGTCCGCAAGCCCGCCCTACGGTGGCCGGGAATCAGCCTGGGATTCCCGACGCCCAGGGCGTCTTCTGCGGAGGCTAGGGCCGTAAGGGCGCATATACTGCCTCCCCTCACGTGCAACGCCTCCCTCTTCGCGAGCATTACTGCTTCGCAGAAGGAAGCGACGGCTACCCATGCAATCTCGCTCCGTACCATGGCCTGGGCCAGGGCCGGACACGAGAGATCGCCGCCGCCGATCGCCTCCACGAGGACACGGCGGTGCTCCACCTAGGCGGGACAGACTTCCACCGTAACGCAATAAAAACACCCGAGCGTTTCCTCCCACCTTATTCGAAACAGGAACCTCCCGAAATAACCGTGTCCGGTGAGTACCTGCGTCAGGCGGAAAGTGAGGACGCCGTGCCGCCTCTCAAGCCACTACAAAAAATGTTGTACTATGTTATCTGAATACTTAGCGTTACTCAATTACACAGACACAGAAAAACTTCTAGAAATTATGTCATGACGATAATTAATTATTCCCTCGTAAGTATTTACTTCGGTAGTATTTACATTGCTTAGTTGTAGTTATTAATGTTACCAATATGCTTTTTCTCATAGTGGTTAATAGATTATTTTTATAACAACTTAATTTTAAATGTTAATGTCCTAATTTAATTAAAATGTAAAGTGATGGCCCAAAACACAGGTTTAAATAAACCTAGATCGGGCGGGTCGCTACCTAAATTTCGAATTCCGAAACATTGTCACTTGGTCTTGTAATAAAAATATTTTAGAAATAGTTTATTTTTAGGCACTATAATTGTATGGGAAATGTATTACTGTAGGCTAAATGTACTCTTTTTGTATAGGTTTCTATTAAATAAATTATTATTATTTTTTTGTTTCTTATTTGTTTTCCTCGGCTTAGCCGGGTAAAACTGATGGCACGGGCCTAAGCCAAGTGTCCAGCAGTGGGGTTAAGGGTGGGAGTAATATTATGAGTAGACTGTGTGTTAGTTGAAACTATATTTGTGTGGGAGTATTGGTGCAAGGTGTCAGACTCACACTGAAGAAATTTTCTAACTAGCCTGCAGGTGTTAAGAATCACTGCCTTCTGCAGCAGGTGGTAGGTGTTAGATGGCAGGTCGAGGGAACTAAGGGACTGATGAAGTTGTTTAGGTATTACTCCTGTTGTAGATAGCACTATGGGGACTATTGTGACTTTTTGCAGATGCCAAAGTCGAGTTATTTCGTCTTTTAGTTCGGTGTATTTAGATAGTTTTTCGGCTATTGTAGTCTGTAAGTTATGCGTATTAGGCACAGTGTTCAAGTCCACATGAACATATAGAATATATTTGGTTAATAGTTTTTTGTGTGTGTAGTTTAATTTAGTAATTTTAGTTGATTATTCGTCCTTTTATAATCTGTTGTAAACCTCTAGTTTCTAAGTTGGCAACACTGTTTTTTACTGAGAATGGTGCACGTTGTGCTCATTTAACTATTAAAATAAAAGTTTTTAAACTTCAAAATACACGCATTTCATTTCGAACATGCGTAGTGGTCCTTCGAATTAGTGGTAAAGTAACTTCAGTGCCTTTGGTGAAGTTTTTTCGTCTTGCACCGTGTGCGTGGCGATTTTGTTCGGGCCGTTGCCCCGGCGCCGGCGGAGCCTTACCCTGCTCATAGTTGGGTAAAAATCCCGACTTTGCATCGATTCCAGCCTCCATCAACCTGAAATCGCCAATTTTGAGCGATTTTCATCAACAAGTCGGTAAAATTCAAGAAAACCTACATTTTTTTTTCCATTCGGAGGTAGGTACTTCCATTGAATAGGTATTACCTACTCAAAGAAAAAGTTTGACATCCCGCCAACGAACTGTCAGATTGACATTGTCAATTATTCAAGTTTACAAATACGAAGTAGGAAGTTGGTTGTAAAAATCGTAGATGGACTTTCGTTGGTAGTGGTGAAGGCTAAACACGTGCTTTTGTCAGTATTACGAATTCTTTCGATTTCTAGTGAATCTCTGTGTGAAACTTGATCGAGACTATTCCTTGTGTTTGTGTTCTTTGTGTAAGGTTAGTTTTATTTGTTATTGTCTCGCTTTTAATCACTATTTGCCGTCATTATGAACTCCAAAAAGCCTCCTGATCCCGACCCCCCTGATGAACCTTTTGATCTTCCCCCTGGCTTGACTATCACCCTCCCCCATGACACCCAAATTCTCACGCAAGATCTCAAAATGGAAACGGAGACTTCAAATCGGAAGAGGGTCGCTGTATCCCCCCCTACTACTCCAATTATTCCACCCAAAGTACCAAAAAACGTAATCAGCAGACTTACTTATACAGCTAGAGATAATCCACCTTATATTGTTCATGTTTCCCTTATTGATGGTCAGACTTCAGGCACTGTGCTGCAACCGGTCAAGTTTGGTATGTTTTTAACGATAAACAACATCAATAATATACGCCTTGATGGGGTCAAACGTATAGGTAGAAATAAACTATCAGTTGAATTTAAATCGCATCAGGATGCAAACAGTTTCCTAATGAATAATTTGTTAATCCAACATAATTATACTGCCTCCATCCCCCAATTCAACATTACACGGATGGGTCTTGTAAGGGATATCCCTATTGAATGGTCGGAAGATGAAATTATTAAAAATATTAAGGTTCCTGAAGGATGTGGTGCTGTTGTGAAGGCCAGGAGGATGAGCCGTAAGGTTGCCTCCTCTGGTGTAGCTGAGTGGAAGCCTACGCAAACAGTGGTAATAACTTTTGATGGACAAGTTTTGCCCAAACGGGTGTATTGTTTCTACTCAGCTCTTCCAGTTGAGAGGTACACATACCCAACGATCCAATGCTACCATTGTTGTCGGTTTGGCCATACTCGTACACTTTGTAGATCAAAACCACGCTGCTATAAATGTGGTGGAGATCATCCAGGAGATGGTTGTGAAACCACCCCTGACTTAGGTTTTTGTATTTCATGTTCCGGGAACCATTTCGCAAATGACAGTGCTTGTCCTGAATTGGGCCGACAGAAGAGCATCAAAGCTCTGATGGCGGAAAAATCAATTTCATATGTAGAAGCAAGTCGGGTTTTCCCTCCTGTTTCCAGATCATATGCAGATGTATCAAAACACTCCCCTCGGAACAAGGTTACAATAAATAAATCCCCATCTCAGTCATCAAGTCCAATCCCCGCTACCCAAAGGCCATACCGTAAAACGGTATTCCTTAACCCTAAGCCCCGTGCCCCACTTTCCCCAGGATATAATAAGCAAGCTCATCAAGCACTTATCCACAATTATTCTTTTTCCCCCTCTAATAATGGCTGCGCCTTCCCAGCGGAAGCTGCTGAGCCAATGATCTATAGACAGGAGGACAGCTCGAAGAACATACTAGAATTAATTACAAATATGCTAATGACCGTTCTTACAAACCATACCCAAACATTACCTGACCACGTTGCCTTAAAATTGACCTCCATTTTAAATTACATTCATGATGTTCCATCCTCTGACATTCCTCCACTGGAACGTGAGGAGTATTACTCCCAGGAAGCCTGATCTTTCATTTTTAATCAACAAGTATAAGCCATCAGTCTGCGCCATCGCTGAGACATGGCTTTTACCTGAAAGTAATTTCAGGATGCCGTGTTTCAGTTGTGTTCGTATTGACAGACCTGATGGATATGGGGGATGTGCTTTGCTCATCAATAGCAAAGTATCATTTTCCCCTATTCCTCTATCCTTTGTTGGCGATGACATAAATGTTGTTGCTATTAAGGCTGAGGATATAAATATTTTTACTTTTTATATTGCGCACCCACAACTCGAATATCTTTCGGTAATTAGAAATTTGTTATGTAGTGTTAGCGGTCCAATACTTGTTATGGGTGATTTTAATTGTCACCATTATCGTTGGGGATCAGATACTTGCGATAACTTTGGCATTGGCTTGCTGGAAATATTGGATGATCTAGATCTCTGTGTCATCAACGACGGCAGTGCCACACGCAGGTCTGCACCAGGGCAGGGTATTAGTTGTGTTGACTTGACGTTCTGTTCGTCCAATATATCTAGCCTCCTCATCTGGCGTCGCTTGGATATGACCTATGGAAGTGACCACTACCCCATCATGATCGAATTCCCTTCTAAAAATGTTCCCAAAAAAGTCTCCCCTCCCCTTTTAAAATACCGACTTGACTCAGGAGATTGGGATCTATATTCCAAAATCTTAGACTTGAGAGTATCTTCCCTTCCAAAAGCCGACGGGGATAATGCCCAGGATTGTTTTTTGTCCTTCTCCTCCACTGTCTCTGCTACAGCAGAAGACTGCTTCCCTTCCAAAAAACCTCAATCCGACCACATCCCTTCTCCGCCATGGTGGGATAGGGAATGTACTGACATGGTCAAGGCCAGGAATGCGGCGGAAGAGACTGCTAACTGTGATATGAACCTGGACAACCTCATGGCTTTCAAGCGAATATTAGCTAAGTCCAGGAAAGTACTAAAAAAGAAGAAACGAGAAGGTTGGTCAAAGTATTGCTATTCGCTGAGTCCATCCACTCCGGTTTCGGTGGTATGGCGGAAAGTAAAGCTTTTTAGGAGTAGCTTGGCACCTGCCTCTTCGAACAACATCTCAGAAGAACTGGGGTATCAGTTTTTCTCCAAAATCGCTCCAGCGTATGTTCCGGGTGTGGAGGACAGCTGTGTTGGCATCGATGATGTAGACAACACTAGCGATCCAATGAACGGACCATTCAGCTTGGAAGAATTAAAAACGGTACTTACCCGTGTTAAAGACTCCGCCCCAGGGGTGGATGGATTCCCTTACTCCTTTATCGTCAAAGCTGGACCAAAAACCCACCAATACTACTTGGACTTGGCTAATTTTTGCTTTACTTCCGGATATATTCCCTCAGAATGGAAGGTTCAAGTTGTAATTCCGATATTAAAACCTGGCAAAGATCCTAATGATCATTGCTCATATAGACCCATCGCTTTATCGTCCATACTAATTAAACTTTTAGAACATCTCATCAAGAATCGTCTAGAATGGTTGGTGGAGAACAGGAGGTTGCTCCCAACGACTCAGTTCGGCTTCAGGAAAGGTCTGGGCACAGCTGATAGTGTAGGTATCCTCACGTCAGCGGTCCGGCTAGCCCTCAGCAAAAATGAGTCTGTGGTGGCCGTTTTCCTGGATATATCAGCTGCTTATGATTCGGTCCTCCTCCCTGTTCTCAGGCAAAAGCTGCACGAGCTGAGAATCCCGGCTAGGATTTGTCGTATCATCGGTAGCATCTTTGCCAATCGCGTCATCCAATTAAGAATCCCTGGGGCCGACTCTGAACAAAGAACAGTATGGAGAGGGTTACCTCAAGGATCTGTACTGAGTCCCCCATTATACAACATATATACAGCGAATTTGTCCTCATCCCTAAATTATGACTGCACAATCCTTCAGTATGCTGACGATATTGCATTACTGGTCACTGGCAATTCCATTCAGGATGCCGCTCTATCAATGAATGTCTCTCTGTCTTCACTAAACCAATGGCTCCTTGATCACGGGTTATCATTAAGTGCTCCAAAGAGTACAGCGGTCATTTTTACCCGCAAGCGTTCTGTTCCACAAGTAGATATTAGTATTGATGGACAAATCATTCCAGTCAAGGATAAGGCTAGGTTCCTGGGAGTAACGTTAGACTCGAGATTATCTGGGATTGACCATATTAATAACACGGTCAAAAAATGTGAACGGTCCGTGTCAGTCCTTAAGGCTTTGGCCGGAGTGTGGTGGGGAGCTCACCCCTACACCCTCAAACTGGTCTACAATGCGTTGACCAGGAGCGCTTTGGATTATTGTAGCTTCCTTATTGAGCCTTGCAACAAAGAAGCGCTCAAGAAATTAGACAGTGTCCAGGCCAAATGCCTGAGAATAATTATTGGAGCTATGAGATCCTCCCCCATAAATGCGCTTCAAGTCGAATGTGCAGAACCGCCCTTGTACCTAAGAAGACAGTATTTGGCAGATCGCTTCCTGTCTAAAGTATTCTCTCTTTCATCCCATCCTTTAATCCCAATTTTAGAACAAATCAACCTCTCCTTCAATAACTCTCCTTATTGGAACAATAAAGTAGTTCCTCTATTGATAAATAGGTACAGAGAGCTTAAACACCTCTCAGCGCCTGTTAGTCAATATCCAATCCTCCCCGTTTTTGCCGCTGCATATGAAACGATCCACTTCGAACCAAAAGCCGTTTTGGGACTAGGTATTTCAAAGAATTCCCAAAACGCAAGAAGAGATTTCGAGTTAGCCGTCAAACGATACTGGGAAGGTTGGAATTTTTTTTTCACTGATGCATCAAAACTGTCACAAACAGAATGTACAGGAGTAGCAGTATATTTCCAAAATTCCAAAATTGCACTACTTTTTCAATGTCCACCAGAAGCATCAGTTTTTACAGGAGAGTGTATTGGCATTTTAGAAGCCATACACTATATAAAATCACATAACATAGCTAAAGCAGTAATTTTTTCAGATTCGCGTAGTAGTATTCAGGCCCTAAAACAAAATCAACTTCATAGTAAAATACACAGTAAAATCATTGTAGAAATTAAGAGCCTATTATTTGACTGTTCCCAAAACGGCTTGGACATCGAGATAGCCTGGATTCCTGGTCACTCGGGTATTGTTGGCAATGAGTGCGCTGATTCGTTAGCAAAGTATGCCACATCAAACCCAGTTGATCGAAAGCACTACGTAGCTCATAACTACGATTTGCGAAATGGTGCCAAACTCAAATTGTTCGTCTCATGGACAAAAAAGTGGAATGAGACATCAAAAACCAAGGGTGTCTACTATGGAACTATACAGCCCGACATTCAGAGGAAACCTTGGTTTTTTAAATATCCAAAATTGGCCAAAAGAACTGTTTCTACGCTTTGCAGACTGAGACTTGGACACTGTCGTAGCCCAGTGTTTCTGAATAAGATCCATGTTAGGGACAGTTCCCTTTGTGAATGCGGTCTTGCGGACGGTACTTTGGACCATATATTTTTCTCCTGCTCCTTGAACACCAAATCCTTCGACCTCTATAACAAAATTTCTAAATGTAACATTCCTCTCCCAACTAACTTCCATTCCCTCTTATGCCACTTCTCTCCCAAAATTATTAATCTTTTAACAACTTTTTTAAAAGAAAATGACATAAAATTGTAATTGGTGCGTTAATAATTATGTAAATAATATGTATTATAATAATGTCTTTGTGCTGTACCCTAACTTACTCATATTTACGTTATACTAACCCTTGTCCTCGTTTTTACAGCGACTAACAGAACCTGTAGACCTACCACAAAGTGAAAAGTCGACGGCCCGCCGCACCGTTGCGCTGTCGTCTAAACGTGACACTGGCAGAATAGTCGACATCGGCTCAATTGCCAAAAAAAAAAAAAAAAAAAAAAATACGAAGTAAACAAAGTTTTCAACAACGAAAATTTGCCTACAGTACTTCAAAAGTGCATTAATTAAAGGTGATAATGACCTAGTGTTAAAGTCTACAGTGAATTTGTGTTGCGTTGCAATGGCCGAGCTAAAGAAACTAAAAATTACGCGTTCACAGTTCAAAGGAACATTAACACGAATGGAAAACTTTGCCAGTGATCCAACTGCTATAAGTTCAGCAACAATTGATATGTTAGAAGCCCGCAAGGACAAATTAAATTCTGTTTTTAATCTATACGAAAGTGTACAATTGGATATTTTGAGCTTGGATCCTGAGGACTCTGAAGATGTTGGTGCATTTGAAGAAAAGTTTTATACAACTCTTGCCATTCTTAATGAAAATATAAAATCACGTGCCAAGTCAGATTCAGAGCCCTCCCAGACTGGATATGTCAGTTCCTCAAAATTACCTAACATTGACATTCCTACTTTTGATGGGAAAGACTACACTAAATTTAAACCATTTTATGAGTTGTTTATTGCTGTCATTGATAACAATACAACATTGTCGGATGTTCAGAAGTTATTTTATTTAAGAAAATATTTATTAGATGAGGCCTTATCAGTAATTGTGAACCTGCCTCTCACTAATAAGTCCTACACAGAGGCTTTAGAATTATTAAATAAACGATATGACAATAAGTCAAGATTAATTTGCAATCATATAAACCTGCTTCTGGATATCCCATCAATGCATAAGGGCACAGCTGCATCTATAAGGACATTTGTTTCCTACGTTCAGCAACAGTTGCATGCGTTGAAAGATTTAAATGAACCAGTCAACGAGTGGGATCGACTTTTGATTTGTGTGCTCTGTAGAAAGATTGATTCATACACATATCGCGCTTTTCAACTTGACCGCAATACAGAAACATTACCAACAATGACAGACTTTTTATCTTTTCTTGAAAAACGTGCAACAGCATTGGAGGAAAGTAACCCTCATAAAGTTAATAATGAATATAAAGGTAAGTCTGTGACACGTGTATCTAATTTAGCTGTCCCTACTGGTTTAGTGTGCTCTTTTTGCAGTAAAAAAGAACATGCAATTTTTAATTGCCCACAATTTAAAATGATCCCTATAGATGCTCGACTGACTTTTGTTAAAGATAAAAAACTATGTTCCCTCTGTTTGAAAAGTCATGCTGACAATGTTTGTAAATATAAATTTAAATGTAGAACTTGTAAAAATCACACAATACACTTTTACATTGTGATGACCAGCCAGAGACTCCAGTCTCACTTGGTTCAAATTCTCAAGTTACAATCTGTAATATTATGCTGCCTACTGTAATGGTAAAAATTATTGACAAATATGGTCGTGATTTTAAAGTTAGAGCATTGCTTGACAGTGGCAGTCAAGGTTCTTTTGTAACTAAATCAGTTGTTGAAAAGTTAAATATGATTCCTACTCAGCAGGTTACCAATATTATTGGGATCGGCAATCATTCTTCGAAAATTAATCAAACTGTTAATTTTAACATAAATTCATGTCAATTTGACAATGTTAAATTCAATGTAACTTGTTATGTTGTTGATTCTATCACTACACCTTTACCTCAACAATTTGTTGATATTTCTAAATTAAAGATTCCTAAAAATATTCAATTATCAGATAGTGACTTCAATATCCCTTCAGAAATCTCAATCTTGTTGGGTGCTGATATATACTTGTAACTCCTTGGTAAATGGTTGTATAAAAATTCCAAATGGTCCTGTACTCCAAAACACTGTATTTGGATATGTTATTGCTGGCACAATTGGAGAATGCAACAAACAAATGGTATGTAATAACCTGGTTTCAAATTTTGTTATAAGTGATAATTTAAAATTAGAACAAGTGATGGAAAAATTTTGGCTTACTGAGAAGTTACCTGAACCTGTCAATAAGTGTGCAGATGAGTGCCAAAAATCAGAAACTATCTTTCAGAAGTCTGCAAGCCTTACAAATAATACATTTCATGTTGATATGCCACTTATCTGTTCTAAGGAAAGATTAGAGCTTGGAAATTCTTTCTCTATTGCCCTTCAAAGATTTTGGTATTTAGAACGTAAATTTAAACAACATCCTATGTTATTGGAGAAATATAAAGAATTTATAGATCAGTATGTTGCGATGGGACATGCGATTGAAATTGATATAAGTTTATATGATATTGATTGTGGCTCTGTTTATTTTTTAGCTCACCATGCTGTCTTTAATGAGGAGAGCAAGACCACTAAGTTGCGAGTGGTTTTTGACGGAAGTATGAAGAGTAAGAACAATACTTCATTAAATGATGTAATGCTGAATGGGCCTGTTGTACAGGGTGAGCTTTTCGATATACTACTTCTATTCCGGACATATTTGTTCACCTTGATTTGTGACATAGAGAAGATGTTCAGGTGTGTTTTTATTAATGAAAACTATACCAGCCTGCAGAACATTCTCTGGAGAGATCATCCCAGCAAACCAATCAGGTGCTTGCAATTGCAGACCATAACATATGGGCTAAAGTCGTCTACCTTTTTGGCCACTCGGTGCTTAATAGAGCTTGCCAATAGATATAAGGAGCAATATCCTCTAGCGGCTAATGTTATCATTTCTAACACTTATGTGGACGATGTAATTTCTGGTTGTGATAATGTAGAAGAACTAAACCTGCTAAAAACTCAATTGATAGAGTTACTTAAATTAGGCAATTTCAATTTGCATAAATGGTGTTCAAACTATTCTTCAGTTCTCAAAGACATTCCAGTTGAACGTCAATACTTTGATGAAATTAATCTTAATACAGATAAGATTGTTAAAACGCTTGGTCTAAAATATGATGTTGTTTTAGATAATTTTACTTTTCAATCCCCACAGTTTGAGGAAGAAAATTTAAATACTAAGAGAAAGGTACTTAGTTACATTGGCCAAATTTTTGACCCTTTGGGTCTTATTGGGCCTATTATAGTAGTGGCCAAGTTAATAATGCAGGAATTATGGCTTTTAAAAATAGAGTGGGACTCTACTTTGCCTACTAAACAATTAATACTATGGAGAAATTTTCTTGCAAATTTAAAACTTATGGGCAAAATTTCAGTCCTCAGATCAATAAAAAGTCATAATGTAGTGTTGGTTCAGTTAGTTGGTTATGCTGACGCTTCACAGAAAGCCTTTGGCTGCTGCATTTATTTAAGAGTTTTGTTATTTGTTATTTGTTTATTGTTCAATTAGGACTAGATTACATGGCAAGGTAACATAATATGAAGTAAAGGCATACGTTTCTTAATCTAGTTAGTGGGTGCCGTACTGTTCTCCTAGATAGGTTACGAAGTAACCTGTGTTTGGGAGAAACAGTTCCGATCCCCGTCATAAATGGTTGACTTATAGATAGCACGTGTAAGTATGTATTATTAAAAGAAATAGTAATCATTACAGCAAGCTACAAGCTATGAGACAATTCAGGGCTATTATACAACAAACACAGTAAAAATAAAAACTTCAATCATAAAATATAAAATAAGAAATATTGAAACTACTTACGTATTTAAAAAATAAAAATAAAACTTAAAACTTATAAATTTCGAGAAAAAAAATAATGTTTAGTATGTTTGTGTGGTGAGTTTATTGTTAGTGTGATGAGTGTTTCGCTAGTGTATGAAGTGTGTGATGCATGTGTGTGTTTGAGTGATCACTTCTTTAGAAACTCTTCGGTTTCGTCGTAGTTAAGGTTTAGCAAGAAGGAGCGAACAGTCTTTTTGCAGTTATTTTTGTGTAAACCGTAAATCGGAATTTTAGCATTAACTTTATTGTAAAGTGATGGGCCAAGGTAGAGAGCAATTTTTTTTATAAATGCTGTACGTGTAGGTGGTATTGTGCAGATTAGGTCTTTGCGGCGCTTGGAGATTTTTTTGAAATGTGTGCGTCGGTGTTGGAGAAGGACTATGTGTAAAATGTATTGTTGCCTTACATTAAGTACGCTACATGATTGATACAGTTCAAAAGTTGGAGAGAGTATCGGTCGGAACGTAGCCACTTTTAGAATAGCTCTGTGTGCGACCTCCAGAGGCTTAAGTATTGTCTTTGCAGCACCACCCCAACATGAGATACAATAGATTAGAATTGACTGACAAAGAGCAAAATAAACTTTTCGGATAATTAACGGGTTGGCTACTTGTCGCAGAGTTTTAAAAATATAAATTAACTTTCGTATGCGACCAGAAATAGTGATAATTTGGGGTTTAAAATTAAGGTTTTTGTCCAGAACTACACCAAGATATTTAACCTGGTCTACAGAGATTAAGGTAGGACATTGACAATTAGGTAGAGATTGTGTGGGACAAGAATGAGCTTTAATAGAGATTGAAGTTTTTGGCTGAGAAGCATTGCTCATTGAAAAAGTGATGAAGTTTGTTTTGTTGGCGTTGAGAGTAAGGGTATGAGAAGAAAGCCACTTCAAGGCGGAATTAAAACCGTGTTGTGCAGCAACTTGGAGTTCCGACCATGAGTTTGCAGAGAAAGTGATGGCAGTATCGTCTGCAAAAGAAACTATTGTGGCTTTTGGAATTTGGAGATTGCAGAGGTCGTTTATAAACACAAGAAAGAGTGTGGGCCCCAGAATGCTACCCTGGGGTACACCATAGTGTATGGGTAGTTCATCACTCTTATAATTGTCTATAGTTACTAACTGTGAACGATCAGTAAGGTAACTCTTGAAGAGATCAAGTGAAGACCCCCTGACACCTAAACATTCAAGCTTGAGTAGAAGAATGGAGAGGGGAACGGTGTCAAATGCTTTCGCGAGATCTAAAAATATTGTGAGAACCTTTTTTTTGGTATTTAGGTTCTGGACTATATTGTCAACTAACATGTGGACAGCTTCAGAAGTGGATTTGTTCCTTCGAAAGCCAAACTGCTGGGGTGACAAAAGTTTGAAGTGTTCGAGGTATTGGACTAATCGCTTGTTAATGAGTCGTTCAAGTACCTTAGATAGTGCGCTTAGGACAGCTATTGGACGATAGTTGTTTGGCAAGGTCCCGTCTCCACCCTTGAATATAGGATGAATAATTGCCTTTTTGAAAGAAGAGGGGAAGATAGCTAATTGAAAGCAGAGGTTGAAAATGTGGCATAGTATAGGTGCGAGGATCCGTGCGTATCTCCTCAAGAAAGCTTGTGATATGCCATCCCAACCAGTAGCAGCATTAACCCTAAGCTGGTTAATAGTAGTTAAGACCTCATCAGAATCCGTCTGTTCTAACACGAAAGATTTATCGAAATTTGTAGTATGAGAGGGAATTGAGTGGGATTGTGCGCTCTTTATATTTTCTGCAAGCTTTTTCCCGATGTTAACAAAGAATTCGTTTACATCATTGCAAGACTGTCTGGGCGAGTGAGAGTGAGTTAATAGCTGGTTTGAGGAGTGCTTCTTTTTCTGTGAATGAGTGATGTTTTTTATAGTGTCCCATAGTTTTTTAGGGTTGTGGTTTGCCTTGTTTAGTTTTTCGGAATCAAATATTCTTTTAATTTTTTTTAAAAGGTTTGCACAAAAATTTCTGTATCGCTTGTATGTGATAAGTAGAGTTTGATTGTCTGGTGACTGCTTGACTTTTTTGTGTAGAGAATCTCGGTTCCGGATACAACGCAGCAAGCCTGGAGTAATCCACGGTTTCAATATCCTTTTATTTGCTGGGACTTTAACAAGTGACGTGGACTCATTTATGGCATTTTTTGCTATTTGTGTAAGCTTGTCTATAGCGTCGTCTGGGTCAGAGATAAGGAGAATGGGGGTAAAGTCTAGGTGTTTCATAGTTTCATCAAGTGCATTATAGTCTACCTTGGATATCATTTTTGTAGGAGTTGATTCAGATTTTTTATTTTTATTATTTACACATAAGAGGGAAGCACAATGATCTGTTACCGTTGTGTCGTAGACTAGAGTAAGAATAGTAGCTGTGGATCGAATCATAATGTGATCTAAGCAGTTGTTGCCTCTCGTGGGGTGTGTATGGGCTGGTAAGAATCCGTGGTACGCCAGGACATTTAGATATTCGTGGGATCGTGAATCTTGGGTATGAGGTTTAATATCCAGGTTAATATCTCCAGTTATGATAACCGATTTAAAGGAATTGAGGGTATGAATAATGTTACCGAGTGCAGTAAGGAACGAATTAATGTTGTCATTTGAGGGGGAGCGGTAGATACATAGTATAGCCACTTCAGAATTTACCTTTACAAGTAAGCCCGAGGCGGAGCCAAGAAAGTCAGGCTCTTCACATAAAGCTATTAAGTCTGACTTAGCATAGACGACTACCCCGTCACTCTGATTAAGGTGTTTTGTTGTTTTGTGTGTGATATAGTTATGTAGAGTGGGAATGCATGAGTTACTCGAGCACGGTAGCCAGCACTCTGTAAGAACCAGAAGATCACAGTCAATATTCATACGGTGAATTAGGGTTTGAAGATTTAGGTAATTACAGTTTATGGACCGGATATTTTGCGTTAATGTAGTAAACCAGACGCTTCCATTTTTAACATGTAGTTTCGTTTCTTCGGGGATACAAATGTGAGTCTCAGATACAGAAAATTGGTCGAGATCAGACATTACATCATTGATAGTGTTAGACGTTGCTTGTTAAAATTAAGGGTAATGGAGTGTAGTAAATAAGGCTATAGGAATAAGATAGTACGAACTTTGGGACGGTTAGTATGAGTGAGAAATGTGTAGTTTTATAGTGTTTTAACCATATGGTAGAAATAGGTTTTATGAAGTCAAAATTGTGTGAAGTGTTTTTGGTTGAGATGTTTTGTGTGCAACAGTTTACATTAACTGACTCAAATAAAGTAGCACGAAAAGTATGAACATAATAAAAGGTAGTGGTAGAGATAACCGTTAACAGAGAACTTGAATTTCTTAGAGAATAAATTAGTCATACGTTGTTAGGTGCAGGCGGTACAGACATATTTTGAATTTGTAGTTCACTTTTGATTACAATAGCAGGGCTGTCCGGATTCTTTTTCATCAGGATGCGACCGTCCGCAGTCCAGCAAAACATGTACTGATTCATCTTGGCATAGTTACGAGCCAGATAGAAAAGTCGTTTAGAGTAGGGAGTTAATTGTTCTGCAGCGTAGGTTGGCGTTTTTGGAGCTTCAATACCCAGATGAGTTGAGTTTAGCTTGTTGTTTGGATTTCGTTTATTGTGTTCCTTAACAGCTGACAAAAAGTTTGTTTTGATCAGGGTATTCGTAAATTCGACTCGTTTTACATGAGAATGGAAAAGTTGAGACTAATTTACTATGCTCAAAATCATGTATTGCTCCTGTAGCTAAAAAATTAACAATTCCTCAGTTGGAACTAAATAGTGCATTATTGCTAGCACAGTTGTCAAGTAGAGCCGGTAGAGTACTTGCATCTAGATTTAATCTCTCAGTTTATCTCTATAGTGATTCCCAAATTGTATTAGCTTGGATACAGGCCGAAAAATTAAAATATAATGTTTATGTTCAAAACAGAGTCCGACAAATTGCCGAGCTTACACAAAAATCTTCTTGGTTCCATGTTAGGTCTTCTGATAATCCAGCTGACATACTATCAAGGGGGATAGATCCGCAAAAATTGCAAGATCACGCTCCATGGTGGCATGGTCCACAATATTTGTCTAAGGCAGATTTCTGTCACGAAAAACCAATATTAAATGATATAAGTAGTACAGAGACTGATGAAGAGGAAATTTCTTGCTTCTTGCAAAAGGTAGAGCAATCCTCCTACATCTTGGAGATTTTTGAAAAATTCTCTACTTTAAATAAAATTGTAAATATTGTCTCATACATGTATAGATTTTATAATAATACTTTAAAAAATAAAAAAGAGGCTATAGACTCAAATCTTTCACCTAAAGAATTGCAAGATGCTCTTTTAATTATCATTCGTTGTGTACAGAAACAGCACTTTGCTGCAGATTTTAAACTAGAAAAGAAGACTACTCTTGCAAGTTTACACCCTTTCATAGACGCACATGGATTACTTCGCGTGGGTGGCAGGTTGCTTAATGCTGGCATACCACATGATAAAATGCATCCCCTAATTCTTCCAAAAAATTGCCATATAACTTCTTTATTAATTAAGAGAGAACATCTCAGATTATTGCATGCTGGTCCCAGACTAGTCCTTAGTTTCAGTGTCTATAAGTTTGTATTTATGAGCTAGTTTTTGGTGTATGACGTTGGCTACTTGATCGTGTCGATGTTTGTAGTCTGTCTGGGCTATTGATTTGCAGGCACCGGTGATATGTTGGATTGTCTCTGGGGAACTATTGCATTTTCTACAAGTATCGGTTGCCAAATTTTTTATTATGTATTTTCTGTAGTTCTTAGTCTCAATTACTTGGTCTTGAATTGCAAGCATGAACCCTTCAGTCTCCGGGAATAGTTCGCCTCGATTCAACCACGCGTTCGACGCATCTTTGTCGACATTTAATTGGCATAAATCTTGGCGATGTCTCCCGTGTAGAGACTTCTGGGTCCACTCTTGGCATTTGGTTCTGTCGTCAATCACTTTCTCGTTTTTTTGTTTTGTGGTGTCTTTTAAATTAAGAGGTGTAAAGTGTTGGTCATTAAGTGCTATTAGTTTGTGGAGTGGGGAAGATTCAGTTTTGGCAAAGAAATATTGTCTAAGAGCTGTGATCTGTCTGTTGTGCAAGTTTCGGATATCTATAAGTCCTCTGCCTCCTTCTTTTCTTGGTAACGTTAACCTTTGTATACAAGATCTTGGGTAATGTTTGCGAAATTTTGTCATTGTTGTGTTTATTTTCCGTTGTAGGTTTATTAGGTCAGTTTTGGTCCAGTTTATTATCCCGAATGAATAGGTGAGCACAGGTATAGCAAAGGTGTTAATTGCTTTTATGGTGTTTCTCGAATAGAGTTGTGTTTTTAATATTGTATTAAGTCGGTGTTGAAATTGTTGTTTAAGTTTTTGTTTAGTATCTTTGTAGTGTATCTGACGGGATTGATCGTAACCTAAGTATTTATAAGTGTCAGGTTCACCCAATGGCTCTATTCGTTCGCCTGTACCTAAGGTGTATTGGTGTTGGTAGTTCTGGCCTGCTCTAACTGAATTTATTTTGCATTTATCTATGCCGAACTCCATTTTAATGTCATTTGTGAATGTTTCTGTTAGGTTAGCTAGTTTGTTGTTTTTTTTTTTTGGGTGGGAAATCATCAAATAACTTCTCCCGCTCTGGGTGGAGAAGGAGGGCGTGTCAGACTTTTACTGACTAAAACCCACCCGTGTTCCTTCAGTAGCCCTTAAGCCAGGGGCTGTGGTGTCTCTTTCGAACAAACCCGCACCCCTGGCAGTGCTGACATCTCTTTGAGGCGCGCGTGGAACACAACGCGCCGTCGACTTGGGCTTGGTCCTTACCGGACAGCGAGCTACCCATTACTCGCCGTCCGCAAGCCGATGCCTACGGTGGCCGGAAATCGGCCTGGGATTCCCGACGCCCAGGGCGTCTCCGTATCCTGCGGCGGCTGGGGTCGCGAGGGCGCATATGCTGCCTCTCCCTCACGTGCGCCGCCTCCCTCTTCGCGAGCATCACTGCTTCGCTGAAGGAGGTGACGGCTCCCCATGCCCTCTCGCTCCGTACCATGGCCTGGACCAGGGCCGGACGCGAGAGATCGCCGCCGCCGATCGCCTCCACGAGGACACGGCGGTGCTCCGCCCAAGCAGGGCAGACCGCCACCGTGTGCTCCACTGTGTCCTCAGGGCGATCTTCGCAGTGGAAACACCCGGGCGTTTCCTCCCGCCCTATCCGAAACAGGAACCTCCCGAAACAACCGTGTCCGGTGAGGACCTGCGTCAGGAGGAAGGTGAGGACGCCATGCCGCCTCTCAAACCACTCCTCAAAGAGGGGACTTACCGCCGCAATCGTGGCGTGCCCAGCACTGGGTTGCGACAATCGCTCTCTCCATGTCACCATGAGATCCCGCCGAAGCTCTGTCCGCTGTGCCGCGATTTCCTGCGGCAGCGGAATTACGCCCCGGCGTTTGGCCTCCTCGCGCCACTCCCATATTTGCGCGAGGACCTTTGCCTCCAGATCCCATGGCGGTAATCCGGCAAGGAGGCCCGCCGCCTCGCCGGAGATCGTGCGATATCCCCGGATCATCCTGATCGCCATGACCCTATGGGACGCCCTCAGCTTGCGAGCTGGTTGGCGCCTCAATGTAGGCGCCCACACCGGCGCCCCGTATAGGGCCATGGACCGCACGATCCCCGCGTAGAGCCTCCGGCAGGAGGCGTTTGGCCACCCTAGATTGGGCAAGAGCCGCTTCAACGCAGCCCCGGCCCGCTCCAGTCTGGGAGCCAAACGGCGGATATGCTCCGCGAAGTTCCACCGGCTGTCGAGAACAAGTCCCAAGTACTTCATCGTCGACTCGACGCCGATGTGAACCCCTCCCACCGTTATCTGGGAACCCGTCGGTGGCGCATTCCGAGGACCATGAAACCACATGGCCTCGGACTTGTGCAATGCCACCTCGAGTCCCAGTTGCCGGATCCTATCCACGATTGTCGCAACCCCGTGTGTCGCTAAGTCGGCCGCCGCCTGGTACGACCTCCCTTGCGCCAGGACCAGCGTGTCGTCAGCGTAGCAGACTACACTGACGCCGCTAGGGAGGTCGGCGCGCAGCACCCAGTCGTACCCGATGTCCCACAGATACGGCCCCAGGACCGATCCCTGTTACCGGAGTGCCTCCCTTATGCAACTCCAGGGCAGGGTGTTGAATGCATTGGCGATGTCTAATGACACCGCCAAGACGACCCCACCCCGGGCCACAGCATCCCCCGTCGTGAGGGCTCGCACGCGCATGATGGCGTCCACCGTAGAGCGCCCCCTGCGGAAACCAAACTGGCTCTCCGCCAAATCCGGCCCCACCCGCACCAGCCGCCCGACGAGGCGGTCTGCTATTACTCTCTCAAAGAGCTTGCCCACCTCGTCGAGCAGCACAATGGGCCGGTAAACGGACGGAGAGTCCGCTGGGCTAGTTTGTTAAGTTGACTCTCGGTTTCTGCATAAAGCTTTATATCATCCATATAAAGTAAATGATTTAAAATGCCTTTCTGTGGGTTAATTTGTCGGTCGGTAGCAGTATGATTTAAAGGGATTCCTAATGAGGTAGCGTTTAGTATCTTAGATAGGGGATTTATGTAGAGCGAGGCAGAACCACAGTGGGCTAAGTGCATCTCCTTGGAAGATACCTCTCTGTATTTTAATTGGGCTTGAATCTGTGGTTTCGGTTGAAGAACTGAGTCTGTACACCAAGTTGACATCATGGTCTTCAAAAACGTAACTATTGTTGGGTTTATTTTGTAAATTTCTAACACTTGCAATAGCCATGAATGGGGAACAGAATCATATGCCTTCTTGTAATCAATATACATGGTGAATAAATCAATTTTAGTTTTCTGAACTCTTTTCAATATAACGGAATCAATGATTAATTGTTCTTTGCAGCCTTGACTATATTTTCGGCAACCCTTTTGCTGTTCGGCTAAGATGTTGTTGGCGTCAATGTGTTCGTATATAATTTCGGATATGCAGGATGTGATGTTTTTATACAAAGTCTGTAAGCATGTAATAGGTCTATATTTCGCTGGGTTAGAGAGGTCATTGCGATCTTTCGGTATCATGTAAGTTGTGCCAGACGTAACATAAGGAGGTATTATTTTAGGATCTTGGATGAAGCTGTTTATAAAATTATATAAATAACAATGAGCTGCTGTGAATTTTTTGTACCAGTAACTATGGATATGGTCTGACCCAGGTGCTTTCCAATTATGTAGGCGACTTAGAACTTTATGAAATATTTGTGGGGAGATAATATGCTCAAATGCCATTGTCTGAATGTTTGTGTTATTTGATAATTCTTCTTGTATCCACTCGGCTTGGGAGTTATGATGAATAGGTTGTTCCCATATGCCTGCCCAGAAGTTTTGTAAGGCCTCTGGGTTAGGAGTGTTAAGCTCATCATCATTTAGATTGCTATTTTGGACGTTAACTGCTGCCTGTCTGATATTGCGATAAAAAAGTTTTTCGTTTTGAATGAATTGATTATTTTGTTGTTTTCTTAATGTGCAAGCTTTATATCTTTGGAGTCGGCCTGTTACAACTGAGAGTTTTTGTTTGAGTGTATCTAGTGTGTGTGCTGCTTGTGTGTTTGATTCTTCGTGTACGGTATGAATTCTATATTGTCTTATAATTTTGTTTACATGTTTCATTAATTTTCTACTTCTACTGCCGTTAATGAATTGTGTCATTCTACCTACTTTTGAACGTAAATCGCTTACTTTTTGTTCAAGTCGCCTTCGCCATTTTGGTTTAAATTCTGTTTTTGTACTTTGGGTTATTTGTCTTGGTTCGAGTGTTATCTTGGCTCCATTGACCTTAGCAACGGTCCATGCCGCACAATATATAACGGTCTGGAATGTGTGAAAGTCTGTATCGTTGTTTATTTTTTCAGGGAGAATGATTTTGTTTAGGTAGCTAATTATTCTTGCAAGATTTTTAGATGATTTTTGTTTTGGAATATAACTTCTATTTGTAGGGCTAGTGTCTTTATAAAATTGGAATGCTAGTTGGAAAGAATCGTCTATTACTGGGTCCCTTTCTAGGTTAGTTATTTCTGTGTTACCCGGTGTTTGTATATTAGATGTTAGTTCTTCTATAGAGTTTATGTCAATGTTATTTGTTAACTGGGTATTGGTATTGTTGATATTTCTAATAACTGCTATCGATTCAGTATTGTAATTGCTTGTGTTATCTGTGCCTAGTTCCTCCAATATCTCTGACTTTAATAAATTTAATTTCTCGTCACTTAAGTATTGATTGTTTATTATTGCTCTTCTCTGATCGGCTATTCGTTGTTCACTTAGATGAGCAAGTGAAGGGAATTGATGAATGAAGTCTTCGTACATAGGTTTTCGATATGTAGTTTCATTCGTGCCTAAAGCTGTAACTCTATAATATGAACGCATTATAGCTTCATTGTGTTCACTGGTCCATCTCATTCGGGTTTGTGTTCTATTTTGTGTTTTATGTGTCTCTAGTGTTGTAGGTTGTGTCGGTGTAAGTACTAGTTGTCTAAGCTCACCTGAGTTTTGAGACTGCAGGGTGAAATGGTTTAACTGTAGTTGATCTAACTCGTGTTTTACTTCGTTTTGTATTTTATCTATTGTTTTTTGTGGTAGTAATTTGTTATTTATTATAGCTCTACGTTGGTCTCCTATTCTCTGTCGACTAACCTGCATATTCGGGAATTTTTCTGTAAATTTTAGATGGAGCGGTTCGAGATAAGTTCTTCTATCTGTATCTAGTGAAGTTAATTGAAGATAAGTGCGCAGTATGAACTTGTTCATTTCGGGTGTCCATCGCCTGCGCGTAGTAGGATTGCTTGTAGTGGGTGCAAGCTCAGAGTCAAGGTTGACATCTTCCACAACACTACCAAGCGTATTGGTGGTGGACAAGCTAGCTGTTCTTCTTGTCATGTAGGAGGGGCGAGTAGAAGGGATGGATGAGAATAATGAAATGGTATCATCGCCCGTGGAATCGGCTGTGGCTTCTACGCAGTGAGCCCGCCTGTTCAACTCACTGCGACCAGCTGTAACAATTTTGTCGGTGGGAGCCCGCTTGCTAAACTCCTCACCGCCGATGGTTCGCATGCTGTGGCACCTAGCATCGGCTCCAGATGCGCCCCGGCGCTCCCCGGGAAGCGACCGTAAATTATATATTCTTTGATTACTCATCTCCATAAAGGGTTACCTTTCCTTGTTAGCCGCGTAAGTTTTTTGTACAGATGAAGGTACAATACGCGTGTCCGCCCCCCACGTAGCTAGGTGTTCAGCTTGGACGTAAGGTTGGATTTTAGGGGGCTACGTTGGATTTTAGAGGGCAGTTGGATTTTAGGGGGCTTATTATTTTTATTATTATTATTTATTCTGCTTGTTGGGGCTTGGAGTTTCAGATCTTTTTCTTTTTTCACTGTATGTATTTGTATTCAGGTTTTTATTTCCAGTTTTTGCTTGTAGTACTTCTTTTGCTAGATCATGGGTAATGTAGGTGCCCGATTTCATTTTCTTTTTGTTTTTTAAAATCTGGATTTTTTTCTCAAGGGTTGTGGTAGCTAGCAAGATTGGTCTGATTTTGGCAACATTGTTTCCTTTTTTACTCAGTCTCTGAAGTCTATCTATTTCCCCTTTTTCTAGTTTCACCTCAATTTCTTTCAATGTTGACGTAACGAGAGCAGTTAGGTCCTCATGATTTTCTCCTTTTGGCTCTGGGAGCCTATGAATTAATACGTTTTTATGCTTGCTGTTCGCATTTATAAACTTGTTGTTTAGTTTATCCACTTCGTTTTTCAGGTTTTGATTCTACTCAATAATCGGTTTTTAGTTTTTCATCCATTTTCTACACTAATATTATAAAGAGGAAAACTTTGTTTGTTTGGTTGTAATGAATAGGCTCAAAAACTACTGGACCGATTTTAAAAATTCTTTCACCATTCGAAAGCTACATTATCCACGAGTAACATAGGCTATATTTTATTTTGGAAAAAAAATAGGGTTCCGTAAGATATTTGGGTTTTTCGGACACAAGGTGTAAAAAAACAACCAGAAAAGTTACTTATTTTGCGTACGCTGCCTAAACTATAAAAGACAGAACCACAAAATGTTCTGATTAATTGTAGATCTTATAAATATCTACAAAAAAAATCCGTGACACACCTATCTATGTCGAGTGAGGCACAACAACCGTTTTTTTATCTTGATTTTTTTTTGGACTACATTTAAACGCGTTTATTTTACTCATGCTATTAATCCTTATCAAAAAAAAATTTTTCATCACTAAGTACAGTTTATGTAGATAATATTTGGTCTTTGAATGATTAAAATTGGACGTTTGGTTTGGAAGTTATGGCGAAATTAAAATATTACGATTTCTGCTGCACGGCCCGTTGTGGTAGGCTTTTTTTGCAGCGGTAACCGACATCCACGCGGGCGGAGCCGCGGGCGACCGCTAGTTGGTAATATAGCCGCAGTGATATTTTATGTTTTATCATTGGTTTGTATTTTTAATTGTTCTGGCATTTTCTTAAGGAGTAATGACATTTCTGGTGACAGCTCGGAAGACATGATTTACGGAGAAACGAAACGAATTTCTTTTTGTAGACAAGTTTTCGAACGCACACTTTGTGTTGTTAGGTTGGTAGCACTACACTATAACATTTTTGCTGATTGAAACAATTGCCGTGTTCCGAAATTCAACAAAAGTGTTAATAACGCGAACCCGACCAAATTGAATAGTCAAAAAAATTAAGAGCTATCAGATCATTAGTACTGATTTTTATTTTGGTTGGCTTCGCGATATTATCACTGTCTAATACGGAATGCGCCCAATGATATTATAAGTGTAAAAAGGTGGATTGAAATGTAACCTCAAAAACTGAATGATTAGAACTTTATTTTGAGATTGTATCACTGAATTAATGGTTTTGTTGTAATTTTAATGTTAATCGATGCACACAAGCACATCATTTATTTGGATTGGCACTGATTTGAATCACGGAAGATATTTTGCAGTGTTTCTATGTTATTTGTTTAGTAACACTCGTGACTTTTAGTAGCACGGGAATCGGATACTCGAAAACTAGTTTAGTCAAGTTTCTTTTTTATATAAATATCCCAATACTTTACCATAGATATAAAAAAGTTTTTAATTAAAGACTAATTTATATTTAGCTCTCGCGGCAATCGTAGAGCGCGGCGGTTACCTCGTCGGTGCGGCATGGCTGCGCGTTGGGCATGTGGCAGTCAGGCAGGCCACACCACAGGCGCGTACAAGCCGGCGCGCCCGCGTCGCACCAGCACGCGTTGCAGCCCCACCACCACGTGCCGTTGTCGGCGCCGCACACGCCGGGCTCGCCCTCCGCGCCGCTGTCCGGCGCACCTCCGTCCGCGCCCGGCCCGGCCTCGTCGACCTCGTCGCCGTCCGCCCCGAACCCCGCCAGCACTGACAAAACAGTTTAATGTTATAAATGATACCTCAGTACAGACTCTGCTAGACCACGATGGCTCATGAGCGGTCTACTTTACTTACTCTCGAGGCAACGGCGTGCCGCGCGTTGAGGTGGCGGCGGGCACACGCAGCGTGCACCGCGCTCTGGGCTGCGTGGATCGGGCACGCAGGCGGCGGCCGGCGGGCACGCCGGTGAGCACGTGGCGGGCAGCGGCACGGCGCGCTTGCTGCATGTGTCGCCCGCCCAGCCCGGCGCACACTCGCACGCCCACCAGCCCACGCCACCCATGCAGCGCCCGCCATTGCGGCACGGCGCAGAAGCGCACGGCTCGGCGGCGTGCTCGCAGCGTGCGCCTGTGCGGCCCTCGTGGCACGCGCACGCCCAGCCCGGCGGCGCAGCCGCGGGTACGCACGAGCCACCCGCCGCGCACGGACACGCGGGCGTGGCGGGCGCCAGCGGTGCGGACACGAGCGGCGCGTCGCACGCGGCCCCCGCCCACCCCGTGGCGCAGGCGCATCGCCAACCACCTCCTTCTCGCACGCATGTGCCTCCGTTGGCACACGTATCTTCAGGGCAATGGTCTATTCCTTCGATCCGCACTGAGCATGTTTTGCCTGCAAGGATATAAATGTACATTATGCGTTATGCAAGGAAAGGAGAATTACACGAGTTTAGTTAGTTTTATGTCAAAGACTGGAAAATTTGTCGTCGGTACACACCTGTCCAACCGTCGCGGCAGATGCACGTGAAGTCCGTGGAGCCGTCCACGCAGCTGCCGTTGTTGCGGCACGGGCTAGTCGCACACTCGTTCACCTCTGTAAGGAAACGAACATGGTATAGCGCCACAGTAGCACTCGCTGCAGAAGCGACGGTAACGTGTCGAGTACGTACGCGTGTCGCAGAGCGCGCCGGTGTGGCCGGGCTCGCATGCGCAGCGCGGTGGCGTGGGTGGCGTGTGCACGCAACGCCCGCGCACGCACGAGCCGCCCGCCGTGCACACGTCGCTCTCTGTACGTGCGGAACAAACAATATGACACAACCAAGGATATACGACAAAATGCCCCCTCCACGATTAGCAACCACACAAAAATTACACTTTGCTGCTGCATTCTCGATATTTACATAAATCACAGGCCGGCACAGACCTTTACAGCTGTTGTCTATTAATTCGTTCCTTTTGTGCGGGCATCGAAACAACTCTTGCTATTTATTGTAGCATAACAATATGCTTTTTTTTGTCTTGTTTTTGTATTTATTTTAAGTCATTAAAATATTATTTAATGTCGTTTAACGGAATTTAGTTAGATTGATTCAGGTGGACGTGTGGGTGATATGTCGATGATCCAGACAAGGGTCAACAACGACGCAATATGGGAAAACCTCATACAAAGCCGTCTCAAAACCGTTTCACGTGCAAGATCTGGAATACTTTTTTAAATTAAAAATTTTAAAAACCCCCGACCCAAATAAAAACTATAAAAAATTATAATATTTATAGGCCTTTTAAGTCGAAATGCTAGGCTTCTGTTTGGCGTTTTCATTGACCGTCCCCCACTTGACAATGCCTTGATCAAAATATTACCTTCAACTTAACTTGGGTTGGGGGTTTTTAAAATTTTAAATTTAATTTTTGTTTCCTGCTTTTTGAACTTAATGTCTCGCTTAAATTTGCGTAGCGTTGCGTATTTTTCCCACAGTGAAATTTGTTACTAATTTATCCTCATTCCTCGTCCTGATCACCATTTATCTATAATCTATTCATTGAGACCATTTCAATGAGCCCAAACACGATACTTCTGCTGTTTGTTGGTGAGTAACTTGGGTATCCTGGAAATTCCAGGTGTTGCTTCAGCATCAGTTCAAGGTTACTTTTTTCGTCTAATATCATTGAAGTAATAGAATACTAAATTTCGAGTTGTTCAGACCCGTGGAAGATGCTGAAATCCCTTCATCAACCAGAAAAGAGCTGATAATCTTCAAACGGCTGAACCGATTTTGATGAAACATGTCTAAGAACTAATACACCTTTCAAACAAAAAAAAAAAAACAAAATAAAAATCGGTTCCTCCGTTCGGGAGCTACGTTGCCTCAGCCAGACAACCACACACACAGACACGTCAAACTTATAACACCCCGTCGTTTTTACGTCGGGGGTTAAAAATAATAAATTAATATAGTCCAATAAATAAGTTTTCCTTTTGATTTTCCCATAGTGCGACGCCGCGCCACGCGGTAGCGCCAACGTAAACAGTGGGAACATGTGAGTGAGTAAGAATAATGAAAAGTAAGTGAATTAGGTACGTACGTTCCCTGGCAGCGCGCTGCGTGCAATTCTTGCCGGTCCAGCCGGGCGCGCAGTGGCAGTAGTAGTCGCTCTGCGCCGTGTAGCACGCCGCGCCGTTGCCGCACGGCGCCCCGGCGCAGTGGTCGCGGTCGTCCTGCAACACCACGCGTCGTACGTTACACCGGGGGAGGACACAAGTACACAACACTCAAGTACAGTGCTAGCAATAAATTTAAAATATCTTGACTTAATTGTGTTTAGAAGAGACTCACCGCGCAGTAGCGTCCATAACAGGAGGTCAGCTAAAAAAGCAGAAGACAGGTTAGTTGTTGTTAGAGCTAGGGCGAGCGGTCCACCTGAACGGGTGACGTACAGATCGTTAGTGACACATTAGTAGACAAGGAGGGAGGCGAGCGTGGATGTGTCGGTGCGGTACCTCGCAGTTGGTGCCAGAGAAGCCGACGGGGCAGATGCAGCGGTAGGCGTTGAGCAGGTCGACGCACTCGCCACCGTTGCGGCAGGGGCGTGGCGCGCAGTCGTCGATGTCGCGCGCGCACGTGCGGCCCGCGTAGCCAGCAGCGCACGCACAGTGGAAGTCGTCCACCAGGTCGATGCAGGTGGCGCCGTGCAGGCACTGGCCTGTACAGTCATCTACGTTGGCTTCGCAGTCACGGCCCGTCCAGCCGGCCAGACAGGCGCAGCTGTAGCCGCCCGCCGTGTTGTTGCAGGCGGCGGCGTTCACGCACGGACCCAGCGCGCCCTCGCCAGGGCCCTCCGCGTCTCTCTGTTCACACTCGTTCACGTCTGCGTGATAAATACAGCGATGACAAAGACAGACGTAGACGCACTAGGGTCGAAGCTCGATACGTTCGAGACTGAAGGTAGTCAAAAGCATACCTTCGGAGCAGGTGAGTCCGGTCCAGCCGGGCGCGCACTCGCAGGAGAAGGCGTCGAGGCGGTCGCGGCAGGATGCGCCGTTGCGGCATGGCGCGCTGGCACAGTCGTCCACGTCCTGGTCGCACAGCGCGCCGCCCCAGCCGCGCTGGCACGCGCACGCGAACCCGCGCGGCGACGACGTCAGCGCGCACTCGCCGTGCACGCACGGCTGCGGCGCACACGGGTTGTCCACGCGCTCACAATCCGTGCCAGAGAAGCCTTCGGCACAACGGCATAGGTACTGGTCCGGCGCCGTGTTCTCACACGTGCCGCCATGCTGGCACGGTTCGTGCGTGCCACAGTAGTTGAGATCTGCACGATTGAAATATTGTGGAGTTATAAAGAGACCGTTGACAGAGACACCAGAAATGAGTAGAAAAGGTGACAGTGACGAAGTAGTAATTTATCAGGCTAAAGAAGCATCCACGTAGATCAAGCAGATATGCAAGTTCGCTGTTGTACCTTGGTCGCAGAGGATCCCGCCCCAGTTGGTGTCGCAGGTGCAGTCCCACGAGGAACCGTTGCAGTAGCCATGCTTGCAGCCTGGGTAGGGCTGGCACTGAGAGCATAACTCGCCACGCCATCCCGGGCGGCAACTGTAACCATACGCAAACGGTAAGAACATCATTGTGAAGAGCAGATTGTTACCATTTAATTTGACTTATAACTCTTGAACTACTAACTAACGTATTCGTAAAAAATCTGAATAGGTACTCACTCGCAGTCGCCAGGATGATCGCAGCGACCGTGTGTCGGATGACAACCATCCTTGCATACGGCTGAAAACAAAGAAATCAACTGTTTCAATATGAAGTATCATAATATAATATGAATGCTCCTTTACTTTAATAAATAAGTACACTCCTTTGTAACTGATCATGTATGCTGAGTTTGCACAATACCTCATGTGCGCTTATTCTATAATTTACATATACTTTTCTTCGCATGTAGAACACAAGTGTTAGTGTAGGAGTGTAGGTAGGACAGAGTAAAAAAGATAACTCACGCTTCTCGCAGTTGTCGCCTTGCCAGCCGGGCAGGCAGCGCTTGTCGCCCTCGACGGTGCACGAGTAGTGGCCGAACTTGTCGTCGCGCGGCCGGCAGAACGTGGTGCACGTTGTGTTGTAGTAGTTAGGCTGGCACAGCACACGCACGCGGTACGCCACCGCTGCCGCCGTGCCCGCGTGCTGCAGCGCGTGCCACTCTGCGCTCGGCTCCACGATGCCCGACCACCACGCCTCCTCCACCAGCCCCGCCTCTGTCACACGCAACGCAATCAGCACACACCATCCTCATGCACACACACATACACACATCACATGCGTACCCACCTGGCTCAGGGTATTCGAAGTCATCGAACGCTTGGAGTATCAGCGTGAAGGATCTCTGCAAATGGATAATGTCAAATTTTACTAATCAGACTACTCTGAGAAGAAACGCCACGAACGAACAAACTCCACAGTTACAGCCTCTTTTAAAGCCCAGGCTCATTCTTTGTCAAATCATGCGAAGATCATGTGGATTGGTGTCTGAAATGGCCACACAGATTTAATGGACCTGTCTAGTCAGTGCACCCATTGGTCAGTAATCGTGCAGCTCAATTCAGAACTTAAGGAGCTCAACGATTTGACGAACAATAGCAAAGAAAGGACATTTGGTTCGGGTGTATAAATTACTCCAATAGCGAGACACGGTGAAATCTAACTGAGAAAAGCAGAAGATAGTTACCGTCCAGCGGAAGGAGAAAGGCAGTGCCAGCGTGTAGAGCGGCTCGGCAAGCGTGAAGGAGTCGGTGCCGAGCGCGGGCGAGGCGGCGCGGCCGAACGAGCAAGCGCCGGGCGCGGCGGCAGACTGGTACTCCTTGAGGCACAGCGTGAAACGTGTGCGGCACGGCGCGGCGCACGCCTGCTCAGCGGGCCGCGCCCCGCCGCCACAACACGCGCCCGATGCTAGCGCCGCGCGGTAGTTTGAGAACTCGAGGATCTGCAGCTCGAACACGCCCGCCCCCGCCGCGCACTGCAACACACGGGTCTTAACTGTACCAGCTGCAACTGACCTGCTACAGTACTGCCGAGAGCCATTACAGGAAAGCCTTCATCAAATGGAGTTCGCTCACATAGCGTTAGCGTGTGATTAGTTGGTGTTTGAAGAGTGGGACTGAATAGAGGCACGTGGAGACAGGCACGTGGGACTGAATAGAGCTGTGCTAGTATATAGGTATATATATTCCATGAAAAACTATTTCGACTACAAACTTGCTCGTAAGTCTAGATATCAGTTGCTTTGCGCAAAGGGCTTTATACCAATCTGGGTAATGTTTCCACTAATAACAGAATGCAGATTCAATTTAGTCGCCTTTCACGCTCACCCAGTGATGGCAACCCCTTTCGAGCAAAAAAGATTTTTGCAAATCGGTCTATATATGACGGAGTTATGCCCGAACCTGCACATCTACCTTCCTTCATCAGCTCAGCGTCATGAGATGATGATAGCTAAACGCAAATGTCTCAATAGCTTTAGAAAATATATGAATAACATTGTAAATACCTAAAACTTTTGAGGGTTGCCCTCGATTTCCCTGGGATTCAAACTCAAAGCATTTATTTCAATTAAACCATTTACAGGCACTTTTGAATTGTCAAAAAATCGATCAGTTGGAAAGTTGAAGCTAGCCCATTCCAAAACGTATATCTCTATGGAGAAGAACGGGCAAGAAACTCCAAGGACATTCCATTATCAGATCCTGACTTGGTGCCAATGGGACCACCTCAGGAATATATATACTCTTTCGAATAAAAAAAAGAATTTTGAGAATCGGTCCACAAATGGGGGAGAAATTGATGAATACATTAAAAAAAATACATACAGTCGAACAAATAGACTATACGAAAATCAACATTCCAAATTGGTAGGTTTTCAATCAATCAAATAGTAGTCTTTATTCGTAAACATAGGTTAAAACATTGTGCAAGATTTTACAATTGTTATGTTACTATTAAGAATCAGAATTGAAACACGTTAAAAAAAATAAACAATCTTTAATTTACTAAATCACACAACTAAGATCATAAAAATATCAAAGGAAAACGCTGTAAATATTAATCTAATAATAATTATGCAAGCTAAAAGCAATAATCAGTACATGAAAACAAACTACACTATAACTAAAATTAACCAATCAAAGAAAAACCGAGGAAACGACAATGGTCAGGTAGCAAGTCCGTTCCGAGCGCTGTCCAAGTGAAAAAAGGGCCGTTGCCGCACCGTACGCCTCTTTTTATAGCCTTCCATTCGTTGACCGCTGTTGCGTGATTTCATTAAGCTGTCAGTACGTCTCCAGTTGCCAACATTACAGTTTCTTTGTGTATGTTTTGGACGATTAAATTACAAAAAATATTTAAAAATATTGAAAAGAGCGTATCGGGAGCAGGGTCCAAGCACCGGTGGTTAGGACTCTAGAGACAGAAACCTTCTCACGATGCGAGCCGTATCGAGGAGTACTGCCTTCTGATTCAGGCCCTTGATCCCCCCGCCTAAGGAGAGCCTCGAGAGATGTCAATTGAGGCTTTCGGCTATCAGCCCATTAGCTGATACGACAATCGGCACAATGACAGCCCAGTTAACATTCCACGTTCTTTGTCTCAGCTTTCACGAGGTTGCGGACGACTACAATAGTATAGTCGTCCGGAACGTAGTATCTCTATGTAGTTTGTGTCTGGAACGAAACTGCCAATTTCGTACTACTAACGCCATCTCGTTAACTGATGATGTACTATTTTTTATGATTTCATCTCAAATCTCGAACAGTCGAATGATAACTACAGCGATAAATTGTAGCTCAATATTTGACTTAGCTAGTTTTTACATTTATCGTGGATTGATGGCGTCAAAGTATAGCGGACAGCGCCATTTAACAATTTGATGCGTTAACGAATAATCATGTAACCGGAAACGCAAGCGAGCCCTATCGCATGGACACGATCGTCGATGGAGGGGATGCATCGAAGACTGGCGGAGAGACCGAGTGCGGCGACGGTGTACAGTCGATGAGTCGAGCAGTCGAGCTCGGGCAGTCTAGGTAAACGCTCATTAACAACGCACGTGTTTGTTTCCGATGGACATGTTTGTTTAATTTTATCCGTTTCGATGCGGCAACATTGGATATTTTGCTTTGAGATGTCTACGAAACAATGATGGAGGTACCAGCATGGTGGAGGACCAGATGGTTCCAGACCAGCGCCTGCAGGAGCGGCGAGAAGCGAGCGATGTGTCTAAGTTTTCCATGTCAGCAATCCGAGCAGTGTACTGATGAATACTGGGTGAGTCATGTCCATTTTATTCCATTCTGGCGTCGAATACTCTAGCATTAAAATTAACGGGGATCAGTTACGGTAGCAAGCAAAGTACCCTACAAGTTTTTTTTTAATCGGAGAGTATGATTTCAAATCTGCGTTTAGAGATTTCATTTCAAGTTGTACCGGACAGTTGTTTTAAAAATTATATTTTAATCGACCGTAAGATTTTAGAACAGGTTTACCGTTAGTATGACATCTGATAGCGTGGTTTGCTTTACCATGACAGTTTTTTGTTGTTGGATTATGTAAAGTTTAAAATACTTGTTTTCAAGTTAATTTCGATAAAGTGAATACTGACGTTTCAACAGAAAATTGAAAATTGAGAAAAATACCATTTACGATAAGAATCGATTTGACCACGGTAAATAAAACTCAAGTCTCTAGGTTGATTGTTTTAATTGAAAATGAGGGAAGGAATCAGACAAAATTAGGTCCTAAATTCAAAGGCCCATTAAAGATTATTGACGAGGACAGATACCTACTAAAGGCGCTTGATTCTAAGCGAACTCACAAATAGCCCATGATCGTGTGAGGAGGATCCCCAATCACCAAGTTCCTCCAGAATTAGATGTTATAGTTGAGGACAGTGGTAGTGAAACCACCTTTGATAGAGAATCGCTTGTACACTCTAACTCGAAACTTAAGACCGTACCTCATGAGTAACATGTGGCGATGGGTCTACATGGAATCGTTGGTGCGATTTCTGTTTGTGTTGGTGCACAGAGCGCTTCATGTGTTGTAGCACATATTGCGCTAGATTTTTGAGAATTCTTGGTGCGATTCTTGTCTGTGTTGGTGCACAGAGCCTCTCAAGTGTTGTAGCATATGTGGCGGCAGATATGTAAAGAATCGTTCGTTGGTGCGATTCTGTCCTGTGTTGGTGGACACATTACAATGAAAGTTTCATGAGTTGAGTATACATTGCTTAAGTTTATTTTGGTATATTTTTACCGATTAGTTTAAATTGGTCTTGTGATTTAACTTGTTGATCGGTGGAGTCCTAGCTGTGTTGGTACACACAGCGCTTCATGTGTTGTAGCACAATCGCGCTAGATTGTTTTTTTTGGTGCACAGAGCGCCTCGTGTACAGTAAGCACATGTGGCAATGGGTCTCGACAGTACCTCATGTGCAGTAAGCACATAATGGCGATAGGTCTCGACAGTAACTTATGTCCAGTAAGCACATGTGACGATTGGTCTCGACCGCATCAAACACACGTGGAAATGATGCTACACAGAATCGTTGGTGCGATTCGGCTCTGTGTTGGTGCACAAATCACCTGGGGCCTAAGTCTACTAATTTATAAACGTCACAATGGTCTCTCAATGGTAAGTTTTTGACAGATTTGCCATACAAAAACTGTCAAAAACACACCATTGAGAGACCATTGTAACGTTTATAAATTAGTAGACTTAGGCCCCTGATGTGTTGTTGTAGATCTGTAATTAATCGTTGGTTCCAGCCAGTGCTTGTGGCACACGAGTTCAGTAAATATTGTAAAAAAAATGGGAAATAGTACTTAACTGATTCGTTACAATTATTAAGATTTTCTTTGGTTAAACTTAATGATCGGACCTTTGTTAACGATTAATGATGTGTGGGGTGCAACGGTTGTGAACGAAACCTTGATAACAAGGTATTGTTAATTATGAGAGTTGGTTATTGTACCCAGACGTAGAGAAATTAAAGTGCCAATGAGATAGTTACCTCTAGTTGTTTGGTATTGACAGGACAGCCGAGCTACCTTAGTTGTTTAGTATTGGCAGGATAGCCAAGCTAACTTAGCAGTTAGGTGTTGGCAGGATAGCCAAGCTACCTTAGCAGTTAGGTGTTGGCAGGATAGCCAAGCTACCTTAGCAGTTAGGTGTTGGCAGGATAGCCAAGCTAACTTAGCAGTTAGGTGTTGGCAGGATAGCCAAGCTACCTTAGCAGTTAGGTGTTGGCAGGATAGCCAAGCTACCTTAGCAGTTAGGTGTTGGCAGGATAGCCAAGCTAACTTAGCAGTTAGGTGTTGGCAGGATAGCCAAGCTACCTTAGCAGTTAGGTGTTGGCAGGATAGCCAAGCTAACTTAGCAGTTAGGTGTTGGCAGGATACCCAAGCTAACTTAGCAGTTAGGTGTTGGCAGGATAGCCAAGCTACCTTAGCAGTTAGGTGTTGGCAGGATAGCCAAGCTACCTAAGCAGTTAGGTGTTGGCAGGATAGCCAAGCTAACTTAGCAGTTAGGTGTTGGCAGGATAGCCAAGCTAACTTAGCAGTTAGGTGTTGGCAGGATAGCCAAGCTAACTTAGCAGTTAGGTGTTGGCAGGATAGCCAAGCTACCTTAGCAGTTAGGTGTTGGCAGGATAGCCAAGCTAACTTAGCAGTTAGGTGTTGGCAGGATAGCCAAGCTAACTTAGCAGTTAGGTGTTGGCAGGATAGCCAAGCTAACTTAGCAGTTAGGTGTTGGCAGGATAGCCAAGCTAACTTAGCAGTTAGGTGTTGGCAGGATAGCCAAGCTACCTTAGCAGTTAGGTGTTAGCAGGATAGCCAAGCTACCTTAGCAGTTAGGTGTTGGCAGGATAGCCAAGCTACCTTAGCAGTTAGGTGTTGGCAGGATAGCCAAGCTACCTTAGCAGTTAGGTGTTGGCAGGATAGCCAAGCTACCTTAGCAGTTAGGTGTTGGCAGGATAGCCAAGCTAACTTAGCAGTTAGGTGTTGGCAGGATAGCCAAGCTAACTTAGCAGTTAGGTGTTGGCAGGATAGCCAAGCTAACTTAGCAGTTAGGTGTTGGCAGGATAGCCAAGCTACCTTAGCAGTTAGGTGTTGGCAGGATAGCCAAGCTAACTTAGCAGTTAGGTGTTGGCAGGATAGCCAAGCTAACTTAGCAGTTAGGTGTTGGCAGGATAGCCAAGCTAACTTAGCAGTTAGGTGTTGGCAGGATAGCCAAGCTACCTTAGCAGTTAGGTGTTGGCAGGATAGCCAAGCTAACTTAGCAGTTAGGTGTTGGCAGGATAGCCAAGCTACCTTAGCAGTTAGGTGTTGGCAGGATAGCCAAGCTACCTTAGCAGTTAGGTGTTGGCAGGATAGCCAAGCTACCTTAGCAGTTAGGTGTTGGCAGGATAGCCAAGCTACCTTAGCAGTTAGGTGTTGGCAGGATAGCCAAGCTACCTTAGCAGTTAGGTGTTGGCAGGATAGCCAAGCTACCTTAGCAGTTAGGTGTTGGCAGGATAGCCAAGCTACCTTAGCAGTTAGGTGTTGGCAGGATAGCCAAGCTACCTTAGCAGTTAGGTGTTGGCAGGATAGCCAAGCTAACTTAGCAGTTAGGTGTTGGCAGGATAGCCAAGCTAACTTAGCAGTTAGGGTTGGCAGGATAGCCAAGCTAACTTAGCAGTTAGGTGTTGGCAGGATAGCCAAGCTAACTTAGCAGTTAGGTGTTGGCAGGATAGCCAAGCTACCTTAGCAGTTAGGTGTTGGCAGGATAGCCAAGCTACCTTAGCAGTTAGGTGTTGGCAGGATAGCCAAGCTACCTTAGCAGTTAGGTGTTGGCAGGATAGCCAAGCTACCTTAGCAGTTAGGTGTTGGCAGGATAGCCAAGCTACCTTAGCAGTTAGGTGTTGGCAGGATAGCCAAGCTACCTTAGCAGTTAGGTGTTGGCAGGATAGCCAAGCTAACTTAGCAGTTAGGTGTTGGCAGGATAGCCAAGCTAACTTAGCAGTTAGGTGTTGGCAGGATAGCCAAGCTAACTTAGCAGTTAGGTGTTGGCAGGATACCCAAGCTAACTTAGCAGTTAGGTGTTGGCAGGATAGCCAAGCTACCTTAGCAGTTAGGTGTTGGCAGGATACCCAAGCTAACTTAGCAGTTAGGTGTTGGCAGGATAGCCAAGCTACCTTAGCAGTTAGGTGTTGGCAGGATAGCTAAGCTACCTTAGTCGTTTAATATTAGCAGGATGACCAAGCTACCTCTGTTGTTAGCTATTGCAGGATAGCCGAACCAGTTAACTGTTTGAGTATTTATTGTCCACAGGTACTACAACCGAGCACGGGTGCTAGTCAGGGACGGCCGTGTCGTGGATTGACTGCGCCAAAGTATAGCGGACAGCGCCATATAACAATTTGATACGTAAACGAATAATCATGTAACCGGAAACGCAAGCGAGCCCTATCGCTTGGACACGATCGTCGGTGGAGGGGATGCAGCGCAGCAGCGAGGACTGGCGGAGAGACCGGTGCGGCGATGATGACGCGAGACGCGACGGTCTACAGGCGAGCAGTCGAGCTCGGACAGTCTTGAGTCTAGGCAAACGCTCACTCAATACCAACGCACGTGTTTGTTTCCGATGCACATGTTTATTTAAGTTGTTATTCGCCAGTTCATAAAAAATATTTTAAATTCAAATTATCTTTTCCTTCGAGTACCCACTATAGTGCTCACACCTACCTGAACTACATCGTATCGTTAAGAAGATCCGATGTTTCGCAATTTAAACTTTTTAACCGACTTCAAAAAAAGGAGAAGGTTAAATGTTCCACCGAACTTATTAATTTTTTATGTATGTTCCCCGATTTCTCCCCCATTTGTGGACCGATTCTCAACATTCTTTTTTTTTTTAAAAGAGTATACTCCTGAGGTGGTCCCATTGGCACCAAATCAGGATCTGATGATAGAATCCCAGGGAAATCGAGGGCAACCCTCAAAATTTGTAGGTATTAACAATGTTTTTCATATGTTTTCTAAAGCTATTGAGACATTTGCGTATGGTCATCATCACCTCATGACGCTGAGCTGATGAAGGAAGGTACCTACAACTCTTTAACGGTTAGGAGTTAGGTGGAGGTTCGGGCATAACTCCGTGATATTTATATACAGACCGATCTGCATTTTTTTTTTAGGAAGGAGTTTATTCCGAAATGGTCCCATTTAAATTTCATATAGATCAGATAATGCGTTTCGGAGACATACAACGGAACTCTTCGAAAAAAGACAGCAAACTAACCGCAAAAAAATAAAAAAGAAGCAAATTGACAAAAATTGCAGTTTGAAATATAGTGGAAATCGTTTTTCAGTACTGCATCAAAATATTGCAGGGGCTTTAAACAAATAACTACAATATATTGATTTAACTATTAATGAGATGCATGAATCTCATATTAATATAGACGTTTTATGCCTGAGCGAACACTTTGTTATAGTAGGGGAAGAAAAATATCTCGAACTTAATAATTTCTATGTTGGTGCCAATTATTCTCAGCCTGATCAGCAGCGAGGAGAAACATGCATACTTTGCAAAAATCATCTCCAAAGCACTGAATTAAAAGAAGTAAAAGAATTTTCCATTGATAAACACTGAGATTTGTGGACTAGAAATTAAATCCATACATGTGATTATATTATGTATATACAGGACACCTTCATCTAATTTAAATATATAATAATAATAATAATAATTTATTGAAACATGTTTTGAAAACTTAAACAAAACCTTACTGAAACTTCAAAATAAAAAAGTAAAATAATAATAGCAGGAGATTTTAATATTAATCTATTAAGTGATGACTCTAATTGTACAAAATTTAAAGAACTCATCTCAAACTATGGTATGCGGTGCCACATTCAAGAAGTCACCAGGTTGAACACATACTATTGATAACATCATCAGTAATATTCCAAATATAACAGGTAAAACTTATAATGTTTGTTTATCTGATCATAATACAGCACAGGTTGTTAAATTTGAATATGATCAAAAACCAATATCGGGCTATTATTTCGTGACTGGAAATGACCTGAGTAAAGACAATCGCAACAAATTCATTGAATACATTATTAAATTATCTTTTACCGATGTTTACAACATTTCCAACACTAATAATGCTTTTGATAACTTTCACGACACAATCACTATATTTTATTAATTATGTTTCCCTATCATAAAAGTAAAAAACAATTCAAATATAGTAAATTAAAATGGATAACAATAGTAGTTAAAAAGAGTAGAAACACTAAACGAGCATTAAGATTTAAATATTATGTAAACAAAACCAGTAAAAATAAAACTAGGTTGGTATACTCCAATATGTTACGAAAATGTATTAATAATTTGCAATCTTAAATAATCTAAAGCACATTGCATACTCCAAAAATAAGGGTAAAGCTTCATGGGTTATTGTTTAACACAGTACAGGTTTTTTTTTTTTGGGTGGGAAATCATCAAATAACTTCTCCCGCTCTGGGTGGAGCAGGAGGGCGTGTCAGACTTTTACTGACTAAAACCCACCCGTGTTCCCTCAGTAGCCCGTATGCCAGGGGCTGTGGTATCTCTTTCGAACAAACCCGCACCCCTGGCAGGCATCGGCCCTTGCAGGCCCCATCATTTTTGTGCTGACATATCTTTGAGGCGCGCGTGGAACACAACGCGCCGTCGACTTGGGCTTGGTCCTTACCGGACAGCGAGCTACCCATTACTCGCCGTCCGCAAGCTCATGCCTACGGTGGCCAGAAATCGGCCTGGGATTCCCGACGCCCAGGGCGTCTCCGTATCCTGCGGCGGCTAGGGTCGCGAGGGCGCATAGACTGCCTAACACAGTACGGGTAACGTCTCGAGAATATATTAATAGTATAGTTGACGATGATATTATTACTGCAACATCAGGCTTGGATATTGCGAACCTATTTAACAATTTCTTTATAGTTATTATTGAAAATAACGCAACCTTACAAAACAACACTTACGATCTAAATGTTAAAAGCAACGACAATAGCATATTTCTAAGACCTACTACACCTGCTGTAATTTTTAGCATCATAAAAACATTAAAAAATACTAGGTCAAGTGGCTATGATTTATACAGATCTTTTAAAACAAATCGGTCAATACATTGAGCCTCTTTCATATATTGTAAATTTATCATTAGAACAAGGCTGCTTCCCGGAAAAACTCAAAATATCTATTATAAAACCACTACACAAAAAAGGATCTAAAACAGATATAAATAGTTATCGACCTATTGCGCTGATACCAATCCTATCAAAGGTCTTTGAGAGAGTTATGTATAAGAGAGTCCTCTCTTTCCTGGACAAGCATAATATGCTTGCAAAACAGCAATATGGATTTAGGGAAAACAAATCCACCTCATTGGCAGCGTTTAACTTTGTCAAATCGATCCTAATTAACATCAACTCGAAAGTGACAACTTTAGCTCTGTTTTTAGATCTTAGTAAAGCCTTCGATTTTGTAAATCACTCCATTCTCACTGATAAGTTTAGTAAAATGGTGTACGTTACCCTAGCAAGAAAGTGTCTCCTAGAGTTATATGAGTAGAACGTATAATGTGTGCCTTATCTGCTGTAAATGTGCCCCCACATAAAAAATGTGTGCCCCCTGTCGTTTTGGAGAAAAACGGAAAAAACGATTCTTGCTGGGGTAACGTTTTTCTAGCAGGAAAATTCTAAACGAATGGTCGGAGAGAGAAAATTTTTGCATGGCCAGATAGCTTATATGTGTGCCAAAATGTGCCCCCAAAAATAAAATCTGTGCCCCTTCAGGTTTTCGAGATATTGCATTTCCTGCTGGAGTAACGTTTTGATGAATCGTATATCTCTAAAACCATTGCATGTGCCCCTGTAGAATAAACATACACGAGTAGCTCTTAAGGGGCACACCTTAGTGCCCTAATTAGATTTAAGAAAATATTTATAGTTTTCAAGTTATCGCGGTTTTATGAAAACCCGAAAAAACATCGCAGCGCCTAAATGAGACAAGGCACAAGTTCGCTGAAAATTGTATTCGGTCCTTCTTGACGCTATTAATAACCATACAAAGTTTCAAAACTGTTCATGCATGCGTTTTTGAGTAATCTTGCTAAAATTCAAAACGATGGTGTCTTAACTTTGACGGCAAAATACAAGGAACCGGCTCAATCTCAGATGTGTAGGTGTGAACCAAAATTGTGTGCCTTTAGTCAAAAATATATGGTGAAAATATTCAGCTTGGAATGTTTCGCATTAAGTTAATATTAACAAAAAACCAAAATATGTAAACAACGGCTGGTTATCCGACCAAATTCCAATGACTACTAAAAAGCGACTGATTCATACATATCGATGACCTTCTTTATTTGACGTATTATACCTAACCTGTTGTCCGTACAGTCGCGTTCAAAAGATTTGGGGGCCAATTAAAAATATATATTAAATGCACCTTGTGACTATTAAATGAAACAGCTTGTTGATGTGGAAATTATTATTTTTATTCCCTTAATTTTAATTCTTAATTCTTAAAGTAAGTATTGCATCAAAACACAGCTTAAATTTCCTAAAAAAATAAATAAATAGGTAAAGTAATGAAAAAAATCCAAGTACTTGATAAGTGTACAAGTATTTTTAAATAAATCAAAACAATGCCATTAAATACTTACCACTGCAGATCGTGCCATAAAATTCACCACCCCTACAACCACATAATTGTTATAAAATGCTTAATACGCCACTTTCAACCAACTTAAAAAAAAGTAAACAAACAGTATCAGTGCAACTGCGTGACTCAACGTAACAGTGTCCTTGGCGTCATAACATAACTGCAACTGTTTACCAATACCAAGTAATAATAATCCAAACGGACTTCCTAGTCAATAAACACTTCGTACCTATTATTCATATTAGAGCGACGTTACACGTAACTGTCTCTGTCACACTAACACCGTACGCGTACTAGCTGTCTCACTTTCTCCAAATTAGACAAAGAGACTCCTTGCGACACGACGTCAGCGGATGCCGCGGGGCCAGAGATATCTGCAGCGGTGTGAGGAGGCGAAAAAAAGGAATCTTCTATTAAGGTGAATGCTTCAACCAGCCCGCGAAATTCAAATTTTCTTACTTTTTTTTGGAATTTGCAGGCCAGTGCTAGGTTGTATGTTGATTAAAATATTATTCGCGGCTGTAAGGCGTATGTAGTTACAGAATTATAAGCATCAAAATCACCAATACAACCCTCCAAGTTCATAAGGCGTAGGAACAAAAAAAAAAAAAACAAAAAGTCATTCCTATAGCTTTATGAACTTAGATTATGATGATTTTGATGATTATAATTCTGTAACTACATATGTCTTACAGCCGTGAATAATATTTTAATCAACATGCTGCTGCAAATTGCAAAAAACGCAAGAAACTTTGAATTTCGCGGGCTGGTTGGAGCATTCCCCTTACTGATGAATAACTTACTATTAATTTATCTAACCTACGGCATAGCAATAAATATAATAGAAACAGCTAGTAGAATAATTATAATCCAATAACAACTTTATTTTATTACTTATTACTTTTCTACTTCAGTGTACTCAGGCACAACCGGTTAGTGAGTAAAGTAAAGAAGGTCATCGATATGTATGAATCCGTCGCTTTTTAGTAGTCATTCAAATTTGGTCGGATAACCAGCCGTTGCTTACATATTTTGGTTTTTTGTTAATATTAACTTAATGCGAAACATTCCAACCTGAATCTTTTCACCATATATTTTTGACTAAAGGCACACAATTTTGGTTCACACCTACACATCTGGGATTGAGCCGGTTCCATGTATTTTGCCGTCAAAGTTAAGACACCATCGTTTTGACTTTTAGCAAGATTATTCAAAAACGCATGCATGAACAGTTTTGAAACTTTGTATGGTTATTAATAGCGTCAAGAAGGACCGAATACAGTTTTCAGCGAACTTGTGCCTTGTCTCATTTAGGCGCTGCAATGTTTTTTCGGGTTTTCATAAAACCGCGATAACTTGAAAACTATAAATATTTTCTTAAATCTAATTAGGGCACTAAGGTGTGCCCCTTAAGAGCTACTCGTGTATGTTTATTCTACAGGGGCACATGCAATGGTTTTAGAGATATACGATTCATCAAAACGTTACTCCAGCAGGAAATGCAATATCTCGAAAACCTGAAGGGGCACAGATTTTATTTTTGGGGGCACATTTTGGCACACATATAAGCTATCTGGCCATGCAAAAAGAACAATGGCAGAAAAATAGTTGACAAAAATGTTAGCGTCTAGAAATGTCTTATATGCAAAAGGAGTTTAATTATTTTTCTATGATTTTTCAAACAAAAATGTATTTTAGTTAAGGCCGCAGAAAAAAGCATGCATTTTTGGGAATATCAAATGACTAAGTGAATAATATACACAATTCAAGAGTTGACATTAGCGATATTCATACTATTCTTGTATATACTTGTAAGTCCACATAGAGGTTCAAAATATTCTTTTAAAGCAGTTACTAATAACCATACTACAGTAATAATAAAAACAAGTGTTATGTTCGAAAATTAGTTTAAAATTACTTCCTGCAATTATATAACAGGTGCGTCAATCATAATACTGTGCAACAATTCTTAATGTTATGGCAACACTAAGGTTACGTTCCGAGATACGATAATATCGATTTGAGCGCGCTCACACTCGTTCCGAATTGGCGTGAGCGCGTTGAATGAACACTTTTATCGTGATCACGAGCATTCCGTATTGATGACAAAAAATGACGATTTTTAGCTGTCAGAATCGTGATATCTAACTCGGAACGCAAAATATCGATGTGATTTTTCTAATACGGAATGCGCCCATAATAAAATGAACTGTCACTGTCAACTGTCAAGGAAAGCAATCTGTCACTGATGCTCCTGCGCTTTTCGTGGCGGTCGTGTTCGTGTTCTTTTTGCTATTTTATTAGTTCTATTTGACTTGGATTGCTTACGGACAGAAATTCGCTTTGCTTTGTGTGACCTATGCGTGCCTAAAGGAATCTGATCTAGCTCTTCTACGTGACTATGTTTTGACATAAAACATAACCTAAAAAAGTTCAACATGAAATATCTTTTTTTGGAAGCCTTCTCGGGACAAAATTCTTTTATAAAGTTACTCAGAGACTGACGCTTAACATTTTAAGATATTTTTGACAAATAGACGCTACCATTTCTTCTCAACTAATTTTATGTATGAACGTCTGCCATTGTTCTTTTCTCTCTCCGACCATTCGTTTAGAATTTTCCTGCTAGAAAAACGTTACCCCAGCAAGAATCGTTTTTTCCGTTTTTCTCCAAAACGACAGGGGGCACACATTTTTTATGTGGGGGCACATTTACAGCAGATAAGGCACACATTATACGTTCTACTCATATAACTCTAGGAGACACTTTCTTGCTAGGGTAACGTACACAGTAAAATGGGTATAAGAGGTCTAGCCTTAGAATGGTTCAAATCTTATTTATCAAATAGAATTCAGATCACGTGAATCACAAAATTTACGACTTTAACTCTCAACCCCCACTAAATTACTTCGGAGTTCCACAGGGAAGCATCTTAGGGCCACCGCTATTCCTTGTGTACGTTAACGATCTCCCTCAAGCTATTGAACACGATTGTGTTCTGTTTGCTGATGACACAACGGTTACCCTGGATTGTAAAAATGAGGAATCATACAAGTCTGATATAAATAACGCTTTGAATAAAATTATTACTTGGTTAGATAACAACGCTCGTAGAAAAAAACGAAACTAATTAATTTCAAAACGCAGAAAAGTAAATTTATCCACTTAAAAATATCGCATAGAGATCAAATAGTAGAACAATTACATAAAACATAATTCCTTGGTATAACACTTGATGAACATTTCACCTGGAAGGAACATATTGATGAAATATGTATGAAAATCAATAGGTTTGTTTTTGCATTAAAGAAAGTTAAAAATGAGACATCCAGACCAACTGCTTTAATGGTGTATCACGCCTATGTTTGCTCCGTCATCCGGTATGGTCTGGGGGAATTCTTCTGAAATTTCTAGAGTTCTGTTAGCACAAAAAAAAAATGCATACGAGCAATTTTCAATATGGACTGGACTGATTCCTGCAGGCCAGTGTACAAATCACAGAACCTTCTCACAGTTCTTTGCGTTTATATATGTGAAATCGCTAAGTTTGTTAAAACGAATTATTCACTTTTTGAAACTAATATTAAAACAAATAAACGAAAAGCCACGCAATTTTTAACAAAATGCCTGTTCCTAGGATCGAACTATTTCGACGTAGTTGCGTATATATGGCACCACTTATTTATAATTCAATTCCAAATTTTATAACTGATCTTCCTTACAGAAAATTTTGCATAGTTCTAAAAAAATGGCTCATTTCACATAGTTTTTATTCTATATCTGAATTCCTCAAAAAAACTCCTTGTCAGTCTTACTCGTATCACTACAGAAACGCATTGTAAATAATCTTACCTACTAAAAAGTGTTACCTACTGTTTCCCTACTGTACGCACTGCTGCATGTGTTGTGTTTTATTTTCATATGTTCTCATTTTATTTAATAGCAAACTTATAAAAATTAAATTAGCAATTACCTATTTTATTTAACTGGTGAGTGGTCACGCCATCTCTCGATTTTCTAATATTGAAATTTCGTATATAGATTAGTCCTGTCATTTGACGTCACTGTCTGAACAGGCGAGCGTTATCCCTTTCTCCCTCGCAACGCACGCGACTATATACGCGCCATGATAGAAGACTTTAGTCCGTCTCGAAATACTGCGCCGTGCAGATACCGCACTGCGCCCGCCCCGCTTCGCTATAAAAACGCTTTCATCATGATGAACATTACCGCGAGTGAAATATAGTGGATGCATGTGAGCGACATATGTGCTGCAATCAGGAACGCCGCCATTCGTGCCGATCGGATCACGCCGTCTGCAGCCACGTGTCACGAGCTGCGGAGACCAAAGGTGCGTGCTTTTCCTCTAATCCAGCCTCTCATCTATCCCCTCATCCATCCCAAGCTCGCCTGTTCATTTTGCTCCCTCTAGGCGATCACCAGCAACCTTAGAATACAGTCCACTTAAAATAAAATATTTTCTCGATCGCCTACCATAAATGGTAGAAAAAAATGGAAGCTTAAAATTGACATTAAATAAATTAATAGTATTTTGTACATTTGTGTAGCGATTTGCCTATCATGCTACCCCTAGCATGTTACTTCAATATTTGCATGCCAACTTATGGCGAAATGTGTCATCGTACTAACAATATATGTAACTATCATCTTTTGTACCGCATTTACTGCCGATAAATAACTTTGACTTTGACCGCGATTGCTGCTATCGCATAAATATGCATTGTTTTGAGCTGTGTGTACCATAACTAATAAATGAAAAAAAAAAAACAAGCGACTTCCAAAAAAACACTAGAAAGTGAAAAATTGCTTTAATTTCGGAAGGCGGGACCAGAAATTAATAAAATACATATCAAAAGTCACCGACTTCCGAAATTAAAGTAATTTTTCACGTCGGTAATTTTTTTTTTTTTTTTTAAGTTTTTATTTTTATAATGTAGGGAGCACTAAGAAGGGGTTTTTGGAAATTCGACCTTTAAGGGGGTAAAAAGGGGGGATTTTGTTTGTATGAAAAATCTTATTCCTTCAGTTAATAAACTTGAAACTTGCCGCAAATACATATCTGAGTAAATTATAAAGTTGGTTATTTATTGTTTTACTAAACTACCCCATAAATGGGGATTCGGGGGTCTTAAAGTTTGAATGGAAGAATTTTAGTGCGCGGTCTGATTAACTCGAAACTCAGTATTTATACCTAAAATAAAAAATTAAGTGTATCAGGGTTTTTCGAAAATCTACCCCTAAAGGAGTTCCTCGCGCAAATATGGGAGTGGCGCGAGGAGGCCAAACGCCGGGGCGTAACTCCGCTGCCGCAGGAAATCGCGGCACAGCGGACAGAGCTCCGGCGGGATCTCATGGTGACATGGAGAGAGCGATTGTCGCAACCCAGTGCTGGGCACGCCACGATTGCGGCGGTAAGTCCCCTCTTTGAGGAGTGGTTTGTGAGGCGGCATGGCGTCCTCACCTTCCGCCTGACGCAGGTCCTCAACGGACACGGTTGTTTCGGGAGGTTCCTGTTTCGGATAGGGCGGGAAGAAACGCCCGGGTGTTTCCACTGCGAAGATCGCCCTGAGGACACGGTGGAGCACACGGTGGCGGTCTGCCCAGCTTGGGTGGAGCACCGCCGTGTCCTCGTGGAGGCGATCGGCGGCGGCGATCTCTCGCGTCCGGCCCTGGTCCAGGCCATGGTACGGAGCGAGAGGGCATGGGGAGCCGTCACCTCCTTCAGCGAAGCAGTAATGCTCGCGAAGAGGGAGGCGGCGCACGTGAGGGAGAGGCAGCATATGCGCCCTCGCGACCCCAGCCGCCGCAGGATACGGAGACGCCCTGGGCGTCGGGAATCCCAGGCCGATTTCCGGCCACCGTAGGCATGAGCTTGCGGACGGCGAGTAATGGGTAGCTCGCTGTCCGGTAAGGACCAAGCCCAAGTCGACGGCGCGTTGTGTTCCACGCGCGCCTCAAAGAGATGTGAGCACAAAAATGATGGGGCCCGCAAGGGCCGATGCCTGTCAGGGGTGCGGGTTCGTTTGAAAGAGATACCACAGCCTCTGTCATACGGGCTAATAAAGGAACACGTGTGGGTTTTAGTCAGCAAAAGTCTATCACGCCCTTCCGCTCCACCCAGAGCGGGAGAAGTTATTTGATGATTTCCCACCCAAAAAAAAAAAACCCCTAAAGGAGTAAAAAAGGGTACTGAATTTTACAAGGGATGATTTTACTGCGTGTCTTGATTAACTCGAAAATTTGTATGAATAAACTATAAGTCAAATAATGTAAAAGAAACAAAGACTTTTAAAAATTAACCCCTTTGGGGGTGAAAAGGGGAATATAGTTTGTTTGAAGAGTTTTCTGTGGATAAGTAAATTGGGCGTGGATTTAATTTCGTTTATTCTGATTTTGAATGGTATGTGTAACATAGTGTAAAATACCTACTGTACATATTAACAAAATATGGATTATTATTGTTCGAAATAAACGTTTTTGATTTGATTTGATACACACATACCTTAGCCATATTATTATTTAAACCTGAATCTTGCTAAGGTGGTTTTGTGTGAACGATAGTGATCAAATCACTGTATATTGTTGACGTCAGAAGATAAATATTTATCCTAGGTACTAATATTATTTTGAAAGTTTCTGAAGATGTTTGGATGTTAGTTACGTAATCATGCAAAAACGACTGAACAGATTTGGATAAAATTTGGCAAACAGATTAAATAAAACCTAGACATAGGACTACTTTTTATCTCGGTGGTATGTTGTTTGTTTGCATTGAATAGGCTCTGAAACTACTGAACCGACTTGAAAAATTATTTCACTGTTGGGAAGCTACACTATCCCCGGGTGACATAGGCTATATTTTATCCCCGTATTCCCGTATTCTGAATGATGTTAGAAATTTAAGTTAATCTTTTAAATATTAAATATTTTCTTCTATCGACATTTTTATTTCTTAGTCTCCGCACTATGCGAGTGATATTCGTAGGTGTGCTTCGTGGAATAGGAAATTGTTTTAAATTTTTATTTGAAGCCCACCTACGCGTGTGCTAAGTGGAATATTTTAGGTGCGCTTCGTCTGGGTGTGCTTCTGTTGGGTGTGCTTCACGGAATACCTCGATTTTCGTAAGTTATTTTCGGGTGACCACTGAAAATCAGCGGTGTGCTGTGGGTCCCATAGCTCAGCATCATGCTGAGTGGAAGCCTTCTTGTCACAGTCACGGCGTGCAGCTGCCGACTATTTATATTCTGTATGCCTATGTATAAAAATATTTGTGTTGTTATCATGTTTTTTTTTATATGTTAGTTCATCTTTTCTGTGACAAATAAATCCATTTTTCTTTCTTTCTTCTTTCACAGATACTTTAAATTCCGGGCGGTAGTACGTTCCCGTGGGATAAGTTTCGACTGGAAAAAGCTAGTTAAACATATTTTTCTGCTTCTCTTAAATATTCGAGCCACCACTGTTTAAGACTACCCCCCCCCCCCCAGTCCCTATTCTCTCATATAATAGTATAAAAAGGTTCGTACCCCCTAGGGCCGACGTTTTCCGAACAAATTGCATTTGAGATCGACGATCCTTAATCAAATAGGGTTTGGTAAAAAGCTTTACTTTATTGATCGAAAACTTTTCTTATAACTATTGGATCAAATATATGGATGGGTTTTAGTATAGTCTGTTTCAAAAGTGTACTAGCCTACACCACAAAATATAGAGAGTACAGAAGGCAATCTACATACAAAGTACGCTCGAGCAACGCACACATAGACACCGCTCACGGACACGATATCTCGGACCGGTTGGGACCAGTAAGCGCGCGAGTGCCATTCCCTTTGACACGCGTCTGTGAAATGCAAAAACGGAGCAACAAAAAAAGTTACTATAACTGTTCAGTGGACGGTTGTTTAAATTCAACATTAAACTGTGAATTGTCTTTTTTAAGCTACCAGTTGTTGAGTTGACCAGAGAGGTGAGTACCTAGGTATTTGCTCGTGTTTCGATGGTTCGTTTTAACGTAACACGGAATACCTAGTTAGTTGTGGATAAGCGAAAATGACTTTGTGGCCTTGTAGTATTTTTACAATTTATATTAGGTATTTATTGTAGTACTTAAAAGCTAAAAAATACGCTCATCTTCCTCATTATAAATAGTTAAGATAGAACTGCTCGTCGAGCCGGCCGGGCCAGCCGCCGCCGATCATAACTATTAGAGTTGAGATTAATTGTGATCATGGCAAAGACCTAAATACGAGTGCCACTACCACGATAGTTTTTTGTGCATAAGCCAAAGTTGACAACCCTAGCGCGACCGCCGAGCGTAGGTATGAAAATCGAAGTACATACATGTGATTGCCTTCTGTACTCTCTTTGTTTTGTGCCTACACTGTCCTCCCATACCTATTATCACTGAAAACATTGTTAAAGCCAATTATTTTAAAAAGAGACCGTGGAGTTTCTTGCCGGCTCTTCTCCTTATGAAGCGACAATTTGGAACCGTGCACCTAGCTTCTGACGTCCCATAAGTGCCCATGCAGGTTTATCTTTACTAATAATGAAGAGGAAAGATTTGATTGTTTGTATGTTTGTTTGTTTGCATTGAATAGGCTTCGAAACTACTGAACCGATTTGAAAAATTCTATCGCTGTTGGGAAACTACACTGTAGGTACCTGGGTGACAGGCTATATTTTATCTCCGTATACCCACGGGAACGGGAACTACGCGGGTGAACCCGCGGAGCGCTGCTAGTGTGAAATAAAATATTACGTTTTTTGTTTTTGTTTTTTAATGAAAATGTAAAAACACATAGGTAGATTATTATTATATTGTAAAGTCAACCTAACCTACTCTTAAAAAAAATTGGTTATCTGATAAAAACTAGCAAACAAGTTTCAATTTGTCTACTCGTACCTATTTGGTGTAAATAATTCGACTGTTCAAAGTAAGTGGCATTTATTGGTAATCTCGTACATGATGACAAATGAATGACTGACTTATATGTAAAAAATCACTTACACAACTAATAAATAAAAAAACTATGAAATACTTACTAACTTAACTAATCCTTATCACAAATTAAAAAAAATTGCGTCAAAAAATTCGTCCTCATCGCTGTCGACTGGTAATGTTCCCAAGAGACTGGCAGCATTACCACGTTGTATGGCAATGCTTAGCCGCTGGCCAAGGTAGAAACCAGCCCTTGGGTCACGGGAAGTGTCAACCAGCCTTTTTGAGATTTCCTTAAAGAGGCCGTGAGCACTCGGACCCCACGGCCCGAGGGTTTCAACCCCAAACGGCTCGAAAATATAATTACCAATTAGGTTGTTATACTTTCGCCGCTTGAGGTTTTCCGCAGCCGCAGCGGCAGCGCCAGCACAGCACACCGAGCCAGGAAGATGGGATGGTGCAATAGTATCGACACACGTTGCATCCCACACTAAAGGCCTACCCATCTTCCATGGAAATAAAGACATTCCGTCCGGTCTCTTGCCATCGTCGCGTGCCAAGCCATTGGGTTCTAATGTAGCTGGAACGCCGACGGTGACAAGAGCTCGTCGGATGATGTCGTTAATGTTTGCGTGCCGCGCTAAGCGGCCCGCGCTTCGGCTGCAAGACAGGCCGTGGTGTCCTAGACTGTTGACAACTTCGCCGCAGTGACAGCGATGAGGAGAACAACAAGGAGCTCCCAGTCGTAGGGAAGCAGCGAGGCGGAAAGTAGTGTCATCGAACAAAGTGCCTATGTTCGACGACGGTAGTGCATGAAGCCACAGACCCGACTCCCACTTACCCACAGCCAGCAGGCGCGCACGCTCCGCAGTAGTAGCAGACGTGTTAAGTAGATTGTCTTGTACTACTCTGCAGAGCGGCTCATCCCACCTTCTCTGGGAACATGGATTATCGGGTAGATCAGAGTTCGGGCAAGCGAGTCTCCAGGCATCCAAAGCCTCGGTGAAGTACGGCACATCAAAATTAATCAGTGTGGAGGCTAGGATTTTCCTGATTAATTTCTCAGTGCCGTGGACCGAGGATATGAAAGCCGGTAAACTAATACTAGAAATTTTGCGGACGCCGAGGCCTCCCATACGAATGGGAAGAGTAGCTTGTGCCCAAGCTCGGTCGTCCATGGCCACATTTAAGATCGAAGTTAGTGTGTGCCGGATAATTTGGTCTATTCTGTTTAATAGGTGAGTGTGTTTCCATAAATGGGAAGCGCGAAGGAAGTATGTTAATTTGGGACCAAAACAGCAATAGCGAATTAAGGTAATGGCCGAATGCATGTTAATTTGGAACAATCTTTCCGAAACGTCGTTGAAATTTTGAATTTTTTCCTCAATAAAAACGGGAAAAGAATTCTCAAAGATTGGAGACCCAAGGAGACGAAGAGAGCTTTTTTCAATTATTTTAATATCTGGAGCTATTGCGTTAAATTTGGAAAGTGTCAGATGTCTGTCAGTACTGTCCGTTATGTAAACTTCACATTTCGAAAGGTTAAGGTCAAGGCCAATCGAATGAAATTCATTTTTCAAGGATTTAAAGTCATTTAAGACCGTTTCTACATCGCCTCCCAAAGTTCCATCGTCAAGATACCAAACATTAAATTTGGAATTTAGCTGCCGAATAATTGGATGAATGGCTAAGCTGAAAATCACTGGCCCGAGGGGGTCACCTTGTTGGCAGCCAACAGCAGATTCCAAAAGGTTGTCCCGCTATAGTAATTTTGAAGGGTGTCTGTAACATTGCCAAAGGAAACCATAGATTTGGGGTATTTCTTTTTTAGTTTCTGCCAGCAAGGTGTCCCTATTAACTGAATTAAAGGCATTCTTTATGTCAACCTTCAGGATGACCTCTCCTTTGCCGGAATTTAGGTAGGTCGACAAGGCGTGTACGGCAGCCTCACAGCCCCCTTTGGAGCCGTAACCTAGCTGAAGGGGCTGAAATTTTTCCGAAACCACCTCACCATAAAATTTGCAACAAATTTTGGCTGCCATACGCCGGTACGTAGTTCCCACGGCAATAAGACGAATGCCGCCATCCTTCTTACGCAGGGCGCATAGATTGGCCCCATACAGAACGTCGATGACGGCCTTGTTCTCCTTGCCGGAGAGCATAAGCTTAATCAGAGCCGTGAGCTCCTTCAAGAGCAACTCACCAGCTTCCCCGGCGCCTGAACAGATAAGATCCTTTAGGTGCTGAGGACTCAGACCGTCGAGGCCGCCAGCGGAGCCGCTCCGGAAGGATCAGACGGCTGTGACCAACTCGCGACCTGAAATGTGTTTGCTCTCCAAAGCTGCGAGCGTTTCTGGAGAACACGGTGCCACCACATCACTACTGAAAATAATCCTGGCCGCTCCGCTTATGTCACCTTCCGCTAACTTAGACTCTACAAGATGGGATATACCTCTTGAAGGGGTATATCGCTGTGTCGGTAATTTTAAATCCAAATTATGAGCCGAAACATTACAGTTTTCTTTAATTTGTGCAGTTAATGTCTTTTTGGTTGCCAAATCCTTTTGTACATGTAGTATTCTGTAAGGGAAGGTGAGAAGCTGTTCCCAAGCACTTTGTGAGTTCTCCCGGGCGGCAAGACGAACGCAGCCTGCTAGGTGTTGTGCCACAAGACGTCTAGCCCCGCGGGGAACTCGCTTTAAAACAGGAATAGACTTTTTGAATTTGGAGAGGGTTTTCCAAAACGGGTCAACAGTGGATGTAGTTGGTGTTGTAGGACTAGAAGTTAAGACAGGGTCCGAAGTGAGTGTAGTTTGTTGTCTGTGTACTTTTCCAATATGCACATTCAGACCCCGCTTACCTTTGAAAAATCGTGCCTGGGTACACAGCGGACATCTCTCCAGGATGTTCAGCGATGTTGAAGGTTGACATGCACTACTATCCACCACATCGCTGCTGCCGCGAATCATTTATAATTCACTTAAATATTATGCCTTGATAAAAATAACATAAAAAACAAACAAAACGAATATAAACACAAAAATGTCTATGTGACACCGATGACAACGACTGTTGACGGGAACGACGCAGTCGCGCTGGCGGCATAGGGCGCTGCACCACCGGTGCATTTTGGCGCAGCCCTGGCAACAGTTGCTGGGAGACACATGAACTGGCGTCGCGTCCTGGTCGTAGCGCTGCGAGCTTTGATTATATACTTGTCTAGATGACACATTGGCCGTGCCGAACGGCTCAAATTAAGTCTACTAATTTTGGTAGACTCGCTTCTCACCTCGCCAGTGTCATTTCAATCACTTAGGGATAAAGAGCTCATGAAATATTATTAATTATACCGGTTTGTGCTGTCAAACTGTGTCGTAATAATGTGGGAAAATCTGAAGATAATACCAAGATCAGTTTTCACCGGCACATTTTGCTATGTTTTAATAGGTTCAGGCGGTTTTTCATTTGTGAAGAGAGCAGTATTGATCGCAATATATTTGATCAATGATTTAGTATCTGCATTTATTATTTTGCAAAATCAGTAGATAGTTTTGGAAGGGAAGTTATATTTATAAATAGCATTACATTGTTTCAGAAAGAGACAAGACATTGTGTTTTAAATGTATTTCAGAATGTTGTATGTTCTTATAAATACAGAACTTGGTACCCAATTCGATTTTAATTATTTTGTCAGCGCAGTAAGCAACCATGCTTACTTGGCTCCCATTTTCACATTTATGTTTTTGATGGGATATCATTACTTTTTGTAAATAAATTATTATTATTCATTATTTAAAAGTGGTCTGTAAAATGAATATGATTATCTGGTACGCAAAAATAAAAAAAAATATGTTTGTTGCTGGTATATTTTCGAAAGGCACCACGTGTTAATAAAAATCGATTGCTTGGATAATATTTCATTGATTTCACTGACATTTTTTTTTAACTGAATTGATTTTTCTGCACCATTACCAATAAAAACATCAATTTTCTAGCTAGGTCGTCTGGAAGTGGGTTAGGTTCTAGACCTACTCGTATATGTCAATCAGACAGTTTAGACAAATAAATCTTATCTTATCTTATCTTATAAGTCAGCGAAAAAAATACGCATTTTCAAACGTTATTATCTCAATAACCGTTTGAGGTATATTTTTATGAAAGGGGTTCTAGTTAATTTAATAGATTTTAATAAACAAACTATCTTGTATTTATGTTTAATAGATTTTGAGTTATTACGGGGTCGAAAGTGACTCCAAATGGTGTAATATAACCAGAGATCGGATATTCGGATGCATATTCACCAAAATTTGAGATGTTGGCTACTATAAAACTGACTTTTGTGTCGAAAAAATAATTTTAAAATAAAAATAACGTTTTTACTAACACACACCACCCCTAATTCTTACAGACTTACACCCTACATACACATATTATTTGCATCGGGATTCGTTTTGAATAAAAATGCACCTGAATAGTAATGCAATCCTAATCATTTAGAAGTCGCTTCCATACTATACACCTGACAAGATATGCATTTCCGGTGTTCTTGACAACCGGGAGTTAAAAAAAAAGTTAAGAAGCCAGTTAACTCATCGTAACACGCGTTTACGCTGAGTATGCAGTCGCCGTCAGCATGCGTCGTATTGCAACTATGCATTTACCGGAAAGTCAATAGAATTATTTTACTTTGCATTGTATTCAGTCTTGTTTCCGCCACCGACTTAATATCCTGTATTTCTATAATTAAATATTGTAATAAATAAATAAATATTTTTTTAACTAAAATCCCGACCGCCGAAACATAACTGGCGCAGTCGGTAGGATCGCGACGTTCTAAGATCGAATCCAACTCTTCATCTTAAGAGCGACGGTTTTCAAATCGTTCTTTCGTGATCTACAAAGAACCTATCGCGCGGTCGGACACCTCTACGGTCATCGGGATAGAGCTCCGGAGAATTGGAGGAAGCTGTGTTGGCCGAGACTCGACTCGACAGGAGATGCAGTGGCTGCTTTGGTAAGTGCTCTTATTTACCAAGTGTCCTTGCTCGATTTCCTGCCTTATTCTAATTTTTGTGTTTTCAATTAATCTATGTGTGTCTGTCTATAAGCTAAAATCGCAGTAGGCAACCACAAAGTTATAATAAGTAGCGTTAAGTATCCCACGAGTAAATACCGAGTGTTTAATTTGACACCTCTATTGTTTTACGTCAAGCGCCACTAGGCAGGTAAGCTACAGAAAAACAATGTCGCTCAGGGATTATGATGCCAATTATAAACCGTACAAACTAATTGCGGATTTAATGCCAAGATATGATGGCAATCCTAAACTACTAAACTATTATATTAGGGAAGTAGAAAGCTTATTACAGTTAACTTCAGAAGCAGATCGCTCGCACCCAGCATTCATTTGCTTAATTAAAAGTAGGCTTAGCGGTCCAGCGGTAGACGCAATAGCGTACGAAGGCTACTTAGACTCATGGCTATCAATTAAGAATGCGCTAACTAGGCGCCTTGGCGAACCACGAAACGAAATACAAGTAATGCAGGAGTTAACACGAGTGCGTAAGTCTAAGGCAGAAGACGCTGAAAGCTTCGGCAAACGCCTCCGTGAGCTGTTGGATACTCTGTATTCCGTAGGAGAACATGGTAATAAATCGTATTACGAAAAGATGGTTATTGAGCAGTATATAAACCAATTAGACTTTCACGTCTCGTTGGGCGTTCGAATCGCCAAGCCGGACACCTTCGAAGCAGCCATCATAGCGGCTAGACAAGAAGAGGCTAGGATTTCATATAATAGAGCTAATTACATTAATAATAATCCCTCAACGTCACAAGCAAAGCCAAGGGAGTTATCTAAACAACCAGGCAATAATAATCCCATCCGTAATACAGTAAACCCTTTCGCACCAGGCTTTATTATTCCCCCACAAAACTTTGTACCTCAACAAAATAATATGACCCCCGAACAGCGTCAACAATGGGTACAATCCATATTGCCCTGGAAGGCCAAACCAGCATCAGGTAACTATAGGCCTAATAGTTCAAATAACTTTAGGAATCAACCTAACATTCCAAAACCACCGGTTCCCACACCAGTATCATCGGACGTCACAATGCGTACGGCAGGTAAGCCAGAAAAACCACAGTTCGCTCAGCAGTTGTTCTACATACCGATTCAGATGGCCGCTCAAGATCAACCAGAACCCAGTGTTATGGGATTATATAACGATGTCACAGACGGTAACAGCACATCGGTCGAGCCGAATGCAACCATGGTCGAACAAGAGGTAAGTGGTGACCAGGATTTTACCTTGGACCCCAGCCGAGACAACCAGACCTAGTTTCAATAAATTTCCAGACTAAGAAATATTTACCGTACATAATATTACCAGAGTTTGACGGTAAGTTTCTATTAGATACAGGGGCCAGTCATTCAACTATAGCAACTGACGTAGTTGCAGGCACCATATTCGAGTACTGCGTAGAAACAGAACCATTTCAAATCAATACGGCACACAGTTCATCAGTTCATGACAAGGTAGTTTACCTTCCCTTACCTCCCGCATTTAATAGTGATATAACACATAAGTTTTTAGTATTCGACTTCGATCCTAAATATAAAGGTCTTATTGGAATTGACCTTCTGCAAAAACTAAAGAGTAACATTGATTTAAATAATAATGTTCTACGTACATCTACAGCGGAAATACCAATACACTTTAGTTCTCCACCTCAAAAGATAAGTATCGAACCAAGATGCGAAAAGATAGTCAAAGTAAAAACCAACTACTTAGACGGACAATACCTTCACGACGACTTAATCTGGTCAGATGGTCTAATGTCCCCAGCAGCTTTGGTGAACGTTACAAACGGTTGTTTTAAAACATCGTTAATTAATCATAGTGATCAAGAGAAGTGTATTCCGTTTAACCCGTCAATTGAACTAGAGAAATTTGCCACGGTTAACAAAAATGATTATCACGACATTAACACCATACAGGTTAAAACTAACATTGACCAAATACTAAACGAAAACCTTCAGAAAATCCGTACAGATCATATGAACGAAGAAGAAAGGCGCGAAATAACCCGGTTATGTTATCAGTATAGGGACTTGTTTTATGCAGAAGATATACCACTCACTTTTACACACGCTGTGAAACACGAGCTCAGATTAAGCGATAATACACCAGTTTTCGTACGTAGTTACAGACAAGCTCCTCAACAACGCGAACAAATTCGTCAACAAGTAGATAAGCTCCTTCAGCAGGGTCTTGTGCGAGAGAGTATATCTCCTTGGTCATGCCCCGTGCATATCGTACCCAAAAAGCCCGATTCCGCAGGCAACGTCAAATGGAGACTTGTAATTGATTACAGACGACTCAATGATCGTATCATTGAAGATAAATACCCCTTACCCAACATACACGACATATTAGATAGGTTAGGACGAGCGCAATACTTCACAACCCTAGACCTTGCTAGCGGTTTTCACCAAGTGGAAATGCATCCTAACGATATTGAAAAAACCGCATTTACCACTGAACGAGGACACTATGAGTTCCTTAGAATGCCCTTTGGACTCAAAAATGCACCAAGTACGTTTCAAAGACTAATGGATCACATTTTAAGAGGCATAGATAATGTGTACACCTACTTAGATGACGTAATAATAATATCTACGTCATTGCAGCAACACGTAGAAAAATTAAAGCAAGTATTTGATCGCTTCAAAACACATAATCTAAAGATCCAATTAGATAAATCACAGTTCCTACAAAAACAGGTTAACTTCTTAGGACACGAACTAACAGATGAAGGTTTAAAACCAAACAAAGACAAGATAAAAGCCGTACTTAACTTCCCCTTACCTAAGACTCAGAAGGAAATAAAAGCCTTCCTAGGTTTAGTCGGTTATTACAGAAAATTCATAAAAGATTTCGCCAAACTAACGAAACCAATGACCTCTTGCCTTAAGAAAAACAGTAGAGTTATACACTCCCCGGATTTCTTAGAAGCTTTCAATAAATGTAAACAAATTTTAACGAATGCCCCAATACTACAATACCCGAATTTTGATGAGTCGTTCATCCTCACCACCGATGCTTCAGATGTAGCAGTAGGTGCGGTATTATCCCAAGGAATAGTAGGATCTGACAAACCAGTAGCATTTGCATCTCGGACACTATCAGATACCGAATCTCGTTACTCTACAATAGAAAAGGAGTTACTTGCCATTGTATGGGCAATTAAATACTTCAGACCCTATCTTTACGGTAGAAAGTTTATCATCTACACAGACCACAGGCCTCTCACCTGGCTGATGTCATTAAAAGATCCTAATTCTAAATTGACTAGATGGCGTTTAAAGCTCTCGGAATATGATTATAAGGTTGTATACAAGAAAGGCTGTCAAAACACTAACGCAGACGCCCTATCACGTGTTAAAATCTTCCACGGCAGTGTCGACTCTCTAACCGTTAATTTAGATGATAACGAAGATGACGAGATAATAAATAGAATATTCGAAAATGCACGTATGGAAGCCGAAAATCAAATAGACATTGTAGTACCCAACGAAAATATACATTCACAAAACCCAAGCATTCCCGAATCTCATACAGGTACAGATAGTATGAGTATAGTATCAGCCGAACCTGAATTAGTGTCCACAAGACACACACAGCCTGACAACGAAACTAGAGGTATTCCCATAATTACAGACGCTATTGATAGGCAGCTGAAACAGTTCCACGTTAGGTCAACGCCCGGATCGACGTATAGAGTAGATAACAGATCCACTAACTCAAAAGTAGTTATAAAAGATGTTTTTATCCCAGTAAACAACACCGAGTCTGAGATAATTAGATTCCTTAAAGAACACACCATCGCTGACCGTGTATTCCATTGTTACTTTTATAGTGAAGAACTATACCATGCCTTCTCTAGAGTTTACACAACAATATTTAACGACAGAGGTCCTAAGCTACTTAAATGCACCACACGCGTAACCCTAGTAGAAAATAAACCTGAACAACAGGAATTGATTAAGAAATATCACGAAGGTAAGACTGTTCACCGTGGTATTCAGGAGACATACAAGCAGCTGCACAGAAATTATCATTGGGCAAACATGCTCCTTACCATTCAAAGCTTCATTAATCAATGCGACACTTGTTTAAAATCTAAATACGAACGCAACCCTCTTAAACCACCTTTAGCTATAACCGATACACCTCGCAAACCAATGGAACACATATTTATGGACCTATATTCAACAGGAGGCGCAACGTTCCTCACGGTCATTGATAACTTCTCTAAATACGCCCAGGCGGTTCAACTAACAGCATGCAGCAGTGTCCATATAGCTGAGGCATTACTAAACGTTTTCTCAGTGTTAGGTTTACCGGATAAAATAACCACAGATTCAGATACGAAATTCGACAACGATGTTATTAAAGAAATATGCGCACTACATAACATTCACATACACTTCACAACACCCTATAATCCTAATTCTAACTCCCCTATTGAACGTTTGCACTCTACCCTAGCTGAAATGATTAGGATACAAAGAATGACCAACAAAGATGACCCAATACAGCTAATCATGAAGTACTCTATAATAGCATACAATAACGCTATACATTCGGCAACAGATTATACACCTCACGAGTTATTATTCGGACACACAGCATCTAGAAACCCATTAGAGTTATACTACCCAAAAGAATTTTACCAGGACTATGTTATTAAGCATCGCTCCAATGCAGAGGCCGTTCAAGAGTGCATCGCTGCACATATGTCCAAAAACAAGGAGCAGGTGATTGCTAAACGTAACCAAGAAGCAGAAGAAATGAAATTCAAGGTAGGTGAAACTGTTTATAAACAAGTAGCAAAGTCAGCACGCAGCGATAAAACGAAGCCAGTCTTCAAAGGACCATACAAGATTATACACCTTCACCCAAATAACGTGGCCGAAATAATAGGTAACCACCCAAATTCTAAGTCCATCAGGGTTCACTTCAAGCTACTACGGAGGCCTCATCTTGTTGCAGGACCTTCATCGCAGGAGCCGTCGTGCTCAACACAACAGCAACCGTAACCATTACCCATGTAGATAATGACAATGGGATCCTTCTCCTAAAACAAGGTCAACTCCTTAAACAAGACAACTACTTTAGCCTTGCTTGCGTTTACAACATTACCAATCTGCACTTTACATCTATCCAATTAATGTCTCTATATTCAAGCACGAAAAACGCTGAGAATACAGCATCTGGAGAGTTACATAAAACGTTTAGGAATCAAATAGAATATAACCTTAATATTATAGGTAAGAAGATCACGTTTTTAACACCGCAAGTTAGGAAGCGACGCGGTCTTATAGATGGATTAGGTACCGTCGTTAAGGCTATCACTGGTAACCTCGACCATGAAGATGCAGCTAAGTTCGAAGAAGAAATCTTAAATATTAAAAACAGAGTTAAAAACGTTCAGGATTCACAAAGAAAATCCTTAGTATTAGCACATAATACAATAGACGAGTTCAGTAAACAGTTAACAAAATTAAACAATAATCAGAAACATTTAGCTAGTTTATTACAAAATATTACTAATAATTCCAACGACCTGTCTAACCATTTACATTTCTTAGACATTTACGTACAGATAGATTTTAGTTTACAGATAATTTTAGATAGGTTAATGTTATTAGAAGATGCTATGACTTTTGCTCAGATGGGCACCATGCATCCAAGTATTATAAGCCCTCAGAATCTAATAGTAGAGCTGAGAAACTTAGAAAATATGTTTTTGTTTAAACCAGTAGCTAGTATTAGTATTAGTAACATATATAGGATAGAGAAGTCAATTAAAGTTAAAGCTTATAGCACAGAACACTCAGTTAATTTTATTCTCGAAATCCCGTCAATTACCCCAAAAACATATGACCTTATCCACCTTTATTCAGTCCCTAATAAAAATAACCTTATTATCATCCCTAAATCCAAATACCTAGCACTTGGTAACGATGAGTACGCTTACCTGGAAGAAGACTGCCAGCCATTGACCGATAACACCCAGCTTTGCAAGCTCCTCGACACTAGAAGAATCGAAGACACAGATGACTGCATAGTATCACTCATTCAGCATCGTCCAGCTAACTGCACTCATGCTAAGATGAACTTAAGAAGAGGAAAAGTACAGAAGATCGGAGACAACACCTGGCTACTAGTCCTCAAAGAAGATGAAGTCACCAAAACACAATGCAACACCAAGACGGACTACAAGAAGCTATCTGGAATTCATCTCGTTACACTAACAGAAGACTGCCAGATGAACATCATGAACAAGACACTGAGATCACACACCGATACAGCCGTCATCAACGAGGTCATACCGTTACCTGAGCAGCATCAAGCCCCAGAACAATCCATACAATACGAACTCCAATTAGAAGACATATCACTTGACAGCATCCATGAATTGATTAATAAGGCAGGTGACATATCCATGCCAGAAGAAGATAATTGGACAATCATAGCAGCTACACCTAGCTGGAATACAATCATCCTATACATCCTACTGGTCGCTGCAGCATCTTGGAAGCTGTATCAATGGAAAACTAAGAACACTCCGGAGGACACCAAGGGCAGCGAGGACGCCGCCAGAAGCAAGAGTTGCTTCTATCTTATGGAGGGAGGAGTTAACTCATCGTAACACGCGTTTACGCTGAGTATGCAGTCGCCGTCAGCATGCGTCGTATTGCAACTATGCATTTACCGGAAAGTCAATAGAATTATTTTACTTTGCATTGTATTCAGTCTTGTTTCCGCCACCGACTTAATATCCTGTATTTCTATAATTAAATATTGTAATAAATAAATAAATATTTTTTTAACTAAAATCCCGACCGCCGAAACATAACTAGCCGCTTCCATACTTTCATAGCTAAAAATAACTTTAGGTAAATGTACATCCGATTGTCTGTAAAAAGTCCTGACTGACTGACTCATTCACGCCCAGCCCAAACCCTAGGACCTAGAAAGCTGAAGTTTTGCACAGAGGTTCCCTTTATAATGTAGATAAGGATTATGGAAGGATTTATTGAAATTCAACCCCTAACGGATCTCTCGCGTCCGGCCCTGGTCCAGGCCATGGTACGGAGCGAGAGGGCATGGGTAGCCGTCACCTCCTTCAGCGAAGCAGTAATGCTCGCGAAGAGGGAGGCGGCGCACGTGAGGGAGAGGCAGCATATGCGCCCTCGCGACCCTAGCCGCCGCAGGATACGGAGACGCCCTGGGCGTCGGGAATCCCAGGCCGATTTCCGGCCACCGTAGGCATGAGCTTGCGGACGGCGAGTAATGGGTGGCTCGCTGTCCGGTAAGGACCAAGCCCAAGTCGACGGCGCGTTGTTTTCCATGCGCGCCTCAAAGAGATGTCAGCACAAACGTGATGGGGCCCGCAAGGGCCGATGCCTGCCAGTCAGGGGTGCGGGTTTGTTCGAAAGAGATACCACAGCCCCTGGCATACGGGCTACTGAAGGAACACGGGTGGGTATTAGTCAGTAAAAGTCTGACACGCCCTCCTGCTCCACCCAGAGCGGGAGAAGTTATTTGATGATTTCCTACCCAAAAAAAAACCCCCCAACGGAGTAAAATAGGGGATGAAAAATCTGCGCGGGCGAAGCCGCAGGCAGAAGTTAGTCTCTAAATATAACACATGACTGCTGCGTCCCCAGCACCAAGTGAAGTAGTGTGGTTAAACTAGAATACTCAAGGTTCGAGTCGCGCTCATCAAGCGAGATGGTTGAATTTTAACTTGATGGTTATTTTTACAATCTCTCTCGCTCGGGACAAACCCAATCCAATAGGGTATTTTCCAATTTTTTTAAAACTATTCTAATTTGAAGATTGGGACGAAATATGTAACAGAAAAATAAAATAAAATTGATTTATATCCATTTTCTCAATTAAAAACGAATTAAACCAAATTTATTTTTCGTTGTTTTGTATTTACCGCCAAAACGATCCTTACGATGACTTTTATCACCTGACGTCAACTTTGTGTAAACTAAAGTAGTAAAGTAAGTACACAAGTGAATGTCGTGTTTAAATTAACAAGATTTTTTATGGATAGAAAGTGAAATTACTGGTGTGCGGTGCCTCTGTGCACAAATACTTCTAAAACTGCGCCAAACTAAGTATTTGTACTGGTGCTGTTTACACAAAGCTGACGTCACGATGTCACGTGATAAAAAGTCATCGTAAGGAGCGTTTTGGCGGTAAATTCAAAACAACGAAAAATAAACTTGGTTTTAATCGTTTTGAATGAGGAAAATGGATATCAATACATTTATTTTTATTTTTTTGTTAAATATATCGTCCCAATCTTCAAATTAAAAATAGTTTTATCAAATTGGATAATACCCCATTGAATATAATGAACGTAAGGCATTCAAAGCCTATTTCGATAATTTTATAGAAAAAACCTCTTGAATGCAGGTTTTTAACCCCCGACGCAAAAACGACGGGGTGTTATAAGTTTGACGTGTCTGTGTGTGTATGTGTGTGTGTGTGTGTGTGTCTGTCTGAGGCAACGTAGCTCCCGAACGGATGAACCGATTTTGATTTAGTTTTTTTTGTCTGAAAGGTGTATTAGTCGGGAGTGTTCTTAGATATGTTTCATTAAAATCGGTTCAGCCGTTTGAAGATTATCAGCTCTTTTCTGGTTGAAAAAGGGATTTTACCCTCTTCCATGGGTCTGATCAACTCAAAATTTGGGATTCTATTACTTCAATGATATTAGACGAAAAAAAAAACCTTGAACTGATGCTGGAGCAACACCTGGAATTTCCAGGAAACCCAAGTTATTCACCAACAAACAGCAATTGTGTTTGGGCTCATTGAAAAGGTCTCAATGAATAGATTATAGATAAATTGTGATTTAAGGGAGACATTAAGTTTAAAAAGCAAGAAATAAAAATTAAATTAAAAAATTAAAAAACCCCCGACCCAAACAAAAACTAAAAAGTAAAAAATAATATTTATAGGCCTTTTAATTTGAACGTAATATTTTAATCAGGGCATTGTCAAGTCGGGGGACGGTCAATGAAAACGCCAAACCTGCAGGCTTAGCACGAGCACAAATTTGTCGACGGAAGAATAGACATGACTATTAAATAAATGACGTACAATAGGATAAGATAGCTGTGTTTTTCTATTCATTATCACATTTATGCGTTCTAAACGAACCATTATTTTGTAGATAATCGTATATACTTTGTGGCCGTCGAGTAGAAAGTTTTGTTGTCAGTGTGATTTTGACAGTTTGGGAAGAAATATTCTTCTGAAATAGTCTACACTTATAAGGACCTAGACAAATATCGTTAGAAACGAAAGACTAAACGACAGATTGTTGAAGGATATCTACGGTGCGATAACAAAAATGTAGGAACGAAATGTCACTTTGTGTTGAAAAAGCACTGTCTATTCTTCGTAGAAATACAAATCGTCATGCTAAGCCCGCTGAGGCCTAGCCGTACCCCGACTTGACAATGCCCTGATTAAAATATTACGTTCAAATTAAAAGGCCTATAAATTTTATTTTTTACTTTTTAGTTTTTGTTTGGGTCGGGGGTTTTTTAAATTTTAAATTTAATTTTTATGCGTGTTGTCATACTATCGGCAATACACAATATGTAGTATCGCATCAAAGGTCTTCTCACTACCAGTGTGAAGACCTATTTACCTTTCTTGCTTCTGTTCTCTTCTACTAACTTAATTATGAGCTTAATACATAAATGCAAATGGTTCTTATTACAGATTCTTGAATCAAATTATAATTATGGTTCTTATATGGTTGAACGAAATTTGATTTACGGCCGTGTCCATTTACACGTACACATTTATAGAATTAGAATCATAGAAATCATCAATGCAACAAAAAAATAAGTTCATACAATCCCATTAAGAGTCCCTAACAATTTCGGCGCGCTCCTAGATTAGGTAAATATCGGAGCGCAGTGTGTCTGTGTGCGTTCGAACTATCGCGGACAATCGTAGTGTGCGTTTGAAGCGGGAAGAAACAATCTTGATCCGTAACCGATATTATCAGCACTATAGTTTTTACTTACTAGATTCCGTAGTACTGGATGGTTGTTATTGTGATTATGACGTGTTATGTTTACGTATCCTATAAAAAATATATTTACCTAGTACGGCATTCACTCCTACTATAAACTGTGACCAGCGCATAAGGTGTTTACTTTATGCGCTGGTCACACTTGATAGTTACAGGAGTAGGTGCGATATAACACGTGTTTCCAGTTTTAATTACACGTGTTATATTGTACCTACTCCTGTATTATTGACTTACGACAAAACGCCAGGGAGGTGTAAAGATAACAGAGAGTCCTGCGTACCTTTATTTTCTTCGCTGTATGACCGCAGACCACAAATGAGAGTATAGAATACCGAGCCTACTTTTCGTATAATAAAGCTAAAAAAATAATTTGAACACAAGGTGGAAATAACGAGCGGGACATGGAGGAAAAGTACGTTCAGATTGAAGACATATAGCAAATTTTACTCAATCGGCACAATCTTTTGTTTTTCGTTTTTAGCCCATCTTAAACTAATTTTTAAAATATTGATTCCCTATAATTATTTCTCATTTCAGGAGTAGCAAGGCGTGAAAATAAACGATACTTTTAGTAGTTTTTTTAATTAAAACAGGTATACCTGTTTTACTATAATTTTGGGTAATTTTCTAAAAAAATTGTACATTTTGGTGTGTGAAAACGTCCAAGTGAATATTTACGAAGAAAAGTGTATTGAAGTGAAACAAAAATGAACGAAATGTAGGACATAAGTTGAAACAATATTATTAATATTATGCACTAGGTTTTTTATTTATATTTAATATCATTTACATCATTATTAGAACCATTAAGATATTGTGCAACTAGAACATGTATATATGTGAGTAGTTTCTTCTTTATGATTTTTTTTGTTACGCGCTGCTGCTAAGAGACACGAGACTGCTGTATGAAAATATTGAGACTGAAGTAGTAAAACTCTTTTTTTGTTTTAATTACCTAATAATATGATCTGAAATGTTGAAACCCAACTGGGAAACATGTTGCTAAAGATAATAATACTAGTTTGATCACTTCAATACACTTTTCTTCGTAAATATTCACGTGGACGTTTTCACACACCAAAATGTACAAAAATTTTGAAAATCACCCTTTTATCGTTTAAGAGTTTAGTACGAGGTGTTTCGAAAATCCATAGAGAATGCTTTTCTGGATTCGACAATTGTGGGTAGTAGTAGTAGTTTCGGTGTCATATAAAATGTGTACCATTTCATTTCATTTCATTTTCAAATACCTTAATTTGGGGCACTTTATGAGGCTAGTAACACACCTTTCAAAGCTTAACACAGATTTTAGATTCAACTGCTAACAACATATACTTAACACACAATAAACATGGGAACATGATGGTAACTATGCAAATTATTTAGTAAGTTAAAGAACTTATAATTTACTGATTGCAAGGTATATCAAAAATATATTTTAAGTAATTTGCTGATCGCACGGTGCTTGTATGTAAATACATACTAGTAACCGTGCGACCAGTCAATGATCAACGGACGGAGCCTCCCTGCCGCTCGCGCTCCGGTGTATTTGTGGCCGGGGTCAGGGCGGCAGCAAGCCTCTCGGGGGTCAAGCCGCTGGTCGTTCGCATCTCGGGTGGTGGGAATAAAAAATAGTGATGAGGTAAACGGTAAGTGCCGTATCTATCGATATATGGCAATTTGTCTTTAGTTGATGAACATAAATTTAAAATTAACGGGTTAATACTATTAATTTTGTTTCTATTATAAAATGTTGATGATATTTTAATAATGTAATTAAATAATAAGGGAAGTTTAATTTGTTTGTGTAATTTCTTAAGATTTGTTTTAAATTTTGTTTTATAGGATATTTTAACAGCTTTATTTTGGACTACTTGCAGAAGTTGATGGTTAGAAATACACGTGCTACTCCACACAGGGCAGGCGTACGTTATGCACGGACGGACAAGCGTAGTATAAATTCTTAGTTTAGTACTGCTACTTAATTTGCTTTTACGATTCATTACGGGGTTAAAAGCGCCAAGGGCTTGGGCGCCCTTCAATCGCAAATCAGCAATATGTTTGGACCAATTCAGATGACAATCCATTTTGATCCCAAGGTAACGCACGCAAGTTTTCCAAGGTATTGTGTGACCTGCTATTTTTAAAGTTCTTGAGGGGGGTTGCCTAGCACGGGAGAAAAATATTGCTTCCGTTTTATCCTCATTTATTTTGAGTTTCCATTTCTTAAAGTAGTCAAGAAGCAAATCGATAGAATATTGTAGGCGACCTATGATCAAATCGGTATCATCTGAAGAGGTATAAGAGGCAGTATCGTCAGCAAAGCAAGCTAATTTGGTTCGAGGTTGAATAGGGATGTCATTCAAGAACAGAATAAATAAATAGGGTCCTACAATCGAGCCCTGGGGAACTCCAGCTAGGACGTTTAGAGGTGATGAAGTGGTGTTTCCGATGTGAACCTGGAATTTACGATCCGCAAGGTACGATTTAACCAGTTTAATCAGAGGCATAGGTACGTCCAGAGTGAGCAACTTGTGTAGCAGGCCTTCGTGCCACACGGTATCAAAAGCTTTTTCGATATCCAGCAGAAACATACCTGTGGTCTGTTTGAGATTTAGGTGATGTGATATGTGTTCAGTTACCCTGGCTAGCTGTTGGGTCGTTGAATGAGTGGCACGGAACCCAAACTGCTCCTGGATCAAAAACTGCGCAGTGGCGCGTAATAATCTTGTATTAATCACAGACTCAAAAAGTTTACCAACAGAAGGTAGCAGACTGATAGGGCGGTAGTTTATAGGTAAAGTATTATTAAAATGTGTACCGGTCCAGTCTACACGGCAAACAAACATAGTGTTTTTTTTCTGATATGCAACTGGCCCTGTATTTGAAAGAACGAGTCGTGTTTGGTGTTTACTGTGATTATTTCGTCCTGTACACTCCAAAACTTGATATTTTTCGCTCTTATGGCGCCGTCGGCATTCATTCCAAAGGCAGATAAAGGGCATTTTATTTCTATAATACCTTCATCAAATAAAAACATCTGGTACACCAGATGCCTTACTGCGCCACACAAAGCATTTGTACCGGTGCCGTTTACACAAAGTTGACATTATGCGTGGTCACGTGATAAAAAGTAATCGTAAGGAGCGTTTTATCTGTAAATTCAAAACAACGAAAACTAAATTTGGTTTAAAACGTTTTAATTGAGTAAATGGATTTAAATCTGTTATATATTTCGTCCCAATCTTCAATTAAAAATAATATGAATAAATTGGAAAATTGCTAGACTCATATAGCAGACACATTACTGTACCAATTTACTAGTAACTGTATACGTTTGAAATATACATATTTCCGTGGTATTTTTATTTCTTGTAAGTGGCCATGTTTCTGAACTCCTTGGTGACTTCTCCTTTTCATCCCTATACAATATAAAAATACTGTGTATTCATTTATTATCGTGTGGTGCCGGACGTAAAGAACGAACTTCCCGTGGGTGTCGTAAGAGGCGACTAAGGGGACTAGGGGCCTAGTGCATACCGTTGTAGCACCTTGGGTCTCCCGCACGGTGGCGGGTAAACCACCTACAATAGCATTACCAAGGAGGGTTGGTGTCAGGCTGGCGGCCAACTGTTAAACTTTGCCAAAACCCAAAGCAACCATCAGTGAAAATGAAATGATGCGCGATAGAGCTAGGGCGTACCCCACAGGTGCCACGCAGGGGCAGCACCCGGGTCCTGTGGGAAATGGGCAAGGGTTGTCGCACCAGAACGGGCGGGTGTGACGTAAGACGCAAGCTCGGAGTGCGAGAGAAGTTCGATTGCGGCGTGCGAGCTGGAATGTAGGTACGGTGACTGGAAGAGGAAGGGAACTAGCAGATGTTTTAAAAAAGCGAACACTGAACATAGAATGTCTGTAAGAGACGAAATGGAAGGGCGCGAAGGCTAGAGAGATAGGAGAAGGATATAAGTTTTATTTCTGTGGAAGCGATGGCAAGCGAAATGGTGTGGGTATAGTCTTAGATAGTCAGTTGAAAGAATGTGTGGTGGATGTTAAAATAGTGAGTGATAAGAGTAGGAGGAGACCAAAGAAACGATAGATGGACTGTGTGGGAAGTGTGCAAGAAAAATACATGTTGCGCCGACCCCAAATAAATTGGGATAAAGGCGCGAGAATGAATGATGATTAATTTATTAAAAGTATTCAGTGTGTTTGCACGTTAATTAATAGTCGAAAAATATCTTGTTTCCCCCTTTTCTCCTACTGATAATGAGCCTAGTGTATCCTGTTTGTTAGTGGAACTGAAAATAATCAATAATACATTTATTATAAAATTAGTAGGCACCTACCAATAAGTCAAACAGTCTATTTAATTTCTAACAGGCAGATGATGAAACTTTCGTGATTTATGTAACTATAATTATGACTAGGTAAATAGAATACCTCGTGTCCTTTTCGCTCATCGATGATGTTCCAGGTAATAATTGAGTTTTAGTGGATTTCTGCCTATTTAATTATCTACAAATATAGTTAACACAATTTTAGAGTATATATAAATACACAACAGTAAATTAAAACTATTTTTAACCGACTTCAAAAAGAAGGAGGTTATCAATTCGACATGTTTTTTTTATGTATGTTCGGGCATAACTCCGTCGTATATAGACGGATTTGCAAAATTATTTTTTTGTTCGAAAGGAGTTTGTTTCGGAATGGTCCCATATAAATTTCATATAGATCTGATGATGCGTTTTGGAGACAGACAACGGAACTCTTCAAAACTTTACAGCAAATCAACCGCGAATGCGGCTATCGCATAAATATGCATTGTTTTGACCCTGAGGATGATGAAATTTCGAATTGGTGTGGCGTAGGTAACTAAAAAGTGAAAAATAAAAACTTTTTTCAAAAAAATATCAACCGACTTCCAAAAAACACTACAAAGTGCAAAATAACTTTAATTTCGGAAGGCGGTGACAAAGAATTAAAATACCTACACGTCCAAAGTCACCGACTTCCGAAATTAAAGTTATTTTGCACTTTGTAGTGTTTTTTTTGGAAGTCGGTTGATATTTTTTTGAAAAAAGTTTTTATCTTAATTAAGATGCCGGGAACAATGATTATTTACAGAAGAACTGCACATGCCTTTCGTGTTTTTTCAACCTTTGTTTTTTCCGTGATAGGAAGTTTCACTTGTTCGACCTATTTTATAAAAATATACACTAATTTACTAATAGTACAATACAAAACAGTAATATGAATGAATAACATTAACAAATCACAAAGTGTCACACTATGCATAAATAAAATAAAAAATACTCACAAGTCTCAAAACGTGTTGGTTACACCTAGTACGAAATCACGCGCGATTCGAGAATTACGTCGGGAGCGGCGAACGTCACGGGCGATACAGGTCCGACGTCGGAAAGCCCTTGGGCGCGACTGAATGCCTCGAGCGAGCGCATCGGTTTATAAGGCATTATTTAGATATTTTATTAGAATTAAATAGGTTGTTAAAAATAAAATCTAAAAATTGATTTTGGTAGATAAACACTTAATTTTTAAAAATATTTAAGACTTATTGTTATTTTCGATAATTTCCTACGTGTACACGCTGGTTTTGCACATGGTTTTATTGAGTTTTTTCAGCGTAGATTCAATTTTTTTTTAAAGTACTAATTCAGTGAATTAAAAAAAAAGATATCGTCTACTTACTAATATACTATATGCCCAGTATTTAGGATTTTTTTCCAGATTGTTATTTGCTACCAGTAAGCTAAAACAGCAATTGAAAATCCTGGTGTTTCATGATGACGGAAAAACGTGTGTTATATTTTGATTTTTCGTAATTTATGTTGAGTAGTTGTCAAAATTTAAATTCGTAGACTTACTAGATAAATAGATGATGTTTACTGTCCATAAAAAAACACACACAGATATCTTATGGTTATTGAGAAAATTGCGCTGAAAAATGTGAATTTCCTGTTTTTAAGCCGCGAAATTGATAATGAGTTAGTTATTTATGAAAGACTCAGATTGGTATTTCTAGACTTTGCTAAGGCCTTCGACTCTATTTCTCGTACTTTACTTTTACACAAACTTCTAAGCGTTTGATAAGCGATTATCTCAGCGATCGTCATCAATGTGTAAAAATGGGTCAGTCTACAAGTTCTGAACTTAAAAATAAGAGATAAAACCAAATATACTGTATTTACAATGACAAATACTAACCTACCGCTCACTAATATAAACGTTGACGCACAGTTGTAGCTCGTACGCTGTTCGCATGTTCTTATCCCACTTCAGCTAAAGCTGACCATTTGAAGTATCTAGCTGTTATTATTTGGCTCCAATCTACGGCCCCTCGCCCACGGTGACTTTTTGTAGCAATACTGCCGCGCGTTTTGTAAAAGCGCTTCTACATCGCTCCCATCACGCGTTAGTCGCGTTTGCAACGTGCGACAGAAATGATACAAACGCGCGGCTGTATCGATACGTATGCGAGACAGCATCGCTACTGCATCGCTACAAAAAGTCGCCGTGGGGAGGCTTCTAAATTTTCTTAAACTTATCGAAAATTTTCGCTCAGTGATTTATTACGACATTTATTGTGGTCTTACTCATCAACAATGTTACGATAGACTTTAATTAGAATTTCATGATGAAGACCTATGCCATGCCACTGTTTACAACTGGTTTAAACGTGGTCGAAGCATACTCACTGATGCTTCGTGAGAAAAACGTCCTTCTATGGCGACTACTGAAGATAACGTGAATGCTGTGCGGTTTATGATAGATATTGATAGAAGGCTGACATATCAACAGATTCGGGCAGCTTTAGGCATTGGTATGAGTTAAATAAAAATGTCTTATATGAACAGTTAGGCGCTAGAAAGCTTTGTACTAGGTGGATGGTATGGATATCCTCATATTTAATAGCAATGTTAAAAACGCCTTCGTTTACATTGATGCTGTTCAATGCATAAAAAGTATGACGGAGGTGACTTGAATGCTGTATATGGCAAAGTCACCGGTGATGAAAGCTATTATATGATGATTATTACAAACCCGAAGCTAAAAGTCTATTTGCGCAATTTTCGTTTCTAAACGAAGATTTGTAGTAAGAAAAAGATGATTGCCTCATTCTTTGGACTGACAGGTCATTTCGCAGCAATTGTGATAGAAGACAAAAGAACTGTACTGCAGATTGGTATGTCTCATTGTTTACCAGTTGTCATGGAAAATTTTCGACAGCAGCGCTGAAGAAGCAAGATCCTCCTCCACCACGACAACGCTTCAGCTCACTCCGCCAGACGGATTATCGAATATTTTTCCCGCGAAGGTGTGGTGTTAGCGAGTCATCCTCCTTACAGTCCCGACCTGGCACCTTGTGACTTTTAAGTATTTTCAAAAATAAAAGATAAATTTAGAAGAGTTCATTTTATGAACCCTTAAGATGCCGTGGTTGTGTTTGAAATAGGCGTGGAAGAGTGGGCCCACTGCTTTAGTCAATGACTCCATCGTATGCGACGGTGCTTAGAATAGAACGGACACTTCTTCGAAAAGCAATAAAAAAAGGCTCTTACGTCATTCCGTTTTTTTATTTACAATTAGTTTCAGTGTGCTCCACGAATGTACCTATAGTATACTTAAGAAATTAGTAAGCTTTAACTTTAGTACAATGTTGTCAGAAAACTTCATCATTCATCATCATTTCAGCCGAAAGACGTCCACTTCTGGACATAGGCCTCCCCCAAAAGGCGGGTTTTGCAACAATCGCCAGGCTTGAAAGGTGGGTTGGCGATCGCAGTATGGTGGTAAAATGCATAGAGAACGCTGCTGCCCATTCTCTGGTAAGTCCCTTAGTCGCCTTCTACGACATCCACGGGAAGAAATGGGATGGTGCTATATTCTTTTACGTCCGGCACGACACGGAACGTCAGAAAACTTAGCAATTCTCAATTACACAGACACAGAAAAAACTTCTAGTTAGTCATGGTGATAATAAAATGTATTCCCTTGGAAGTATTATTTTTTGTAGTATTTACACAAGCTTAGTTTAGCTCGTAATGTACCAGTAAGCTTTTTCTCATAGTTGTTTATAAATTATTTTTATAACAGTTTTAAATAAAAAAATAATGTCCCAATTTAATTGGAATGTTAAGTGATGGTCTGAATAAACCTAGATCGGTCGAGTCACTACACTACCTAACATTCTCATTCCGAACCATTATTACCTACTTGCACCTTAATAAAAATATTTTGGTATTTTTAACCGACTTCAAAAAGAAGGAGGTTATCAATTCGACGTGTTTATCTAATATCAAAATTTCCATGTCACAATGTTAGTTACCGTACTCCTCCGAAACGGCTTTACCGAATTTTTACCAAATTTAAATGCGTATTCAGTAGGTCTGAGAATCGGCTACTATCTATTTTCCATACCCCTAAGTGATAAGGGTTAAGGCAAAACAACGTTTGCCGGGTCAGCTAGTATATATATATATTATGTATGTTCAGACATAACTCCGTCATATATGGACGGATTTGAAAAATATTTTTTTGTTCGAAAGGGGTTTATTCCGAAATGGTCCCAACTAAATTTCGAGTTACGGAAACAGACAACGGAATTCTTCGCGTGTACTATAACTAAAAAGTGAAAAAAAAAAAACAACCGACTTCGACCGAAAAAATTAAGTACACATCCAATGTCCCTTCCGAAATGAAAGTTATTTTTCACTTTGAAGTGTTTTTCTGGAAGTCGGTTGTTTTTTTTTATGTTTTTAGTTACTATAATTTTATGGGAAATTCTCTACTGTTCATCATTTCAGCCGAAAGACGTCCACTGCTGGATATAGGCCTCCCCCAGGTTCCTCCCTTTCGACCGGTCTTGTGCTTCCCACATCCAGCGGGTTCCTGCGGCCTTTACATGTTCATCAGTCTACCTTGTGGTAGGCCTTCCTAATCTACGTCTTCCGGTACGCGGTCGCCACTCCAGAACCTTTCGGCCCCATCGGCCATCTGTTCTGCGAGCAATGTGCCCTGCCCACTGCCACTTAAGTTTGGCAATTCTTCGGGCTATGTCGGTGACCTTGGTTCTCCTGCGGACCTCTTCATTCCTGATTCGATCACGCAGCGAAACTCCAAGCATAGCCCTCTCCATCGCCCGTTGGGTGACATTAAGCCATCTGATAAGGCCCATTTTGAGCGACCACGTGTCTGTACCATAAGTCATCACTGGCAACACACACTGGTCAAAGACTTTCGTCTTGAGACACTGTGGTATATGTGACGAGAAGATATTGCAAAGCCTCTCCCGAATGCTGCCCAGCCAAGTCAGATTCAACGATTGACCTCTTTCTCGAAGTTGGACTTACATAACTGGGCAGTTTGTCCTAGGTAAACGTACTCGTACACAACTTTCGAGTGTACCGCTTCTGATCGTCATGAAAGTGGGTGTTACATGAGCATTCGACATGACTCGATCATACACTTTTTGTAACCGTTTGATTAAATAAATTATTTTATCTACTCTCGTTTATAGTGACATACTTTGTCAAAAAAATACCAAAATTTAAAAATATAATCTTACTAGAACACTTTTTCCCTAACAAAATAATCAAAAAAAAATACCAATGCGATACCGGGCAAATCAAGGAGTTTCCATTCATATTTTTTTTCTAATGGAACGCAAAGTTATCCAGGGCGTGCCATTTTTTTACAATAAATAAAGCAACGTTAATCATTGATTAACTTTTCTTTATTTATAAACGCTAGTTTGCTGGTGATTAGTAGCGAAACGAAATAGAGGTGAAATTATGCGTTCAGCACACATAATAATCAAAATAGTCACCTAAAAACAGGATTTTAATGTCAAATGCACGATTTTTGTATCTGTCGTGACTTTGACAGACATAAGTCAAAACTGTCATTGATTTATTTGTATTTGTTAAAATAATTTATTATGTTTATTTCATTGTAAAATAAAAATATTAGCAATGAAAATAATACGCTCCCATGATTGGAGTTATCCGGAAAAGGTAATGTATCTCTGAATTTTTATCTACTTTCTATTGTAAAGTGACCAAATGAATGATAACACACTAGCCGATATTGCTATGTATTTACATGTTCTTTAAACTTGTTAACATGGATATTCTCTTTGAGAAACATAATTAGGTACTTGTGCCTATTCTATATAACTTCCTATTGCTTTTGCACTGGGGTTTCAGTGTATTTTAATAACAATTATTATTCTTGTTTACAGTTACAATTTTGACTGCTGCTATGAGAGCCACTACTTAGCACGTAGCACCATTACCTACTATTCAAGCACTGCCCAGACTGCGTCACTAGTGAGGCAGTCTGGGCGTCCATGAGGACTTTCCACTCCTGCCAAAACAAAAGAAAATAGCACCCGTCTTTGGACAAAATAGAACTGGAAATCAAAAATAATGAAGTTATAACACAAATAGTATAGCTTTATTGCGTAGGTATCAAGATAAATTGGTTCTTATTAAAGTATCTTGTTTTATTGTGCATGACTGCCACAACGTGGCATTTCTTTAGTTCTGGGCCTTAGAAGGCGTCATCAGTTTAGTATAAAGTACTCTCTGGGCGTCATAAAACGAGGGGTAGGTAGGTACATGGGATAACATTGGATAACCGTATGACTTGCTAGTAAAAATATAACCGTATGACTTGCTATTTCTATGTACTTATATGTATGTGCTGTGGGTGAACCTTTAAGTAAATAAATAAATAACCACTATCTTCGATGAGCTTTTGCACGAACTGACTGAACCTCCTACCGATTGAACTTCCCTATTAATCCTGTCATCACGTGTACTTAGAATGAGGAATATGTTTTCTCGTAGCGGATTTAAACGAGTCTTGTAGGTCTTCCTCCGTTTACTAACAACAGGCGCGCGCGGCGTTTCAAAACTATTTAATTCTTCGGTGTCGTTCTGAAATCCCGTAAAATATTGTCGAAATCCACATTTACTAAGGCACAATTCGATATTAGGAATAAAATCACCTTGAAGTATACAAAAATCCTATTGAATCTGTCAGCTGATTCAAATAAAATCCGCCATGTTGCCTCTTAGCAAGCTTTAAACAGGGCACCGGGGTGGTGTTTAAATATGACAGCTACAAATCAATTGCTTAGCGAACTCGTAGCACTAAATAGCGTTCATAAATAAGAATTTTGCTAATCACTTAGCAATTGATTAAAACTTACAAGGCGTTTATGAATAAGACCGTTAATATTTATTTTATAGTAGCGCTTAAGAGCGTTTATTCTGAAAGTTGGCAACGTCGCAAATGGCTGTCAAATATTTACCTGTTTTGATTAATTTGGTAATATTTCTGTATGAAAATATGAAATATCGCTAACTAACTATCTAAAATATGAATAATGATTTGCAATTATAACACTGAATTAGATGTTGTAACCGTTTTAGGTGTAAAAAAGGCATTTGGAAAGTTTCCAAATTCTTTTTTTACATCTAAAACTAAATATTCGATGTTAAAACATTAATTATTGCATTTCATAATTTGTATTTTAGGTAGTTAGTTAGGTAGCGATATTTCATATTTCCATACAGAAATATTACCAAATTAATCAAAACAGGTAAATATTTGACAGCTATTTGCGACGTTGCCAACTTTCAGAATAAACGCTCTTAAGCGCTACTATAAAATAAATATTAACGGTCTTATTCATAAACGCCTTGTAAGTTTTAATCAATTGCTAAGAGATTAGCAAAATTCTTATTTATAAACGCTATTTAGCGCTACGAGTTCGCTAAGCAATTGATTTGTAGCTGTCATATTTAAACACCACCGGTGCCCTGTTTAAAGCTTGCTAAGAGGCAACATGGCGGATTTTTTATTTTTAAGCTTTCAGAATAAACGCTCTTAAATAGTGTTGCGAAATACTTCATATTTGTTGTTTTATTCAATAGAACGAATTGAATGAATCCCGCCCGAATGGGCGGGCGGCGCAGCGGGGGCGGGCGGCGAGAGCGCGTGGCGGAGCTCTGTTTACCATCGTGCCGTTTGTTTTGAATGGGCGCGCAGGCTCAGGCGCAGGCGGGGCGCTGCGATACGCCCGAGCCCAGCCACCGCGCCCCGCCCCCTCTACTGGCACGCCCACCACGCTACCCGCCCACGATACATAACGCGCATCGACGATATACAACGATATTTATTATTATCAAACTAGGTTAACGATTTTTCAGTCGTTCTGATTATTACTTAGAAATTTTTCCTTCAAGCAATCAGAACATTTTAGACATTTCGTTAAATTACCACCTATTACTTTTAAATGCTTACATATCTCGGGACCTAAGGGTCCCGGTCCTTTGGAAAGCGTACGAGGGGCCGAGGCCGCACAGAGGCCCCTTACACTATTTAAAGTGGAATGAGGAAGTACCTACCATTCGTAAGACACACTGTGTGCACATACTGCGCACAACGTGTAATATTGTGCACGCCCGTATTATAGGTACTACGATTTTTTTATAAACTACTAGCAGCGCTCCGCGGTTTCACCCGCGTAGTTCCCGTTTCTGTGGAAATACGGGGATAAAATATAGCCTATGTCACCCGGGGATAGTGTAGCTTCCCAACAGTGAAATAATTTTTAACATCGGTTCAGTAGTTTCGGAGCCTATTCAATGCAAACAAACAATCAAATCTTTCCTGTTTATAAATATATTACTAGCAGCGCTCCGCGGTTTCACCCGCGTAGTTCCCGTCCCCGTGGGAATACGGGGATAAAACATAACCTATGTCCCCTCCGAGTGGGTTCCCGCATTGTCGTTGCGGGGGGGCTCAGTAACCGTGGATTCCGGCCACGGTGAAGCCAAGAGGAACCCAAAGGTGGGGCCGCTCGTCAGGGCTTTTGCCTCAAAGCCGACGACGTAGCGGCCAAAAAGTAGGTTGCGGTGAGGTGCACCGCAACTGAGGTGGGCCGCGATGTCGAATGGGAGGCATCGCGGCTGAGGGTTACGGGCTGCGGTAGAGGAGGAGTGCCGGTGCTTCTGAGCAGCGCTCTTCCCTTCCGTGGCCTGGACGGGGCCGCCACCGTTTGATGGCGGACGCGGTGGGGCCGCAGGGGAAGAGGAGTGTCGGTATAGCGTCAGCCGCTCTCCCTATCCCCTGCGGCCGAAAAGTGGTAGACGGGACGGCGCGTTGTGTTCCACACGCGCGCCGTCAAAGATGTCAGCAACCACCGGTGGGGTCCGCAAGGGCCGATGCCTGCCAGGGGTGCGGGTTTGTTCGAAAGAGATACCACAGCCCCTGGCATATGGGCTACTGAGGGAACACGGGTGGGTTTTAGTCAGTAAAAGTCTGACACGCCCTCCTGCTCTACTCAGCAGGAGAAGTCATTTGATGATTTACCACCCCAAAAAAAAAAAAAAAAAAACCTATGTCATCCGGAGATAGTATAGCTTCCAAGCAGTTAAATAATTTTTCAAATCGGTTCAGTAGTTTCGGAGCCTATTCAATGCAAACAAACAAACATACAAACAAACAATCAAATATTTCCTCTTTATTATTAGTATAAATTAGTATTAGTATAGTGTATAGACTAGCTAAATGCCCGCATGCTTTTTTTGGGAAGTACCTTCTCCGGCGCGCACACAACAGCATACCAAAGTTTCCTCACAATTGGTCGAGACATTTAATATGTGTTTTAACGAAAATAACGCACAAAAATTGAAGATACATGTACATATAAAGTAAGATTGCTTCGAACAACTAAACTAGCAATCAGCATCCATACCAATATCATCAGTTTGAAAGTAGTTATGTGTCTGTTTATTTTACCTTTTCACGCTTTTATAAAATAAGTGAGAGACATAATTTTAATACTAGAAACAAAGACAATATAGATCAAACATTTTTCAGATTAGCCAAAGTACATGATACATCTTTTATTGGGTGCTGTGATAAATGTTATAACAAAATAACTTGTGATTTCTTGCAATTAAATGAAAGGAAATTTTAAACTCATATAACTTATAAGTAAACTTTGTAAACAAGCGTATTGCAAATTAGAGGATTATATTCAAGATAAGCATGCTTGGAAACATGCTGGTCCTGCTCCATAGGACAATTTAGAGTCTACACAAAATCATACTGGTTGCTAATTGAATTGTATATAGAATGATATAATTATGAAATTGATTTACACTCGTGATTACTTTAAGTCACACACTGACTTATTACTTGTTAATATTCTAGGAAAATCGTATACTTACTTTTACAATGTTTGTAAATATATGAGCACTATGTATCTATCATGAAATTAATTTATCTGTATAATTGCTTTAATTTCATTCTTTTTACCTATTTTGGTATGGCAATTTTATTCTGGGTGCATCGTTTTCACACATAATTACCTACATAATTAATGTAGGTACTATGTTAAACACTGTACTAAAAAAAAAGTAACGGTGGAGTTTCTTGCCCATTCTTCTCCATACGTAACTACATTTTGGAAGGGGCTGCCAGAATCAATTCTATTTTAAAGTAAATGTTGACGTTCAAAAGTGCGTTTTAAGTGCCTATTTGAAATAAATGTTTCGACTTTGACTTTGACACGCCTAAACCCTGAACGGATTTCGACAAAATTTTGCAAAGAGGCAGATGGCATCCTGGGAAAGAGCATAGGCTAGTTTTTGTCTCAAAATAATCATATAGGGATAGAAAATTAGGCATATGAAAATTCAAATGTATGCTTTTGGTAAAACACAGTCTTACAGCTTTCTTTGTACAATCATCCACCAAGGGGGGAGAATCGGAGATCCATTTAAAATTCACGTGTAATATGTGCAGTTCATTTATAGAGATTTAAGGTATTGGTACCAGTAAGTAATATGAACTCATTCCATGAATTGAGCGAACTTATAAATCAGTTAAATAAATCAAAAGTGATTTAAACTGAATATCATAAAAATAATGAAGCTAACATGTGGGTAAGTAGAGTGTCCGTCAAGAGCATATCTACTCCATTTTAACTTTTGACACCTGTTTACACTTAAACCACTGAGTAGATTTTGATATAATTTGACAAAGATACATTGATGGTATCCTAGGGAACCAACCCGCACTGGGCACGACCAACCCGCACTGGGCACGCGTGTGGATTACGGCCCACTCCCTCTCACTGAGAGGAGCCATGTGTCCCAGCAGTGGGAACGTAAAAGGCTGAGTATGATGATGATGATCCTAGGGAAGGGATAAAGGCTTCAAGGGGATGGTAAAGCAATTCTTCAATATGAATATTTAAAATGCTTTTAGTAGGATATTAAGAATTACGAGGTACAACGTTTTTTGGAAAATCATCCCTAGGGACAAAATAGGGGAATGCCAAATCCCCAATTTTGCCTGAATAGGGGATGATATTAAAATTAAAATGTAATAGCTATTTTTTTTTTAAGTTGGTACTTTTTTAAAGAGATTTAAGGGATGGGAAATATAGTCAGTCATTGATCGTATATTCATAAAAAGAATTTAGTCTTTATGTCAACTGTGTCAAAGTATTTTCAATGTAGGTACCTGTTATATGAATAGACAGAACACAAAGAGACAGAGGTAACAGATAGCTGTTACCTTTTCATTCCTACTCAACAGATTTGGGATGTAAGTCAAACACACTTTTTTTCCGTTGAGACATAAGACGCTTTTATCTCGGTAGTAGGTACATGAGGTACATCCTCGTGGGACGATATCCATCCATCCGACGCGGAAAAGCTATGTACAAAAGCTATTACCAATATTGTTATAATTGAGAAATACCTACTCACAAAAGTATTTTACTATCCTATAATAGAGCGTGCGTGTCAAAATCAAAGTTACTGGTGGGCCAAACAAGTACTATCTATAAAACTGTTTCCAAAAAAAAAAACCAACCGACTGCCGAAAAAACATACAAAGTGATTTTTTTTTTGTGTTTTTTCCCCTTTCGAACAAAAATAATTTTGCAAATCCGTCCATATATGACGGAGTTATGCCCGAACATACATTTAAAACAAATATAACCATGTCGAATTGATAACCTTCTTTTTGAAATCGGTAAAAATCGTTTGCACAATCTTTTCCCGGAAATCCGACATATTTTGTCGAGTGGACCAAGACTGTCAAATGTTTGTTCCAAATAGGTCTGACATAGAATTTCTGTAATATACAACCAGTCTAGCTACCAGCGCGCGATTTTTGATATGTTTTTGCAACACATGCGGCCTGCACGAAGAGACAATGTTTTATTTTTTTCTTAAAATTTGATCGGGCCGTAGGCAAATGCCTTTGCTTCACCAAAACGATGAAGGATAACATCGTGAGGAAACCGGACACGTCCAAGGATAACATCGTGAGGAAACCGGACACGCCCAAGGACCAAACATTCGCGGATATTCTCACTTTCTCTCACCGAGAGGAGGCCTGTGTCCCAGCACTGGGTACAGTGTAGGCTAATTATGATTTGATGACATAAGGAGACAAGTGGGCAAAGTTGGTGTACCTACCTAACAACAAATGAGCACGCGTTTTATAGGTACGACGAATAAATAAATAATGTAATAATATTTTCATTGTAAACAAAGACATTTACATAATATAATATAGATAGACGGGACAAAGCAGGCAACCCCAATAACTGACTTGTGGAGGTCGAATAGGCAGTCGTTCCATGTAAAATACTTTCAGCTGACTCCGATTTTTTTTTTTTGAGTGGGAAATCATCAAATAACTTCTCTCGCTCTGGGTGGAGCAGGAGGGCGTCTCAGACTTTTACTGACTAAAACCCACCCGTGTTCCCTCAGTAGCCCGTATGCCAGGGGCTGCGGTATCTCTTTCGAACAAACCCGCACCCCTGGCAGGCATCGGCTCTTGCGGGCCCCATCGGTTTGTGCTGACATCTCTTTGAGGCGCGCGTGGAACACAACGCGCCGTCGACTTGGGCTTGGTCCTTACCGGACAGCGAGCTACCCATTACTCGCCGTCCGCAAGCTCATGCCTACGGTGGCCAGAAATCGGCCTGGGATTCCCGACGCCCAGGGCGTCTCCGTATCCTGCGGCGGCTAGGGTCGCGAGGGCGCATAGACAGCCTCTCCTTTACGTGCGCCGCCTCCCTCTTCGCGAGCATCACTGCTTCGCTGAAGGAGGTGACGGCTCCCCATGCCCTCTCGCTCCGTACCATGGCCTGGACCAGGGCCGGACGCGAGAGATCGCCGCCGCCGATCGCCTCCACGAGGAAACGGCGGTGCTCCGCCAAAGCCGGGCAGACCGCCACCATGTGCTCCACCGTGTCCTCAGGGCGATCTTCGCAGTGGAAACACCCGAGCGGTTCCTCCCGCCTTATCCGAAACAGGAACCTCCCGAAACAACCGTGTCCGGTGAGGACCTGCGTCAGGCGTGAGGATGCCATGGCGCCTCTCAAGCCACTCCTCAAAGAGGGGACTTACCGCCGCAATCCTGGCGTGCCCAGCACTGGGTTGCGACAATCGCACAGCTGACTCCGGTTAGACGACATCAACATAAGTGGGTGGGCAGATGGTGAGACGGGACAAAGCAAACCGCATCAAAGTCTACCAGGTATTACAGAAAGGGCCCACCTCACTCCGTTTACTTCTATGGTGCTATATCGCGTGCCATATGCAGCCGCATTGTGAGCAAAAAAAAAAAACAAAATTTCCCGGCAACTGAAAAATCACGCTCTAAAAAGCACGAAACAAGAAATATTTCATACGGAAATCTACATTTTAGATTATTTCTGTCTGAAATATAGTGGGGTTTTAGTCTTTGAACTAGGTAACTAACTTTTGTTTAAATTATTTTGCGGTAAGGCAATGATCGCAATATTTTTCAAATGTTATAATTAAGCCCTTCCATTTGATACCCAAAACAGCATCATAAAAAAAATATATATTATTATGAATTAATTTCGTTTGGATGACGATTTTTATGTGACGTCATAACTACCGGATGATCAAGAAGCTTCCAACGATACCTCATTTGTCAAATTATGTAGTGTAGATCAGTAGTGCATGCATACATACCGGTCAAAATAATAAGACTTCTTTTTGCTTCGCCGTAGTGGGGTAAAAATTTTAGGTACGTGTGCATGTTATTTGATATAATAAATAATTTTTATTATTTCCTTTATTTCAATAAACTGTAAATTAAAATAAAGGAAATAATAATAATTATTATCATTATTTATTTTCTTTCTTACATATTTGGTACATTTTTAAATATTTTTACAAAAATCGTACAAACATTTAAAAAATAGTGGCCCATCGGCATCAGGAGCAGGGTCCAAGATGTCGGTGGTCAGGGCTCTGGAGAAAAGAACCTCCTGTTATGCGTGCCGTGTCTAAGAGTACTGCTTTCTGAATCAAGCCCTTGATCCAGCCGCGCAATGAGAGCCTCCTGAGATGTTGGTCGAGGCTCTTCGCTATTAGGCAATTTACTGTAAAGATTATCGGTACAATGATTTCTGAGTCCACGTCCCACATGTCGACAACGTCGTGAGGTAAGTCAAGATACTTGATTTTCTTATCTTGCTCAGCTTTCACGAGATTCTCGTCATGAAGGACAGCAATATCAACAATCATTGCACGACGCTCTTGTCGATCTATTACCACAATATCAGGCTTATTGATAGATCGATCCCTACTGGGATCGATCTGTCAATGCCTATTATCACTCTAATTTGAAAATTTTATCAAAAACAATTATTCTAAAAGAGTGTCCGTGGAGTTTCTTGCAGGCTCTTCCGTAGGAAACTACCAATTGGAACCATGCACCTAAAGTTTATTGGTGTAGAAGCTAAACGTATCAGACGTATTCTCTCATCTACTATTACTATTTGCTAGATCTTGTTGGTGATGATGTGGACCTTGCAGGGAATCTCCCGAGCTGTTTTCTGCGACTCTAATAATATATAACCGCGGGCCTAGAATTGATCCATGGACATCATTTCCAGCTGACGTCACGTTGAGGGTCTCCGTACAATGACAGGTATGTTGTCGTGCGTCATCAGTAAATATTTTCGAGCTAGGGACTACGGATAGTAACACGTGGTTAGGTATTCTCACATCGAGTTGCTGCGCGTGAAAGTCAACACCTGTTTGTTTTCCAAGATCGTGACCCAGTCTACGACTCTTCTTCAAGCGATGTCCTGAGATATTATGTTCACATGATACTTGGTTGATGATTAGTTGATTGTCGGCACTGATACCTACACACCGCACAATCGCTTGGTCAGTAGCTCGTTGTCCTGAGCTATTGATCAGCTGTAGTTGTAGTTATTGCTTATCTATTCTTGTGTATGTTTGATATTCTTTCCCAATTCGATACATTTGTATTTTTTTTTTTTTCTTTTTTTTTTTAGGGGCTTTTACGCATAGCGTATGTCAGTCCCATCGTATCCTAAACAGTAATTGTACTCTCATAAGACGTGGGCCATGAATTTAAACAAACCCTTCGCATCGTCGCCATTTGGTTGGGATAGAAATTGTATGGAACATGCCTACATCAATTCTGTTCAAATTCAGGGACCTCACTAAAATATTTCTACTGGCCTCATATTGGGTACATTCCATCAATAAATGTTGTAGATCCTCGACAATACCTACATTTGTATTGTATTTGGCTACTACTATCTTTGATTTTGATTTATCTAATACCTTTAAACGAGCAATTCTTGTATATATATAATCTGAATCTCGGAAACGTCTCCAACGATTTTCATGAAATGAAATTTAGTATGCAGGGGATTTCGGGGGCGATAAATCGATCTAGCTAGGTTTCATTTTTAGAAAACGTCAAACAAAAAAAAATACTAGCATCATCTGAATCTCGGAAACGGCTCCAACGATTTTCATGAAATTCAGTATGCAGGGAGGTTTCGCGGGCGATAAATCGGTCTAGCTAGGTTTCGTTTTTAGGAAACGTCAAACAAAAAAAACCCCGAGCAACGCTCGGTCATCCACATATTTTTCATTATGCTTCTTAAGCCGTATTAAAATACCTATATAAAATCAAAGATATTGGTGACATGAGAGCTGGAGAATTCTACATCCCGTTTTCGAGAAGTTGAAGTACAGCGAACATGATCCAATAGTTGAGAATTGTTGAGGATGGGAATCCTTCAAATTATCTCCGTGGAGGCGGAAGCATATGATGCTCAACGTTATGACGGGACTGTAAGCTGGCGCTAAATATTGTCTCTTACTTAGTTTTATTTTAAACAAAATGATTAATAAGACAAATCTCTGGCTGTTTGCTAAGCGTTTCGAGTCCCTTGCATTTACATATTTCAAACTTAGCATGAAAAAATGCTTTGAATTTTGAGTTTTTTGGTTATCAGAAGAATGTTAGTGGTGTGCGTGCTGGCACTGCGAGCGCGTGTAGCAGGCGGGAGTAGGCGCGAAGAGCTGTGCAGACGAGCGACGTGTCCACGTGAGCAGCGTGCTGATGGACTGATGGCCCATCGGTATGAGTGTCACGCACACGCAGCTCGCGGGGCTTACCGCACCGCTGTGAGCATGAGCATCGTCCGTCACTGATATTTGCCATGTTACTATTACACGCCGCATCACATATCGCATTCGCAACGGATGCAATTATTATCCCTTGTTTTGTGACGTGCCAGTAGACATCCTGACTGAAGTAATTGATTTAAGATTTAGAATTAAACTGATTGTGATGGCTTAAGATCAAATATTTTCAGTAAACTCTAATAGCATTCATTAAAAAAAAAAATGCCACAATGTCTGAGAGATTTCGGAATTTGCAGTTTGGAGTTTCGCACGATGCAAGGGCCGGATGGAAGCTTCGGGCGACTTTGTATCCACAAACTTAAGCTGTAGAGATTTTTCTCGTAATGTTGTCAGGTAGAGCATGTTGGCAGTAAGTAGTATGAAGTGTGGACGTACGCGCAGCAGGCAGGCGAGGGCGAGGGCGAGCAGCAGCGGCGTGCGCCGCGGGGTCCGCGCGCGGCGCATCAGGTCAGCGCAGCGCCGGGCGCCGCCGGGGCGCGCGCGCCTCCCGCATGCCGCCACGGGCTGGCGACGTCGCACTGCAGCGCCTCACTGTCTGACCGCGGCCCTATCGGTATCAGCACGCACTACACTCACTGCACTGGGGAACACTGCGGACACTTCGCACTACGCTGCATTCGTGCGCTCTCCGCGGGCCTCGGGCTTCGACTGCCGGCGGCGGCCGCCCCCCGCCCCGCCTGCTCAGGCCCCGCACCCCGCGTGTTCCCCTCGGAGCTTTTAATCCGGCGCAGCACTGATTTACTTTTATTGCAGCTATGCGTGCTCCCCTCCCGTCACTGCGCCTGCGCCTCTTGAACCCTGCTCTTGCAGTTTCATATCGTGTGCGACCTCATACGTAACTTGGCCGCATACTTTAACGCTATTGTGTGATTTTTAAATCCTTGCCTTGATCACTGGTGCTTCATTACTGTTATCCGAGCAATCCAGTTAGAATACTCTTTACAGGGAGCTTAAAGAGTATGAAAAACACCATTACAAGTAATTGTCTCATTATCAGAGGAAACGATCATAAGTAAAACCTGCGCGTGTAAGCTGTAGATACGATTAATAAAGCTCCGTCTATATCTACCTACTCACAAAATGTGTACTAGCTTTTTTTCCGAAAGCTCTATAAATCACTGTTTACTTTAAATAGGTAAGCTTCTGAATCTTAACCATTTGCTTAAACTTGGGTAAGTATTAAAAAAAAACCATTATGGAACAAAATTAAATTAACGACGTGTTTGCTTCCAGCAGGGATTAAAATTACAGAATACTTTTGTAAAACTTGACTGTCAAACAAAATGACCTGAAACTCTTTTAATGGAATTGATTGAAAAGATATCCATGGACTACTTTTGTCAATAAACAGTGTATGGATTTTTTTTTCATTCGAAATGCAATGAAAGTAGATTATCAAAGCAAGAGGTGTCGTGGGGAAAGGTCCTCGGCCCATCAGGAGTTCAGGAGTTAGTGCGTGTATTGACGTAACGCAACCATCGTGAGCACCAATACAGCGGCACAGCGGCGCGCACGCATCTCTGCGCTGCATTATTATGTCACTGAAGCTTAGCATCTTAATGCAGATAATTGGCGCGTCGTGTGTGTGTGTGTGTGTGTGTGTATCTAATTAGTAGGACATTGATACGCTGAGAGCGAGTATCTGGCGACGATCTGTTCATTAGTGCGGCCGTCAACGTCGGGTGCGTCTACCAGCGACGCATGTTATTATGTAGCCTGTTCAGAGTGGCCGGTTGCCGGTCCGCATGCTGCATGCCGCCAGTGAGATACGTAACAAATGCTATGGTGCCGCACTCGGAGGCGCGCACCGATTGGGCGTATATGTCATTAGCGACACGACCTTATGACCCACAGAGTCTGATAGCGACACCCATATGCTTTGCCTGCTTGCATGCATTACAATCCACCACTCACAGAACATAGCACCTCTCTCAGTCAATTGTTCTTGTGCTGCAAGCAGACCAGCTTCTTGTGAACAATCCGAACAGTATAAAAGCTCAATTAATGACCATAAGGCACATTCAGATTCATTGGAAATCATGGGGAGCTATGTGTGACATTGATATAGTAATGTCATGTGGATGATGGATGGTGAGGTGGGCGGTGGGGGGAGGCTCGCCCTAGGGCTGAGACGTGGCAGATAAATGAGCGGAAGCTGCGAGATTTTATCCCGCGAGTCGCGAACGGGCCACATCCGTCGTATAGCGATAGGGCATCGACAGTGTGCAACTGTGCTGTGTCGTACCGCGTAGAGCCGCGTGCCGCCGCGCGGACACACACGCACACTCGGATTGCTACGTGAACTTCGTGAGCAGGAAGTAGCACCAGCCAAGTGATCTTCTATTGAAAAGTCTCGCTTTGCTGATGTTACCTGCGTGCAGGCATATCATTGGTAAAATTAACAGCAAAGACATCTTACAATCAATTATTTTGTTATGTGTCTTTAGTATTTTACTACCTACGTGTTGTGTGATTTAGCAGAAAAATTACATGATAGATACTTTACTAGGTATCTTAGTATTTAATGAAATGGCACAGATCGTCCGTTTTGGAGTCGTCAACGGTGATTAATGAATGCGGTCGAGGAGAAGCGCGGGCGCAGGCGGCGGAGCACGTGCGCCGCGTTCTCACGCAAATTACGCGCAGTTGACACGACGACATACACAACACAGTCGCACTTGAGGTGCGCGCGAGTCAATCCCGCCCCGTCTAGTGGCGTAGCATTTCGAACCACTCGCGCTGTCTCCTGCATGTCAGTGCCTCACATAATTTCCCCTGATCTACATCCAGAAAAATAATAATTTCTCAATATAAACGCTGAACTTTGATTTGGATTAGAATGTTTTGTCTAATTCTGACTCATTGAGTCATATTTGTCGTTTTTAATAGGTACCTACTTACCCAAGTTTAAGCAAATGCTTAAGATTCAGAAGCTCTCCTATTTAAAGTAAACAGTGATTTAAATAGCGCGCTTTTGGAGAGGGGCCATGGCGTCCTCACCTTCCGCCTGACGCAGGTCCTCACCAGACACGGCTGTTTTGGGAGGTTCCTGTTTCGGATAAGGAGGGAGGAAACGGGGCACGGGTGTTTCCATTGCGTAGATCACCCTGAGGACACGGTGGAGCATACGGTGGAGGTCTGCCCGGCTTGGGCGCGGCACCGCCGTGTCCTCATGAAGGCGATCGGCGGCAGCGATCTCTCGCGTCCGGCCCTGGTCCAGGCCATGGTTCGGAGCGAGAGTGCATGGGTAGCCGTCACCTACTGTCACCATTGGTATTCATAAAAGTAGAACACGACTTTATGAGCTATACGATGAAAGGACTTCTGTAAACACTGTTGAATTTAATTTATATGTTAGAAATTATTCCAAATTATTTAAAAAAGTTTGTTGGGTGGCCACGTCGCGTTAATTGAGTTCTAAGATTAAAAACAGTAGTAATGTAATTAAAACTACTTGGAATATTATTGTTAGTGAAACGGGAAGGTCTAGCAACCGAAATACTGACTAAAGACCTGTCTATCAATGACAACATAATCACATCAGACTCATAAGTCGCCGCGGCTTTTGAAAATTTATTTACAGATATTCCCGTTTCAAATATAAAATCAAACTCATACCCTTCTGTTGCTGAGTCTTTGCATAAGAAAATGTTAATGTTTGTGATTCAGAATTTCATTTTGAACATATTAGCTGTAGATATTCAAACCTTTCACACTTTAAATGTAAAAAAAACTGCAGATCTTTGTGGTAATTCTGTAGAAGTCTTGACATTGTAGCACCTACTTTAGCTCTTATATTTAATAATTGTATAGACTGTGGGGAGTTTCCTGACCTAACGAAGAATAGTAAAATAATACCTTTGTTTAAATCAGGTAGTACATCAGACCTCTCTAATAATAGACATATTTCAGTACTACCTACCTTTAGTAAAATTTATGAGAAATTAATTTTAGACCAATTGCAATGATTTTTTAATAAACATAATTTATTACATAGCAAAAAGTGCGGTTTTACAAGGGGTCGTTCAACTACCGATGTTGCCGGTGTTGAACTCTTATATATAATGCACGGGCATATTTATAATGCATGGGAAAATAAATACGATGACTTGGGCATCTTTTGCGATTTACCTAAAGCATTGGATTGCGTGCTTCATGAAACTCTAATCAGGAAACTCCGCCACTACGGGATCCGGAACACGGCTCTAGATCTTCTTATTTCATACTTGTGTAATAGGATTTAGTATGTTGATGTAAACGGAAAAGGTCTCCCGGATCCGAAGTATCAATGGGAGTCCCACAGGGCTCAATTCTTGGTCTTTTCTTGTTTCTTATTTATGTTAATGACTTGCCTCATAAAGGATAATCATGATATAGTGTTGTGCGCGGATGACACTTCACTTTTGTTTAGACTTAAACGTCAGCAACTTGTTAGTGACGATGTAAATAGCGCAATCTCAAAAGTAGTTCACTGGTTCCATGTTAATAATTTACTTTTTGAGTCTGCGACCTATACAAGATTATTACGCGCCACTGGGCAGTTTTTGATCCAGGAGTAGTTTGGGTTCCGTGCCACTCATTCAATTACCCAACAGCTAGCCAGGGTGACTGAACACATCCCATCACCTAAATCTCAAACAGTCCACAGGTATGTTTCTGCTGGATATCGAAAAAGCTTTTGATACCGTGTGGCTCGAAGGCCTGCTACTCGCCTCAAAGAGATGTCAGCACAAACCGATGGGGCCCGAAAGGGCCGATCCTGCCAGGGATGCGGGTTGTTCGAAAGAGATACCGGAGCCCCTGGCACACAGGCTACTGAGGGAACACGGTTGGATTTTAGTCAGTAAAAGTCTAACACGCTCACCTGCTTTACCCAGAGCGGGAGAAGTTATTTGATGATTTCTCACCCAAAAAAAAAACCCCATATACCATTGGGCACGCCACGATTGCGGCGGTAAGTCCCCTCTTTGAGGAGTGGCTTAAGAGGCGGCACGGCATCCTCACCTACCGCCTGATGCAGGTCCTCACCGGACACGGTTGTTTCAGGAGGTTCCTGTTTATGATAAGGCGGGAAGAAGCGCCCGGGTGTTTCCATTGCGAAGATCGCCCTGAGGACACGGTGGAGCTTACAGAGGTCTGCCTGGCTTGGGCGGAGCACTGCCGTGTCCTTGTGGAGGCGATTTGCAACAGTGATCTCTAGCGTCCGGCCCTGGTCCAGGCCATGGTACGGAGCGAGAGTGCATGGGCAGCCGTTGCTTCCTTCTGCGAAGCAGTGATGCTCGCGAAGAGGGAGGCGGCGCACGTGAAGGAGAGGCAGTATATGCGCACTCACGGCCCTAACCTCCGCAGGAGACGCCCTGGGCGTCGGGGATCCCAGGCTGATTCCCGGCCACCATAGGCGTGGGCTTGCGGACGGCGAGTAATGGGTAGCTTACTGTCCGGTAAGGACCAAACTGAGGTCGACGGCGCATTGTGTTCCACGCGCTCCTCAAAGAGATGCCAGCATCCATTGATGGGGCCCGCAAGGGCTGATGTCTGCCAGGGGTGCGGGTTGTTCGAAAGAAATCCGCCGCCCCTGGCACAAAGGGTATTGAGGGAATACGGATGGGTTTTAGTCAGTAAAATTCTGACCCGCCCTCCTGCTCCACCCAGAGCGGGAGAAGTTATTTGATGATTTTCCACCCAAAAAAAAAAATACCCCATACTAGGGTGTCCTAAGACATAAGGGAAATAATTTTTTTCGCGAAATCAAATACGCATACCCTCTATTTTTATGCGGATTGACCTCATTAACTCAAATAATAAATGTGAATATGCGATTGGACAACGATAACCCGTGCCGACTTGATGCCAAACTTTTGACATGAAAATTTGTACTGACTTACTGTAGGAGGAATTAAAAATATATTTTATTACTACAATACCCCCAAATAAGATATTATTTATTCGTTTACATTAAAAAATATTATTATTGTTCAAATTTTCTTTTTAACGTTTGTTTTATAGAGTCAGGATAAATTTTCTGGTGTTCTTATACGTAACGTAATAATAATAAACTTTTTATTTTCAGAATCACTTCCTTTTTGTTAGTAACAATGTAGACTTACAAACTAGTGTTAGTAACATTAATTCACACACACTAAGGGGACTGATCCTGGGGACTGTCTACTTGACTGCGTGAAGTCGTATCCACCGCCCCAAGATCGGCGAGTCCCACCTATCAGCCAACGTTCTAAGGATGGTATAGGGGCTGCCGCGAACACGGCGTAGCAGAGAAACGCATCTCTGAAACTGCTCGGGCATGATGGCCGAAAAACTATCAACACCTGCGTTCGCAAACATGCCGGACGCACTACAGAAACGCGGCAACCCCATCAACATCCGGAACGTGTTGTTGTATTGTATGCGCAGGCCACTATATGCCCTTTGCGTAAAGTTCACCCACAGGCTGCACGTGTAAAAGGATTGGCAGTACGCTTTAAAAAGCGTCACCTTAACCTCAGCCATACAACGTGCGAACCTGTGGGCCAACATCCCACATCGAACAGCCAGCAACTTGCGCTTATTTTACTATTAATGCCAATGTTCTTTAATAAACCATACAATGAACCGCAAAGTTCTTCTTTCGATGGGATGTATCGTTTTCCATGAGTTATTTCTTCCTCTTTGGTTAAATTTTGAACCATTTTAACTTTAGTTTCTGGGTCCACATCATCATCAAACAATGATAATATAGAAACTTAGTCAGTTAAATACCACAAATGCTGAGTAAGCTTCAGTAAGGCTGCTTTCGAGATCATTTTGTCAATTTTCTCGTCAGACTTCATTGATTGCTGAAGTGCATTGAAGCCATGGTTTAACGTAAGATATTACGATGAACAAGCAAACGTCAATCAATGCCGCCTTGTCTTTGCTTGTGATTTTAAATTGAGCACTAAGTAACGATATTTTCAAGGAATAAATCGCTCTTGCCATCCATCGAGCTTGGTGCATGGCACTTGGAGGTCGGTTTTTTTAAGCAATAGCCAGAAGCCCGCGACCGAATCAAGAAATTCCGTAACGAAAATAAAACCTAACACCCCCCACTCCGCCTACCATGTAGCTCGGCCGAGCGTTAGCTTAACGTGTATGTATATATTGGTACGACTGTACGATATAATAAAATTTGTTTTCTTATCGGTCACCACTCTCAAAAAGTGTAACTTGAATTAATATCAAAGAAAAAAAAAACTGCATTACTAAAAGTTAATAAATAATTATAATTGCATAAGTTGATAAAAATGCTATTTCATAGCTTTCCCGCGACAGTCCCCGAGTGCCACAACTATTTTTTTTTTTAATTTCCACCTAAAAATATCACAGAAAGCTCTGTTAACTCTCCATAACCATCTCTATTTCTTTTGAACCGTCGTATTTAGACGGATTTGCAAAATTATTTTTTTGTTCGAAAGGGGTTTATTCCGAAATGGTCCCATATAATTTTTTTATAATTTAAATTTAACATTAATAATTAATTTAAATTTAATTAAACAGACAGACAACGGAACTCTTCAAAACATTACAGCAAATAAACCGCGAATGCTGCTATCGCATAATATGCATTGTTTTGACCCCAAGGATGATGAAATTTCGAATTGGTGTTGGGTAGGTACTATTACTAAAAAGAGAAAAATAAAAACTTTTTTCAAAAAAATAACAACCGACTTCCATAAAAACACTACAAAGTGCAAAATAACTTTAATTTCGGTAGGCGCTGACAAAGAATTAAAATGCCTACACCTCGAAAGTCAGCTCTGCGGTTTCAGCCGCGTAGTTCCCGTTCCCGTGAGAATACGGGGATAAAATATAGCCTATGTCACCCGGGGATAGTGTAGCTTCCCAACAGTGAAAGATTTTTCAAATCGGTTCCGTAGTTTCGGAGCTTATTCAATGCAAACAAACATTCAAATCTTTCCTCTTTATAACATTAGAATAGATTATAAAAAAAAATTGTGTAAATAAAATGAATAAACGAAGCACTATCCGGCAAAATATATTAATATAATAATTCAGTATGAAGTCGACTTTACTTCGTTTTTGTTAAATCATTTTTTTTACGCAACAAAAAATCGTAACAAATCGTTAGAAAAATGAAATAAAAAAATGAGTTTAATTACAACCTCAACCATTTGGAGGTTAGAAAGAATCCTGTTGAATCTATCTAGCTTCTTTTTAGTAGTTGGTCAATATTATTCTTTAAATTTACCCAAAAATAATAAGAGATAGTATCATCGTTGTTTTATATTTGAGCAACCAAAATGAAAGATTTATTGTTGAAAATACACTGCACAGTAACAAACACACACTTTTCTTGTTGGTGGCGCCCGCTGTCAAAATGGCGGACAGACGTTCTGTTATCATCTGATTGGAAGGTTTTAAATGGAGAATGTTGCAGGTCAAAAACCCCAAAAATCTACTAATATTGGTGTTACAAGAAAGAATAACAAAAATGAACGAAATGTAGGACATAAGTTGAAACAATTATTATGCACTAGGTTTTTATTTATATTTAATATCATTTACATCATTATTAGAACCATAAAGATATTGTGCAACTAGAACATGTAAATATGTGAGTAGTTTCTTCTTGATGATTTTTTTTATTACGCGCTGCTGCTAAGAGACACGACACTGCTGTATGAAAATATTATGAGACTGAAGTAGTAAAACTCTTTTTTTGTTTTAATTACCTATTATTAAGATCTGAAATGTTGAAACCCAACTGGGAAAAATGTTGCTAAAGATAATAATACTAGTTTGATCACTTCAATACACTTTTCTTCGTAAATTTTCACGTGGACGTTTTCACACACCAAAATGTACAAAAATTTGGAAAATCACCCAGGAATACGCACCTTTTCCCAATAGATAATACATTCGCGAATAGAATAGATTCGCGCTTTCATTGACAGTTAAATTTACTTCACGGATATTGTAAAATAAAACTGCTAGAACTTGTCTGCTAGGCCTCCCCCAGGCTCCTCCACTTCGACCGGTCTTGTGCTTACCACATCCAGCGGATACCAGTGGCCTTCACAAAGTCATCGGTCCACCTTGTGGGAGGCTTTCCCACTCTTCGTCTTCCGGTACGCGGTCGCCACTCCAGAACCTTTCGGCCCCATCGGCCATCTGTTCTGCGAGCAATGTGCCCTACTTCGGGCTATGTCGGTTGCCTTGGTTCTCCTGCGGATCTCTTCATTTCTGATTCGATCGCGTCGAGAAACTCCGAGCATAGCCCTCTCTATTGCCCTTTGGGTGACTTTAAGCCTTCTGATAAGGCCCATTGTGAGCGACCACGTCTCTGTACCATAGGTTATCACTGGCAACACACACTGGTCAAAGACTTTCGTCTTGAGACACTGTGGTATTTGGGACGAGAAAATATTGCGAAGCCTCCCGAACGCTGCCCAGCCGAGTCGGATTCGACGATTGACCTCTTTCTCGAAGTTGTACTTACCTAACAGGACAGTTTGTCCTAGGTAAACGTACTCGTCCACAACCTCGAGTGTAGCGCCTCCGATCGTCATGAGAGTGGGTGTTACATGGGCATTCGACATGACCTTTGTCATGTCACGCCTCTCCTCCATTAGCTGCAGAGTAGGATCAGAGAGTCTCTTTTCGCCATTAGTACGACGGGTCTTGAAGACCTTGGACCCGGCCGTATGGATAGTTTCCACGAACCCATCATTATAATCGTCCACGGAGATCCCTAGGCACTCGAAACGATTCTGGAGTTCGAGCTGAAATCGGGGTTTTGGATTTGGATCGATGCTGGACGGAGTGTAGAGTTCATTAGCCGACATCTTTCTAGCTTGATGTTGATATTCAATGTGCCTCTTACCATGCGGTGATCGCTTTCGGTTTTCACCGCGTTGATCACAGAGACATCATTGAATATTTGCTTCTTCTTCGACATGATGAAGTCAATCTCGTTTTTAGTTGAACCATCAGGGCTCTGCCAGGTCCACTTTCTGAAGAAGGATTTCATCATAAAGAGGCCTTCTTTCTCCATAAAACTGGCCAGTAAGTGACGCCGGTGGTTCCGACGTCCAACTCCAAATTGCCCCTCTTTCAGCTCATCATCGTCCCGTTTGCCCAGTTTCGCGTTGAAGTCCCCCATGACAACGGTGAAATGAGTTTTAGAGCCATGCATGGCTTTGGATATCCTCATACATGGTCCCCACCTCAATCGTCGGGGTGTACCGAGATCGGGGCGTAGACCTGTATGACTTTCAGCGAATAATTTACGTATATTCTGAGTATAATGTACGCCACCCTGGTCGACACACTTTCGATCTTCACCACGTTAGTCACATGGGACTTATGGACAATAAACCCGACACCACCTTGGGACTGTTGGTCGCCCTCCCGGAAATAGAGCAGGTTACCGGATTTCAGGATTATCGAGTCCTCCCCCTCTCTTCGGACTTCAGATAACCCTACTATACCACACCGTAACCTGCTCAATTCTTCCTCGAGTTCGGTAATCTTCTCGTCGGTCCGGAGTGTACGCGTGTTGTAAGTTACCAGGTGCAGTTTTCGTTTGTTGTGGTAGCCAGATCTCTTCCAGAGATTCTTAGCACCCCTTGCCTCACCGTAGCCTGGGATTCCCGACGCCCAGGGCGTCTCCTGCGGCGACTAAGGCATGAGCGCACATATATTGCCTCTACCTTACGTGCGCCGCCTCCCTCTTCGCGAGCATCACTGCTTCGCAGAAGGTGAAAAAAAAAAAAAAAAACATTTTTTTTTTGTTTGGGTGGGAAATCATCAAATAACTTCTCTCGCTCTGGGTGGAGCAGGAGGGCGTGTCAGACTTTTACTGACTAAAACCCACCCGTGTTCCTTCAGTAGCCCGTATGCGAGGGGCTGTGGTGTCTCTTTCGAACAAGCCCGCACCCCTGGCAGGCATCGGGCCTTGCGGGCCCCATCATTTTTTTGTGCTGACATCTCTTTGAGGCGCGCGTGGATCACAACGCGCCGTCGACTTGGGCTTGGTCCTTACCGGACAGCGAGCTACCCATTACTCGCCGTCCGCAAGCTCATGCCTACGGTGGCCGGAAATCGGTCTGGGATTCCCGACGCCCAGGTCGTCTCCGTATCCTGCGGCGGCTAGGGTCGCGAGGGCGCATATGCTGCCTCTCCCTCACGTGCGCCGCCTCCCTCTTCGCGAGCATTACTGCTTCGCTGAAGGAGGTGACGGCTCCCCATGCCCTCTCGCTCCGTACCATAGCCTGGACCAGGGCCGGACGCGAGAGATCGCCGCCGCCGATCGCCTCCACGAGGACACGGCGGTGCTCCGCCCAAGCCGGGCAGACCGCCACCGTGTGCTCCACCGTGTCCTCAAGGCGATCTTCGCAGTGGAAACACCCGGGCGTTTCCTCCCGCCCTATCCGAAACAGGAACCTCCCGAAACAACTGTGTCTGGTGAGGACCTGCGTCAGGCGGAAGGTGAGGACGCCGTGCCGCCTCTCAAGCCACTCCTCAAAGAGGGGACTTACCGCCGCAATCGTGGCGTGCCCAGCACTGGGTTGCGACAATCGCACACTCCATGTCGCCATGAGATCCTGCCGGAGCTCAGTCCGCTGTGCCGCGATTTACTGCGGCAGCGGAGTTACGCCCTGGCGTTTGGCCTTCTCGCGCCACTCCCACATTTGCGCGAGGACCTTTGCTTCCAGATCCCATGGCGGTAATCCGGCAAGGAGGCCCGCCGCCTCGCCGGAGATCGTGCGATATCCTCGGATCATCCTGATCGCCATGACCATATGGGACGCCCTCAACCTGCGAGCTGGTTGGCGCCTCAATGTAGGCGCCCACACCGGCGCCCCGTATAGGGCCATGGACCGCACGATCCCCGCGTAGAGCCTCTGGCAGGAGGCGTTTGGCCCCCCTAGATTGGGCAAGAGCCGCTTCAACGCAGCCCCGGCCCGCTCCAGTCTGGAAGCCAAACGGCGGAAATGCTCCGCGAAGTTCCACCGGCTATCGAGGACGAGTCCCAGGTACTTCATCGTCGACTCGACGCCGATGTGAACCCCTCCCACCGTTATCTGGGAACCCGTCGGTGGCGCATTCCGAGGACCATGAAACCACATGGCCTTGGACTTGTGCAAGGCCACCTCGAGTCCCAGTTGCCGGATCCTATCCACGATTGTCGCAACCCCGTGTGTCGCTAAGTCGGCCGCCGCCTGGTACTACCTCCCTTGCGCCAGGACCAGCAAACTACACTGACGCCGCTAGGGAGGTCGGCGCGCAGCACCAAGTTGTACCCGATGTCCCACAGATGCGGCCCCAGGACCGATCCCTGTGGGACACCGCACGACATCTCTCGCCGGTTCCACTCTCCGACGTGACTGGGGTAGATGACGGCCCTGTCCGTCACATAGGCCTCGACCACACGACAGAGGTAGGTCGGCATCCGGTGATACTGGAGTGCCTCCCTGATGCAACTCCAGTGTAGGGTGTTGAAGGCATTGGCGATGTCTAGAGACACCGCCAAGACGACATCACCCCGGACCACAGCATCCCCCGTCGTGAGGGCTCGCACGCGCATGATGGCATCCACCGTAGAGCGCCCCCTGCGGAAACCAAACTGGCTCTCCGCCAAATCTGGCCCCACCCGCACCAGCCGCCCGACACCCATGCACCCTTGCTCCGTACCATTGCCTGGACCAGGGCCGGACACGAGAGATCGCCGCCGCCGATCACCTCCACGAGAACACGACGGTGCTCCGCACAAGCCGGGCAGACCTCACCTGTGTCCTCAGGGCGATGGTCGACACTTGACTCATAATTTTCATGTCATCCGCAAACAATAAAATTTCAGAATTTAGGAAACAAGAACCAATGTCGTTTACAAAAATATTTAATGAAAGAGGCCCTAATAAGGATCCTTGGGGAACCCCAGATGGAATGTACATCGGTCTCGAGGTATATCCGTTGAGGACTATAGTCTGGCACCTATTTTCAATTATAATACAAACCAGATGGTTTGTATTATAATTGGCTACCCCTCACACCAATCCTTAGCAATTAGCACATTAGAAGCGCATGATCTATTCGATCAAAACATTTGCTATAGTCAGTATATATAACGTCTACCTGAGACCTCCTGGACATATGCTCTGAAAGATAATCACTACAGACCACGAGATTGGATGTGGAATTGCAGTCGACATTTCACCAAATTTTACCACATGGGTAACAGTTGATTTGTTTTTTAACCGACTTCATTAGATTTAACATATTGCCAAAAAACACTAGGATTTTTAGAAATGGCCTCTCAGTGTTTGCTATGTAGTCGTCAAACATTTCCTTCTCTAGATCCTTAGCTACTTGGTATCAATTCCTTTACGGAACCAAAGAAGCATCAACGTTGAATGGTATAACTACTACCAAATTCACAACAAAAAACTTCTGCAAAGTTTTTTCTGTTGTGAGCAACAAGCGGCCAAACACAGGGCTCCGCGGGCTACTGCTCCACCACGAATACGCACCTTCGTACACCGCGCTCAAAACGAGGGACTTCATGGACATCATGCCGGTCAAACTCCTGGGTCACCCTCCTTAGGTACAGCCCTGACCTAGCACCGTGTGACTTCTTTTTATTCCCGAAAATAAAAATAAAACTACTCAAAGGGACACAATTGTCGTCACCGGTAATCCTTGCCTGTAAATGGTTACATTGAAATAAATGCTTTCAGTTTGAGTTTTTGTAGTACGGTATGTAAGTATGTGATATCAGCGAGGGTGGTGCATACGACCACAGCAGTGTGGTCGTTTGAACCGCTCCGAGACGCGCACGCGCACGGGACTCGTGGCGCGGCACAGGTGCGCGATCGCCCCATAGCCTGCAGCGATCGGGGCGCGCGCAGCACGTTGCGCCCCGGGTAGTAACCGTTAATGGGATGACATTTATGAGAATAGCTTCCTTCTGTTTGTTTTTATTAATCCAGCCAAGAAAACGCAAATTATAGGAAATAGGAACAGAGTAGATTAGTATTTAGGTGTCGTACAATTGAAATGTTAAGCGTTCGTCGGTGGCACCTTTACATAGTCTCCTCAATCAAGGCCGTCTTAAACTATGCTGGGGCCCTTGGGCACACAAGAATTTAGGGCCCTTTCGGAAAGTAAAGATAGCGAATTATTAATTAGTGTAACCCGAAAAACAAAAATTTGGCGTTGGCAAAATGTTTTGAGAATAAATGTGAGAGAAATTGTCAGTCCTTCGGGGCCCCCTGAGCATGGGGGCCCTGGGCACGGGCCCCGTGTGCCCTTATGGTAAAGACGGTATTGTCCTCAATCCGTTACATAAAAGTTTGGATCAGGAGGCCTGCACCCCTGCACTGTGTGCATTGTGTAGCTTAGTGACAGCGCTACGCGACGTCGCGTCGGGCGTCGGGTGGTTGTCGCGATGATGGATGGCAAACGTAAGGTATGCAATATCGTAAGGTATCTTAGACAAATTGAATGAGCATGTAGGTGTGGGAGCGGCGCGGGTGCAGTTATGGGAACCGGTTGTACAATACGCGGTGTGTGCGCACCTGAGATTTCTGTACATGCAGGATCCGCACTATGACTCGCCGCCGGCGCCGCCGCCGCCGCCACCAAGACTCGTTTGTGACTTTAAATCAACTCTGATCATATTTATTGAAGTACTAATGAATAATCTATTGTCAGTAACTGTAACTACGAGTATCTATGCATTCTCTACCCTTAACCTCTTCTTCTTCATAATCGCTGTTTTTCAATGAGCACCAGAAGTTGAATGCATATAAGAAAGAGTGTAAGTAGGGTAGGCCGATGGCGGCTGCGGCTGCGGTCGACGTGGTGTGATCCCGGCGACCGGTTTAATGAGCGGCTTAACCAGAGAAACCCCCTTCCCACCGGAGACGCCCCGCTTACTCCGCGGCCCCTTTCCTCGGCCTCGGGCGGTAGGATCGGGCGCGGGATTAAATCTCAGCTGTGGCACAACGTGTCCTGTTTATTTTTAACTAACTGGTTAGGTATGTCGAGTGTTCCACCTGTGTCGGCGCACCGTGCTCCCTCAGGTCCCGTCGCTGATTTTACTCAACAAACTCGGCCAGCAAAGAACCTCTGATAGAAGGCATTTATATTAAAATACCTCATAGTTTTAGGGATTATTCCGTAAACATTATTAAATCTAAGATTACTGCACTACTATTAGACAAATGTTATTACACAGTTAAAGACTTTCTAAATGATATAAATTTATCCTGATTATGATTGTTTTAATTATTTAATTACAAATTTGACCAATTATGACTAATGTACCTGAGACTATAATAATATTAATTGACTTCACTTTAATTTCTGTTTTGTTTTGCTGGCATTATTTAATTTGTATTAATAGTTTAATTTCTGTACCTAATAATTTGCACGCCGTAAGGTAGATTGTAGCCGACCTCATTAATTTATGTACAAAATATTATACCTGTACCTACATTCATAGCAAATAAAGTTCTGATTCTGGTTAGGTCACCATAGCGCCGAACACTACTTTCGTCAACCTCATTACTGGATCTAATTCCTAAATGTACAGGAGTGCAACCTTCAGTCGGAAGTGTTCCACTGATTACGAGATGAGCTGGATTCGTAAAGCAAAGTGACTACTTACACAGTATAAGACGTAACAGTACCTAGGTGTTACCTGGATCGAAATCTGTAGTTACGGCCGAAATTGCGGATGATTTCACTCCGTATCACCTACGGACATAAAATTATTTTGGGACCCGACCTAAGAATGAATCACACCACAATTTGACAGGTGTCCTTGCTCCGAGCTTGCGAGCAGCGACGGCCCAGTAGCAACGGCCGCGACCTACGAGTTGTAGGTCGTAGGTCAATTATTCAATGGCCACTGTTCTCAAAACGGTAAAGGAAAACATCGTAAGGAAACTGGCATGTCCTAGAACCAAAAAATTCGAAGACATGTGTCCTCTACCCGCGAGGTGGATTACGGCCCATTCCGTCTCAAAGAGCTCCCCTCTTTGAGACGGAATGGGCTTGTGTCCTAGCAGTGGGAACGTTATAGGCTGAATTACTTGAACGTCAGAAAAAGTTAATTGATTTGCTCACCCCGAAGTTTTGAATTTCTTTCGGATGGGCTCGTATCTTCGTTAAAGGACTTAGAAAGTTGGCCCCCAGTCTCGACTGCGCGATAATCACGCACGGACGCGGCCGGTACTACATTTATTTACACAAAATATCTATTGAAAATTTCGACTGTATTATTCACTGTACGAATATTTGAATTTACATTACTTTACCATACGGGACCACCTTGACTCCTTTCGAAGGGACTAGCTAGAACTGGCGAGGGACAGAATTGTGTGGGAGAGGGAGAGAGAGGCCCTGCAGTGGGCCAATACAGGCTAGTTACATAGATTATAAATAAACGCTTCCTTTTTGAAGTCGCTCAAAAACAATTTTAAATTTTTCATTTTAACCGACTTCAAAAAGGAGGAGGTTTTCAATTAGTCTGTTTATGTTTTTATATTTTGTATGCGTTTTCCGCGATTTCTCCGGCAATTACGGACCCATTTCGACATTTATATTTTTTATGGATAGGATATGCCTCAGGGGTGGTCCCATATATATATACCTATCTATATTTTTAATATCGTGTATTTAGTGGACACTATTCGAACGCTGCAAACTCGCTACGACACGGTACGAATTCGCTACGATCTCGCTACGCCACGCTACGAACTCGCTGTTAAGACGCTACGAGTTCGCTACGACATGTTACGATTTACTTTGCTAGGGTAGATTTTGCGTTGGCTTTGATAATACGTTTTTCAGCACGCGCGACTATTGAATACTGGTGTACACCGAGATTTCGAAGCGCGTCGCTTCGACCGATTTGACTGAACACGTAATACTGCTTACTTTCTTATGCCGTGTCATTGGTTATATTATACATTCTACCCATAGGAGATGTTGTGCGGTAGATAGCTTGTCGTAGTTAATTAATTAAACAAGCGTATAACAAATTAGAGGATTATATCCAAGATAAGAATGCTTGGAAACATGCTGGTCCTGCTCCATAGGACAATACAGAGTCTAGACAAAATCAAACTGGTTACCAATTGAATTGTATAATTAATTACATTTATGACATTGATTTAAACTCAGTGATTACTTTAACTCACACACTGACTTATTACTTGTTAATATTCTAGGAAAATTGTTGTTGCACCATGTATCAGCAGTCCAGTAAGTGGTTAACTTAAGCGTGTGATGGGACACAGGGCGTCGCTGCCGAGCAGTCCAGTAAGTGGTTAACTTAAGCGTGTGATGGGACACAGGGCGTCGCTGCCGAGCAGTCCAGTAAGTGGTTAACTTAAGCGTGTGATGGGACACAGGGCGTCGCTGCCGAGCAGTCCAGTAAGTGGTTAACTTAAGCGTGTGATGGGACACAGGGCGTCGCTGCCGAGCAGTCCAGTAAGTGGTTAACTTAAGCGTGTGATGGGACACAGGGCGTCGCTGCTGAGCAGTCCAGTAAGTGGTTAACTTAAGCGTGTGATGGGACACAGGGCGTCGCTGCCGAGCAGTCCAGTAAGTGGTTAACTTAAGCGTGTGATGGGACACAGGTTAACTTTGTACCAGCTTTCATAGATAACACTGTAACGGCGAAATTTCAACCACATGCATACTTAAATATCAGGATTGTTCATGATATTACTGTGGTATATGTAACATGATATTTAATACCTACTGATTTGAGTAAAATAATGTGAACACCATTACTGTATTAGGGGCCATTCAAGTGTTACGTAAGCACAACAGGGGGGCGGGGGATGATGACATGGAGGATGGGGGAGTCTGGATGGTGATTACGTAATCAGTATTAATTTTTCTACAAAATTTTATCGATTTTCGTTTGAACACAAATGGCAACCCTCCTTGTCTATGAATGGCTGGAAGAAAACGATGTCGATATTCCGAAATCACACGAAAGTGAGCAGACACAACATTGAGCAGCAAACATCCAATGTCATCGCAGACATGGACATGTCATGGATTCATGTGTCATGGACTGGCATTGGAATGGAATGGCATTAATTCCTTCTGCACATGTGGCTTCCCTGGTACCTCATTAACAGCATAACTATGTGAAAGTCTATTAACTGCTCTCAAATACAATGTTCTTTTTTATTCTTTTTATTTTTACAATGCTGACATAATCTCGTCATTAATTGACATTGTACATCAATTTTATTTAGGTTCATTTTATTTATGTACATTATTTTACATATTGTGAATGAGAGAACGTTGTAGGCCTTACTGACTGTAGATTTGTAGACGATTTTCTATTCTGTATTCGTCTAAGTACCTGGTACTTATTGACAGGCCTGCGCTGTCCTCCCATACATTTAATCTCTGTAATTTGAAAATATTGTTAAAGCCAATTATTTTTAAAAGAGTAACCGTGGAGTTTCTTGCCGGCTCTTCTCCATAGGAAACAACAATTTGGAACCGTGCACCTAGCTTCTGACGTTTCATAAGTGCCCATGCAGGTTTATATGAAATAAAAATATTTTGATTTGATTTGATTTGATTTGGACTGAAGACTGTTAATTTGTATCAATATACCAAAAGTTTTAAAGAAGTTTGTTTTGTTCGTTAATATATAACCCGTGCCCACTTCGTTGGGCGGTAAACATTTTTATATCACTCAATAGATTACGACACGGTCGCGATTCCATACAGAGCTATACCCGGTTTAGGTAGGCAGTTAAATAAAGGTAAAAAAAGACGTGACTCATAGTGCGAAACCTTTTATATCAAATGTCATATGTAATAACATCATGTTATTTATAGTAATTTATTCAATTCTGAATCAGAATCTGATGAACTTTCTGTCATATTAATAATAAATCATTCCGTTGCATCATCAATTATATTATCTAATTTAAACATTTTCTGTTCTTCTTTTACTATATTTGTTTTATTTAAACGACTAACCGTAATATCTGCCAGTTCTGTTGCCGTCACAGTTATACTTTTCATATTTTCATTTAGCATCATTAACTAATCCGTTGTATTTTCTAAAAGGTTTAGGGAACCTGTCTTTTGGGCTCTTTACAATAGGCAGATTAAAAAAAAAAACTAACTAACAAATTGTGCTCAAGTAGTTACATCTAGGAAGAATAGTTTAAGAATAAAAGATAAAGTTTAATACACATTAATAAAACAAAATTGTTGTATAAATCGAAAATAAATTTAATTTTGTCATAGCGTATTACAAGTCGTTTAAACAAGAAAGTTTCAACTATAAAAGACCCTTTTTACGATTTGTTTACCTTTATTTTTACCTAAACCGATAGAGTATATGTCGTAATATCTCTTTAACTATTTGTCAAAATTAAGTATATACAGTAAAAGGGAAAAGTCTTTTAACTGACTTCCAAAAAAGGAGGAGGTTATGTTCCACTGTATGTATTTTTTTTATGTATGTTCATCGATTTCTCCCCCATTTGTGGACCGATTCTCAACATTTTTTTTTTTGATGGAGTATACTCCTGAAGTGTCAAGTCAGGATCATCTGATGATGGAATCACAGGGAAATCGAGGGTAACTCTAAAATTTTGTAGGTATTAACAATGTTTTTCATATATTTTCTAAAGCTATTGAGACATTTCCATGGACATCATCATCTCATGACGCTGAGCTGATGAAGGAAGGTTCCGGTTTTCGAAATGGTCCCATTTAAATTTCATATAGATCGGATGATGCGTTTCGGAGACAGACAAAATAGAACTCTTCGAAAAATTACAACAAATTAACCGAGATTGCTGCTTTAGCATAAATATGCATTGTTTTGACCCCAAGGATGATGAAATTTCGAATTGGTGTGGGGTAGGTACTGTAACTAAAAAGTGGAAAATAAAAACTTCCGAAATGACAGTTATTTTAAACTTTCTAGTGTTTTTTGGAATACGGTTGTATTTTTTTTTTTTTGTATGAAAAAAGTTTTTGTTTTAAACACTTGAGACGACAAATTTACTCAGTTAATAATTATGACCAATCAACATGACCCAACAATATTTTTTTTTTAATAAAAACTAGTTACTTTCTGTGGCTTAAATATAAGAGTTTGAAAAATGTTCTGAATTTTTTGTAGGAAATATTAAGTTCTACAAGTTTTCTCTAGAACTCAATCATATAATATCTCTCATCGTTAAAGCAGCGTTCGTAAGAAACGTTTTCGTTCGACCGTTTTTTCTCCGACTTACTTTGCAAATCCGACTACCACGAAAAAGCATATTCATTTATCAAGTTAATATATGGCCTATAATACTCAAAAATAACGTGGCTTTCTATTGGTAAAAGAATTTTCAAAGTAATCAGTACAGTAGATCCAGAGATTACCCCTACAACCCCACAAACTCACAATCTCACTTTACCTCTTTATAAAATTATGGTACAGATACATATGTATACAAGAATTGCTCATTTAAACTTACTAGATATGCGTTAAAGTCCTCTATTCCAAGCCTATTCCTTATTTTTAGACTGCTACTCATGAATCAATAAATAAACCAGAACACATTGAAAAATGCATGTACCAATGTTTACGTGAGCATGGGGGGGTAAGCGCTTTGCTTACTTTTGCTGACGAGTGGGAGGGGAGATTAATAATTGCAAAAAATCTGCTAACGTAATACTTAGATGGCCCCTAATACACATGGTTATATTATATTGGCTAGCGAAACTCCGCCGACGTAATGGGTATCTATAATTATCTTAACGCGATAAAACAAAAGAAAACTGTTTTCACAAGACGTTCAAGTAACAAAATTATCGACTAAACGACCCCAAAAAAACATCAAATGTTTAATTTTGTGTGAAGATATCGATACCAGTCGGCGGAGTTTCGCTGGCTAATTTTATATGACTCTGTGATGTTTGTCGACCAGCGCAGACACAAAGTGGTACTTCCTTCATAACATTGCTGAAGTATGCGGACTTTTCCTTTTTACCTGACTGCTCCTGAAAGAGAGTACCTAATGGTCAAAAAGATATCCGATCCGACTGTGTGTGTACCTAGAACTTATTTAATCCTAAACAAATAAGACTGGTGCCGATTCTCTTGTATACCGAACTAAACTAACTAAACTATCACTAAAATTCCTTACTCTTGGCTATGAGAATCTTAACGCTATTCTGCAAAAAAATAATCTCTAAATTTAAAAATAATTTTGACACAATTAAAATCGAATTTGATAATCGCGACTCGCACGTGGTATGTTTTGGCTTCGCAACGTGGTACTTGTTTGCCCTACCCCGTGATTTTTTTAGAGCCTGAGGCGCGCAGGGACGGCAGCCTCGACGTGATTTATATGGAATTTTCACTTTTCGTATGGAAAATATGAAAAATTATTACCCACTAGTTGAGTTTTAGAGGTCTGTGTGTTTTGTATAGGAGGTCGAAATTTTCATTATTTTTGCGATAGGACACACCATTTTCGAGATATAAGCAAAAGAAAAGAAAAAAGATACAGTACTATTTTTGCACCAGAAGTTGAGGTGTTGGTGTGAATTTTAGTTCTTGTAGAAGTTAGCACCTGCTTGGTTTAGCACTAACTTCTGGGTTGGTTGATATTTGGTTAATTTGGTATTATATCAGAATGGTTATGATTTGGGTATTGGTTTACGATCACTGACTTAATGATACGAAGTAATATGGTTTTAAAGAGTATATTGAACACTACAATTTATGCTAATATTAAATGGTAAAGTTAAGCTAAATTAGCACTAAGATGGTTTGATTTGGTATGGTTTGAGTTACGCGATTGGTAGTCGGACACGCACTGACTGGTAATAGTTTCGATACATGCATTTATGGAAATGCATGCAGGCAAAAGTGCTTAGCTGTTCGGTCGCAAATATTGTACCGAACATATTCCCGAGCACGAGATGAGATAACAAAAGAATAAAGTACTTAATCATTATCAAATCACCTTAGTTAAATAATAATAGATACATGTTAATGGTAAACAAAACTAAAGTAATTATAAAATGGTAAACAAAGTAAAGTAAAAGTAGTATAAAATGGTAAACAAAGTAAAAGTAATTATGAAATGGTAAACAAAGTAAAGTAAAAGTAGTTTAAAATGGTAAACATAAGTAAAATTAAGGAAGTCCTTAAAAAACATAAATTCTTTACACTAATGTGTCTTCAACTGTAAGCACACGTTCTGTTCGCACTTTAGGCAGCGTAGCCCTTTCCTTTTTACCCGCACTACGCATAGCACTGGGCCACCGTCTGGCGAAATATGCACTTAAACCTATCGGTTCACTCTCACTTTGCTGACGGTCAGCAGTACTCTGCTTTCGCGGTTGCACTTCACTATGCACCCTGGTTGGCTCCGATGTAGTCGCCACAGACTCCTGTCCGTGGTGAGGCTCCACCCGGCTGGCCGCAGGATGCGAGCCGCATCTCACTCTTCTCCAGACCCAGGCTGCCGTCGCGCATATGACAACCCCCAAGAGTATGTAAACGACGGTGTACTGGTGAATGTCATGAACTGATATGTCATCGATCTCTGCTTTGGTGGATTTCAGTGTTTTTATCTGTTCTCCAAGACTGGATAGAGATCTATTCAGACTCAAGTCTTCTGGCAATGCTGTTTCCGCTGGTATTCTAACGTTCACGATATCGTTTATCTGGTCTAGCTCTGGTACGAGCACATTTGGTGAAAAAAATAGTTGGTTGGATTGTTGTTGTAAAGAATACAGCGTGAAATCTTTACTCGTAACGAAGCATTTCTGTGTCATGCTAATGACCCCTGCTCGAGTCAGCTGACGAACGGTAACATGATCGTCACATATGATTTTGATAGAATATGTGTCACAGCAGAAGTATAGGTATTGTGACGTCGAGTGTAATTCTACCCATCTATTTTTACACACTGTTCTTTCTGTTTTGCACCTTTGGTTTATTGGACTTGTTTCACAAAAGTTTTCGTCATTTTCCAAGTTTAGGATTGGTTTGTAGATCTCGCACATGAAGGATTCTCCGTGATACAAACATGTGTCTACTTCATGTATGGTTGCTACGAAATATGCATCCTTTTTTAGGTTCACTGCGATGTATTCCGATATTGGTATTATGCTGGTCATACTGTTATCTGTTTGTTGCGGAACTGGTATTATCCTATATAATTGAAAACTTTCTCTTGCTATGAGCGGGAATGTTATTTCAAAGATAATATATTTTTCTGTGACTCGAGCCTTTGTTCTCAGTAGCTTGTAGATATGTTGAAGGTCTGTCTCTATGTTATCGATGGGTAAGCCTAAATCTTGAGGCATTTGCCCATAGATAATTTGCAGTTCTCTTTTGAGCTGCGCTGGTGTAAGTAGATGCAGACTGATTTGACCGTGGTAGATTTCGGAGATTGTATCTATCAAAGTATTCTGTATCTGTTTCAGGTTTTGCATCATATTAATGGTGGCTATCGAAACCAATGTGAAGTCCTGTTGTGTTGTCATAACATCGATTTCTTGTTGCATCTTGTTATTGACGTTGTCTAAAGCATTTAAATGCTTATTTATGGTTTTGTGTTGCCTTGCTATTATGTCTTCAGTTCGTTGTAGTACATTGTGCTCTGCTTCTACGATGGATGTCAAGTTCTTCCATAACTGACCTTGGTGTTTTTGGTTACGATGTACAAGTTCGATGTCCTGCCTGTATTTTTCTGCGAAACTTTCGTCTAATACTCCGAACAATGAGTTTGCAATTGAACCGACAGCGTTGATAAGGCCGCGACGTGTTCGTATGCGCTCGCCATAATGCTGGCTAAGCAACAGCTGGTTGTAGTATTGCAGTTCATTGTAATCGTGACGTATTTGTAGGAGTATCATATGGCAGTGACTTGATTCCCTGATTGTTTCACATGTTTTGTCGAGATAGCTTGTAAAGTCGTTGATGGCTTTATCTCCTTGCCAATATGGAGACATGTTAAAATACGTGACTAGTTTCCACTTATCCCGAATCAATTGTACTTTCCCCACGGTATCAAAATACAAAGTTTTGCTGTTATCAAATTGCGTAATATTGTATGAAGCTGTTGTTGGTAATATTATACTTAAGAATAGTAACAATGCCAGTGCAATGTTTACTATCTTGGGATAGGTACTGAACGTTCTGGTGTTTTGTTGCGAGCGATTACGTGGTTCCGTTTCGGCTCTAGTAGTGGTGGTATATTGTGGTTGTAGTGGTTCGTCTTTTTTTATTTCTGGTATGGTTGGTTCCGTTTGGTCCATAGGTAAAACTGATAGTTTTACTATAGGGCGCTTCATGTAGCCATTTTTGGTTTTCAGAGTCACTACCCTGATTTAAAATCAGCTTTGGGACCTCGGTACATGACGTCATTTAAGCTAAGTCCTGATAATGGTCTAGCAGACGCGTTGAACACAACACGCAACTTAGTAGTAGTTGACTCAGCGCGAGTGACGCAGTGGTGTGGTAGGTAGCACTCCAGTTTCGTGCTTGTCGCTGACGGCATCATATGGTTTAAATTAGAATACTCGTTCAAAAACTTTGTGTATTCTGTTTTCAATTCTGGATCTTTCTGTAGCTTTCTCTCTAAGTTACGAAATTGTGCCAGTGCTAATGGTTTAGTAGATCCTAACTGTTCCTTGGTTTCTGGTTTGAACGGCAGTCGGACTTGGTATCTCCCGTTTTCTAGTCTCTCTGTTGTTGACAGAAAATATTGCAAACATTCATGATCTTCGGTGGACATATCAATCTGTTGATTGATGTCTTCATTTTCCCAAAATCTGCGTAGATCTTCCGTATTGTGAAGTACAACGTTACACCTGTATCGTGGTGTCATTGTCCCACAAAGCAACCATCCTAATTGCGTTTGTTGGGCTATTGGTTGATTTTCGTTATTGCCCCTCAACAGGCCACCTAAAGCTATCCTGCAGTATACATCTGCTCCAAGCAGTAGGTCCACTGGTCGACTGGTATTAAATTCTGGGTCTGCCAATTTGATGTTTTGTATGTGAGGCCAGGTTGGTTTTATGAATGATTTATTTGGTAAACTTTTGATTAGGTTATTCATAATGAGAACTTCACCTTCTAAGGCGCACTCACTATGAGATGATTTAATACGGATGGTTATAACTCCCTTGCAGCTGTTTTCTTTTTCCCCTACGCCGAATATGGTACCTTTGCAAGGCTGTCTGCGCAGTTTCAAAACTTGTGCCGCCTTCTCACTTATTAAAGAAATTTGAGAACCCTGGTCAATCAAAGCTCTCATGGTATGGTATGTGCCATTGTATCCTGGGACTTCCACTAAGGCTGTAGCTAAGAGCGTCTCGGACATGTCATCCGAAGATGCATGGGTTGAAGCTGCTGCTTCTTCATCATTGGTCACACATGATGTCGCAAGTGTGTGCCCAGCCTTATGGTTTGGTTTTGCTGATGTGTCTGGCCTGTTTTTGGTTGTTATTGCATCATGCAATAATGAATTATGTTTACCGTTGCATTTGCGACATGTTTTATTAGAAAAACAAGGTTTATTTAAATGGTTGAATAGGCAATTCGTGCAACAGTTTAGATGGTTGACAGTTTTTAGTTTTTGCTCATCCGACATTTGCAAAAATTGGGTACACGTCCATAACCCGTGGTCAGCATTACACAATGCGCAGGTGATTGACCGCGCCACATGTAGCGATTTCATGTTGTTTTTCGTGATATTTGGATTGGTTTTATTTGATGATTGGTGGATATTATTTGAACTATAATATTTCTTCTGGTTTGCTTGATAATTTTGATGGTTTTGTGGTTGGTTGGACATCTTTTGGTTATTTGATTCATGTTTACGGCGCGAAGCTTCTAAGGCGGTAAACTTGTTTTCCAAGAAATCTAGGAATTCTTGAAGGACTGGTAGTTCCCTGGGGTTCTTCACTGACTCAATGTATTCAGTGAATGACTCGCTGTCAAGTTTCTGTGCTAACAAAAGTACCAACAGCGGATCCCAGGTGGTGATATCTACTCCTAGGTTTTGAATTGCGTGGAGACATTCTTTGGTCACGTCATGCAGTTTTTTGATCGCCCCAATGGATTGTTGCTGCATGCTAGGGATGTTTAGCAATATGTTGACGTGAGACGTGAAGATAAGTCTACTGTTGCCATATCTGTGGTTTAATATTTCCCAGCATACCTCGTAATTGTCTGAGCTAATCTGAAGATGGTGAATCAGACGCTCAGCTTCTCCTACTACTTTGCTCTTTAAAAACTGCATTTTTTGTGCGTTTGATAACGATGGATTTTTGTGGATGGTTTCTGTGAATAGATCTTTAAACGATGTCCATTGGTGGTAATTGCCTTGGAATGTTGGAATATCCATCTGAGGAGTCGATTTGTCGCGATGAGAAACAGACCACATTTTTGAATTGATGGTTTTCTTCAACTCGGTGTACATTCTCTCATATCTGTTGAATTCCTCTTGGTACCAGACATCCTCATCCCCGTTTTCACCTTCTATGTCCCAGTGCAGGAGTCCAACGACTTTGAAGTGACTTTAAAGCATCGTCGAACTCCCACTTGGTTTGTAGTTGATCGATGTTTATGGTAGCTACTGTTCTCATGAAAGCTCTAAAGTGGATGGTCTGCTTTTTAATCATTCCTTCTAATTTTCTGTCTTCACGCGTATCTCTACGTTGCTGTTGCAGTGCCTGTGAATGAGAAAAATCCCCTGCTTGCTTCGATGTCTCTGCCTCTGCCGGCGGCTGTTGAAGTTCTTGCTGGCTTGACAGCAAGAGCTCCATGGTTTTGCCAATTAACTGCTTGATCGACAAATAGACTTCCTCTGCCTTATCAAAACAATTTTTTATGAAATAGACATGGTTAAATTCAGCAAGCTCACAGCACTTTCTATGGTTGCGTTGATATTCTCTCCAGTAATTTTCTAATATCTCCAACTTCCGCTTGCAGTAATCTATGGTTTTTCGTTCTGCTCCGTCTTTCTTGATGTTGGTTAGAAGTTTAACCAAGGAGTCGTAAACTTCCGTTTGGCTGACTGCTAACTGCTCCATTATTTATACTGTTAATTAAATACGCAAGTGAAAATAAAGTTTTATAAAATGGTTTGGTCTGACCTTATATTCTCCTTACGCGACAGCTGCCCAATTTCTTCCAAATTGATTACACTGCCTACCTACCTCCCTACAAACTGGTAAAACACTGGTTGCAAGGTCCCGGCGCACAAACACTTCACTGTACTTCGCGAACCGAGGCCCTTAATGCTCGAAGGACCATGTAGAAGTTAGCACCTGCTTGGTTTAGCACTAACTTCTGGGTTGGTTGATATTTGGTTAATTTGGTATTATATCAGAATGGTTATGATTTGGGTATTGGTTTACGATCACTGACTTAATGATACGAAGTAATATGGTTTTAAAGAGTATATTGAACACTACAATTTATGCTAATATTAAATGGTAAAGTTAAGCTAAATTGGCACTAAGATGGTTTGATTTGGTATGGTTTGAGTTACGCGATTGGTAGTCGGACACGCACTGACTGGTAATAGTTTCGATACATGCATTTATGGAAATGCATGCAGGCAAAAGTGCTTAGCTGTTCGGTCGCAAATATTGTACCGAACAGTTCTTGACGACTAATTTTATTCCACAGCTTTTTAATCGCGATTTAAAATTGTCAGATTTAATTAGACAGTATTTTTTTAAGGTGGAATAGATTATTGAAATTGACAACAACAGAATATCAAAATTGGCATTTTCACTAAATTAATAACTCAGTGCAATCTTAGTGCCGTCAAACTAGAATATAGTTAAGTTGTGTCACTTAAGTCAATTTCAGAATAGGAAATCGTCGTTTGACAGGAATATATTAAATTTTGGTGATTTTTAGTCTAGTTTAGAGAATTTTGTGACAACAGAATCGGCACCATTGTCCTTATGCTCGCTCTAATAACATAACATGAGCGCAGATTATCGTCCTGCCGCCGCGACCCCGCGATCGCCTGACACACAAGCAGACATACTAACTGCCATGTCCAGTAAATTGGTATCAGTCATATAAATATTCTTATAGCTATCGTATCAGTGGACGCATGCGCAGATGATCCCCCGGACACGTCCACAAATACAATGCACGTTAATCCCCACGAGTGACGGTGATTAGTGCAGCTTTGCGTCACACATTGTCGCCTTCACCAAATATGAAATAGAAAATATAAGTCGTCGCTTATAATAGTCGTGTGAGCCGGGGTCAGCCCTGTAGTGCGCAAGCAAGCGCATGCACGCGCGCGGGCGAGCAGGTGGACGCTGTGGGATCCGCCGATGTTTGCACACGCTGTATAAAAAAACGAGGGTCAAATTAACGCATCCCAAACTTTGTTGTTGGAAAAAACTGGTCGTTGTTGTTAGAAAAACAAGAGTGGTCCAGGTGTGTGGAGCGCAAACACCGCGCGCTAGAGTTTGCCGAGCACTCGGCCTCGTAGCCCAGCCCCCCCCCCCGCCCCTCCCGTTCGCCCCGCACTCGCCCTACGCCCGACCGCGCTGTTTGTCTGACGGCCACCAAATATTATTGGATGATGATAGGTCATTTACGCGCGTCCCGGCCATTGTTGACGTAATCGATACCGAGACGTGACGTCCGCGTCGGAACAGAGCGGTGTCGCTGTCTTCTTACATACGCATCCTTTGCCTTGGTAAGAAATTGGAATTGAACTGCAAAATAAAATAAATGTACCTATGTAATTATGTTTTAGTGCGATCTTGGGCTTTATTATGTTCTCATTCCTAGGCTTGACGCTAGGAATAAGTCCTCGTACCTATTTTTATCCTTAAGGTGACACTTGTCCACATTTTTTCCATACAAACTTCGGGAGGGTTTTACTCCACTGTTTGACTATGTACATCAAAAATTAAACATGGTATGGTTTTGTATCATTATTAATATTGTCGGTACGGAAACAGAATACTAAAATAAAAAGCCATTAAAAAGTTATGAGTCAACAAAGATTCGTTTTTCTTGCTAATTTAACCTAACTTTGGGCGTGTTTAAGTAATAAAAGAAGCGTTAAATCTCCAAAACCAAGTCGTTACCAACAAAGTTCAACTATCGATAAGATCAATAAACTTTATTGGTCATTGATTTTTGCCGCGGTTCTTTCATAAAACCCGATCTTCCGAAGGACTTTTCTTAATTTTTTCGCGAATGTTTTGCTATAAATGGTCCTGCAACTCACTTAATAACGTTGTGCGTGTAGATTAGTTTCTAACTGCTCAACACTGATACTATCTCTGTCGGATACGAAGCCTGGCGAGACAGCGTGATTTTTAGCCAGGCCCACCAGTGAGTTCGAGCCCGCGAAAAGTGTCCCCTTAAGGACAGAGACACGGTTGTGCGCGTTCGTATGAAACGGCAACAATAAGTGAACTTCAAAGAGCAGCATTCACTACTTTTCCATAATCTATAGTATTTATTACATTGAGGACAAAAACAATATATTTATTAAAGTAAATTCTGTGAAGAGTAATAGTTTATCATGTTGCAAATTGTTTGGTGATGAGTTTGACTCGTTTAACCACTATGGCATATTTTGCGTTCAACCTCTAAAGCCAAACCTGGAAAGGGGCAACACTGGCATGTCAGTACTTCAGTAGGCTGCGATGTGCTTGTCGGTTGCGCCGAATGTTGCAAGTGTCGTGCGATGCAAACGAGACAGGTGACGGGCGCCGAGCGCTGAGTTATATTGACGCGACATGTCGCTCGCTAGCTCCAAGTCGCAGCGGCCAGCCGAACTCGCTGATTAGTGCGCGCGCTAGTACCTACTGATACAACTGAACATAGTGCAACGAGCTCTACTGTTGAAACGGTAGACTAGTGGTGCTTCGTGCTGTCTGTGATTACTAAAGAAGTCTGTGGTCACAGATGTGACTCGCATAATGGGGAAAACCAGAACAATATGTTTCATCAGTAGTGTAACGAGACATGCAGTGTGATTATTTGGTCGACATGTGGCGTCAAGTGGCCGCGACCAGAAGCAAAGGGTGCGAGTGAGCACCCCTTGCGACCTCGCACGCAATGACTGGCGCACGACAGACAGCTGCGCAGGCGCAACACTACTCGCTACTGTATTACTATGATGTACAGTCGTTACAAGTGCCGCGTGATTATGTGACACTCGTGACAGTGGCTCTCTGCGGGCATCACAGATGTGTGAACAATGCACGCGGTGATTGAAGCAACATGCGCTATTATACACCACTTACTCGTATAATAATATGTGTAGTTAGAACCGCGCGGCGCGGGCGGGCGATTGGTTCTACTGCCGTTATCCATTCGCGCTAATTTATTTAGTCAGAAACAGTAATGCAGGTCGGGCCCGACTTTCATATTACTTGGACTGCTTTATATCCTAACTTTAAATCGTTCCCCATGTAGAGAGCGTAATTGTCACGTGTGCCGGTGTGTACGTCACGTCACTTGTCCGTTACGTGTCAGCGAGAGCCGTGGTGCGCGTGACTCGCTCGTGTCGGACACGGTGTGGTGACACATTACGACGTGTTTGCGTGACTCTGAGCGCAAGTGTAATGCGTGCGAGGTGATGTGGCTACTAACACGGCTATAAAGCCGCCAGCGCGCCACTTAGCGGATAGTTGGACGACTTAGATATCGCTCGCGCGTGAACGAAGAACTTTAAGTAAATTCTTATGGTGCAATTTATCGGCCATACAACGGTCACGGCGGCGGCGGATGTATGCGCATGCGCGGGCGGGTGTCGGCCGCATCGTGAGCGTCCGCAAACGATGGTTGGCGGTGGCGATAGCTCAGATGTTCGCTGGTTCCTCTAATCAGGTGTCTGGAGGTGCATCGTGTCGCGTAAACCGCGCTTCGCTGCCGGCATGCTGCGAGGCGCTCATTAATTGCACATTGTCACGTGCTGACGTCGCGCACTCACTCGCTTATTTCCGTGCTTAAGGTTAACTTACTTATTTTAAACTAGCTCTTCGCCCGCTACTTTGTCCGCGTGAGTATAGCTCATGTTACTCCGAAAATAATGTAGCTTTCCATAGGTGAAGGAATTTTGAAAATCGGTTGAGCGTGGCTTCTAACATTAGGTACGGAATCATTTTCTGGGGCAACTCCACTGACAGATACATTGCCTTTAAAGCTCATGTTGCGATCGTTCACCAAATTACAATCTATTGATAGTTGTAAACCATTATTTTAGGAGCTTCGTTTACTTACTCTACCGGCGATGTAAAGAATGATGGCGAGTTTGGACCCACATTATTTGTAAATTAACGAAGTGTCGTTCACTTGCAAGATAATATTTACTATATTAAAGAGGTTGTAAGAGGATTATATAAATAAAATTGGAGTCACTAGGTGATGGGAATTAAAAGTTAAAAAATATTTTTAATTACTTAAAAATAAGTCATCATGCACCGTAATTCGTTTTACATTCCAACCTAGTCGTTACATGATTTACTTTCTTACACTTGACGTTTACGCTTGTAATTTTTTTGTTTTTAATAAACAAAACTTGTAAAATATAAGAAAAACATACAAAAGTTAATAATAAAAATGCATTCATATTTTTCTACAAAACTGTACAATATTACAATATTATTAATCTATTTTCTTTCATACATTTTAGTACATTTTTAAATATTTTTACAAAACTCGTACAAAAACATTGAAAAAAATAAAAAAAATAGTGGCCCATCGGCATCAGGAGCAGGGTCCAAGATGTCGGTGGTCAGGGCTCGTTATAATTATTATTACGATTATTTGTGCCATCGTGTTACGTTATGCTGTCAATAGAAGTTGGCTGTCAGTGTAAAAACCAATTAGTATTTTCTGTCGTTTGTTTTTGTTTTGTTTTTTTTTCATTTAGTTTTATGCCAATATTGATTATAGTATTATCCTATATCAATCTAGTATATGATTCCATATCTTGTATTTACCAAGCCACAATAGTTCCTAGCTCCCAGACGTATTTTTTATTTTGAGTAGGTAATTACCTATATCTGGCCAGAGAAATGCAGAACCACGATGGTAGTCTTGTTAGAAATTTTTAATCCGACTGAACACCTTTTTGAAACTACATAATATATAAAAAACATATTTTATTATTAAATAATCAGCACCTATTAGATTTGTTTTAGGTTATAATTTTTTACCTTGCGTATCTTTTTTCTCCCATCCTCTACGACTTACTGCCCATTGGCTTTTTCGCTAGTTTTATATAGTTCTACAACTAGTTATAAGTTTCCATACTGTACGATGCTCCTAACAGTGGGTCCCATTGACATGCAACCTCGCCATCCTCCTTTATGAAATGGAAGTGTTTGTTTGCTGTAAGCTGTTTTTATTTGAAAAACTGCGCTGTCGCCGTTATCAAAACCATCAAAAACATAAATGTGAAATGAGAGCCAAGTTCAATATTATGATATCTGCCTTGGTTGTTGACTTCAATGACAAAAGAAGTCATATCTAAATGGGTGCCAAGTTCAATGGTCAGTCCTGAAATTTATTTATAACAACATAAAATATTTTATAATAACATAAAGTATAATTTCTTCATATAACTTAGGATAATGTATAGGGTAAGTTTTTATCCAGTGCGCAAATTGTAACCATGAATTCAGCATATCATTCTAGAACCCCTAGCGCAGAAATTTACGCCGGTTGTAAAAAAAAAAATCAGCTGTTTCATAGAAAAGTGCAATACTTACGCGGTCAAAATGTATGGAACAGCTGACTTTTTTTTTGTGTATCCGGCGAAAAATTTCTGCGCTACCCCTGCAGAAAGTTATAATTACAAGGTGGCATGCCATTGATACATTACAAAAAAAAAACAATTTAAAATATGTCACTTAAGTAATTATAATTTTAGATTAATAAATTCATACTTATTCAATGAATAAAAATTATATAAGCTTAATTAGCAAGTCGGAATCGTCATACCTCTGTTTATCAGTAGTAAACTCAATGATGGAGTAGTAACATCTACCTAGAAGGAATTTAAACAAGGACCTTTTAAAGGAACCCAATGCTTCAATACAGGGTAAGTTTTTATCCAGTGCACAAAATATAACCATGAATTCAGCATATCATTCAGCTGTTCCATACATTTTGACCGCATAGGTATTGCACTTTTCTATGAAACAGCTGATTTTTTTTTTAATAAGCGGCGAAAAATGTCTACGGTAGGGGGTCTAGAATGATATGCTGAATTCATGGTTACAATTTGCGCACTGGATAAAAACTTTTCCTGTATATCTACGTTATCTATCATATTCTTCACAAACTTTTATGTAATTACTAACACTAGTCTGAAATAAACTTTTTATTTTTCCAATACAGATTTTTCTTCTCTCCATTTAACGACAACTCTCAATAACACCATAAAATGAGCAGTCCCTTCAGTGTCGTTACATAGAGTATAGACTGTACTAGTTTAATTTATGTACCTAATAATTTGCACGCCGTAAGGTAGACTGTAGCCGATCTCATTAATTTATGTATAACATCTTATGCCTGTACCTACATTCATGGCAAATAAAGTTCTGATTCTGAAGGTGTGTTCGGTCACCATAGCGTATTCTGACTACAGATAGTTTTATGCACGTGTTATTTAAGATCTTGGGAAACAAATAGGTGCCATATATATACTAAACAGTTTAGAAAGTAGCCAGATGTTAGGGACCTCACGGGGCGACTCGGGAATTTTTGGTGTCTGAGCGTTGTAATTGTTTAATTATTTCCGTAATGTTTTGCTGTCAGTGTGAACGAAGATCTTTGTCGGCGCCTATTGATAAAAATATTTCTATTCCCTTTTAGTTCTTTAATACTTTTAATAGTTTGTAATAGCAGTTTGTGCAGGCATTCTAATCCGCAGCAGATGTGAATCTATAGATTTCAATAAATAACAACCTAGCAAGTACGACAAAAAAAACAGCATTGGAGAAAAAGAGAAACAAAACATTGTTAGCGAAAGCTAAAATAGAATTGGAAGAATTTAAAAAAATCTATTGGAAAACAGTCATCCTGATTTGACGCTTTTTGGTGAAACGTAAAATAAAAGTATCATACTTTTATTTTACGTTTCACCAAAAAGCGTTGATTGTTATTTGATTAATTTATGCATTTTTATTTATTAAGGAATCAATATTTAAGTAAAAACCCTTTCAACCAAGGCTTGTCGCATTGTAAAACCATTGCTGTTGGAGTTTTCATTCAATTGTGCCATATCAACAATCTATATATCGATTTAAATCTATATGGAATGTGTATGTGTGCATGGAATTCTTGAATAGAGTATTTAGTAAAGGGATCAGAATAATCTCGTAAATACCGCTTCGGTCCTACTTCTCTATATGCTCTGGCATAGTCTAAAAACTCAATAAAGTCTGCTAAATCAAACATTGTTGCTTTGCAAAAGCTAATTCACTGGTAAAAATAAATACAAAATTAAATGTCAAAATCGATTGATTTTGACATTTAATTTTGTATTTATTTTGACTTGTTAATGATTATTAACAAGTTAAGTAAAGGTATTGCTATACTAAACTTTAATTGTCATTATGGGCCAATAACGAACCCTTAACTGACTCTGAGAGTAAACTATTTTTAATTTTTACTAAAGAGCCCCATAAGTAACCGTTAGGCGTCTCTGGGTGTGGCTGTAAGTAAAGATCTTGCTGTACTTAACTTTAATTGTCACTAAGGGCCACTAATGAATCGCTATCTGACTCTGAGAGTGAACTATTTTTTTTTTTACAAATGACCGTTAGTAACCGTTAGGCGTCTCTGAGTGTGGCTACGATCTCACTGTACTCAGCTGTTGATGACCAGTGCGCCCACCTGTTGATGACCACTGCACCCAGCTGTTGATGACGAGTGCTCCCAACTGTTGATGACGAGTGAACCCAACTGTTGATGACCACTGTGCCCAGCTGTTGATGACCACTGCGCCCAGCCGTTCATGACCAGTGCACCCAGCTGTTGATGACCACTTCGCCCAGCTGTTGAAGACCACTGCACCCAGTTGTTGACGACCACTGCACCCAGCTGTTGATGACTACTGCACCTAACTGTTGATGACGAGTGCGCCCAACTGTTGATGACTACTGCGCCCAGCTGTTGATGACGAGTGCACCCAACTGTTGATGACGAGTGCACCAAACTGTTGATGACCCATCTGAAAGAGAGCATGAGATTGCTTATAGTATTCAGTCTAATATTCATCCTTTTAAAACAATTTTCTTGTTTCCATCTTTTTTAATTAAAGTTCACTTTTTAGGCAGTCGGTTTATTTTTATTCGGTCATTTATTTTTTTATTTCACAGTTTTTAGTTAATATAATAATTTTTGACCTTAATGAGGCCTATTTATGAAACCCTTTATATTAATACCCCACTCAATCAATAGGTTTTGAGAAAAAAAAATATTGAAGACAAACTGTGGCACCAAAAATCGGCCATTTGTTTATTTTTTATTTTGATATACCCAGTGTCACTCTCACAATTAGGATGAATCTAACGGTACACATAGATATATACATACATACATTGAACATACATACGTACATACATACACTCGAAAAACATAACCCTCCTTCTGGCGCAGTCGGGTAAATATAAATATATACCTACGGGTAGGTAGTATCACATTGAAGTAGGCAGATATCACACAGGGACACATTGAGGATATGTCCGCTGTTTCAAAAGTGGGCCGCTAGGGTTATTTGGCGATAACATAATTGTTACAATGATAGCTATGTTAAAAATAACTTTAACGCTGACATAACAGCGGTAGTAGATGGGGCAGTGGCACATCAGGCGCAGTGGGGGAGGGGATGGGCACGCGCCTTCTGATAACCATTGTACGGTACGTACCTCACTCATAGTGTTACATTCATCATTTGTAATGTAATAATGATGTCGGTAGTAGGTAGCAGTGGCCCACTATCCGCTGGGTAATAAGTAGACAAAAAGACAACATGCTTCAAATTCAAAAAGTGCATGCATGCATAATCAGCCTATAATGTGCTCACTGCTGGGACACAGGCTTCCTCTCTGTGAGAGGGAGTGGGCTATAATCTACCACGCGGGCTCATTGCGAGTTAGTGGATAACATGTCTTCGAAGTTTTGGTTCTAGGATATGCCGGTTTCCTCACGATGTTTTCCTTCACCGTTTTGAGAGCAGTGGTGATGAAATAAAATAGGTACACAAAGTAAAGCGCTTGCCGGGGTTCGAACCTACGACCTACAACTCGTAAGTCGCGGCCGTTACCATTGGGCCACCACTACTCCTTTAAAAAGGAAAAGTTTTTATCCAGTGCGCAAATTGTAACCATGAATTCAGCTTATCATTCTAGACCCCCTAGCGCAGAAATTTTTCGCCAGATACACACATAAAAACTTACCCTGTATAAATGACTTGGCAAAAATTACGCAACATCATATGACGCTATTTGCCGACGACAGCACCGTTACTATTGACTGTAAAGATAAACTAAATTATGACAAACTAATATAATTATCATAATGACGTAACTAATAATAAACAATCAATAATAAAATTGCCAAATAATAATTACCTGAAGATAAATATTGACAAGACCAAATTAATTACATGCACCCAACGCAAAAATCTGACTATGAATATTAATTACGAAAACACCCGAATAAATCAAATTACAACAAAATTCTTCGAGTTAACCAGCACCCTAATTGCGTAACTCACGATTCATCATAATCTGTATCGTTTTGAAACGGATTGTTAAACCATTGCTTCATATGTTCGAAAAATGTGTCTGTTCGACAACATAAATAACGCAATGAATATTGTTTAACTGTGAAGACGAAACCAATTATGATCAATCGTGAGTTACGCAATTAGGGTGCTGAGACCAAAAACTATATTGGAAGGCACAAACGAAAGATTTGGCGAAGCGACTTAGCAAAGCCATATGCATTGTATAAACTTGCGCCAGTCACGGGAACGGACGCTATTGTTACAAAATACCATGGTTTGGCTGGTTCTATTTTAAGATACGGAGGCTGATCCACGCGTCATGTTCGTGAACGGGCGCTGTTGGTTGAGACCGGTCATCTCCTAACTTCCAGGGCTTAATTTTAACCTTGTACTTAGAATTGTTTATAATTTTTTTAATGAAATGTGATCCCTCTAATTATAGACCTATATCTGTGCTTCCAGCATTGAGCAAAATTTATGAAAAAATCATGCTAGACCAGATGTTGTCACATTTTAACTCAAATGGTATTTTACATAGTCGACAGTTTGGTTTCACGAAAGGTCGGTCGACGACTGACGCAGGAGTAAAACTCATCAGTCACATTTTGGAATCCTGGGAGAATTCCCAGGGCGCGATTGGCATTTTCTGTGACATCTCAAAAGCGTTTGACTGCGTTGACCACAATACACTTATCTGTAAATTACACCACTATGGAATTCGTGGACAGGCTGCTGATCTTGTACTTTCCTACTTATCAAACAGGCAGCAAAAAGTAAACGTTAATGGGGCGACGTCCTCGGGGTCTCTAGTAAAGATGGGCGTGCCTCAAGGTTCAATTCTTGGCCCTTTTTTATTTCTAGTTTATATTAATGACCTTCCTTACCTGATGGATAACTTCTCGGATATAATTTTATTCGCTGATGACACTTCTCTTATTTTTAGAATAAATAGAAAAGATACAGATGTCTTACATGTCAATGATAGTCTAGCTGCTTTCGAAATGGTTTGCCGCTAATAATCTTTTACTCAATGCGAACAAAACTAAATGTCTTAAGTTCTCGTTACCAAATGTACCCCAAGTAGGTCTAAACTTAAAACTTGATGGGAAGAAACTAGATGCTATCTCGGAAACTGTATTTTTGGGAATTACTTTAGATTCAAAATTGCAATGGGGTGCTCACATTAGAGCTCTTTCAAGTAGATTAAGCTCAGCTGCTTACGCAGTAAGAAAGATAAGGCAGTTGACGGATGTAGCCACAGCTAGGTTAGTTTACTTTGCTTATTTTCACAGTATTATGTCTTATGGCGTTCTGTTGTGGGGATCGGCAGCTGACGTAGATTCAATTTTCATTTTACAAAAGAGGGCAATCCGCGCAATCTATAAACTGGGGCCTCGCGAGTCTCTTAGAAACAAATTTAGCGAAATTGATATTCTAACTCTGCCGTCTCTTTATATCCTAGAAAATATCTTGTACGTTCGCAAAAACTTAGGCCTTTTCAAAAAACGTTGCGATTTCCATAATCTGAATACACGTAGTAAAGATGAAATTGTGATTCCAAAATTTAGATTGACTAAAACTAGCAAGTCATTTCTAATAAACAGTATCCGCTTCTATAACAAGTTGCCAAAGTCAGTTACAGAACTTAGCGATGGAAAGTTTAAAACGCACATCAAACGTTTCCTTATCAAAAAAGCATATTATAAGATAAAAGACTACGTTGAAGACAGGGAAGTTTGGCATTAATTCCTTCTGCACATGTGGCTTCCCTGGTACCTCATTAACAGCATATCTATGTGAAAGTCTATTAACTGCTCTCAATGTTCTTTTTATTTTTACAATGCTGACATATTCTCGTCATTATTTGACATTATACATCAATTTTAATATCAACTATTTTTTAGTGATTGTCATGTTAATCATGTCACTATGTTTAATTAGGTTCATTTTATTTATGTAGATTATTTTACATATTGTGAATGGGAGAACGTTGTAGGCCTTACAGACTGTAGATTTGTAGACGATTTTCTATTCTGGATTCGTCTAAGTACCTGGTACTTATTTACAGGCCTGCACTGTCCTCCCATACATTTTATATCTGAAAACATTGTTAAAGCCAATCATTTTTAAAAGAGTAACCGTGGAGTTTCTTGCCGGCTCTTCTCCATAGGAAACAACATTTTGGAACCGTGCACCTAGCTTCTGACGTTTCATAAGTGCCCATGCAGGTTTATATGAAATAAAAATATTTTGATTTGATTGATTTGATTTGATTGATTCGGGCATAACTCCGTCTTATATAGACCGATTTCCAAAATTCTTTTTTTTTTTTAGAAAGTGTTTTATTCCGAAATGGTCCCATTTATATTTCATATAGATCTGATGATGCGTTTCGGAGACAGACAACGGAACTCTTCAAAAAATAACAGCAAATCAACCGTAATTGCTGCTATCGCATAAATATGCATTGTTTTGACCCCAAGGATGATGAATTGGTGTGGAGTGGGTACTATAACTAAAAAGTGAAAAAAAAACTTAAAAAATAACAACCGACTTCCAAAAAACACTAGAAAGTGATAAATAACTTTAATTTCGGAAGTCGGTGACTTTGGACATGTATTTTATTAATTTCTTGTCACCGCCTTCCGAAATTAAAGTTATTTATCACTTTCTAGTGTTTTTTGGAAGTCGGTTGTTTTTTTTTTTAAGTTTTTGATGTTAAAGATTTAGTTCGGGAATATTTGTTTCTTCCCATGAAAAGTCGACATGTATTAGCTACTTTGTTAGCTTAAAATAAACACGCAGTTATTGATAATTTAAGTGAGACTAGGTTAAGTGACGAAACAGTATTATGTAGTACCTACTTCTAATAATACTGTCATTAATTCTTTAAACTTTTAGACACGACAAAAGAGAAGCATAATAAGTGTATTTTACTGTATCACCAAAATATAAACTGTGTATTACTTCTGTGGCAAAATCCTAGACGTGGAAATGTTAATAGATAAATATCATATGGATATCTTATGTTTTAGTGAAACTTGGTTAAAACCGGATAGAATGTTGTTTAATGTAAATAATTTTTCAGTTGCCAGTGCGTACAATAGGTCTTCGATAGGAAAGAAAGGATATCACTGCTTGCTCTATTGATCGTTTTTGTGAGGTAGCATGTGCAGAGGTTGAGGGCCATACTTTCTTATCTGTTTATAGACCACCAGCCACGAACTTGTCATCATTTTTTATCATTATGGAAGAAATATTAGGTAAATTTTTGAAGATAATAAATTAGTTTTTGTATGTGTTGGGGTATCCGCTGGTCGAAGTGGAGGAGCCTGGGGGAGGCCTATGTCCAGCAGTGGACGTCTTTCGGCTGATATGATGATGATGATGATGTATGTGTTGACCTAAATATTGATTTTTTAGTTAATTCACCATAAAAAAGTAAGCTTATCTCATTGTTTAAATCATTCAATTTAAAATGTATATTTAATGAAGCGACTAGAATAACAGCAACCACAGCTTCATGCATAGCCAATGTATTTACTCATTGCAAAATAAAATACCCATCCTTAATTAGTGGCATCAGGTCAGACCATACTGGTCAGCTTGCATCGTTTGACTTATGTAAAAAGTTACATCTAGATAAAACCTTTGAATTTAGGCCTCTCACTAAAAATACATTGAAAACTTTTATTATTAATGTTCTTAGCAATCTCTCGACAGCAAGTTTTGATTCACTAGACCCCAATATAAACTATGGCATATTTTTTCTACAGTATGCCAAGAATTAAATAAAACATGTCCTGTAAAAAAGTTACAATCACTACTAAACGAAAATTTAGCAAATGGGCCACTGCTGGCATTAGAAAAAACAGAGATATCTTATATAATTTGTATCACGAAAAATCATTAACATCTGATCAGGCCCTTCATAATTTTCTAAGAAACTATTCTAAGATATTCAAAAGAGTCTGCGCTCAAGCTAAATCCAAAATTAGTATCTCTAAAAATAAAATAAAAGCTGTGTGGCAGCATTGAGGTAAATTTATGAAAAAATCATGCTAGACCAGATGTTGTCACATTTGGATTTTACATAGTCGACGGTTTGGTTTCACGAAAGGTAGAACGACGACTGACGCAGGAGTAAAACTCATCAGTCATATTTTGGAATCCTGGGAGAACTCCCAGAACGCGATTGGCATTTTCTGTGACCTCTCAAAAGAATTTGACTGCGTTGACCACAATACACTGATCTGTAAATTATATCACTACGGAATTCGTGGACAAGCTGCTGATCTTGTACTTTCCTATTTATCAAAAAGGCAGCAAAAAGTAAACGATAATGGGTGACATTCTCAGGGTCTCTAGTTAAGAACGGTTTTCCTCAAGGTTCAATTCTTGGCCCTTTTTTATTTCTAGTTTATATTAATGACCATCCTCACCTGATGGCTAACTTCTCGGATATCATTTTATTCGCTGATGACACTTCTCTTATTTTTAGAATAGATAGAAAAGATACGGATGTCTTACACGTCCGCGATAATCTACCTGTTCTTTCGAAATGATTTGCTGCTAATAATCTTTTACTTAATGCGAACAAAACGAAATGTCTTAAGTTCTCGTTACCAAATTTACCCCAAGTAGCTCTAAATTTAGAACTTGTTGGCAAGAAACTAGATGCTAGTTCGGAAACTGTATTTTTGGGAATTACTCTACTCTTTCAAGTAGATTAAGCTCAGCTGCTTACGCAGTTAGAAAAATAAGGCATTTGACTGATGTAGCCACAGCTAGGTTAGTTTACTTGGCTTATTTCCACAGTATGATGTATTTATGGCCTTCTGCTGTGGGGATCGGCATTTGACGTAGATTCAGTTTTCATTTTACAAAAGAGTGCAATCCGCGCAATCTATAAAATAGTGCCTCGCGAGTCTCTTAGGAACAAATTCAACGAAATTGATATACTAACTCTACCTTCTCTTTATATCTTACAAAATATCTTGTATGTTCGCAAAAACTCAGGTTTTTTCAAAAAAGATGCGAGTTCCATAATCTAAATACCTACACGTAGTAAAGATGAAATTGTGATTCCAAAACTAAGATGAACTAAAACTAGCAAGTCTTTTCTAATAAACAGTATCCGCTTTTGTTACAAGTTGCCATAGTCGGTTACAGAACTTAGCGATGGAAAGTTTAAAACTCACATCAAACGGGTCCTTATCAAAAAAGCATATTTTAAGATAAAAGACTACGTTGAAGACCGGGAAGTTTGGCATTAATTCCTTCTGCACATGTGGCTTCCCTGGTACCTCATTAACAGCAGAATTATGTGAAAGTCTATTAACTGCTCCCATTGTTCTTTTTATTTTTTTACATTGTCTGACATATTCTCGTCATTATTTGACATTATACATCAGTTTTAACATCGAGTATTTTTTAGTGTTGTTCATGGAAATCATGTTTACTTTGTTTGAATAGGTTCATTCTATTGTAGATTATTTTACATATTGTGAATGAGAGAACGTTGTAGGCCTTACAGACTGTAGACTTGTAGACGATTTTCTGTATTGTATTTTCATTTGTTTAAGTACCTGGTATTTATTGACAGGCCTGCACTGTCCTCATACATATGCATACATTTTATCGCTGTAATTTGAAAACATTGTTAAGAGCGTTTATTCTGAAAGTTGGCAACGTCGCAAAGAGCTGTCAAATATTTACCTGTTTTTATTAATTTTTAAATATTCTGGTATATGGTCACTAGTTAGCGACATTTCATATTTTCATACAGTAATATTGACAAATTAATCAAAACTGCGAAATATTTGACAGCTATTTGCGACGTTGCCGATTTTCAGAATAAGCGCTCTTAAAGCCATTTATTTTTCAAAAGAGTAACCGTGGAGTTTCTTGCTGGCTCTTCTCCATAGGAAGCGATAATTTGGAACCGTGCACCTAGCTTCTGACGTTTCATAAGTGCCCATGCAGGTTTATATGAAATAAAATATTTCGATTTGATTTGTAATATCCAACTTCTTAGAAAAGACTGTCCGTTGAGTTTCTTACCCGTTCTTCATTGAGATCTACGTTTTGGAATGGGCACCTAGCTTCAACTTTACAATAGATCGACTTTTTGACAATTCAAAAGTGCCTGTCCTGTTTAAGGTTTAATTTAAATAAATGCTTTGAGTTTGAGTTTGGACGTATTTTTGGGGAAACTCATCCAATAAGGAACTCATATTTCAAATGTAAAAATGTTACATCAGGGCAATGTTTGGGTTATAATGTATAGAGTCATGTAAACCTTTCTTTATTCAATGTAAAATACTGAAAATACCCTGTTTGCACATTTTCGAAGTTGTAGTATTTGTAAAAACCTACCCAAATGTATTTCCCAAGCTGTCGGAGAGAAATTACCGGAGTCGACATACGTCAATATGTTGTGTTCGAGACAGTCCAACACAGCACTGATGCGTAATACTGTTTTTTTTTTTTGTAAATAAATCTTATTATAATATAACTGACTTTTTGAAGAAAAAAATATCACTATAACTTTTTATTATTGAAATGTCTTTGTTACTTGACATCTAATTTTAATGATATTTGATATTTACCTCTGTATAATTATTTTTTACTTAATTGCTAATAAATATGACTTAATTAATTGCTATATAACTTGTTCAATATTATTTAACATATAAATGTTTATAAATTAATAAATTCAAATTTGATAATATTTGTACGTTTCACAGCAAAACAGAGAACCTTAACTAATATTGTGACATCTCACACACCATGTAACTACCTATGTTTACAAATAAAGATTCTCATGCTTATTCTTGTGTTAGGTACAATAAGAATTGCATAGCTTAGCTACATAGATGTAAGAGTTTTAAAATCGTTCCTCTAGAGGTACACAGGATACACCGAAAGGAATCAATTAAAGTAAATACCGTACAGTGCAAAGTTCTACAACATTCCGACTGCGCTGTGCATCTATAATGACGGCGCACACACAGCCTGCCGCGTATGCGCAGTGTAGTAGCGTAGAATGATTGCGCCCGCGCCGTAGCGCGCCGTAATTACAGCTCGCGATTATTTTGGATTTGCTCTTGCGTCTCTCTGCACCTACCCGCCTTTAATATACATAAACATTGTTGCTCGGCCACAACGGTGCATAACTTAAAAAAGTATGTGTATGACGAAGACAGGTAGGTACTTAACTACTGAAAAAAAAAAACTCTTTCCAAAAACATAAACAAGCGACTTCCGGAAAAACACTAAAAAGTGAAAAATAAGTCGCTGACTTTGGATATGTATTTTATTAATTTCTTGTCACCGTCTTCCGCAATTAAAGTTATTTCTCAGTTTGTAGTGTTTTTTCCAGAAGTCGGTTGTTTTTTTTTTTTTTTTGGAAAAGTTTTTATTTTTCACTTATAGTTTAGTAATAGTACCTACCCCACACCAATTTTGAAATTTCATCATTCTTGGGGTCAAAACAATGCATATCTAGGCGATAGCAGCAATCGCGGTTAATTTGCTGTCATTTTTTGAAGAGTTCCGTTGTCTGTCTTCGAAACACATCATCAGATCTATATGAAATTTTAATGGGACCATTTCGAAATAACCCATTTCGAACAAAAATGAGCAGAGGTGGCCAAGTGGTAACGGCCGCGACCTACGAGTTGTAGGTCGTGAGTTCGAACCCAGCCAGGCGCATTACTTTGTGTAAATAATTTCATCACCACTGCTCTCAAATGGTGAAGGAAAACATCGTGAGGAAACCGGCATGTCCTAGAACCAAAAATTCAAAGACATGTGACATCTACCAACCCGCACTAGGCCCACGTGGTGGATTACGGCCCACTCGCTCTCACGAAGAGCAGGCCTGTGTCCCAGCAGTGGGAACGTAATAGGCTAAGTATGTGAACAAAAAAGAATTATGCAAATCGGTCTATAGGTATATGACGGAGTTATGCCCGAACCTCCACCTAACTCCTCGCGACCCCAGCCGCCGCAGGATACGGAGACGCCCTGGGCGTCGGGAATCCCAGGCCGATTTCCGGCCACCGTAGGCATGGGCTTGCGGACGGCGAGTAATGGGTAGCTCGCTGTCCGGTAAGGACCAAGCCCAAGTCGACGGCGCGTTGTGTTCCACGCGCGCCTCAAAGAGATGTCAGCACAAAAATGATGGGGCCCGCAAGGAGAATCGGTTCACAAGTGGGGGAGAAATCGATGAACATGCATTTAAAAAAAAACAGTGGAACATATAACCGTCTCCTTTTTGGAAGTCGGTTAAAAATGGCTAAGTACATAATCACAACTTATTTTGAGGCCATAAAAAGTTGGGTTGCTACATGCACCGGGTGACCTGTTTGTCGTCGGTTCTCACACCTTCCAAATAGCTGTGATCTAGCTGCGATAACGAAAACATTCGCGATACTATCGCTGGACTCATATCGCTCGCTATTACCCGCCACGTTAACCGGCCGTTAACAAGCGCTCGTTATAATTACCGCTCGCGTAATCTGATGTTATCAACAAAGTGGAGCACCGGCTCCACACAGCCCACTGCCGCTGCCGCACCGCATTGTCCACAGTTCCCACTGGTCACACTAAACCTAATTTGATATACATTGTACAACCGTCAACTTCCACAGTTAGCAAGGTTTATTCAACGGTTTGATCGCATCTTCTCCGAAATAGAAACAAGAATTTCGAACAGATTTGATAGTCCCAATTGGCGCAATACCTATAGGCATTGAGTAACACCAAGTTTGGGCACCCATTGTGTCAGAGACTACTCACTCATGGCACGCGCGCTGTGCCTAAACTGTATTGATAAGCGGCGGTGTAGCACGCGCGCGTTATCAGCGCGCTGGGCAGCACGCGCGGATGCAGATAGTGGGTTCCGGATTGCTAATCTGCGACACCCGGCCCCTGCCCACAGTGCCCCCTGCGGCCACGTCAACACGCATCATGCTGTCATGTCAATGGATATAACATCTGATCCATTTTCTCCAACGAAAAGGTTTCTACCTTCAAGCTCATAGTTCATTGCTGAACCGTGGCCTCTTTTAGCTCGGTACACACACACTTATTTACAGTAGTTCTTAGTCATAGATGATTAATGCGATTTTTGCATTACATCATCATCATCATCATCATCAGCCTATAATGTTCCCACTGCTGGGACACAGGCCTCCTCTCAGTGAGAGGGATTGCATTACATACAGCCCTCTATTAGCAAATGTAATCTGTAATCGAGATTGGCAACTTGAGATCGCGTGTGCCAAGTCTGGTCTGGAGATTGACCATTGGAGATGTCGCCCGGCAGTCAGGTGAGTCAGGTGGTTTCGAGATCCAGTTTGTCTTCCAACGCGATTGAATTTTGACAAACCTCTCGACATCGATTAGGATTGCATTCCCTAATCTCCACGCGTAGGTTATGTTTCAGTATTTATCATTTTACCACCCCAGTAAAGATAAAGATATTTGTATAAACATGTGTAACATGATACACTTGCATGCACTTGTCATGCACTTATAGATGGAAATTTGTTTAAAATTGTAGGTTCAACATGTTTGCCTTGCCCCCCGAGTGGGTTCCCGCATTGTCGTTGCGGGGGGCTCAGTAGCCGTGGTCTCCCAGCCACCAGATACCGTCGCCCCTGGCACACAGGCAACTGAGGTAACACGGGTGGGTTTTAGTCAGTAAAAGTGTGACACGCCCTCCTGCTCCACCCAGAGCAGGAGAAGTCATTTGATAATTTCCCACGCTCCAAAAAAAAAAAAACATGTTTGCCAAATTCTGCGAACAAAAAAGTTAATTATACTTAGTTTATTAAATTAATTTAATTATAAATAAGAGTTTAGTTGAGTTTATATGAGGGCCTGAGACAAGTGTCAAACACTGCTCCTTTATTAACCGACTTCAAAAAAAGGAGGAGGTTAAATGTTTGACTGTGTGTATTTTTTTTTTAAAGTATGTTCACCGATTTCTCCCCCATTTGTCGACTGATTCGCAAAATTCTTTTTTTTATTTGAAAGAGTTTACTTATGAGGTAGTCCCATTGGCACCAAGTCAGGATCTGATGATGGAAACCCAGGGAAATCGAGGGCAACCCTCAAATTTTATAGGGATTAACAATGTTTTTCATATTATTATATTTTCTAAAGCTATTGAGACATTTGCGTATAGTTATCTCATGACACTGAGCTAATGAAGGAAGGTACAACTCTTTAACGGTTAGGAGTTAGGTGGAGGTTAGGGCATAACTCCGTCATATATATAGACCTAATTGCAAAATTATTTTTTTGATCGAAAGGAGTTTATTCGAAAAAGTGAAAATAAAAACTTTTTCCAAAAAAAAAAGAACAGCCGCTTTCCGCAAAAACACTTCAAAGCGAACAATAACTTTAATTTCGGAAGGCGGTGACCAGATATTAATAAAATACATGTCCAAAGTCACCAACTTCAGAAATTAAAGTTATTTTTTGCTCTGTAGTGTTTTTCCGGAAGTCGGTTGTTTGGAAAAAGTTTTTTCTCATTCTGTACGTAAGCTAATCCTGCATCACGCTGCTATCTGTGGAATCGTGTCGAATCTGAAGTGTTTTAAGACGCCTTAAACCAGTAGTCTCAACTAAAGTATGTCTCAGTGTAAAACACAACATAGTGCCATGTAAAATACTGCACAATGTTAAAACAGGAGTGCGAGAAACGTTCGGTGGCGGTGTGTCTTCGCTGCTGCCAGCTCATTCTCATCAGTTGAGTAGCACTGTGACAGCGAAGCGCACGCCCGGTGGACGGGAGGAACCGAGACTTTTTACAACACAGGTACATATTGTGACCGAGCCGCTTTTTATGCGGAGACTGGTGACTCCAACAAGTTTGTTTATAACCAAACGTTTATATAGGCTTTTGTACTAACATCAGCTGCTGTCAATAGTCACAAGTGAGCTTGCAATGCAGCATTTCTAATTCATTTCTCTCTGCTACATCGTCTGTCTGTTGCTATATTTGAGTAGCCGACACACGAAGTTAACAAGTGTTCAGCGCCGGTCAGTTGCACTTATAGCTTACAATTATTAGTTGATCACAAACAATGTAATGGTAGGTCTATGTTGATGCGCAGCCAGTAATTATATGTGATCATAAGCAAGAGAAGCAGAGCCGGAGTGGCGTTCCAATTAATTTATGTTTCGAATGAAAACAATATTCGATGTTACACAAAATAAAAACAAAAAACACATAAACCTGAATGGGCACTTTTGAAACGTCAGCACAGTTACTTGAAGTTGGCATGAAACGAATGATCTACTTTAAAAAGTGTATTTTTGGGCGCAAACATATACAGCAGAGTTAATTGAGAAATTACAATGACAAATCTAACAAATCAAAATCGTAATGGCACGTGAGTATATTTGTAAGAAGTTGGCAGAAGCATCCCAGCGCTGAATTGCTGGATTCGTTTTCTCCTCTACCTATCGTTATTTCTCAAGACAAAGTTTATATTCGTTATATACATGTATGTATGTATCTATGTATTATTATGTATTATCTTTCGACTTTCTTTTGACTTACTAGAGAATGGGCAGCAGCGTTCTCTATGCATTTTACCACCATACTGCGATCGCCAACCCGCCTGCCAAGCGTGGCGATTATGGCAAAACCCCCCAAAAATGTGGAGTAGCCTGGGGGAGGCCTGTGTCTAGCAGTGGGCGTCTTTCGGCTGAAATGATGATGATGATCTTTCGAGTAACCTATCCCTTATGTTGCACCTGCCATGTTTTCTCTCTGCATCACCCTAAGGTTGACTGGTAGAAAATTCCTCAGGCATTAAGTCCGCCTTTGTACAGTATTTTTTTACTTGTGCGTTAAGTTTTAATAAATTAATAAATGTTTTTTTTCAAATTAAGCTGAGGATCAGCACTTTTTGAAGATTAAAACTTTACAAGACAGCCCCAAGGTCCGCTCTCTACCGCTTCCTATTGTTTTAGCTGCAAAGAAGAAGTGGCGTAACAAACGTCCCCACAGCAACACATTTGCTAGTCGTGTACAGTTATAGTACTATACTAAGTTAAGATAGCTCCACTCGACTCTCTACCATCAGAAATAACTCTGAAGTTAGTATTTAAGGTGTTCTGCACCACTTCACACCCCCACACTACATAAAACACCCCCAGATTACAAAATTGTACTAAATTCAATTCCCTATTTCACCCCCGAGAAAATAACGTTTAAGCGCGTATTACACTATCCAATTTGTAGAAACTCTAACTACGAACATTCTAATTAGTAAATTGGAAGCTAATGATCACACTGGAACTAAATCGAATTCTAAATCGGACAGATGACTCATAAGCGCTTATGAATTAGAATTATATTGGGATGCAACAATTTAGTAAAAGAAGTGCGAACGGGGTCTTCCAATCGCACTAAATCGGATCCAACTGTTCTAACTGTGATTACATTTTCTGATTTCCTAATTGAATTTCCTAAAAATTGGATAGTGTAATACGCACTTTAAGTTTATAGCAAACTGTACAATGTTACGTATTCTATTTGATTAAGAACACAGTAAACTCGTACTTGCTGCCTTGTATGCAACAATGTCCGAATTTACCGACGTTCCTCACTGAAGGATTCAGATAAGATATTGGCATAATATGTGAACCCGACCAATGACCATACTACAATAGATAGAAAATACCACAGACACACTGACACAAAACATGCAGCGCTTACAGCCACATACGTCATCTATACAAATAAAAAGAAAAGACCTGACTGACTGACTGACTCATCAACGCCCACCCCAAACCCTTGGACCTAAAAAGCTGAAATTTTGCACAGACGTTCTCTTTATAATTTAGACAACGAATGAGGAAGGATTTTTCGAAGTTCAACCCCTAAAGGAGTTAAATAGGGGATGGAAGTTCCGCGCGGGCGAAGCAGCTGGCAAAAGCTAGTGAGCAATAAACTATCACTAGTGCACAACCGGGCAGACTAACATTATGATGTAGATGACACTAAACTGTAACAAAGATAAACTGAGTGTTTATACTAAAATCGTAGCGAAGTCAAAACTGTGCACTGAATATTAAAAAAAAAACCGGTCAAGTGCGAGTTGGACTCGCGCACCGAGGGTTCCGTACAAACCTGTGGGTATATAAGTAAAAGTTCAAAATTGTCAAAAATATTTTTTTTTATATGACGAAACTAAAAATTTACGGTTCTCGTAATTTTTCCTATATCTGTACTATAAGACGTGACTTCGTACAAAATTTCAAGATTCTAAGTTCACGGGAAGTACCCTGTAGGTTTTGATTCCCGTGCGAGTTTCGAAAATTTGCGGAAATCTGCGGCCTAAATGGCTGTATCTTTTGATTGCGTTGACTTAGAAGGTTGATTTTTCTACAGCTTCCAGGGACAGTAGAACTAAGTATCATATAGAAATTTCAGTTTGATACCTCCACGCGTTCCTGAGAAAAACGGTCTTGACAGACGGACGGACGGACGGACGGACGGACAACAAAGTGATCTTATAAGGGTTCCGTTTTTTCCTTTAGAGGTACGGAACCCTAAAAAACATTGCGACGAGGTCAGAGCAACGAACATAATATTGAAAATATACTTTTTATACATTTTTAGGGTTCCGTACCTCTAAAGGAAAAAACGGAACCCTTATAAGATCACTTTGTTGTCCGTCCGTCCGTCCGTCCGTCCGTCCGTCCGTCTGTCAACACCGTTTTTCTCAGGAACGCGTGGAGGTATCAAACTGAAATTTCTATATGATACTTAGTTCTACTGTCCCTGGAAGCTGTAGAAAAATCAACCTTCTAAGTCAACGCAATCAAAAGATACAGCCATTTAGGCCGCAGATTTCCGCAAATTTTCGAAACTCGCACGGGAATCAAAACCTACAGGGTACTTCCCGTGAACTTAGAATCTTGAAATTTTGTACGAAGTCACGTCTTATAGTACAGATATAGGAAAAATTACGAAAACCGTAAATTTTTAGTTTCGTCATATAAAAAAAAAATATTTTTGACAATTTTGAACTTTTACTTATATACCCACAGGTTTGTACGGAACCCTCGGTGCGCGAGTCCAACTCGCACTTGACCGGTTTTTTTTTGTTTGTATTAGCATCACGCAAATGCAACCTTATAGATTTTGTTAAAATGCACAGAAATTCCCCACAAGTCTAGTCAATCTGCAGGCTATAAATTACCACGCTATTTGCTGTGAAAGATGAGCATGAATGCAATTTGTTGGCATTCTTCTTTAATTTACTACAAATTGTAAAAAGACGAGCCAAAAGGTTATAATATTATGTTGCAGACAGTTGCAGATTTAACCTTTTAAATGGTTATTTATCCTGCTATTTCTTTACTCATCTCAGCAGTCGATCCTGACATAATATAAGATAACCTATTTTAGTCATCTTTCAACAAAGCAAATGGTTTCAAAGTTCCATGACTGCGCTGAAAACATATGTTCGATTCCCAACAACAAATCGATAGCCGCAAAGTATATATGGTTATCTACAAAATCATGATTTTACAAAAGAGCTTTGATAATCATTAATAGAAGAACAAGGCTATGTTCTTCTGGTTTACAACATTTCGTTAATAAGGAAATTCTAAACAAATGGTTAAGGCCACTAACAGTATCTCTGTTTCCCTATGCACATCTAGATGTTTTTATTTACTTCAGATAAAGAGTCAACTAACACAATCAACTGCCATTATTTGCAACTACGTGGGACTACAGCTAACCTGCTAAACCTAATATAATTATATATATTACTATTCTATTGCGTTTTACGTTGTTGATTGCTACAATAAACACAAGTACGTAATTTAATGGATCCGTGATATCTTTGCTTACAACAGGCGAACGCGCCGATGCAATGGTCCAACGTATTCACGGACTAATAGTGTGAAATTTTGTAGGAACGCAGGTGTTCATAAAATTCACTAAAAACTAAATACCTCGCAAGTAATAGGTAATGTCTACTAATGGCTGTGCGTGCCGGCGCATCTCATATATTATGGACAAAACTGTACGTCCGCGTCGCTTGCTCCCGCGTCAGCAATCCTGGCTCTTTTCATATTAAGGCTGCTGAGACCAAAACTACTAACGTAGTATACAGTGCAGTTTAATTTAATATGAGTTATTTTTTTTCTGGTGAATTACGGCTGGCACGCGAACGAGGTCGCGGGCAAAAACTAGTTGTAATGGATACACAGCGTTGTGCTGTGGCCTAAAACTGAAAAATATATATCAAGACATTTTAAATATATAGACTAGGCAGTTTGGTGGCATTTTAAATAGTTTTACAGAACGCATAATGAACATCAATTGGATGGAAGAAGGTATAAATGGTGTTTTAATGAAAGTTGGGCATATATTACGCAGCAGCTTAAAAAAAAAAGAAAAGTCCATTTTAAAAGATTTTGTAAATTATACTGGATTACAAAAGCAATAAAGGTGTCTACGAGTAGTATAATTAAGCGATACATTGTTCAAAACATGAATAAGGCACCATGCTGTGATAAAATAAGGATGTGTACAAAAAGCCAGATGTATATCCGTTACAAAAGTACTTGAAAAGGCAAATAAATCTTTAAGGTGACACTTGTCCACAATTTTTCCATACAAACTTCGGGACGGTTTTACTCCACTGTTTGACTATGTACATCAAAAATTAAACATAGTATGGGTTTGTCTCATTATTAATATTATCTGTATGGAAACAGAATACTAAAATAAAAAGCCATTAAAAAGTTATGAGCCAACAAAGATTAGTTTTTGTTGCTAATTTAACTTAACTTTGGGCGTGTTTAAGTAATAAAAGGAGTGTAAAATCTCGAAAACCAAGTCGGTACCGACAAAGCTCAATTATCGAAAAGTTCAATAAACTAATTGTTCATTGATTTATGCAGTGTTTTTTTCATAAAACCCGTTCCTCCGAAGGACTTTTCTTAATTTTTTACGCGCCTGTTTTTTAACCCCCGACGCAAAAACGACGGGGTGTTATAAGTTTGACGTGTCTGTGTGTGTGTGTGTGTGTGTGTGTCTGTGTGTGTGTGTGTCTGTCTGAGGCAACGTAGCTCCCGAACGGATGAACCGATTTAGATTTAGTTTTTTTTGTTTGAAAGGTGTATTAGTCGGGAGTGTTCTTAGACATGTTTCATCAAAATCGGTTCAGCCGTTTGAAGATTATCAGCTCTTTTCTGGTTGAAAAAGGGATTATAGCCTCTTCCATGGGTCTGATCAACTCAAAATTTGGGATTCTATTACTTCAATGATATTAGATGAAAAAAATAACCTTGAACTGATGCTGGAGCAACACCTAGAATTTCCAGGAAACCCAAGTTATTCACCAACAAACAGCAGAAGTATCGTGTTTGGGCGCATTGAAAAGGTCTCAATGAATAGATTATATATAAATGGTGATTTAAGGGAGACATTAAGTTTAAAAAGCAAGAAATAAAAATTAAATTAAAAATTTTAAAAACCCCCGACCCAAACAAAAACACTAAAAAGTAAAAAATAATATTTATAGGCATTTTAATTTGAACGTAATATTTTGACCAGGGCATTGTCAAGTCGGGGGACGGCTAGGCCTCTGTTTGGTGTTTTCATTGACCGTCCCCCGACTTGACAATGCCCTGGTCAAAATATTACGTTCAAATTAAAATGCCTATAAATATTATTTTTTACTTTTTAGTGTTTTTGTTTGGGTCGGGGGTTTTTAAAATGTTTAATTTAATTTTTATTTCTTGCTTTTACTATAACTGATCCTGCAGCTCACTCAATAATGTTGTGTGTGTAGACTAGCGTCTAACTGCTCATCACTGATACTACCTCTGTCGGACACGAAGCCTGGTGTGACAGCATGCTTTTTAGCCAGGCCCACCAGTGAGTTCGAGCCCGCGACTAGTGTACCCTTAAAGGCTATATAGCAGGTTTTAAATATACAAAGGAACATAAAATCAAAACGTGAAAGTATTCGGACATATTACTTTGTAAAACCGTATGAAACCCTGGGAGGTACATAATATTTTCTCGAAAAAATAAGATTGTTGCCATGTTAATGATAGCGATTCATTGTGGAAACAAGCCTGGATTGAATATTGTCTGTCTCACCAGTGTCATAACCATAGATGTACAACCTGCATGGTGTGTTGTAGTGATATCGTCACCTGCTGACTGAAATGTGGGCGCGGGCGGCGGCAGGTGGGCGCCGCCCAGCGCACGGTGGTGACGCGCGCTGACAGAACTTCGCTGCCATTGTCTACTGACCAACTTTTAACTTGTTTTTTTCATATTTTGTCACATAATAAATTTATGCCTTCTTCCTTAGGGGTAAGCAGAAACTACAGCTAACACCACTACCTGTTGCAATCCTTACATACCTCCCCCTTTTGCCTCATTAACATTCATTTATCTGAGAGTAAATTTTCGTAATTTTAAGAACGTTCAAAGTCTGATCTCAGTCTCAGTCCGTCAAAAATACCTCGAGTTTCCATACATTTTTGTAAGTTTTTTGACATTTGTTTGTCACCGCGTTGAGACTGCGATTCGATTTTAAACGTTTTTAATTACGAGAATTGGCCTTCTGGTCATACACGCCCGCTGGTTACGAGTACTACGCACCTAGCGTTTCTGTAGAACATGAGGCTTTATTTTGGCCTTCGGTTTAAAGAATTTTTTATTTCTCAAAAAAGAACATACATGGTTCACTTAAATATGAGAAACTTAACAAAGTAGGTATACATAGTTAGTCGTTCGATCTATCGAGTTTATACAGTACATGCCTGGCCTCAATAATAACAACCGCATCACCGATGATACCGAGGCACAATAATGTTACTACCCACCCAGGCAGCACACAAGTCAGATAACTGGCCAATAATTTAAACTTATGCAGGGTTAAGTTTTATTATATACTAGCTGTGCCCGCGACTTCGTTCGCGTGCATGTCGGAAAACAATAATGTGTCGCTTTGACGGTGTAGGTACCACTCCTCCGATCTTCCGATCTATCCTGGTAGGAATCTACCACAGCTTTCGAATGCAGTCCAGAGCCTAGAGACAAAACACAGTACTCTTGGCGTTCACGCTAAACGGTACGCCAAAATGTATGGGAATGACATTACCTGCGGAAAGGACACGGTAATGTCATTCCCATATATTCTGGCGTAGAGTTTAGCGTGAACGTTAACAGAAAGGTGTTTTGTCTAGGCCTGCAGGCGTCTTTAGCGGTTATAATGATATTGCGACGAAGTCTCACTCAGATTTTTAAGAATAAATATAGATCAAAGCGCCTGGTCGAGGCTCATTTTATAATAAATGTGCACCTGCCGTAGGTACAGTAAAAGCTCTTTATTCGCGAGGTATACGTTCCGTAAAATACCTACCGCGAATACAGAAACCGTGACTATGGAATGGTAATTTATATGGGATTATAGGGGATACGTTCCTAAGTGACAAAAAAAAAACAATTTAATTGAAGTTTTTGACCATATTGATTAATTGTATGAGCGTGATATGGATGCAAGCGACTCTCCAAGGCGTAAACGATCAAGCATTTCTATGCGTTAAACAGATTTTTTCGCGTCGAAAATCGTTTTCAAGTAAAAAAAAAATTCATCATTTTGCAATAAATGGAAAGATGAAACAATAGGTAAAACACGCAAAGCGGCTCGTACCAAAGGATGGAATGTCTATTAAGTCGCAGCATTTATAAATGTGGGGGAGGCCTATGTCCAGCAGTGGACGTCTTTCAGCTGAAATGATGATGATGATGATATATAAATATACTTTATGGTGATGAGGTGGGTTTCATTATGTTTATTTACATTCTCAAAAAACTTAAAAAAAAAAAATACCAACCGACTTCCAAAAAACACTACAAAGTGCAAAATAACTTTAATTTCGGAAGTCGGTAACGTTGGATGTGTATTTTAATTATTTGTCACCGCCTTCCGAAATTAAAGTTATTTTGCACTTTGTAGTGTTTTTTGGAAATCGGTTGTTATTTTTTTGAAAAAAGTTTTTATTTTTCACTTTTTTGTTACCTACCATACACCAATTCGTTTCATCATCCTTTGGGTCAAAACAATGCATACTTATTTATATGATAGCAACATTCGCGGTTGATTTGCTGTAATTTTTTGAAGAGTTCCGTTGTCTGTTTCCGAAACGCATCATCAGATCTATATGCAGGGCCCAATCTAAGGGGGGGCAAGCCGGGCAAATGCTCAGAGCGGCAAAAATGAGCGGCGGCAAAATGTATACTTACAAACATACCTACTCTCATGAATTTTTGTATACTTGTTCAGAAGCCGTAGTAGACTAACGTATGTGAATATTATATAGTTAAAAGAATATCACATAATTATGGTCATACCATCTTTGATGGTGTTAGTGCAAAGGGCGGCGAATGTTATTTTTGCCCGGAGCGGCTAAATAGCTAGATCGGGCCCTGTTTATATGAAATTTTGCAAATCCGTCTATATACGACGGAGTTATGCCTGAACATACATTAAAAATATAAACATGTCGAATTGATAACCTCCTTCTTTTTGAAGTCGGTTAAAAACACCGACCGCGGCGAAGGCGGCTATTGTAGATGTCAAAGGCCGAACCAATACAGCGGCGATATCATTTGACAATGTACTTTAGGCGAAGTTGTACTAAGGTCTATTTCACTTTTTTATAGTCCATCTGACGACGCGTTTACAAAGGATATTGGGTTGGATACCTATTGGAATCCTTTTTGTTATTTGTTAATATGTATGTACCGATGTACCGATTAGACCCGCAAATAAATAAATCTTTAGCCGCGGATATAGGAATTGGGTCGCATTTTTTTAATCCGCGAGTAGTGAAAACGCGAATGAAGGAAGCACGAATAAGGAGCTTTTACTGTACTTACTCAATAAATCGACTGCGCGTCTGGTTGAGTGTGCTGAAGCATTATTCCACGCGGGGGCGGGCGCCTATCTCGGCCCGTACAGGCGCGTGTCTTTTAGCTTTGTTTATCAAACGTTGACCACTGAATAAAACCACAGCAGTGGGAATGCTCTGCACGGACTGCGATAGGCCTCGACAGGTAGCAGTGCAGTAACACCTGACGCCACCTGTCAGTTAACGGCCCGTGGGACCATGGCGTTATCACGATGAAGAAAGATCACGCTGTAAAGGTGGATACTGACCGGCGTCACGGGTCAAAATGCACCTAATAGTAATATGTTACCAAGCAAGTATTCGTGCAGTCAGTAGTACCTACGGCAAAACATGCGAGCGAGCAACACTGATTTTAGCACACGGCGTAAAGACATGCTCGCTGCGAATGTTACCATTACCTACGCCCCGTAACGTCGGTCATTATCCACATTAAAAGCGCTGTTGAAAAAAAAAAAAAACCAGGCAAAAAAAACTATATAATTGTTTTTTTTTGCCTTTTGCACGGGTTTTCTATGAACATAGTAAGTACGATGTTGTTGCTACGTAGTGCCATACCGCGCGCGCCCCCACCTCTCTCCCCGCTGCTGACGCAGGCAGCAGGAAGAGAGAGAGCCCGATCCCGAGGATAATGGACGTAACAGAGCGATCCTCCGCGACTCTCAGTTGCGATGCCTTTTTATTGTAAATTGTAATCAAAAATGTTTCAGTGTTTCTTTTGTTCAGCCATACATTTAGTTGTAGACCAATAAATAATTATATTTAAAGAAGCGACTTTAAAATTGTCATTATTTTACTATTGTGATTTCTATTGTTCCTGTGTAGGTAATGTATCCTTTGTTGGAGATGCCAAATGGATAAATAAATACATTTTTATACTTGTTTTAACTAAGAAAATGCTTCTCTGTAAGCGATGTTGCTCGGAAGAGCATCGACATAACTACAGTTGCTCGTGTAAAAACCTATCTATTTACTCAAATCCACCAGTAGTTATGGTCGCAATTTTGGATTTTTTTCCTGACTTTCACCATCCGACCTCGCTTGAACCCCTCCCCACCTCGAAAACTAACATCACGAAAATTAGCACATAAGTATTTACAACTCTTTACTCCCAAAACTCCCATTATTTGAATCGAGTAATGCTGTAAACACGCATTAAAATTTAACATTATCAAATTTCGCGCGAAATCAAGTTGTTGTCTTTGCATGTTTGCTATTCAAACCTAGATGGCGTTACTGACGCTAGAGATTAAGAATTTGGAGATGTTCCTCTAGCCGCTCTAATTTTGCTACATTATGCTAGATGGCGCTACTAAGACTTTTATCACAATTAAAAATGAGATTTCTTCCCCTCTATTTGTATTAATTTGATTGATAAAACTAATAAATATTTATCTAACATTGCATTCTAGGTATATGACTCAGAACACCACGTCAGTTAATATTATCACAACTTTTTATTTGAAATTCTTTTAGCTTTTTTGATTCGTGGGAATCAACCACCAACGGAAAGCGATTTTAGTAATCAGTATCATTACTTTTTGAAATAACACAGACACAGTAAGTAACTTAAATGAGAATGACGTGTTAATATTAAGTATTCGTTAGTACCGTTTCACGCCAATAGATGTCGCTAAGTGTTTCAACATTACGTAAATAAATTCTTCTTGAACACTTTAAATTATTTAGATAGGTTGACCGAAGCGATTGCGATGAAACAAAGACTAATATAAACTCTGAGTTATAAACAATATTTGAGTATGAAAGATAACCATATTAGTTTCGTTCTTTTGACGTGATACTTGATCTATTCAACATAGAAACTGAAAAACCGAGCTACAGACAAAAATTTTGATAAGGGTTAAAATGTCATGTGTTGATTATCCCTTACCACCCCAAGCAATTATTTTCGAAATATTTTAAATGTACAGAAAAAGTTCCTTTACAGATTTATTATATGTATAGATATAGATGTATAGAAGCTGTGTGTATTACGAAGTTTTATATTAAAGTATTTTTTGCTATAATAATGCTATTAGCTGAGTTAGTTTAGTAATTTGCGGATTTTGTTTCTTAAAACTGAATAATCATCATAAATAGACCTGATACTCAAGAGTTTGTGTAACTTTTCGCATAACATGGGCATAAAATTCCATTATCAAGCATGATACAGTATAAGTTATATTCTGTTCTCTTTTAGTTGTATTACACACCACATCAGGACAGTTATTCAGTCGATGTATAAAATAGGCGTTATTTTTGTTATGAAGCATGTAGTAACTTAACAGAAATTAAGAAAGCTGTTATAACTACTTTATGCTGCTTTAAGTACGAAATTACCGTCATGTACAGCTAACTGTAGACATTTTCTTAAGCTAGAAGAACTGTTCTGGAACGTTAGTCAGCATTTAAGCGGCTAACTGTGCTTTGTTTTGTAGTGGTTGTATGAATGCGCCTCCTTACAAAAGAAATGTTAATGAACACTCCAATTCATGGAAAAATAGAAAAAGAACGGGAGGCATACGAAGAAACTGCATGCGAGAGTATGAAAAGATAAAAAAATCTATTTGTGCAAATAATATACCTATACTGTGGGTTTTAATTACTAAATGACTGGATCCTAATTGTTTGATTTACAGTACGAATGTGTGTGATTAATGTGATTAAAGAACAGTTATCGAAAAATTTAGAGTACAGACACAATCAGAACCCTAATTGCGTAACTCACGATTAATCATAATCGGTTTCAATTTGACAGTTCAACAGTATTCATTGCGTTATTTACGTTGTTGAACAGACGCATTTTTCAAACATATGAAGCAATGGTTTAACAATTTGTTTCAAAACGAAACAGATTATAATGAATCAAGAGTTACGCAATTAGGGTGCAGGTCTGTTATGCAGTCATAAGACGATAAGCCGCTGTGCAATCAGATTTTACTCAGAAGGAGCGTCGCCATATCGAATAACAAAACCTATTATAATGATGTGGAATTTTATGTTTAATAATAAAATCGGTATAATAATCTTATAAAAGTATTACAAGGTTATTTTTGAACCCTTAAACTGCATAAAACACTTTTTTTTAATTCACACGTAAAACACACCAACAGATGAAATGTTGTTTATTTCTCCAAAACCCGGCTTATCAGGTAGCGCGTGAAAATTTTACACGAAATGTATATTTAAATACACGGAAAAGTTGCCAACCAACCAACAATTTCTATCTTTAAGCATAAATAAGGGTAAAATCAAAATCAAATCAAATCAAAATCAAATCATTTTTATTTCAGGCATTGTACACACATATACATTTCACCCATAGTGACTACATGCCATAAATAAACAAACATAATATTAAGCAGGTATTTTGGGTATTACAAATTAAAGATTGAATTATTACTTTCATGCAATATTATAAATTAAATTAAATTAGATAGGTTAGATAAATTAATTCGTCTTTATTACTAGGTTACATCATGGTCAATAGTCAATGCTGAGATTGAACAATTCGGTTCTAGTCACAAAAATGGTGCGGAATACAGTGGTTACAATATTATTTTTACAGTTTAGCAATCGTGTTCGAAATGAAGCTCTTGTTCTTCTCAGAACGGAAAAGAAGTTACCCACTCTGTTATCAAAGAACATACCAGACGCGCTACACCGCCACCGCAGGTTAAACATGGCCCGAAACGCATTAATGTACTGTACACGAAGTGAGTTGTGTTGTGAGTACCAAAGTTGGCTGGTGTAGAAAGCCCGGCAGTAAGCCTCGAAAAGTGTTGCCTTAACTTGCTTGGAACAATTTGCAAATCTTCTAGCAAGCATGTTGCTTTTACATGCATAGGCATATATATTATACAAAGAGCAATTTGCATGTTGTGTTTGCCTGTAATTGTTTGTGCAGTTAGATTTAAGACACTATTGCTTATATGTTCCTATCTGCATAATATCTGTAACAACTGTTGGTGAACCTTTAATAAATAAATAAAATTCAATGTCGCAGTCACGCTGTTCGGATTTGTCAATTTTAATTTAATTTGATGGACTTGTTCTTAAAATATACTGAATTAAGCTAAACGCTGTGTATTATTTGAATATCTGAGCTTTGAAGGACTTAACCATAGTTCATTCATTCGTCATCTGGCTAACAGAGCTGTAATACTTGTATTAAAGAATAAATGCTTTTATGCAGAAGATAGAGATATTCGTACAATTATTCAAAACGTATTCATCTGTTACGTTGCTATTACAGTATTACACAGCCATTAGTAGCATAATTTTGTGCCCAAATTGCTTGAATAACGTCTGAGTAAGCGCCAAATCAGCTAATTACGACAGTCTTATTCAGAAATTAGTTTCTATGACTGCTGTTAAGCAAAACTTATTCAGAAGGTTTGTGCTGGCTGGGAAGTAAGACAAAGAGATGAAGATGTTTTAGTTCTTAGTTTGACGATTACTTGCTTTAAATGTTTCTCAAGTGTCAGTAGTTGTAGTGAAGGCCTTGGTGCGTCAGATTGTTTGAGAACGATAGTATTGTGGATGTGTTCGGTGGCTGCGCCGCGCCAGCGCAGATTCCTGCGACAAAAACCCGTAGCGAGCAGATATGTGCGGAGCGGGAGCGGGTTATGTCAGAGAGAACCAGTCAGGTGTTATGTCAGAGAGGAGAGGGGGGTTGGGCAAGACACACTACAATTACCTACAGAAGTGCCGCACATGCAACAAAGCAAGTGAACACACTGATACGTATGATGTCACTTCATTTGCGTATTAGTAGAGTGCACATTGCGGGTTCCTCGCAATTCAACCATATTTATAACGTGTATATGTACGTGATTTTGCTATCAGCCGTTGTACAGAGTTGTCGTTCTGTACTCGTGCGCGGAGTGGCGCTGGCACCTGCACGCTACGCGGGCGTCGACCCCGCCCCCCCCCCTCTCCTATCCCACCGCGCCCCCACCCCGCGCTCTGTCGTGTAGAGTGGAGAGGCATCCTGTGCCTGTGCTCGCGGCGCGCACCCCGACCTGCGCCCGCGCAACCTGCTCGCCATTAACATCACAACATAAAGTATCTACCAGAATTGATGTAATCTTATGCAATATGGCTCACTAGTCAATACTTTATTTCATTCCATAATGTGTACATAATATAACAGTTGGTGTGTTAAAACATCGAATCAATTATGGATCCTGTCGGGCACAGCAAAGTTAATTTTTGATAGGAGAGAAGATGAAAGCGCTTTTTGCTAAGAAAAAATAAATAAATATTAATTAAAGGTTTAGACTAGCAGGTTCTTGGGCATACCATTATTGTATTTTCGGTTTCAAAGATGAAAAATTGAAGTGGTTACGAGTTCAGAATTTTACCATCCCATCCAGCACCGCGAGGTGTCATAGATGCCCACTACACACACTTTGTGGATAAGTACCATTAAGTACCCGGGGATACTGGCGGGTAAACCACCAACTCTAGCGTTCAAAAGTGTTGTCTTGTCTGGCAGGACAAGCTGATTTTTTTGACCAAAACTGCAAAATGTATGTTATAAACACATTTTGCGCCATTCCCAAGTAGATGGAACTAAGGTAGGCACAAGAATAAGCCTCATAAATCGAAGGTTACATTGGACTTTTGAGAGAGTCATGTGCCTACAACGTTAAGTTAGTGAGTAGCGTGTGCTGAGCACGGCACCTCCTCGGCTACACAGACCCACTGAGCGTACCTATATTGTAGTCACGTCCACGACAAAAGGAAGCTGTAATTAAAAACACTTTATCTACTATAATTTTATAAACTAAACTGGAAATGGCAGTGCATGACTCGATACAAAACGTATCGAGTCAATGATTCGCTCGTAAATCGTGGAGATTGAATTTGTTCCCGCGTCATGGCAGCGGCCGCGGGAGCGACAAAAACGCGTCATAGTGCGTCACGCCGCAACGTGCCAGGTAATCCAATTTATTAGTGTTGTGCGAGCGTGTCGGTGCGATGATACGCTCACGTCCCGCCGACGACGACTGGCTGCTGTCGGAGTTTGCCACCCGGTACCTCCCAGCGCGGACAGGACAGCACCACAAAAACTGCTTCCATTGTAACCATAGCTTCTTTAATAGACAAATTCCTCGCGCACCGCACTGAACAGGCCATGACGTGCGTCAAAACACAGTCGTCCGCTTAGGAGCTGGTGCCAGCAGTGGCGGCAGCGTATTGCGGGAGTCACAGACACATAGGGCTTATTGTTTGTGTTGTTCTACTATATTTATCCTTAATGTCTCTGGCATCTTGTCTTGACTCAATGGCACTGTGACAATGCTTTCCAGATATTTCCTGCAGCGATGATCTAATGTCTTTATATTATGTACACATGAAATCATCGTTGATATTCTCATTTCTGTTTGTTTATCAACTGCGGCAAAAAGTTAATTGAAATGATTGTGTGACGTTTGTGAAACATAAATCACTTCGGAAGTGTAGACTTCTTACCAGAAGGCCAATTCTCGTAATTAAAAACGTACAAAATCTAGTCACACTCTCATCTCGGTGACAGTAAAATATCAAAATGTATGGACACTCGAGGTATTTTTGACAGATTGAGACTGAGATCAGACTCTGAACGTTCTTAAAATTACGAGAAGTGCGCCTCAGGTCTTTTCTAAGCATATCATTATTACATAATTCATACACAGCCCGACATCACCCACGGCTGGGCATACGCCTCTCCATTCTTGTGCTAATCCCTACGCTCCTGTGGGAGCCTCATCCAGGTTTTGCCCGCGATGACACCAATGTCGTCTACCACCTCGCCGACGGAAGACTGACTTCTGGTCATCCAGTCCTTGAACGCCACTTTATCCCAGCCTTACTCCACCTGTCATCGCTGCGTACGTATATCAGGAGTAGTCGATTCGCTCACGAATAAATGAACTTCGGTCGAATCACCTACAAGTGCCTACAACCAAAATAATTTTATTTAAAAGTGTCGATTCGCTAGTTTCGGGCGAGTGAATTTGTGCGAATCAACTAATAAGCCGTGGTTGCCGTGAGTAAAGACGCAGTTAAACATCAGTTTGCACGTGACGTCACAGCCGACAGAGCCCCGCAGAGACCCGAACTCGGTGTAACGGTACTAACTAGAAATATATTCCAAAATACAATTTAGGTATATTGGGGTCGTTCAAACGTAGCGAGTACGCGATAAGAGAATTCTCATTAAGATTAGTTATAATAATAAATGGGTCTCAGCGGGCGGTCATCACACCGCCTTGCAATTTACCCCGGACCTGAACAAAAATAGAAGCTTTCGAGCAGAGCGTGACCCCGGGGCACGGCGGGCCCGGGGCACGGGACTGGTGCGGGGCGCAGGCCAGGGGCGTGGGGCGGGGGGTGAACAATTTACACGGCGCGGTGGCGCGCGGGCGCAGAGTAAATGACCGCGATCGTAACGAACCATCAGTCGCGGGGTTTGTTCAAATGTTTTATATTTATTTATTGCACCGCGAAGCGCGCTGCTGGATCTCATCGGTAAGTACCGGCCTCCGCAGACCCGTGGTGCATGTAACTTGTAGCAAGGCCAATGACTGTAGTTGTAGGAAATTGTTTGACAATGCATGCGTTACTTTGTCAGTGACTTCAGCTGCAGGATTTATAATTGTTATTGGATCAAGTGTTTCTTTACTATGATCATCTTTCGATCAGTTCTGCCGACGATGTACTACGATGTGTCACAGTCCGGTACAATCTACCGGCTTATGTTGAGGACCTCACGGATGGTTATAGAGTAGGTACTATAACATGTCCCTGCGCGGGAGTGCACTAGTTCGTCTTCTATACATTATCTCTATCTCCAATTTGTCACTCGTGACATTGCAATTTCTTGCACATCACTGTTCTTACTTCTCCACAAACTTTCTAGATTCTAGCAATGGTAATGCTAATACTTGTCATCCACCATTCCACTCCTGAACAACAGATCGTGCTCCAAGCAAGGCACTCGTATCGTAGAAAGTCGCCATTCTATATTACATTCAAAGTACTCCGGATCGAGCGTCATTTTTGTCTATTCGGTGACTGTGGGGGTGGTGGTGGTCAGGCGACCACTCTCAGCGGCGGGTGGTGATACCATCTAATCTGCCCCGTATTAAAATGTAAATGAGTGGGGGCTTCCGCGTGCGTGCGCGCAGGATGCAGTGTCTATTAGCGCGGCGATACGAGCCGATACTGTCCCATAGAGTACAGTAGTACATAGTGGTGCACAGTGGCGACTGGCGCGTAACTACCACTAACTAATAGAGGTAGACAAGACCGTAACAGATTAGTTACAAAAATCATATTGTTAACAAAAAGTCAGTTAAAATTATTTTAATTTTCGCCGAGGTTGAACTCATTGTGCATGACAGTGTGTCTGCATCGTGTGTGATCAGGAATGCAGATCTATTTGCGTCGCGATGAGCAGGTTGGCGGCGCGCGCGCACACGGTGCAAATCGGGCGTATAATCGCGCGTGCGCCGCGGTAATTAATACCGCGCAAAAAAGACAGAAAAAACGTGTGTACGAGCATGATGCGCAGGCGTAGCCGAGCGGGATCACATCAGGCCTGGCAATGCGCAGGAACGGACAGAAGGTGTAATAGGTAGTAACAAGAGCGTTTCATTTCATTTTTCGTTACTAAGCACTTTTAGGCAATGTTGCGGACTGTGGTGTGTTGTGGAGGATAACGTCACGATATGAAAAAAATTCACTAGTGATGAGGGTGTGTCTAGCTGTCCCTCTGTGTCGCACTGCTTATGAAGCTGATATGGATACGTGCGGCAGGTGCGGCGCACGCGCATGTTGCTCGTCGTTCGCGCCGCCGGCGCCGGTCGCCGTCGTGAGTTAGTTTTTGTGGTTGGCTGGTACATTACAGTCATTTGAATACCCGCCCCGGCACTTGTCGCCTTATTTCATAATTACTTTGTTTTTTATTTGAGATGAAGTCGTCCTGCTTCTTGTCTGCCTGTCTGTCTGACACATACTTGCTAGTGTTATTTTTTTTAAAACGTGAACAGGTAGCTGATTAATGTAAATTCGTTTATTGCGTCACTGTGCGAGGGTTTTTCGCTAAGGATTAGGAAGGCGTGGACAAATATACTACACCGCACATAACGTCAACCTAATGCAAAGGGTAACTATGACAAAATTCTCAAATCACAGCATATTTAAATCACAGCGCCGTGAGTGACCGTGACACTTGAAATAGGGCAATATGCTACAGTCCATGTATCCTACAACATGCACAAGAGGTCGGACTCTACATAGCACCTATCTTCTGATGTTTTATCATAAGTGCCCATGTAGGCATGTGAATTAAAATATTTAGGGTATTTTGAATATTTAAATAGGAGTGTTTGTCAAGCTAGCCAAAGAAGAAGATATAAGAAGATTGTTGTACACATCGCGTTATGGTTATGGCACGCAGTTTACAGCAATCGTCGTCTTGCTGACCATGATTTTGTTATTGTTACTAATAATTACCTACCTGTTTATTTATTTTACGTCGATGATCCTAGTTTATCATTTGTGGCCTCGAGTTGTAACTCGGATCGTAACACCTACGAGTATGTATGTGAACATAATCCAGCATTGTATAGGTAAGCTATCACGGCCTATAAACCAGGAGGCCTTTATTTTAATTTTATTTGTTGGTATATTGGCATGGCTAGCTGACATATGACTAATTATTTAATTAATGTTCTGTGTCTCGTAATGTTTATTACTTTGCCTATGTACTGTAGCGCAAAACCGCTACGGTTAAAACCTCTTCGATTTCAATGCAAGTCCAAACTTTTCAATAAAAAATCTCTACATTGCTTATAAACACATTTAAACTTCGAATAGGTGAAAAAAAATGTCGGTTGTTTGCTTTCTGACGGCGGCGGCGGCGACACTACGTTTTTGGGTCCCGATGAGACATGGTCGACGTCCCTTTTGTGAAAAAAATACTGAAAATGTTAAAGTTATTTAAATAATAGCATCTGATAAGTTGGTGTAAAGTTTAAATCCGCTAGTATAGTGTTTTCTCCCGAATTTATTTGGTATGTATTGTCACCTATTTTTCTCTTTTCGATATGTTTTTCTGTTGATTCCCTTTTCATCAAAGATTCTGCTTGTATCTGTGGTCTGAAGCTTCGTTTTCTTTGTCTAGATCAAGTTACAAGCCGAATTTCGGTTTTCCCCACGGGCATAACGGCGTGGTATCCCACGACCTACGTCAGGGCGCTCTTGCCCAAGATCCTAAAGCGTCTCGTGCCGAGACGTCCGCATCCTTCAAGAGTCGAGGCGTGTAGAAGGTAGACGTGGGCACCGCAGCTACGTGACCCCAGCTTATTCTTCAATCCACCCGGCTGGCATGCTCCGCCGATTTGGTTACTTCCAAAAATACGTGATAAAAGTATTTATATTGGACTAGATTAACTTACTGTGTTTTTTAATGTACACGATAATTCTTTTTTTATTAAGACGCGTCGGTTTTACTTAGTGTTTTATCGTAAAACAAACATACTTTTGCGTATATAGGCCTTGACCATACCGATACTACAAAAAGTAATGTTTTCTTCCTTTTTATGAAAACCACTATTTTATACTAAGTTTCCCCACGCCAATCAAATTCAAGTCCTGAAAACGGTAGTTTTTTTTTATCAATTTAATCCTTTTTTATATTGTTTATTTCTGGTGTTTTTTTATTTTTTATGTCAAAATTAAACGTGTTAAGTAGCGGTGTGTATTTTACTCCAATTTTTTATAACGCTGCGCTTGCTGTGGATCAAGTCTATCCGACTAAACAGACAGCTGTGCTGCTGAGGAGTTTGTTGCGCCACTTCTTCTTCCCAGCTAAGCACTAGTAGCTAAGTGGTGAAAGGTGGACCTTTTGGCGGACTGTCTTATGTATTTTGACGTTCGAAAATTCTCGGCTTAATTTTAATAAATTCCTTTTTCCCCTCACAGGCTCGGAAAGATTCTGTTAGTCATTCAAAATCTGAAGGCCAATTCTACTAATTAAAAACGTTCGCAGTGTCATCTCGGCGACAATCGAATTTCAAAAATTTGACAACAAATGTATAGGAATTTTTGACAGATTGACACTGAGATCAGACTGTGAACGTTCTTAAAATTAGTAGAATTGCCCCTCTGCTTGCAAAGGTGCATTTTACACGCTAGCATGGAAAGAGTTTTTGAAATTCGAACCTTTCTATTCAATAATTTTCTATACAGCCAGTCCACTGAAAATGCCTTACTACTTATTTTATGTCAGTTCTCCAACCCCATTTTTAGAATCATGGAACTAGCCAGCAGGACGACTACAAGAACAAAAAAAAAGAAACTTTAAAAAAATCGTCTTTATTTAATTTGCTTTCCATAATTATGGTTCGTTTTTTGATAAAATCGTAAGAAATCATAAAATATGAGCGAGTTCAGCAGCGATGAAGATATACATTTAACACCGCAGAGTTAGTGTAAGCGGCCCATAATACCGAAATGAGTTATCGTTCGGAAAAATCGCGCAAAATGTACATTTCGTACATAAAAGCGTAAAATTTGTTCAATGCATGGAGACATCCATGCATTGAGCAAATTGTACACTTTTTAATCGACTTCCAAAAAAGGAGGAGGTTATATGTTCCACCAAACGTATTTTTTTTATGTATGTTCCTCGATTTCTCCCACATTTGTGGACAGATTCTCAAAATTCTTTTTTATTTGATAGAATATACTCCTGAGGTGGTCCCATTGGTCACCAAATCAGGATCTGATGATGGAATCCTAGGGAAATCGAGGGCAACCCTCAAATCTTATAGGTATTAACAATGTTTTTCATATGTTTTCTAATGCTATTGAGACATTTTCGTATGGTCATCATCATCTCATGACGCTGAGCTGATGATGGAAGGTACAACTGTTTAACTTAGGAGTTAGGTGCAGATTCGGTGCCTAGGTCTACACAGAGTAGAGGAAAGCCTGTTAGAAATGTGCTCACACAAATATATATTTCTCTTGTACAATCAATATTGATATACTGTATTACTGTTTGGGGCGGTGCAACAAAATCAAAATTCATCCAATTGGAGCGAGCACAACGAGCCCTGCTCAAAATAATGCATTTTAAAAAAAGGAGATATTCTACAGAGAACCTTTACAAACTTAGTGATGTATTGTCAGTTAGGAAACTATATATTACTCAACTAATTTTAAAAAAACACAAAACCTTACCTTATGATGCGAATATACTCTCTAGGAGAAGAAAACACAACATTGTTCAAATACCTGTAACCAAGACCAAATTCGGATCTATGCAGTTTAGTATACGTTCAGCTCAACTATATAACAAAATAAATAAAGAAATTTTCGTATATGCAAAATCTTATCATTTATGTAAGGAAATGTTGATTTATTGGATAAAACCAATGTCATATCAAAATACTGAAGCTCTCCTAAATAATGTGACTTAGTACTACTACACAACCCACTCACACACATACGACCACACATCCATAACACTCATGTACACACGGTAACACTTACACACTCATGCACACACACACACACACGTTCATATAATTACATTTAATTTTACTATTCCCTTGTATTGTTTTTTATTGTGTTTTAAGTAAGTACCTACTGTTGTGAAGGAGCGGAGTCCTTAAATACAGGCATTAATTGCTTAAATAAAGACTCCAAACCCAATTTTTTTTTTTTCTGTATACTTTTGGACACAATAAACTTATTATTATTATCTCCTTTATTCCATTAAATATACTCATAAATTACATTTTTAAATATTATTATAAAAATATAAAAACATTTAAAAATATAAAAAATAGTAGCCCACCGGTATCGGGAACAAGGTCCAAGCTACCGGCGGTCAGGGCTCCATAGAGAGGAACCTCCTAACGATGCGAGCCGTGTCCAGGAGTACCGCTTTCTGGATCAAGCCCTTGACCCAGCTGCCCAACGAGAGCCTCCTCAGATGTTGGTCGAGGCTCTTGGCTATCAAGCCATTGGCTGAAACGACTATCGGTACAATGATCGCTGAGTCCACATCCCACATTATTATTATTATTATTATTATTCGGGCATAACTCCGTCATAATAGAACGATTTGCAAAATTCTTTTTTTAGAAAGGGTTTTATTCCGAAATGGTCCCATTAAAATTTCATATAGATCTGATGATGCGTTTCGGAGACAGACAACGAAACTCTCCAAAAATGAGAGCAAATCAACCGCGATTGCTGCTATCGCATAAATATGCATTGTTTTGACCCCTAGGATGATAAACTGGTGTGGAGTACTATAACTAAAAAGTGAAAAATAAAAAAAAGTTTTATCCATATGCGTGAATTTTCGAAGACTAAAACTGCTTTTTCTGATGTATATTGGGGTCGGCTTCCAATCTAACTGAATGCAGCTGAATACCAGTTTACATGGAGCGACTGCCTATCTGACCTCCACAACCCAGTTACTGGGTATTATTACGATACCTCTTGGTAAGACTGGTTGTCAGAGTTTGGAGCTTCTGATCACCCGTAACGACTCTCAAAGATCCACAAATGACAGCCGGGATCAACAGCTTAACGTGCTTTCCGAGGCACGGACGGGTCTTCATATGTAAAGATCTTCCAAGGATTAACCTCGTCAAGTGTAGCTTAACCTGATCAATCCACCCGTGCAGCTGGTACTACTTAGCTACAAGCCCCTCGCTATCATACTTGAACTACACTAATTGAATATATTCTTTAGGCTGTTTTCCTCGCCGTGGTGAGGTGAAAAATTGTGGGTTGCGGTCGGCAGCAATGCGTTTCGTACTTTTAAAAGCATCGCTACGCTCAGGATACTATATTTGAAACACTCGCTTCGCTCATGGTTTAATCCTAGAAACCTTCGCTTGCTCAGTTTTCAATACAAGTACTCGCGCCAAAACACAACTTTGCAGCCTTGCATAACAAATAATTAATGATTTCGAATAAAAAAAAAAAATATGATGACGTTACTCATAATGTAATATTTGTGAAACAACTGTTTTTGTTCTAGCTGTCTCGTTCTTAGACGTCGCAATTATAATGTGTGGCACATGTACCGATAAACACTTTTAATGTAAGTCCGTCGGTTTTGTAAGTGTCACGCGTGTACCTATATACTTATGTAGGGACGCGTGTTTACCTCTGCAGTTATTGGAGCAACATCGTGCGAGAATTGGATAATTACAAGCACCCATGTTAATACGCATAAATGAATATTGCATCACTTATCGCTCGCTCAGCTCCGCTCGGCCGCTTCGCTCGCTCGTTCGGCGGCGGGCGGCCCGGGTGCAATGCTTGTTGTTCGAGTTTTTCCCGTCAGTTAATTAGATCGGGTTTCTCACGAGCGCTAACATCGTCCTTTATTAAACTGCGCCCGCGATTCTGTTTTAGGTATTTTAATGAGCCGGTTACCTCTGTCTCGCATGCCCCTCTCCCACCGGCCCGCTCACCTCACACAACAGACGGCTGTAGGATTTATGTGCACCGGCGCAGATTCGGCAAAAAGGCGCCACCGCCGGGAACCGGCTCACCACACGTCATACAACAGGCGCACTGACCAGCGATGTACGGAATACACGAACACGGCGGGGTTATGCACGCGCCGACATGTTGCTGCACAACTTAGGTTATCATTTTATAAACTAAGCTTTAGGTAACGTTGAGTTTAGACTATCTTGAATCCAAATCATATCCCGTGGATAGTGATTGTAGCCAGTCATCAAGGGCAGTTGTTCTTTGTTTATATCGACAGTTCTGAGCTCTGCTGGTTGCGCTCGTAGTACCTACCTGTCTTTAACCTACTTCCTCGAAAGTGAAACAATTAAACAAAAACAAAACATAGTGCGCATGACAAATTTCGTTTAAAATCTGGCATCCCCGGATGAGTGGCAACGGCGCGGTTCACACGGCCCCGCGGTCGGTCGCGAAGGTGTCATATTTTCATTAAGCGCAGTTTTATTCCGCGAGCGATCAACGCAGGCATAGCTCGTAAATATCTGTGTATGTGGTAAGGCGAAGCGGACGATCGTTAATCGCGACAAATGCGCGGCGCTTGCCCCGTGTAAGACGTCAGTCTGCGCATGTGCGGGCTATTCAAGCAATTACAACTATTTGTTATGAGTATTATGATTTGATAAAAAAGTTTTTCCCAAAAAAAAAACAACCGTCTTCCGGAAAAACACTACAAAGAGAAAAATAACTTTAATTTCGGAGAAAGTTTTTTTGTTTTTTTTGGAAAAAGTGTTTATTTTTAAATTTTTAGCTATAGTACTTACCACACACTAATTCGTAACTTCATCATCTTTGGGGTCAAAACAATGCTGTCATTTTTTGAAGAACTCCGTTATCTGGCTCCGAAACGTATCATCAGATCTATATGAAATTTAAATAGGACCATTTCGGAATAATCCCCTTTTGAACAAAAAATCCCGTGTGGTGCCCGGGCATAAAAGAATAGCACCATCCCATTTCTTCAAGTGGGTGTCGTAGGAGGCAACTAAGGGACTTACTAGAGAATGGGCAACGGCGGGCGTTCTCTATGCAAATTACCACCATACTGCGATCGCCAACCCGCCTGCCAAGCGTGGTGATTATAGCAAACTCCCCAAAATGACAAGCACGATAAATAAATGGCCCCTAGTGCCCGGCAGCCCACCTACCCTTGGCTACGGTAGCGATCAAGGCCACGGTCCTCACCGTGGGATGCGAACAATCCCCAGAAGAGATCCGGCTACCACAATCACCGAAAACTGGACCTGGCAACATACAACACGCGTACACTCCAAACCGACGAGAAGATCGTCGAACTCGAGGAAGAATTGAGCAGGTTACGATGGGATATAGTAGGGTTATCTGAAGTCCGACGAGAGAGGGAGGACTCGATAATCCTCAAATCTGGTAACCTGCTCTATTTCCAGCAGTCCCAAGGTGGTGTCGGGTTTATCGTCAATAAGTCCCTTGTGAGCAACGTGGTGAAGATCGGGAGTGTGTCGACCAGGGTGGCAGCTTAATAGACAGATATCTAAGTCCTTGAAAAGCGACCTCCGCCGCTTTAATACAGAATGTATTAAAGACGCAATAGACCGGAATAAAGGCTCCAAGGTCTTTGCTAGGAATGTTCGTAAGCTGACTCTGCCCTATAGACAGTATAGGGCAGAGTCACGAAACTGAAGACCGATGAAGGCAGGATCGTATCCACCATGCCTGACCTGTTGAGAGAGATTGAGAGGTTCTATGGACAGTTATACACGTCAACAAGAAACCCCGTTACGAATCTGGCAAACGACCCTAGAGATAGATTGATCCGACACTAAACTGAAGACATCCCGGACGTCCGCTTGAACGGGATTAGGATAAGAATAAATCATTTATTTGCATGAAACATGGTATAAACTGTTCTTAAAAACAACAAGGCGCCGGGTGATGACGGAATCACGGCTGAACTCCTAAAGGCCGGCGGGAAACCCGTTCTTAAGGCCCTCCAGAAGCCGTTTGATTTGATTTTATTTATTCGGCTCACCAACAATTGAATACACTGATACAAGAAATGAGACACATCCACTAAACTAATAGACTAGTGTACCAATTTCTTACAGGTAAGCACATAATGCTTAACTTGTTTGTCATTCGAAATACAGCCTAAATTTAAATCATACAAAATTAAATCAAAAACAGAATTAAAATAATCCAAATGCAATTAAAATCAAAATTAAAACCGAAATACAATTAAAATCAAAACTAAAAATCATAATTATTTCAGTTATTTAAAATCAACACTAAATCAAATCAGAATAAAAATCAATATTAAAAACAAAATCAACACTTAAATCATAATCAATACCTACTAAAACTAAACATTACATAACGATCCAAATACAATTAAAAATCAAAATCTAAATACAATTCAAACGTAAATTAAAAATCGAAATGAAACCGGAATAAAAAATCAAAAAGAGAAAGAAAATTTTAAAATTAAAAATCAAAGATATACATCAATGACCTTCCAAAAGCGACAAAATACGACACAATCATATTTGCTGATGATAGTACAGTACTGTTTACAGGAGATAGTAAATTACACATGGAACCTGAGATAAATATGACTTTGGATAGCATTATAAACTGGTTGGCATCAAACAATTTACACATTAATCTCGACAAAACAAATTTCATGACTTTTAGAAGTAGAGTAAGTAAAATAGCAAACATGAACATAAATTACCAAAATAATAGGATCCAAGAAGTCGAAGTTACGAGATTTCTGGGTATAAAGATAGATAATAATTTGAATTTTAAAGAACATATCCAAACATTATGCACCAAATTGAATACCTTCTCTTATGCGTTGTTTAAACTTAAACAAACGGTCAGTGCTTCTACAGTCCTTACAGCTTACAACGGCTACGTTGCACCTACTCTAAAGTATTGTGTTATTTTGTGGGGTAATTCTACTGACAAAGAAGTGGTATTTAAAGCCCAGAAGAAGTGTCTACGAGCCATAACTAGTACTAAAGTAACTGACAGCTGCAGAACATCATTTTTAAAATTAAATATTCTTACGTTACCGAGTATATATATATTAGAGGTTATAATGTTTGTTAGGAAAAATACAAACTGCTTTAATAAATTAATTAGCAAAAGATACAAATTCAATATATGTTTACCAATCAATAAAACAGCTTTATTAAATGAAAGTATATTATGTATGGCTCCACGCATATATAACCATTTACCAAATTCACTTCTGGAGATAAGTGATATAAATTTAAAAGCAATATAAAAACACTGTTACTAAGAAAAGCATATTATTCTGTCACTGAATATCTACAGGATAAACTTATGTATATAATGTTATTCCATACGATAATTTAAATAATGTTTTTATTTTTATTGTAACCGTCTAGCTTCGTACCTGTGTTTGTGCGTTTGCATGCCTTATGGTAGGATATGGCTAATGGACACTATTTTTAGTAAGACCTTTTCTTTTGTACCCATATTCGCAAATGAATAAATGATTATGATTATTATGATTATGAAAGATTCCGTCATACTCGAGGGCATGGAACAGAGGTGTGGTTGTACTTTTGTCTAAGATGGGTGACAATGCCCTTCTTAAGAATTATAGGCCCATCTCACTTCTGAGTCATGTCTACAAGCTGTTCTCCAGAGTCATCACGAACCGTCTAGCGCGCAGGTTTGACGACTTCCAGCCTCCCGAACAAGCCGGGTTCCGTAAAAGGCACAGTAGACCACATACATACGCTACGGCAGGTTATACAGAAGACCGAAGAGTATAATCTGCCTCTCTGTCTATCGTTTGTGGACTACGAAAAAGCCTTTGATTCGATCGAGACGTGGGCTATACTGCAGTCTCTCCAACGGTGCCAGATCGGCTATCGGTACATCGAGGTGTTGAACTGTCTATACGAAAACGCTACCATGTCAGTCCGACTCCAGGACCAGACCTCGAAAACTATCCTTCTGCAGCGAGGTGTAAGACAGGGAGACGTTATCTCTTCAAAACTCTTCACCGCTGCACTGGAGGATGTCTTCAAGGTTCTGGACTGGAAAGGGGCTGACATCAACATCAATGGCGAGTACATCACTCACCTTCGGTTTACCGATGATATAGTTGTCATGGCTGAGACCGTAGAGGACCTCAGAACAATGCTCGATGACCTCAGTAGAGCTTCCGAAAGACTGGGTCTTAAAATGAACATGGACAAGACAAAGGTCATGTCCAATGCCCGTGTAACACCGACTCTCGTAACGGTCGGAGGCGCTGCACTCCAAGTTGTGGACGAATATGTTTACCTAGGACAAACTGTCCAGTTAGGTAGGTCCAACTTCCAGAAAGAGGTCAATCGTCGAATCTGACTCGGCTGGGCAGCGTTCGGGAAGCTTCGCAATATCTTCTCGTCCCACATACCGCAGTGTCTCAAAACGAAAGTCTTTGACCAGTGCGTGTTGCCAGTGCCATAAGAAGGCTTAAAGTCGATGGAGTGAAGTGGATGGAAGCGGATGGAGTTTCCCTGCGTGATCGAATCAGTAATGAAGAGGTCTGCAGGAGAACCAAGATAACCGACATAGCCCGAAGAATTGCCAAACTTAAGTGGCAGTGGGCAGGGCACATTGCTCGCGGAACAGATGGCCGATGGGGCCGGAAAGTTTTGGAGTGGCGACCGCGTACCGGAAGACGTAAAGTTGGAAGGCCTCCCACAAGGCCGGTGGACCGATGACCTTGTGAGGGCCGCAGGAGTCCGCTGGATGTGGGAAGCACAGAACCGGTCGAAGTGGCGGAGCTTGGGGGAGGCTTATGTCCAGCGTCTTTCGGCGTCGTCTTTCGGCTGAAATGATGATGTAGAACAAAAAAAATATTTTTGAAATCCGTGTAGTTATGACGGAGTTTTGCCCGAACATACATAAAAAATATATGTATAAACATGTCGAATTGATAAGTCCTGCTTTATGAAGTCGGTTAAAAATACACACCCATTATAGATTGACTTGTCCATGGAAACAACGTGTAAAAGACAATCTGTCGAGTAAAAGACATCAACGCGTTCATTAGATCGTACTGTATTTAACATGCATATTTTAAGATACATCATAGTTTTACAGATAATATCGACATACATCTGTCTATAATACCTGAGAATGTATGTTTTTTTCTTCCAATAAATATTGTTGTAACCTGTCCTTCAGCATCCCACTGCTGGACATAGGCTTGTCCTATGCTGCGCTGTATGACTCCATGACAAGAATCAAAATGTCGACTACAGTGTTCATGTGATCTGTTGATCAGAAGCCACCGATTACATTGACGCATTATTTAATTAATTCATCATTCCTGGAAGTCGACAATAACCGGCGCAGGCGCACCACATCAACACTCGCCGCTCTATTAAAGTAACTGCTACTAGTGACACGTAGTTAACATTTTCTCGACTATAAATATTAGTTTACGAATGCGATCACTGATCGTGGAAGCGTTTATTTGATTAACTTTGAAAGAATTACAAGCATGCAGCGCGATGGCGGTGGGACCTCATCAACAATACGCTTGAAGCTATTCAATTAATTCCCAACAATAGTATTCTAATAGCAATAAAAGCGATACTATCAGTGAGGGTCGCGCTCATTCCCAACAGTTGCCCACTGCGGCCACTGCTGGGCGATATCATCGCATATCTGGCGTTCACTAAATCTTTTGGGACGCGTTAATGGGACTGTTTAGTCGTTTAATTCGTTTTTTTATCGCGTTTGCATAGATTTCAATTAATTATTGCTTTTGGGTGCTATGTGTGCGCGATACTGCGGCCCATGTCTCAGACAGCACACAGAGCGCTGCGCACGCGCACACAGCGTTATGACTACCACAGTAGCCACACACATGCTCTGCAGGGTCTTTTTTTGGGTGGGAAATCATGAAATAACTTCTCCCGCTCTGGGTGGAGCAGGAGGGCGTGTCAGACTTTTACTGACTAAAATCTACCCGTGTTCCCTCAGTAGCCTGTATGTCGGGGGCGGCGGTATATTTTTCGAACAAACCTGCACCCCTGGCAGGCATCGGCTCTTGCGGGCCCCAACGGTTTGTGCTGGCATCTCTTTGAGGCGCGCGTGGAACACAACACGCCGTCCGCGTCAACTTGGTCTTGGTCCTTACCTGACAGCGAGCTACCTATTACTCGCCGTCCGCAAGCCCACGCCTACGGTGGCCGGAATTCAGTCTGGGATTCCCGACGCCCAGGGCGTCTCCTGCGGCGGTTAGGGCCGTGAGGGCGCATAGACTGCCTCTCCCTCACGTGGCCCGCCTCACTCTTCACGAGCATTACTGCTTTGCTGAAGGAGGTGACGGCTACCCATGCACTCTCGCTCCGTACCATGGCCTGGACCAGGGCCGGACGCGACCGATCGCCTCCACAAGGACACGGCGGTGCTCCGCCCAAGCCGGGCAGACCTCCACCGTGTGCTCCACCGTGTCCTCAGGGCGATCTTCGCAGTGGAAACACCCGGGCGTTTCCTCCCGCCTTATCTGAAACAGGAACCTCCCGAAACAACCGTGTCCAGTGAGGACCTGCGTCAGGCGGAAGGTGAGGACGCCATGCCACCTCTCAAGCCACTTCTCAATGAGGGGGACTTACCGCCGCAATCGTGGCGTGTCCAACGCTCTGCAGGGCTTCGAATACTTCCTGTAACAGTTGCAACGTAATTTTCGTGACAAACAACTGTAAATGGCGTCTAGCTAGATCATATCTCCTATACGTATGTATGTTGGTATCCTAACTCTGAGATAGATCATTGAAGTCAGTAGTACAGCGCGGTGCAGATTACACGTTGACGAGTGACTTGACATGCTAATGGTGACGTCACTGCTATCTGACGTCAGCACGTTATCGACGTCGGCACATCAAGGCGACGTGCACTTGGACGCTAAACCTGATCGTAATTAATGAATTAACCCGAGGATCACAGGAATGCTTTAATTGACGGTTAATTACGGCGTAATGTTGCCAACACAACGGGTGACCGCCCACCGCGCTCCCACCACGCAGCAAAAACGCAGCTGACACGCAGCGACCACGCCCCGCCATCGCGACTGTCATCGACACCGACACTAATTAAAAACATGTTGTTTGGCTCGCAAGTACTTGTTGAACAACTCGTACTTACCTAAAGGGACGCAGTAGTAATAAGTGATATAATAAGACATTTCCAGTTGGCAGCTACAGCCATAATATTTGTTACGGCTACTGGAACAACTAGTGTTGCTGGTGCTCTCAGCTCTGGGTCAGTAACCGGTAAGGTTTGTGTTGCTTTGCTTACAAAAGTACGGTCGTCACTCAGGTAACCATCCCTTCATGATTTGAAGACTGCCTCAGACGTCCCTCAAACATGGTTCCCAACAAGAGCGTTCCTCAGTAAATGGTGACAGCCGGAGCAAGTAATAACATTTATCAGTAGGTAGATGCACCCAGTGGTCACCTGATCCAGACGTCGACGTTAATTTTTTTTTATTTATTTAGAAACTCAACAGCTTATAATTAATTTACATGAGTTATGAATGTTCACCTCAATATCAAAGAACAGCTCAATGAAATTTCGTCAAAGTTACTAACATCTAACAGTTTGCTTACACTGCTCAGTGATAGTGAGATGATGGCAATCTCTTAAGCCAATAACAGAGTTCCGCGGTATTTATAAAGCTAGCCCAAGCAGCACCCAAGCGTTTTCAACATCAATAAACCAGCCTATTTAGAACTTAGAGTTCTTTTAGAGACTTACAAGAGTGTCAAAATATTATATAGTAGTTTTAAGAAAGATTTATGAGATAATATACAGCTCAAACTGTATAAAAGATTTATTAAGGGATCCGCGAACGCTTAGGGTATTTAAACAGAATATTTAAACTCTAATATAAAACTTAAGGTATTTCTTGACACTATAATCTGGTTTTATCGTTAAAGCTGTATGCAAGCTGTATTTTGGATGTGATCACTTACTTATAACAACTCTAAGTGTTATTACAGTATCATTTGATACTGGTTTCTGTACAATGGTATATGCAAACTCCATTGTAATACTAAGTTTTATGGCGTAATGGGACACTCTTGTAAATAAAGTGGTTCTATGATTTCTGTCTATGAGGGCGTTTTAAAACTAATAAAATAAATGACAGCCATAGTACAGCTTTATTTTGTATTCATTACACAGTCGCTTGATAAGACTTAACGGGCAACCGCCAATTCCGTCGACGTCCAACGAAGAGGGTTCCGTAGCAAAAACATTAAACAGTGATATTAATTATCATAATAGTTATGTTAAATGTGTAGATTTATTTCAACCTTCGTAACCTTATGATGACGTTTCTTCTTGCAGCAGTGCAATTAGTTCAATTGATGATTTATTTGAACCATAAGATCTTGTTGTCTTACTATTTCGTCATATGACGATAATGATAGCCTTTTCACACAGCATTTTGAAGTGGGCCAATCAATTATTTAAAGGCCGAGATGTTTCATTCTTTACTAATTTGTTGACGTTTAATCGCTTTTTTGGCCATCCTAACTCGCCTTTTGATTCCCACAAACTTGTGCAATGCAAAGCCTGTTTTGCTCTTTCTCAATGGTTTTTATAATTTTAAACTGCATATTTTCCTGAAAATAAAGTAAAACAGATATAATATATACAACACACTAGTAATACTTTACAATATGTTTACTTAGGTATAAAATAAACGGTCAAATTGAGAATCTCCTCCTATTTTTTCGTCGGTTAAAAATTAAACAGTTAATTCTTTTGGTTTTACCATACATAGGTACTTATCATCTTGGGCTCAGGGTTTTTTATTTCTTTTAAGAAACTCTAAAGAGAATTATAAACTATGTATTGAGAACTGATATACAGCCTAAGTAATAAAAATATTCTATTATAAAGCCGATTAACAGCCAAACGCTGCACAATACACTCCTTAACTTACATAGTACAGCTACACAGACTATAACACACTCCGAAAATCGTTTAGGCTGTTTAAGAAATTGTCGCCATTTTCGAAATTTCGAATGTGTAAAATTATAAACTATGTATTGAGAACTGATATACAGCCTAAGTACTAAAAATATTCTATTATAAAGCCGATTAACAGCCAAACGCTGTACAATACACTCCTTAACTTACTTAGGACAGCTACACAGACTATACACAATCCGAAAATCGTTTAGGCTGACGATAAGGAAATCAACAAATATCTGGATGCACCACTGCAATTGAGCCTACCACTAAAATCTGTTAGCCCCAAAGAAGTATGGAGAGAAATCTTAAAACTACAGAAGGGAATAACACCAGGCTATGACTTAATCGATGCACAACTACTCAAGCAGCTGCCTAGGAAAGGCATAATTCACATCATGGCTATCTACAATGCGTGCCTAAGACTAGCAATCTATCCCGCTCAGTGGAAAATTGCGTAGATTATAATGATACCCAAACCAGGCAAGCCACTCCATGAAGTTAGGTCCTATAGACCGATAAGCCTACTTCCAGTATTGGGTAAACTTCTGGAAAAAATATTGCTAAACAGGATGCGCACCTTTATACCGGAAGTTATTCCTCTTCACCAGTTCGGCTTTCGTGAGCACCATGGAACTGTAGAACAGATACACCGTATTACGGATACTATAAGTCGTGCACTAGAATGCAAACAGTACTGCTCTGCTATCTTCCTGGATATTAGCCAGGCATTTGACAGAGTGTGGCATGAAGGACTTCTTTTCAAAATTAAAAAGCTTCTTCCACACTCTTTTTTTCCGATTTTACGATCATACTTACGCAAGAGATGTTTTGAGGTGCAATTTAACAACGAAGTTAGCTCTTTAAACATAATCCTCTCAGGAGTGCCACAAGGAAGTATACTGGGACCAGTGCTGTATTTGCTATTTACGGCAGACCTGCCAACGCACGCTGATACTATAACTGCCACCTATGCGGATGATACAGCTCTTACACGAGGACTCCGCTATAGCATCAGCAAAACTACAAGCCCACGTTCATGAAGTGGAGAAGTGGCTAGATAAATGGCGTATTAAGGCAAATCAGGGAAAATCTGTCCATGTGACCTTCACTCTGAGAAGGCAGACCTGTCCGACAATAAAACTCCATAATGAGGAAATTCCCCAGGCTGAAGATGCTAGATACTTGGGTATGCATCTGGATCGAAGACTCACCTGGAGTAAGCACATCTGGACCAAACGCAAACAGCTGGATACGAAACTCCGATCAATGTACTGGTTGATGGGTCGTAAATCAAGCCTGTCACATGAAAGCAAGATTGCTAATTACAAAACCATCCTCAAACCCATCTGGACTTACGGAATCCAACTGTGGGGTACTGCTAGCAATAGCAACATAGAGATTCTCGAAAGATTTCAGAGCAAGACATTGCGTGCCATGCTACTCGTAAACATACCTCACTACGTGAGCAGCAAATATATACATGAGGATCTAAATATCAACACTGTCAGACAAGAGAATGCTAGACATAGTGAACGCTATCAGACGAGAATCTCAACTCACGTCAATGAACTGGCATTAAAACTAGTAGACACAGGAAGTGTCACACATTCCCGATTGAAACGGCATAGTGTCCCCACGCTTACCGCAAGATTTGATCATACCATGATATGAAAGGAACTCTCAACAATTCCTTCTGCTAAGAAAACACAGAACGTGATACTTCACCTGAATGGCTTATTGTGTTTAACACAGATTGCCAGGTTACAGAAAACAGAGAGAAAAAAAATTTCCAATTGAAACGTGCTTTTTTGAAATATATATATATATTAAAAAAAAAACAAATGAGCACTTACACTTACTTGATAATTAACACTTACACACGACACTATCGCCAGATCTTCGTCACCACACCAGTTACCACACACCAGTTTACGTGTCGGTTCGACTGTCAGCGACTAACTCGGAAACATCTACACTGTGTCGCTTGGACTTTATTTTATTTTTATTATTGGAATAAATGTGTGATCTTGAACCCACCTTCCGCCTGACGCAGGTCCTCACCGGACACGGTTGTTTCGGATAGGGCGGGAGGAAACGCCCGGGTGTTTCCACTGCGAAGATCGCCCTGAGGACAAGGTGGAGCACACGGTGGCGGTCTGCCCGGCTTGGGCGGAGCACCGCCGTGTCCTCGTGGAGACGATCGGCGGCGGCGATCTCTCGCGTCCGGCCCTGGTCCAGGCAATGGTACGGAGCGAGAGTGCATGGATAGCCGTCACCTCCTTCAGAGAAGCAGTGATGCTCGCGAAGAGGGAGGCGGCGCACGTGAAGGAGAGGCAGCATATGCGCCCTCGCGACCCTAGCTGCCGCAGGATACGGAGACGCCCTGAGCGTCGGGAATCCTAGGCCGATTTCCGGCCACCGTAGGCATGAGCTTGCGGACGGCGAGTATTGGGTAGCTTGCTATCCGGTAAGGACCAAGCCCAAGTCGACGGCGCGTTGTGTTCCACGCGCGCCTCAAAGAGATGTCAGCACAAAAATGATGGGGCCCGCAAGGGCCGATGCCTGCCAGGGGTGCGGGTTTGTTTGAAAGAGATACCACAGCCCCTGGCATACGGGCTAATGAAGGAACACGGGTGGGTTTTAGTCAGTAAAAGTCTGACACGCCCTCCAGCTCCACCCAGAGCGGGAGAACTTATTTGATGATTTCCCGCCCAAAAAAAAAAAACGGTACAAAGAAGATATAAATAATAAACGCGCTACATACAACACACAGTAATACTAACTGATAGACTATCCAGTCAAGTTCAAAACGTGAATTTAGTACAACACTTATCAACACTTAGCATATTATTTTATATTTCTTAACTAGCTTTTGCCAGCGGCTTCGCCCGCGTGGAACTTTCATCCCCTATTTAACTCCCTTCGGGGTTGAATTACGAAAAATCCTTCCTTATTCCTTGTCTACATTATAAAGGGAACCTCTGTGCAAAATGTCAGCTTTCTAGGTCCAAGGGTTTGGGCTGGGCGTTGATATACTAAGCAGAGCCAATATCGATCATTCTCATCTGTCAATGTCTAAAGTGAATTTGAAAAGCAAGTAGTGTGTACAATAAAAGAAGAACATTGCAACTGTAGTGTGTAGGAACAGATGAACAATCTTCGATTGATACAGTTGAGCTCACAGTGGATCTAAACTTCATTCAGATTCTTTTGGTTCATTGTGGAGTGTAAAACCAGCTGTCATATGGTATGCGCAGTCCCACATGCGTATGCGTAGATCCGACGGGATCTAGAGTGCGGACGAAGGAGTATTGTGATGGTGGACGGTGGACTTTATTAGTGATTTGAATATCAAATCAAATTAATGCAGTAGGTATGATAATTCAATTCAACTTCCAATTCAATTTATTCATTAACAATTTACATTGTGTTTGAAATCATCATCATCATTTCAGCCGGAAGACGTCCACTGCTGGACATAGGCCTCCCCCAATTTGGGGGGTTTGCCATAATCGCCACGCTTAGCAGGCGGGTTGGCGATCGCAGTATGGTGGTAAAATGCATAGAGAACGCTGCTGCTCATTCTCTAGTAAGTCCCTTAGTGGCCTCCTACGACACCCACGGGAAGAGATGGGATTATCCTATTCTTTACGTCTGGCACCACACGGTACACGGTGTTTGAAATACTACTATAATAAATAAAAAAAAACTAATAAAACACATAACATACTGGTCATTAAAAAATTAAAAACATCAAACGATTTCTTTTTTCGGTCAAATCACATGTACCTGTTTATTAGTGGCTGTTAATTTAAATCCGCTGTTTTTGGTCCATCTCACAAGACCATAAGTTTGATCATAGGACTTTCACAGACAAGACCAAGTGAGATTTCCTGAAGACACTAGAAACCTGCCTGAACCGCGTGTCGGTCAGAGATCCGAACAGCTCGAAGTACGAGCTGATGCTGGTGAGTGGAGGGCTACGCCAGCCGCGTCACCCACGTGTGGCCGATGTTATCACTGATGCAGTTTCATCAGGATCAAGTTCTGCTTGTAACCGATTCTCCTCAACTGATGCTCTTGTAAGTGAGCCACTTCATTGACTTGATCACGCGGCGTGTGCGCATTGCCACTAATTCACGGATTATGTTATACGTGCGACTAATGCCGATGCGATGCGGACGATAACGATTCTCGATAAACAGTGACATTTTATTTTCACAGCGACTCGTAAACTTACTGAAGTAGCGAGTTGTTTTAATCCCCGAGATGTCATCGCATATACATATACATGCATAACAGTTCACAAAGAGCCGGGTCGGATGCTGACAGGTTATCGACTGCAAGATTCTTACATTAAAGTGATTCTACCGAATACAACAATATTCGTAGTTGTGTATGCAACGTAACTAAGAATATGTGTCGCAAAGATCTATCCCCACAGTACTTACTGTGATGGATTGTGTACGGGCTATTAATACAACTTTATAATTATAGTGTTTAGTCAAAGCAAACGTGTTTACATCGACGCGTAGGTATTCTAGCACTGTTTTATCGAATCCAAAAAATGTAATGGAAATAATTTGTAAGCTCTTTCTAAATTCGCTTGAATGTTCGATGAGCTATCTTTGTGCCAGCCTAACATAAGGTCGGGTTTACCAAACTTCCTTTTCAGTACCCATTTTATATCAGTATAATAGCTTTTGCCCGCGACTTTTTCCGCGTAGAAGTCGAAAATGGTACTATTAGGATTTTTTATGTTGTGATTTAAAACTTTAATGTATACTATCTTGTAATTGCCTTAAGGGGACACTTTTTACGGGCACGAACTCACTGGTGGGCCTGGCTAAAAATCCCGCTGTGTCACCAGGCTTCATATCCGACATAGATAGTGTCAGTGATGAGCAGTTAGACGCTAGTCTACACGCACAACGTTATTGAGTGAGATGCAGGAGCATTTATAGCAAAACATTCGCGAAAAAATTAAGAAAAGTCCTTCGGAAGATCGGGTTTTCTGAAAAAACCACTGCATAAATCAATGACCAATTAAGTTTATAGAACTTTTCGATAATTGAACTTTGTCGATACCGACTTGGTTTTGGAGATTTTACACTGCTTTTATTACTTAAACACGCCCAAAGTTAGGTTAAATTAGCAAGAAAAACTAATCTTTGTTGGCTCATAACTTTTTAATGGCATTTTATTTTAGAATTCTGTTTCCGTACAGACAATATTGATAATGAGACAAAACCATACCATGTTTAATTTTTGATGTAAATTGTAAAACATTGGAGTAAAACCCTCCCGAAGTTTGTATGGAAAAATGTAGACAAGTGTCACCTGTTTAACGTCAAACTACCTCTAATTTTTGCAAGCCTATTGGTAAAATGTGGCTGAACCTATCTGTTAACCTGTCTATTTATTACCATGTACTGTACCCATATTTGCAAATAAACGACTTAAGTACTTACTTACTTATAACATATAAATTATTATGTTAAAATTTAAGCGCTTTCTAGCTGACACAACTATTTTAATTAGGTGTGCTCCTACCGAGTTATGACAGCCTGGTACTTCGAAGACATAAAGCGTTTAAAAAGCTGACTAACAAAATGTATTTACCCTATAGTATTAGATATAGATAGTTTAACAAATGTTCGACGTGATTCTTAAAATTAGCATAACGGTTTTATTTATGCATCGATTGACATGAAACAAACACTAAATGTTAACTGAACTATTATATGTTGGTAAGCCAACATATAATAGTGAAAATCAATTCTACATCGGACAAACCGTTTCTGAGATTAGCGTGCACAAACGCACAGACAAACAGACAAAAATTCCAACATTCATTGTTTTGGGTGCTATTTGCGTTGATAAAGGTCTTAATTGTATTTTTTTCTTCATGTACGCACGGCTACACATCACGCTATATATTTCCAGTTTATGTTGATCTAGTGCTGTACGGAAATCCTATACAATGCAAGATCAACTTATACTGGAAATGTATAGCTTACCTGCAGACAGCGATCCGTTACATTTTTGCTATATGTATTGATATAAGTGTGTGTGTGCCAGGTCGTGATCAATCGTTTTGGTGGACCGCATCCGTCAGGACTAATTCCAGATGGAACTGAGACCTACACTGTTTAAATCAGTGCATCCCATTCTTATACAAATACGCATCTTATCCCAATACAATAGGGAATGTAGCCCTATAGCAAGCATTCAGCAAGAGATGACAATTTATGTGCAGATCAGTTGAAGCTGTGCCCTAAATAAAACAAAGTTGTGAATGTGTTACAGAGAGGTGGTCGGTGGCGGCTTCACATGCTGGTCGATAATGCGCGGAGCACGAGCAGGGCTAATGAGTGCAACGAGTAATTATTGTACAGTAAGAAGGCACCGCTGCGCGCCGCCGCCGCCGCCGCGCCGGTTCAAGATGCTCGGTGCGCATGCGCAGACGCGGGGGTGACGACATCGTCGTCGAGCCACAGGATGCTACCATTAGAGCTTATCATAAGAACAGGGGCCTAAGTCTACTAATTTATAAACGTCACAATGGTCTCTCAATGGTAAGTTTTTGACAGATTTGCCATACAAAAACTGTCAAAAACACACCATTGAGAGACCATTGTAACGTTTATAAATTAGTAAACTTAGGCCCCTGGTCGGTGGCGGCCATTGATGCAACGTCATTATTTAAACTCAGTAATTTCAACATCAATTTGGAATTACTAATTAATATTTTTATGTTCTAAATTAAAATATTGATTAAATTATTAAAGATACCTACCGTAGTTCAGACGTACAGAACTTGTCTTACTCACACACAATCACGCAACACAACAATGTCTTAGATGTAATACTGCACAGTTGTTCCCTGCATCCAATATTAAACGCAGCGGTCCACCGTTTGAATTATACCAACTTGTTTTTCAAACCAATTTATTTCTTTCTCATTACTTTGTCAATGTACCCATCAGTATGGCGCATCCAAAATATCAGATTAACTTTGACGATGTAGCGTGCCATACATTAACAGAATATGTAAAACTAAAACAATAATTTGTGTATGTTACGAAGGGCTGATGGACATAAATAAGCGTTGCCCAGCTGTGGTCAGCGCTGGACTATGTCCCACTGTGCGCATGCGTAGTCTGTGAGCAAGATTTCCATACAAATGAATGTCAGCAGACGGAGCGGCGGCGGCGGCGACACGAGCATTGTTATGTAGGAGTCACCTAATTACCTTCGAGTGTGGACCACGGGCAAGCCTAGCGCAGGATGGATGTCGGTGTAACGATAGGCACATTTAAAATGGTGAAGTCCTTTGTTAAATGGTCGCCATTCCTATAAGAACCCGATGACCATTACACAGCTGTCCCATGATTAAATAATCATATAAACCTAAATCCCATGCCTTTACGATAGTAGCGTTATTACGAACCCAAGATATTCAATTAACAATTTCCCGTAATTCCAGCACATTCGCGTGTATAACTTACATGTGGTTGTGTACCAGGCTCCCAGGAAGACGGTGGAGGCTGTACGGCCGGCCGGGGCGGCTGAATGTACCGTTACGCGCTGAACTACTAAGTCAGCCTGATTCCAACATGCCCGCGATGCAAATGCGCAAGTACTGTCCCAATACCGAACAACATAAATACACAATACTAGCTTTTGCCAGCGACTTCGTCCGCGTTTTCGGGGGGTCAGGGGTGCGAGGGGTGCGCAAACGCATAATTTAATGCGTCCATTTAGCACAGATTTATGTCGTGCGTGTTATTAGTTTACGGTTTATGGCAGAACAGTACTTTATCTGAGCGACCTTAAGTTATTAAAATAAGAATATCAATCAAGTTTATGAGTTTGTTTCATTGCAGGTACCAGGGCATCAGAACAGGGGGAGGTAGCTGCTTCTGCGCAAATTGGCAGTTATTGCTTAACGTTTCTTCTCACGAATTACACTGATGGAAACTTGAAAGATTTGAAGATACATTTTCTACAAACGCTTCTATAATTATTTGAGAACTGATGTTCTCAAATAATTATAGAAGCGTTTGCGATGCAATAGAGCACACTTCACTCAGGCACTGCTCAAAGGACGACATCCAGTTCTGGATTTCCGATGTTGCTATCACTTCCAACGCGTCCTACATACTATCTACATATTAAAATTCGGTAACCCAACGAGTAATCAATCCGCGGGTATCCGCTGGATGTGGGAAGCACAAGACCGGTCGAAGTGGAGGAACCTGGGGCAGGCCTATGTTCAGCAATGGACGTCTTTCGGCCGAAATGATGATGATGAACCCAACAAGTTATTGCGTTGCTATTAGAGTTTCATTCAAACTCGAAACAGGCGATATGAAAACTCCTGTCTCCTTGTCTGTAGTGATGTTACAAGCGCCGCGCAACTTATCAGAGAGCCACTGCATCATTCAGCTCGTCAAACGCAATATTTAGTTGTCGTAAAAAAGTCTCGATTTGATCAGTATCCTCATTCGCGATATGTAATCGGTACATTCTATAGGATGCGCGCGGATGCCTCCGACGGATTCCGCCGGGAGCGGCTAATGAGTGCGCCGGGCGGCCGGGCCGTCCCTCTCCCACTACCTCAGCCTCCTGCATCCCCCCACCTCACCCCCCTTGCTTATTAGTTTTTATGCGCGGACCACCTGTTGCGCCGAGCTCGCGCATACTCTCGTAATACAAGTGCTTGTGTGTTGTGCAACGACGACGGGCGCGACGGTTATGAATGATCCAAATTAATTAGTTATAGGTTACATGTGTTGCTATATTGTCATTTGTTTAGACGACGTCGGTTACAATCATAACACTCAGTAAAATCGTTGATCTTTACAGTGATTTAATTGTAAATTTTTTTAAACCGATCATTTGCCAAATCAGATATAAATTCCCTAAGTACGTTTGCAAAACCCATTCGTACATACCTACTAGAATCTAGATAGTTAGGTTTCAGTTTGAACAACTTTAACAACTATAATTGTCCAAACGATCTCAATCCTCAACATTGGTGAGTCGTTCAAGTTTACTAAGGCATAAAACTGTTTTTTAATGTCTGCCTTTCATGGCGCCTTTTATTTTTGAAACTAAAACAAAAAAACTAAACTGTTAACTGTCTACCACAGACCCTACCTGCGGTTCCCAAATTGCTTGTTTGTATGTGTGTGTGAAGAATGTGGTGAAGCGATGTGTGTGTGTGTTCGTATATTTAATTCTGTAGTCACAGTCTCATTCATTTATATGTTGTGTCTTATTCGCTGTGTGACCGTCTTGGGGGATCTCGTTATTTTATCAATGTGTAGTTATTAAGTTGATGTACCTACGTACACAAATAAATTGCAACTTTCTACAATTGAATGTCAAAATGAAACAAAAAAGGGAGCGGAATGTGTCAAAGTTAAAATTGTAGTCAATTACGAGTCGTTCAATAAGCGGACTGAGGTGAACATGCCAATTCGCTGATATCGATAAAACGTGTCGCTTGTGCAGCACACAGGCACGCGCAGAAGGGCTACTCTACTGTACAAGGACGAGAAGAAACTCAGTACACTAATGTAGAGAACAATAAACACGCGGCCAATGTGACTGAACGACGTAATCGTTCGCTTTACTTGTAATCTATTTCAATCATTTAAATGTCATACTTTATTGTAGAGTTAACTATTAATGGGGCTTCTGCAGCATGTCGCTGCATGTCACATACGCGCGAGCATCGCTCGTGGTTCTCACGGCAGCGCAGCGTCGCCGCTCGCAGGACATTCATCCTAATTAATTCGGCGACTCGTCACACCCGCCTAGCCCAGCACTGCGCACACGCACTCATACGACACTACTCACGAAATTAGTGCTAATTACTCAGCACACGGATTAACGGAGTGACTCACCATGCCATGAACTTACTTAAATATTACCTACTAATGTGATATGAGTGATTAACATGTGGGGCTCTTTCTGACTGTTTCTTGTGTTGTGTGTGTTTCACAATATAACTGTGAGTATCAAAGCAGACTGACTTTCCTTTATACTCGTAACTCTGCCTATACACACCCCTAAAAACTTACTATAAAAAACTTTAAATGGTTTTGGCTACTTTGTATGTGTGCATTTTATGTAACTTTTTTTTTAACCCCCGACGCAAAAACGACGGTCTGTTATAAGTTTGACGTGTCTGTGTGTGTGTGCTTGTGTGTGCTTGTGTGGGTGTGTGTGTGTGTGCTTGTGTGGGTGTGTGTGTGTGTCTGTCTGTGGCATCGTAGCTTCCGAACGGATAAACCAATTTTGTTTTTTTTTTTTTTGTTCGATAGTTGCATTCGTTGGGAGTGTTCTTAGACATGTTTCATCAAAATCGGTTCAGCCGTTTGAAGATTATCAGCTCTTTTCTGGTTGATGAAGGGATTTGAGCATATTTCACGGGTCTAATCAAGTCGAAATTTGGTATTCTATTTCTTCAATGATAATAAACGAAAAAAATAACCTTAAACTGATGAAGCAGAGTCTGATAAGATGAAACTATAAACACGGTCAGTCAATGAAAACCCCAAACAAAGGCAAATTCAACCTTACATACATGACTGAATTTGGTGTGGTCGAGGCCTATTTGACGGACAGGGCCGTCATCTACCCCGGTCACGAAGGAGAGTGGAACCGGCGAGAGATGTCGTGCGGTCTCCCACAAGGATCGGTCCTGGGGCCGCATCTGTGGGACATCGGGTACGACTGGGTGCTGCGCGCCGACCTCCCTAGCGGCGTCAGTGTTTACTACGCTGACGGCACGCTGGTCCTGGCGCAAGGGAGGTCGTACCAGGCGGCGGCCGACTTGCGACACACGGGGTTGCGACAATCGTCGATAGAATCCGGGAACTGGGACTCGAGGTGGCCTTGCACAAGTCCGAGGCCATGTGGTTTCATGGTGCTCGGAATGCGAACCAGGTTCCCAGATAACGGTGGGAGAGGTTCACATCGGCGTCGAGTCGACGATGAAGTACCTGGGACTCGCCCTCGACAGCCAGTGGAACTTCTTGGAGCATTTCCGCCGTTTGATTCCCAGAATAAAGCGGACTGGGGCTGCCTTGAAGCGGGTCCTGCCTAATCTAGGGGGGCCAAACGCCTCCTGCTGGAGGCCCTACGCGGGAGTCGTGCGGTCCATGGTCCTATACGGGGCACAGGTGTGGGCGCCTACACTATGGCGCCAACCTGCACGCCACACCGGTTGAAGGCGTCCCATAGGGTTGTGGCTATCCGGATGGTCCGGGGATACCGCACGATCTCCGGAGTAAGTAAGTAAGTCCCCTCTTTGAGGAGTGGTTGGAGAGGCGCCATGGCGTCCTCACCTTGCCTAGCATTCTATGTTCTATGTTATTTGGTATGGTTTCCGCACTTAGTCCTTACAGTGGACCATTGTGCGTGAGCCATGGTGGCCTTCGGTTGTTATTCCAGGCAGCCCACCTTCCTCCAGAAGTTGGCTATAACTCCTGGTCTGTTGAGGATATCCGTGTAACATTTGGGTATCCCGAAGGTTTCTGTTCTAATCTTGGCTAAGCCTGTGCATTCAAAAAGCACATGCGCAACGGTTTCCTCAGCCTCCATGAAAGCCCTTCACAAGAGGCTGTCAGTTATGCCTTTTGTGTAGAAGTGTTTGTTCAGCGGGCAGTTTCCTGTGATGGTACCAGTCACCAAACGCAGATCTTTTCTGTCCAGGTGTAACAGACGTCTGGTCAGCCTGCCATCCAGGGATGGCATTGCTTTCCTAGACTGCCTGCAGCCTGGTGTCTGGGTCCACCAGCTCTCCGCTTGTGTGTGGGTGTATTCTTGAAGCCACCTGCGTAGTTGGTAGAAGGGGATGGGCACGATGGGTTCGGGACCACAGACTACGTGCTGGATGCCCTCCTGACCAGTTCGTCAGCATCATCGTTGCCTAGTGATCCATTGTGTCCCTTTATCCGTTGCAGTGTCACAGTGTTGCAGTTAGAAATTGTTATTCTTTCTATTGCATTGTGACATTCTAGTGTTAAACTCGATGTATTGTATTTTTTCCCAAGGGATTGGAAAACTGAGGCACTGTCGGAGAGTATACATAATTATGTGGGTGTCCGTGACCCTCCTGGCTTCTATGGCATACGCCGCTTGTATAATGCCCACACATTCCGCTTGGTATACGGTGTTGAACATTCCCAGCGGGCTGGATATATTTATGTTAAGATCTCGTGAGAAAACTCCGACTCCGTTTCCGGACCGGAGTCGGTCTTTGATTTTAGCGTTTTTGTTTAAAAGGGGGGTTTTTTTAACTTTTATGTTTAATTGTTGTGTGCGTTTTGATTGTGCAGAAAAAATTTTTCTTTCTTTCAAAAACCTTTTATACTTTTGAAGCCCTATGTTTGGGGTACTGGGATAGGAAACCTCCCCGTGTGCCCGTGGGCTGAAGTTTCCCTTGGATGCGTCTGTCGGAAAGGCCAGTCTCCGGGACGGTGCACCCTGTGTGCCTAAGGGGTTTCGTTGCCCGTATGCCAATATCCTGACGGGGTGGGACGCTCCAACGCGTGTCTCTCTGCGCTCATGCAGAGACGCACAGCGGCGGAGTTAGAGCGGGCTCGGTGTGCACTCACCCTGCCACCGGGCAGACAAGAAGGAGTCCTCTCCTTCTGCCACCGTTAATCTCGTAGCCCCGAAGATTTTCACGGTCATGTCTCTCTGACTTTTGACGGGGGTCGAGGGCCTTGGCTTAACAGCCCGGGTTGCGAGGAAGAATACCTCCAAGCGGCGGCGCACCGTGAAGGAGGTGGTGAGCTTGACTAATGGGTAGCTAAATTAGTCTCTAGTGCGAAGCACTAGATTTTGGTAAATAAACGTTTTATACTCGTGGGAACAACAAAAACAAAATAAAAAAACCAACCAACAGGAGGAGGAGAGTGATGCGGGGTCGGAGTCCGACTCCGCATCGAGCATCGAGCACGAAGGGCTCTGTTATGGGCCCGGAGCGTGCAGCGGTGGACGCTCCAAAGAGGACGGAGCTCCTCAAGAAGCGCCGATCGACGACGATCCTCTGATGGTGGAAAGGCCTCGGCCCGAAAGCTCGGGAAGGTCTGTCGGCAGGGTGGGGTCCGGTTAGGCAGAGGCGTCACCACCAAAGAACCCGACGAGCCTAGCGTCGAGGCGGCCCAGGCAAATGAAGCGTCGGAAATGGAGGGACAACTTTCTGGAGGGACCAGCAGCAGGGCCCTCTCAGAGTCGTCTGGCGGTGAGTCAGACAACACCGGCGGCTCTAACGAACGTCCTATAGACGTCGTCGTCGGGTTCCGTCCCCTCCCCATGCTCGTCCCCGGGGATTTTAATGCCAAGAACTTGGCTTGGGGTTCCCGGTTGACGGACTTGCGGGGCAGGATGGTGGAGGACTGGGCTCTGAAAGCAGACCTGGTCGTCCTAAACCGGGGTTCTGTCGCCACGTGTGTGCGGATGCGGGGTGAGTCGGTGGTGGACATTTCGTTCGCCAGCCCCGCTCTGTCACCGCGTGTCATCGACTGACGCGTCATGTAGGGGGTGGAGACGTATTTCGACCACCGGTACATCCGGTTTGACGTCTCCGCCCAGACCTCGAGCGCGCCGTGGGCGCTGAAGCAGCTGGACCGGGAGCTTCTTCTGGAAGCCTCGATCGTGCAGGCCTGGGTGTCACCACCGGACAGGCCTGCTGACATCAACGACAAGGCGGAGTGGTTCTGGGAGGCCATGTCCGAGGTATGTGACGTGGCAATACCCCGGGTTCAGCCAGGTCGTGCTTCACGCCAAGTGTACAGGTGGTCGCCAGAGTTTACAACTCTGCGCGAGGCGTGTGTTACTGCGCGGCACCTTTACACCAGGCACCGCAGGCCGCTCCCCCGCCAATGGCTCCACCTCCTGCGGTGCCCGATGCGGACTACACCGAAGACGACGACGACTCTCCAGAGTTGACCGAGGTAGACCTGAGAGTGGCGGTACGTAGGCTAAATGCCAATAATACTGCCCCAGGACCCGACGGCTTGCCCGGAAAAGCCTGGGTCCTGGCCTTGAAGGTTTGCGGGCCTCGACTATGAGGGCTCCTAAGCGCATGCTTGGAGGAGGGCCGGTTTCCACTTCGCTGAAAGACGGGGAAACTGGTCCTCATTAAGAAGCCGGGGCGCCCAGCGGACTCTCCGTTCGCTTACCAGCCCATCGTGCTGCTCGACGAGGTGGGCAAGCTCTTTGAAAGAGTAATTGCAGACCGCCTCGTTGGGCGGCTGGTGCGGGTGGGGCCAGATTTGGTGGAGAGCCAGTTTGGTTTCCGCAGCGGGCGCTCCACGGTGGATGTCATCACGCGCGTGCGAGCCCTCACGACGGGGGATGCTGTGGCCCGGGGTGGGATTGTCTTGGCGATGTCTCTGGACATCGCCAATGCCTTCAACACCCTGCCCTGGAGTTGCATCAGGGAGGCACTCCGGTATCACCGGATGCCGACCTATCTCTGTCGTGTGGTCGAGGCCTACTTGACGGACAGGGCCGTCATCTACCCCGGTCACTTCGGAGAGTGGAACCGGCGACAGATGTCGTGCGGTGTCCCACAGGGTTCGGTCCTGGGGCCGCATTTGTGGGACATCGGGTACGAATGGGTACTAAGCAGCGACCTCCCTAGCAGGGTCAGTGTAGTTTGCTACGCTGACGACACGCTGGTCCTGGCGCAAGGGAGGTCGTACCAGGCGGCGGCCGACATAAGGACACACGGGGTTGCGACAATTGTCGATAGGATCCGGCAACTGGGACTCGAGGTGGCCTTGCATAAGTCCAAGGCCACGTGGTTTCATGGTCCTCGGAATGCGCCACCGACGGGTTCCCAGATAACGGTGGGAGGGGTTCACATCGGCGTCGAGTCGACGAAGAAGTACCTAGGACTCGTCCTCGACAGCTGGTGGAACTTCGCGGAACACTTCCGCCGTTTGGCTCCCAGACTGGAGCGGGCTGGGGCTGCTTTGAAGCGGCTCCTGCCCAATCTAGGGGGGCCAAACGCCTCCTGCCGGAGGCTCTACGCGGGGATCGTGCGGTCCATGGCCCTATACGGAACGCCGGTGTGGACGCCTACATTAAGGCGCCAACCAGCTCGCCGGTTAAAGGCGTCGCATAGGGTCATGGCCATCCGGATGATCCGAGAATATCGCACAATCTCCGATGAGGCGGTGGGCCTCCTTGCTGGATTACTGCCATGGGATCTGGAGGCAAAGGTCCTCGCGCACATCTGTCAGTGGCGCGAGGAGGCCAAATGCTGGGGCGTAACTCCGCTGTCGCGGGAAATCGCGGCACAGCGGACAGAGCTCCGGTGGGATCTCATGGTGACATGGAGAGTGCGATTGTCGCAACCCAGTGCTGGGCACGCCACGATTGCGGCGGTAAGTCCCCTCTTTGAGGAGTGGCTCGAGAGGCGGCATGGCGTCCTCACCTGCCGCCTGACGCAGGTCCTCACCGGACACGGTTGTTTCGGGAGGTTCCTGTTTCGGATAAAGCGGGAGGAAACGCCCGGGTGTTTCCAGAGACGCCCTGGGCGTCGGGAACCTCAGGCCGATTTCCGTCCACCGTAGGCATGAGCTTGCGTACGGCGAGTAATGGGTAGCTCGCTGTACGGTAAGGACCAAGCCCAAGTCGACGGCGCGTTGTGTTCCACGCGCGCCTCAAAGAGATGTCAGCACAAAGTGATGGGGCCCGCAAGGGCTGATGCCTGCCAGGGGTGCGGGTTTGTTCGAAAGAGATACCGAAGCCCCTGGCATACAGGCTACTGAGGGAACACGGGTGAGTTTTAGTCAGTAAAAGTCTGACACGCCCTCGTGCTCCACCCAGACCGGGAGAAATTATTTGATTATTTCCCATCCAAAAAAAAAAGCCCTATGTTTGCGTCACCAGTCATTATTCCAGAAAAGTGTGAATTCATTCAGACACGAGAATAAATGGTCATCATAATTATAATTGTGCGTTGTCAAAGCATCTTATTTTCCTTATAGTACGGTAAAAGCTCAACCATATTTTGAATAATTGCTAAACATTGATAAGCGCTTCCATTGCCTGCGCCAGCGCATACCCTTCAATCATAAGAATATGACACAATATCCAGTGAGCGTGCAATCGGTTGCCATCTTGTAAATTAATGACTCAGTGATCCAATAGTCGTGAGAAAAGGGGGGCGCGGGAGTGCGGGGGCGGACCCACGGCACTCGCGGATTTTTGGCAGGTTCTTATCTCTCGCAGTATCTTATAAAGTTATGTGCCACATCTCCTCGGCAATAGTCATCGAGAGTGTGTCACATTTTATGTAGGAGTAGTTATTAGCTTCGTCAGATCAGCAACATTTAGAGATATAATTGCCATAATAAAACTATCCTATTTCAAAGTTCAATCATTTACAGCTTCTGAGGACAAACGCATTATCCCATCGCCAGTCTAGAACAACTGTCAAATTGCGCGCTAAATGTCAGACATTTTAGGGTGCACCTCTGCTATTCGGCCGCGTGGGCTTAAAAAGACGTTACCTCTTAAGTTACTATAAGAGCTGTTTAGAAGTTATAACAAAACTAAGACATTCATTTTGGTACGGTCTACTATGGCATCTTTACTTTCCATAGACTACCCATGACTACCTGTACTTAAATTTCTCTAGATAACATAGTATCTGTTTATTACGCCTACAGTAGCAGTGTAAAAAAATGATATAGTTTTATTCTGTGATGAGATTGGAAAAGAGTTAGGCAACTTCTTGACGGATGAATATCCGGGACATTCCATAATAAATTACTGTATGCCTGGGGCCTAAGTCTACTAATTTATAAACGTCACAATGGTCTCTCAATGGTAAGTTTTTGACAGATTTGCCATACAAAAACTGTCAAAAACACACCATTGAGAGACCATTGTAACGTTTATAAATTAGTAGACTTAGGCCCCTGGTTGTTCCTTATTTAATATTATGAAAGAAATGATCAAATGTAATTTTAACCAGAACACCACATTGTTAATTTTAATGGGTAATAGGGGAAAATTGAACAAAGGAGAATTGCTCCAATACTATAGAACATTAAGCAATCTTAGTTTAAGTAAAATTGTGTTGTTTACATTCCCATATAGTAACAGTTTGCCACAGGAAGAAAATAGGTTAAGATTTGAAATTAATATGACATTGCATAATTTGACATATAATAATAATTTGTTTCATCTTGTTGATACTAACAATTATGTTGGTAATAATTTGCATTTGACAAAAGATAGATATAGTATTGTGATGTACTATCTTTCTAACTAGCCTTTTGTTAGAGAAAGTCTATTACAGCACTGACGAATTTCTAACGGACAAATTAATTTGACTTATTTATTGACATCCTAATTTTATTAATAATTGCTTTAACATTTGTATTTTTCTGATTTGTATTACTTACTATGATGAGCCTATGACACTATTTTATTGTATTTTTGTTGTACCATTTAGTTAAGTATGGTCTAAATTGGATTGTTAATTAATATATTATTTTCTGTGTCTAATGGACGAATTTAGATTCAATTGATGCTGTGTAGCGTCCGACATCTCATATTTGTACGCCGTTCAGGCAAAACATGACTGTCTTAAACATAATTTGACGTAACATCTTGCATGCTATGTGTGTATACTCATGTTTTGGACAAATAAAAAATTATCTCATCTTATCTTATCTTATCTTATCTATCATAAAGCTGTGTCGCTATCATATTTTTTTTCCATTACAGCCAAGAATTTGGCTAAACAACTTGCTCCTTTTGAGCAATGCAATGACTAAATTACCTATTCTGCCAATAATTTGGCAAATAAAAATGACATTGATCATCATTTAAATTAGAAATTAAGACAACAGAAGCAACCTCTTGCAAAAATGTAAGGATGGCAAATGAAAGTGTAAAAGTATTACATAGTATCAACCTGGTGCATCAAAACATTCAAGGGTTTTTGAACAAAGATTTAGAAGTAGATTTATTTCTTAACTGTAACAGTATAGATATTCTGTGTTTGACAGAATATTGGCTTAAAAGCCACCAGTTCATGTTTAATTTTAATCATCACCAGGTTGGTAGTTCGTTCAGCAGAGTAAATGCTATACATGGTGGCTCATTAATTTTAGTAAGTAACCTGTTACAATTTAAAGAACGTAAGGATATTGTGAGCCTCTCTGTTGAGCGGACAGTTGAAATAGCCTGTATAGAATTGGAGCGGTTTGTTGTATTAAGTGTGTACAGACCACCTTCAGGATTGTATGACTGCTTTGAAAAGGTAATGGATGAAGTATTACACAAGATTTGTAACTCGAACAAATCCATTATTGTTTGTGGTGATTTTAATGTTAATTTATTAGATAACTCAGGTTATAGTAGTAAAATAATAAGTTTATTTCAGTCGTACAATCTTGTAAACTTATTTATGGAGCCCACAAGAATAACCCCTAGTAGTGCCACATGCCTAGATAATATTTATACAGGTGTTGTACCGAGCCACAAAGAAATTATTAATTTATTAGATTCTGATCATTGCGGGCAACGGATTACCATTCAAAATCAAAATAAAAAAATGGGTAAAAAGGATATCATTGTTAACCCCAAAACTGCCTTTCGCCTAGAGGCCTTTAAAGTTAAACTTGAAAATAAATTACCAGTTTTGTCTGCAAATGCTGATCCTAATCATCTATATGATGATTTTTTTAAAGATGTATTGTAAACAATTTGATTCCACTTTTATTCCCAAGACTATTTCGATTAATAGTAACGTTTCAGTGATTGGGCTACCATTGGTATTCATAAAAGTAGAACACGACTTTATGAGCTGTACAATGAAAGGACTACTGTAAACACTGCTGAATTTAATTTATATGTTAGAAATTATTCCAAATTATTTAAAAAAGTATGTTGGATGGCCAAGTCGCGTTATTTGAGTTCTAAGATTAAAAACAGTAGTAATGTAATTAAAACGACTTGGAATATTATTAATAGTGAAACGGGAAAGTCTAGCAACCGAAATACTGACTACAGCCTGTCTATCAATGACAACATAATCACATCAGACTCGCAAGTCGCCGCGGCTTTTGCAAATTTCTTCGCAGATATTCCCGTTTCAACTACAAAATCACTAAACTCATCACCTTCTGTTGCTGAGTCTTTACTTAAGGAAAATGTTAATGTTTGTGATTCAGAATTCCATTTTGAACATATTAATTAGCTGTAGAGATATAATTAAAACCTTTCACACTTTAAATGTATAAAAGACTGCAGATCTGTGGGGTAATTCTGTAGAAGTTGCTAAGTCTATTATTGACATTGTAGCACCTACTTTAGCTCTTATATTTAATAATTGTATAGACTGTGGGGAGTTTCCTGACCTAATGAAGAATAGTAAAATAATACATAAATCAGGTAGTACATCAGACCCCACTAATTATAGACCTATTTCAGTACTACCTACCTTTAGTAAAATTTTTGAGAAATTAATTTTAGAACAATTGCAAAGATTTTTTAATAAACATAATTTATTACATAGCAAACAGTTCGGTTTTACAAGGGGTCGTTCATCTACCGATGCCGGTGTTGAACTCTTAGGGCATATTTACAATGCATGGGAAAATAAATACGATGCCTTGGGCATCTTTTGTGATTTATCTAAAGATTCGATTGCGTGCTTCATGAAACTTTAATCAGGAAACTCCGCCACTACGGGATCCGGAACACCACTCTGGATCTTCTTATTTCATACTTGTGTAATAGGATTCAGTGTGTTGATGTAAACGGAAAAGATCTCCCGGATCCTTAGTATCAATGGGAGTCCCACAGGGCTCGATTCTTGGTCCTTTCTTGTTTCTTATTTATATTAATGACTTGCCTTACCTCATAAAGGATAATCATGATATAGTGTTGTTTGCGGATGACACTTCACTTTTGTTTAAATTTAAACGTCAGCAACTTGTTAATGACGATGTAAATAGCGCAATCTCAAAAGTAGTTCACTGGTTCAATGTTAATAATTTACTTCTTAATGAAAAAAAGACCAAATGCATTAAGTTTACGCTACCTCACGTTAAGCAGGTGAAAACTAATGTGTTGATAAAGGGCGAAGAATTGAATCCTGAAAATAGCACTGTATTCTTGGGCTTAACTTTGGATGCCAAGCTTCAGTGGGGCCCACATCTATATGTGGGCCCCACTGAAGCTTGGCATCCAAAGTTAAATTGTCTGTGTAGTGTAGTGTTAATTTGGCTATCCAAATTATCGAAAAAGCTAAGCTCTGCAGCATACGCTGTTAGAAAAATTCGTAATTTAACTGATATAGAGACAGCCCGCTTAGTGTACTTTAGCTATTTTCATAGAGTAATGTCGTATGGTATTCTATTGTGGGGAAATGCCGCCGACATTCAGACTATTTTTGTCTTGCAGAAAAGAGCTCAGAGATAAATTAAAGGAGATTAATGTAATGACTGTGCCTTCACAGTATATTTATGAAAATCTTTTATATGCCCATAAAAATATTAAATTGTTTAAAAAATAGAGTGATATCCATAGTCTAAATACTGGGAACAAACACAAATTTGTTGTACCATCAACAAGGCTCAAGAAAATAGGTGGGTCATTCAGATGTCAATGTATACGCTTTTATAATAAACTTCCAAGCCATAAGTTGAAGATCTAAGTCTCAATAAATTTAAATCATTCATTAAACGTAAGTTGTGCCTGAAAGCCTTTTATACCGTTAAAGATTATATTGAGGACAAAAAGCTTGGGATTGACCTGCTCCAATTTTGTATACAGTTTTTTTTTTTATATTTTTGTTGACATTCGATTATTGTCATATACACTTTGACATTTGATTATAATATACACTTTGACATGAATATTTACTTTGAGAAGTATTATATTATTTTGCTTTAATTATTGTGTATGTGAGGACTATGTGGTATTTTTGTTTTTGTGTTTCATTTCTTTCTCAGTTCATTTTTAAAGTTAATCTGGCAGTTTGAGTACTTTATGTGGCCTACCCTATTGTCCTTTCTTTGGTATTGTTCGTCAAATCGTTGAGCTCCTCAAGTTCTGAGTTGAGCCGTATGATTACTGATACATGCGTGCACTGAATGGACAGGTCCACTCAATCTGTTTGGTTTCTTTCCTCAAAAGACCATTTCAGACACCAATCCACATGGTTTTCACATGATCTGACCAAGATTATGTCTGGACTTTAAAAGAGACTGTGACCTCTGAGTTTGTTTCGGCCTTTCTTCTCAGAGTAGTCAGTTAGGAAACGCCGACCTCACCTAGTTTAAAAAATATGATTGACGTGTAAAAGTGTTTGTACAAACCTACTTACAGAAATAAAATCATTTATCATTTATCACTGTATTTTTTTTTTTTTGAGATTGGCAAATCATCAAATAACTTCTCCCGCTCTGGCTGGAGCAGGAGGGAGTGTCAGACTTTTACAGACTAAAACTCACCCGTGTTCCCTCAGTATCCTGTGTGCCAAGGGCGGCGGTATCTCTTTCGAACAGCCCGCACCCCTGGCAGGCATCAGCCCTTGCGGGCCCCATCACTTTGTGCTGACATCTCATAGAGGCGCGCGTGGAACACAACGCGCCGTCGACCTGGGCCTGGTCCTTACCGGACAGCGAGCTACCCCTTACTCGCCGTCCACCAAGCCCACAACTACACGGTGGCCGGGAACTGAACTGTACTTACGCTTCTTTTTCATTCATCCACATCATCTTCATGTTTTAGTATCCTTTTACGACTTGCTTACATTATTTATATTTCACACTTTGTTTTCTGTATTAATACTCTGCGAATCGGTCTTAACCGATTCGTCTATTTATAATTACTTACCTGATAATACATTAGAATTTTCCATCTTTTTAACCGACTTCCAAAAAAGGAGGAAGTTATACGTTCCACTGTATGTATTTTTTTTGAAGTGAAAACTTCTTTAGCGGCGCTGTACACTTTTTTTTGTAATGGGTAAAAATGTTAAACTCGCGTCAGGACACGTGACCTGATTGAAAATTCGTAAGTCGGATGGAGAGTAGACAGCCGGCGCGGCGTAGGAGAGGAAGTATCCCCCTCTCTCTACGGCGCGGCGAAAATGTATGCCTGCGCCTGCTGTTTCGTTTAAGCGGTGCAGGGCGCTTGCGGGAATGTTCGTGTGTGTTTATGTTACAGCGTGCCACGCGCATCCACGGATGGTGACAGCTGATGGCTTGACTTTTCTGAGAGATAAACTTTCTTAATGTAATTTAAATTGTCATGTTTGTGTATGATAGCGCAATAAATAAATATTTTATTCTACCACATAAATTATAGTACTTTTATACTGATAATTAAAGCAATTCGTGCAAAATTATTCCCTAACCATTCCAAAATATTGGGCACGCCACGATTGCGGCGGTAAGTCCCCTCTTTGAGGAGTGGTTTGAGAGGCGGCATGGCGTCCTCACCTTCCGCCTGACGCAGGTCCTCACCGGACACGGTTGTTTCGGGAGGTTCCTGTTTCGGATAGGGTGGGAGGAAACGCCCGGGTGTTTCCACTGCGAAGATCGCCCTGAGGACACGGTGGAGCACACGATCAAAATCAAAATCAAAATCAAAAGTCATTTATTCAAACTAGGCTGGTGTCAGCACTTTTTGAACGTCAAAAATTACAAAAGACAGTCCCCCAAAAACGCCCACCCTTCGACACTTCCTAGTGCTTTAGCTGGGAAGAAGAAGTGGCGCAACAAACTCCCCAGCAGCACAGCTGTCTGTTTTGTTAGAAGAACTTGATTTTATACAATGGTAGGTTACAGAATATCGAAATTGAAATTAGTTCTAGATATAATAGATCCATTATCGGGGTCGCTAGCTAGCTACATCTTGCAATTTAACTCATTATTAAAAATAAAAAACAATGAGTAGATTATGTCAACACTAAGTAAATTGAAATGAATTTATGTAGTCAAATAAAAAAAAAAACAAACAATTATGTTAATAAAGATATGACCTGTCAGTAGGCAAGGAAACTCTGGTGAAAGAACACAAACATTGTCTTGAGTTAATCACAGCGACCAACTATTCTTATCGTTTAAGTAGTCGTTGATAGAATAGTATGCCTTTGCGCAAAGGTTGGATTTTACTTTAGCTTTAAACGCATTAAAATTCAAATCTAGCACAGAAGAGGGAAGCTTGTTATAAAAGGCTATACCAAGACCAATAAATGAGTTATGAACCTTATGAAGCCGGTGAAAGGGAGCACGTAGTTTGTCCTTATTTCTAGTATTAATATTATGAAAATCACTGTTTTTAGTGTACAAGTGTATGTTTTGCCTTATATATAAGATGTTGGCCAAGATGAATTGCGATGCCACGGTGAGTATACCAATATCTTTAAAAAAATCTCTAAGAGAAACTCTAGCACCTAGTTGATAAATTGCTAACGGTGGCGGTCTGCCCTGCTTGGGCATCTCTCGCGTCCGGCCCTGGTGCAGGCCATGGTACGGAGCGAGAGGGCATGGGGAGCCGTCACCTCCTTCAGCGAAGCAGTGATGCTCGTGAAGAGGGAGGCGGCGCACGTGAGGGAGAGGCAGCATAATGCGCCCTCGCGACCCTAGCCGCCGCAGGATACGGAGACGCCCTGGGCGTCGGGAATCTCAGGCCGATTTTCGGCCACCGTAGGCATGGGCTTGCGGACGGCGAGTAATGGGTAGCTCGCTGTCCGGTAAGGACCAAGCCCAATTCGACGGCGCGTTGTGTTCCACGCGCGCCTCAAAGAGATGTCAGCACAAAAAATGATGGGGCCCGCAAGGGCCGATGCCTGCCAGGGGTGCGGGTTTGTTCGAAAGAGACACCACAGCCCCTGGCTTAAGGGCTACTGAAGGAACACGGGTGGGTTTTAGTCAGTAAAAGGCTGACACGCCCTCCTGCTCCACCCAGAGCGGGAGAAGTTATTTGATGATTTCCCACCCAAAAAAAAAAAACCATTCCAAAATATCAAACATGCACCACGTTAATATTCAAGTTTTCACTTCTGCCGGCACTCCCGGAGTGCAACCCGTCGTTTTTTTTTATTATGTGTGTTATTCGATTTCTCCCCCATTTGAGGATCGATTCCCAAAATTCTTTTTTTATTTGAAAGAGTATACTCCTGAGGTGGTCCGAATGGTACCAAGTCAGGATCCGATGTTGGAATCCCAGGAAAATCGAGGGCAACCCTCAAATTTTGGAGGCATTAACGTATGTTTTTCATTTATTTTCTAAAGCTATTGATTTGCATATGGTCATCATCATCTCATGACGCTCAGCTGATGAAGGAATGTACAACTCTTTAACGGTTAGGAGTTAGGTGGAGGTTTGGGCATGATCTTCGTCATAAGACCGATTTGAAAAAATCTTTTTTTGTTCGAAAGGGGTTTATTTCGAAATGTTCCCATTTTAATTTCATATAGATCGGATGATGCATTTCGGAGACAGACAACGGAACTCGTCGAAAAATTACAGCAATTTAACCGAGGTTGCCGCTATAGCATAAATATGCATTGTTTTGTCCCCAAGGATGATGAAATTTCGAATTGGTGTGGGATAGGTAGGTACTATAACTAAAAGGTGAAAAAAAAACAACCGACTTCCAAAAAACACTAGAAATTGAAAAATAACTTTAATTACGGATCGCGGTGACTTTGGATATGTATTTTATTAAGTTCTTGTCACCGCCTTCCGAAATTAAAGTTTTTTTTTTTTTTTGAAAAGCCTTTTTACTTAGTAATATTCCTTTATTCATTGTCTATCCTTATTAACTATATTTTTAAATATTTTTATGAAAGTAAATTAACAAAAACATTTAAAAATATAAAAATAGTGGTCCGCCGGTATCGGGAGCAGGGTCCAAGCTACCGGTGATTAGGGCTCCAGAGACAGGAACCTCCTCACGATGCGAGCCGTATCGAGGAGTACTGCCTTCTGAATCAGGCCTTTGATCCAACTGCCTAACGAGAGCCTCGAGAGATGTTGATCGAGGCTTTCGGCCATCAGTCCATTGGCTGATACGACTATCGGTACAATAACAGCCGAGTTCACATTCCACATGTCGACAACCTCGTGTGCTAAGTCGAGATATTTAATTTGTCATGCGGAATGGTAATATCGACTATTATTGTGCGGCGCGCTAACCGGTCTGTCGCCACTATATCAGGCTTATTGGCTACAATAGTCCTGTCAGTAATGATAGATCGGTCCCAGTACAACGTGACATGGTCATTTTCGAGAACTGGGTCGGGCACATACCTGTAATATGGTACTTCAGAATCCACAAGTTTATATTGCAAAGCAAGTTGCTGGTGGATAATCCTGGCTACTTGGTTATGCCTGTGCAAGTACCCGCCGTTAGCTAGACGAGAACAACCGGAGATAATATGCCTGATGGACTCACCCGGACGGTGACATGCCCGACACACGTCAACCGTCCCGTCCTTCATAATATGTCCCCGGTAGTTAATCGTCATGATAACTTCGTCCATAACTGCACAGACGAAACCTTCAGTTTCCCCGAAAAGGTCACCGAAACGTACCCGCGAAACGGACGCTGAGAAATCTACACCGGGCTCGTGAAGAGCCCGATAGAAGCGCCCGTGAAGCTCCTTGTTTCGCCATATTTCCTTGCGTTCATCGATAGTAAGTATTACAGGTTTGCGCCAGTTCTCTTTAGCCATGGACAGTGGGGTGAGTTCCTTGTCCACCGCGACCACATCACGGTGCATACCCACTTCGGCTTTTATAAAATGTTCCCTGAGACTGCACAGCTCGCGGTTGTGGAGGGTCTTGGCATTCAGAAAGCCTCGACCCCCGCACTTCCGCGGGATGTACAGTCTCATCACCGATGATCGTGGGTGATGCATTCGGTTTGCAGTCAGCAATGTACGGACCCGTCGATCCAAGGCGTCGAGTTCAGTCTGAGTCCATTTGACTATGCCGAAAGAGTACATCAAAACTGGCATGACCCAACCGTTGAAGGCGCGCACTTTGTTTCCGCCTGAAAGAAGACTGATTAATACCTTCTTCAGGCGACCAAAGAAGCGCTCCGTCAACGATTGCTTCATGTCAGCAGTGTTGATGCCTAACGCTTCCGACATCCCCAAATACTTATAGCTTTCGGATGAAGAGAGGGATCTGAGGTTTATGGAATCCGAGAGTTGAACTCCCTCGGATTCCATAATCTCACCTCTCTTTACATGCATGACTGCACATTTGTCCACACCAAATTCCATTCTGATGGCGCTACTAAAAGTTTCAGTTACTTTCAGTAGCTCCATCAGTTGCAATTTGTTGGGGGCAAAGAGTTTAAGGTTATCCATGTATAGGAGGTGAGATATAACCTCACCACCTCTCCTCAGTCGATAGCCTAGACATGAATCCTCCAGCAGTGTGCTTAGAAGATTCAGGGCTAAGCAAAACCAAAGTGGACTCAAGCTGTCGCCCTGGAATATTCCCCGTTTGATTCATACAGGCTCATCATTCCTCTGGATCTGTGGACGCCCCGGATAGCGAAGGACTGTCCTCCATTGCCCCATGCACGACTCAAGGAAGGTACGTAGAGTTGCATCAATCTTGTACAACTCCAGCACTTTCATGAGCCATGCATGTGGCACTGAGTCGTAGGCCTTCTTGTAGTCTATCCAGCATGTCGACAGATCTTTGCGGAATCGACGAACCTGTTGGCTTATGGCCATGTCGATGAGGAGTAGCTCCTTAGTACCGCGGGACCCGTTCCTACATCCATTTTGAGAGTAAGACATAATCGAGTTGTTTTCAATGTGTGTATTAATTTTTGCTCTCAAAATGGATGTAAGAAGTTTATAAACCGTCGACAAACATGTGATCGGTCTAAAATTTTTGGGTTCCGCGGGACTACCTGATTTATGGAGCAGATGGGTAACGCCTGTTGTTAGAAACTGCGGTAGCGACCCAGTCTCTAAGGATGACTGGAATTGAGATGCCAGGCGACTGTGTGAACTAGTGAGCCATTTTAGCCAAAAATTATGCAGCCCGTCCGGTCCCGGTGATTTCCAATTCGGTAACGGACGGACTGCTTTGGCTACGTCTTATGATGTAATGGACACCGGTTCCATTTCTAGTGTTGGTTCACACAATCGCTCGACATCCTGCATCCAGTCTGCCTCAACGTGACAGACATCGAAACGAACCGAATAACAAAATGAGTCACTCGTAATAAGCTACAGGATATCGTACGCGAGGCGGACCGTGGAGCGGCGGCGAGCAGGCATCGCGCCATGAGAACCGATTCATAAGCGACTAGTGAATTGCGCTATATCTGTAGGTATTATGACGTTTAATTTTACGAGGCAGAGCGCAGATACGCGCCGTGACGACTATTTAGTATTGTGACGAAAGCGCGTGAGCGCAAAATAACTTCGTTTATATCTATATATTATACGAGTACTAACAGGCTCTCGGCATGCGCGCGGTGCGGCATGTAGCTGCGGGGTACGGGATGAAACTTGTTCCTATGCATAATCAGCCTATAATTTTTGGCACTACTAGGACACAAGGAATCCTCCACGCAGGCTCAGTGCAGGTGGGTAGATGTCACTGTCTTCGAATTTTTGGTTATAGGATAAGTCCAGTTTGCTCACGACGTTTTCCTTCACTGTTTTGAGAGCTGTGGTGATGAAATAATTTACGAACGGTTCAAACCCACGACCTACAACTCGTAAGTCGCGGCCGATACCACTGGGCCACCTGTGTTCCTATGGTCTGGCGCAAATTAACAATCTATAGTGACACAATAGTACACGATATCGTAGAAAATACTCTGGTTTGTAAGCTGTTGACTGTGTATGGAGGTATTCACTGTCGGGTGTCGTCAAACAAGCGAAATTAGTTTTCTCTCAAAAAGGGCTGTTGCTGAGAGGATCACAGTACATAGTGCTCAGGCGCAGGCAACCCGCGGTTGTCCACTCAACGCAACATAACGTTGAATCTGTGATGAGGACAGCAATCTCTTGGATTGACTAATATTTCATCATTGAACATGGTAAACTTAACATCACGCCCGTAATCCCCGAAGGTTTAGGCAGAGGTGTACCTACCTGTACACGCAAATTTTGCCAGTTATGTTTAAAATGAACCTCACGAAGCGAAGCTCTAAATCTTTCTTGTTTCACTATGGAACCACCGCTACAGTTACGAGTACTATACCGTGTATAAGCTTCGGTCAGGAAGTATCCTTCGGTATTCGTCATGGAAGCTGTTTAAAGTCACGGATTTTGTTAAATAAGATTATAACAACGTAAAGAATAGCCGCTGCACACTCAGCGCGATTTATTTAATATAATTGGTGACTTCTTGAATATTGGATGAGTTACGTTTTATGGTGTTTTAATAACATGTCAGGGCTTAGCGGCTGGGTCCACAAATCACGCGGCACGCGATGCTGCACTAATACATTGAAGACACGCCATTACATCGGTTTACGAGCTGCCTTTGAACTTGCCTCCGCGGATTATGCTGATAGGGGCAGAAGATTCAACTCAAAGTAACTCGGGATCACCCCTTACCACACTTGACGTGCACACTGAAAAGGAATAGGTATTTGGCTTCAAATTGTAGCCTCCACCAAAAGCATGAAAAACTACAAATTTGGACTCAATATTTCGTTTTTTAAACTATACCTTCTGCATGATGCAATGTGTGTGCAATGTGCATGCCACAGGTTGGTTCGATGTCGTCTCGCCGATCTTCTCAGCCGTTGAGCCGGTGACGTATGGCGGCGCTCGGGCACGGCGGGGGCTGCGCACGCGCACGCGATGCTACAGGGTACAATTACTATAAATCGTAATTAAGAGAGAAGTGCGCGTCCAATACGATTATTGTGACGTGACGACTATCCACACCGCCAGCGCTGGCTGGCACTCTAGCTGCTGAGTCTGCCGAGTCGCGGCATGTGACACACACCAAGCAAGCATTCGTACATGGACTTACGAACTATCACGTCACAATTTAAGATGTTAATATTATGAGGTGTGTAATAAAGCATCTAGTATTGCATTCGTTCGGTTAAAAGACACGGTTTATTCTACCGCCACTGAATCTTGATCTGTTTGTAGCAACTGCCGGTGGTCTACCATTAACTTATTTGCATCAATCCAGCCACTAGCTGGGGCAATTAGCAGCGTTAGTATTGTAGTAAGATTATACCGTTACTGAGTTTATGATCCAAATATATTCTTACGGACTTATCTAAACCGGGATTACCGGGATACATTAACATGATACTTACTATGTAATTTCGAGGAAACGAATGAATCGTTAGCAAAATAATGGACGATATATAAGCAGCAAATTATAAAATCGTGTTGAAACCTCTTTCTAATTCCGCACTTCCTTCATGGATAGCAATCTACATGTGATTAAGATCTGAAGATTGATAAAGCGATAAATGTCAAGGAAAGCCTCTTGACCTGCTTTGCTTCTTTAGCAGATATTACAAATATTGCAGTTTAGATCTTTATCAGTGCAATCAGTATTCAGCATCTTGTTTGAGATCGTAAGATAACTGCTTTCGTTTACAACAACAACAAAGGCTCGCGTTACCGCGCTTAATAATTGGTGTCAAATAATTGTGACGCACATAACTGCTCATCATCAATAACCCTCCATCACGTACACGTCAGTGTGCTGTGTGTTGTGCGTGGCGTACTGTTGGTGTCCCCAGTGTTACCGACTGAATGATGACGGATGACTTACCAACAGCCACTCGCAGCCCGTAACGTTAGACGTTTGACTCACAGACATACTGACGCTCATTACGCATTCATGTACTATCGTTAACGATGGGTTCCCTCTAACGTTTATGTACAGCAGACCTATGCCAAATAGTGTCCGATTTTAAGCTAACATAGCTACTACCAGCGATCGACAAAAACTAGTGAAAAACGAACTGTCGCGACTCTCAATTCTAGCTTCTACTCGCAGGCTTGCTGACTCTTGAGAGAAGACCTCATCGTTCGTCACTTTTGTAGGCCTTCTGTACCTTTCTAGCAAGCGTGTGATAAGGCGCCGTCAATTGGTCCCCTATTAACTGATCGTCGACAACATGACCGTTTGTGAATAATATCTGTAATTTTTACAATTTGTTGGGACCCAGAGCTGCGGACAGGTCGCGTGTAGATGGTGGATGGGCAATAATTCGGTACTAATTACGCGCATGCCTGCGCCATGTCGCGTCGTTTGTCTTCCGATAAGCAGCGCGTGTGAAGCGTTCAATTGTAGAGATCACTCACGGTGACTAATGTGCAGCATTAGTGGACTAAGCATGCATGTAAATGATGATGTGATCCAATGTACACATACGACTATACGACCCATCTTATTACAACAGTCGTAGAGATTTGAAATAACTGATCATCGAAGGAACCACCACTACCATACGGAAATATTAATGGTATTAGGTGTAAATGACAATGTTTTTTTTTTCTATTACATCACGTATGTCATAACAAATGGAGTCAATTAGTAAATGGTAAAGGAAGACTACCATGCTGATTGTGTTATGTAAAAGATTTTGCAAAATCTTTCAGTCCCACTACGTCGTGGATTGGAATACCCGGCGCATAGCTAAGTACCTAGTACCTGTAATATTGGGAGGGCACCGCGGTGACCGTGCCCGACCTGGGCCTAGAGACAAAATACATTTCTGTTAGCGTTCACGCCAAACGCTACGCCAAAATGTATGGGAATGACATTACCTGCGGAAAGAACACGACGTAACCTTTCCGCAGGTAATGTCATTCCCATACATTTTGGCGTAGCGTTTGGCGTGAACGCTAACAGTAATGTGTTTTGTCTAGGCCTGCTGTGCGTAGTACTGCCGCGCCGTTAGTCGCACCGTATCGGATCGCATGGCGACCCCTGCAGCCGCACGCACGTAATGTGACACAGCGTGCGTGACTCCTGCCTCTAAACACTCAGGTCTACCGTTACCACTAGTTGTCACTCGTCACTACTATTGCGTGGTCTTAGAGTCAGAGTCGCGGTTCTCTCAGGGCTCGCGGGGCTGTCAGTCAAGGCTGCGAATCGCAGTCATCCTATTATGAAGCTATGGTCCTAGGTTACCATTTGTAGCCTCGAGTCTTAACTCGGGTCATAACAGCTATGTGAACATAATCCAGCATTGCACATGTAAGCTATCACGCTATCACGCCCTTTATACTAGGAGGCTTTTATTTTGGTATTATGCTTTGTTTACATTTATATTTTTTGTGCTGGATTAATGTTTTCATTTTATTTGTTGGCATAATGGCATGGTTAGCTGACATATGACTAATTATTTCATTGAAGTTCTGTGTCTCGTAATGTTGATTACTTTGCCTACCTATGTATACATACAATCAAGTCTATGTAACTAAATAGACAGCTTTGCTACTGCTGGGGAGTTTGTTGCGCCACTTCTTCCCAGCTAAAGCACTAGGAAGTGGTGAAGGGTGGGCGGTTTGTGGGACTGTCGTATGTAATTATGACGTTCGAAAAGTGCTGATTCTCAGCCTAATTTGAATAAATGACTTTTGTTTTTATGACGAAGATGCTTTCAATACTCCTCTGCCTAGCCTTTTCCCAACTACATATGTTGGGATCAGCTTCCAGTCTAACCGGATGCAGCTGAATACCAGTAGGTACTCTACATGGAGCAACTGTCTATTTGACCTTCACAACAGATTTACCACCGCTATAACCAGGACGCTTTGAATAATGGCTCAAACCGCATCAGTATGGTGAATATTCGTAGAAGAAGGCACATGAGCTTACTGAAACAGTAGGTTACGTTGCATTCGTGCTACAGGCTATATTAAACTTGCTAACAACGACTCGTGCTTCATCATTGCGGAGCCTGGGTACTCGCAGAAGTTCATTAGCTTTGCAATAAATAGGCACATCATTTTTAATGAGGACTATAAATCACGCAGAAACTAATAACCATGCCAGTAATTACTAGAAGAAAAAATATATAAATAAGTTTTCTGCAGAAACCCTTCGTTTTGCAAGAAACCGACGCGACCTGCGCTCGCACTGCTGCCGTAAGCGATTGTGCAAGCGACGCAACATCGCCAGACAAATGATGCGGAGCGGGGCGCGCGCATCAATCTGACATGAGCACGCAAAGTTATTGATGGTGTGCGAGAGCCGCGCGGACGTTCACAAATCACGGATGGACACCCGCGCCTTTAGCCGCCGCTAATCTAATTCATTAGGCGGATCACACACTACAACGTACCACGCGACGGACCGCAGATAATGCGCCCGCGCGCGTTATTTTCAAATACAAATACAATAAAAACGCACTTCCGCGCGGTGAATTTGGTTCCTTCCGTTCCAACGTGGTGCGTTGAATTGTGTGATCCGCCTTAGTTTAATTAAGTTAATGCAGCGCGCACGCAGCACGACGCCGCACGCAGCCGCACGACGCCGCACGCAGCCGCACGACGCCGCGCCGTGCCGAGCCGCTACTCGCCTAGATAAATCGCCCCGATCTAGGAAAGAAACGCTGTAATAAATCTTATTGCGAATTGCGCTTGATTTCTCCGGAGTGGAATGATATAATTATAATTACATGATTGCGCCGCGGCCGGTTGGCAACCGCCGCCGCGCCCATGCCCCGCCGCCACGCCGGTCCGATCCGGTGAGAGGGGGAGGGGGCACATTCTCCTGGATCATTCTTTTTGTGGGCAATTTACAATGACATATATGTAATTATATAGAATATGTAACGCTCTCGATGGTCGCTCTCTGTATGCCCATGCTTCGTATTGCTGTTTTTTTTTCCGTTCAGAATTAAATCCGTGGCATTAGACGGGCTCGCGGGGGGCGGAGGTGGCGGAGTCTACCGACCAGCGAGTTTATTAACTTTTAAACAAGGTAATTAGCCTCAAAACTGACAAGTTTATAGCTTGGAAACATAATTTAAACAAAAACATACAGTAATTAGAAAATAATAAACTCGTTTTTAAAAGACATTAGGTAGGTACTCACAAGGAAGATAATATTTTCAATTCGGCATCATTGCAGAGACTTTCATTTGTCGGTCAGATGTTGGAGTAACGGCACCGGAACAAGCGATGAAGTTGTACTTGCAAGAGATGTGCGTCGCAGTATTAGCCCCCGCTGCGCGCGCCGCCTAGTCCAGTCATCTAAGGCCAAATTAGGTGAATATCTTGGAAAATCGACATACCCAGTACCTATATTGCCACGTAAAAACTTGTATTTTGGCATCGTAAAACTGTTCTCAAAATTCACGTATAGGTAATCGGATGGTCGCAAGTTTTAAAGTCAGGGGTCAAAGGTCACAAAAATCGATTCTTTTTTTTTTTTCATTTTTTGCAAATATCTCGTATTCTATGGGTTTTACGCTATTTGAATTCATTAACATTTTGTAGAAAATTTAATTCTCTATAACTTTTGAATCTAACATTTTTCCATACCTTGAACTGTTTTCGAGATAGAGGGCGGAGAGCGCGCGGTTAGAGAATCATGTGAGGTCAACTGGGTATGTCGTTGTCGATTTTCCGAAGTGAACCCCCTATAATGACTGGACAAGCCCGGCAGTGGTCGCCATGAGAACGGACGTGCAGGACACAGGCACCACGCAGGCGTAGGTCACTCACTCCGCGGTCATTAGTATTAGCTGTTTATTACGAACGGTGTCAGAGTATCAACGCGCTGAGAGGCGGACACGGACGCTGTCGACGCCTTATCTTCAAATAAATATCTCAAATTGTCAGCCAACAAATTTGAAAGTCCTGTTCGGGCTCACACAAAGATAATCTCTAAATTATGATCGGGCGCGGGCGCATCTATCTTTAATTAACATCGCATGCGCGCGGTCGAGCAGGCGCGGGTCTGAGCGCGCTGGACTGATCGATAGGTGCGCAAGCACCGATGTTTTTTGTTGCTACAAAATAGGAAAGTGTCTGCAGAAAATGCACTTATTTGGCAAAATGTCTAACAATCAGTCAGTAGGGAACTGACCCTGGAGAGGTTTTTTTCTTTTTTTTTTTTGGGTAGGAAATCATCAAATAACTTCTCCCGCTCTGGGTGGAGCAGGAGGGCGTGTCAGACTTCTACTGACTAAAACCCACCCGTGTTCCTTCAGTAGCCCGTATGCCAGGGGCTGTGGTATCTCTTTCAAACAAACCCACACCCCTGACAGGCATCGGCCCTTGCGGGCCCCATCATTTTTTTTTTTGTGCTGACATCTCTTTGAGGCGCGCGTGGAATACAACGCGCCGTCGACTTGGGCTTGGTCCTTACCGGACAGCGAGCTACCCATTACTCGCCGTCCGCAAGCCCATGCCTACGGTGGCCGGAAATCGGCCTGGGATTCCCGACGCCCAGGGCGTCTCCGTATCCTGCGGCGGCTGGGGTCACAAGGGCGCATATGCTGCCTCTCCCTCACGTGCGCCGCCTCCCTCTTCGCGAGCATTACTGCTTCGCTGAAGGAGGTGACGGCTCTCCATGCCCTCACCCAGGAGAGGTTACAATCATTTCAGAAATCTGAGGTGAAGATGAATAACTGCGATTACTTGACACCTTTTTGTGCGGAGGGCTATGCAGCGGTTCTTCTGCTCGCGACGTCTTAGGGTATACTCTAATTGACAGCAACGATTAGGAGCATCACTTAATCGAAATCTTAAACGACATGTACGTCTCGCGGACAGGCTCAACTGGCCTTACCATATGTGTCCCAGGCACTGCCCCTTGTGCCGTCCTTATAGTTTTATTGCAAATGATTGTTTAATCAATTCTAACTGGGTGCTGCTATTAATAGCCTGTTCATCGCATGATCATTTGAAATAAATACCACAGTAGATACCTATTAAAGAACTATGACGTTGTAAAGAGTGTTTTTTTTTTCCCCAACACGTGCTGCTACATAAAATGACCCCAGCTTTCGTTTCGTGTAAACAAAAAGGGATGACATACATAAGTACATTAAGCTTACCATGTGATACATTCAATGCGACATCATTATGAATGTCCATTGATGAGACATTCAGAATTAACATCGGTTTCGGAGTTGTGCAAGTGCACACGTAACGCAGGGGCCCACTGGGGGCCAGCGTAGGGGCCTATTGTCCAGCGGGGGCCGCGGGCGAGACAGGCAAGGTTAATTTTGAATTAATTGTGAACAAATCCGTGATTAGTGCAGCCAGGGTCGCCGTCATTATAAGGGGCGAGATGTAAAGTTTTAAAAGTGACGCTATTGTTTGATGGATTTACTAACAGAAGCGTGTTTTTATTACAAACTCCAATAATTTACAACGAAATCGATTCATTCATAATTCAATTGTTTTGTTACAAAGACATTACTGTTAAATGATTGTTGCATTTTTTTCTTTGTTTAAATTGAAGCCATCTCTTACCATCACTATAAAATCAATTAAGTAGGTACACACAGTGGAAGCACATCCTCTTACATACTCACTCCAATTACAGTTACAACTACACTTGTAACTACCTACTTGCAACTTGTAACAATTCTACCATACGCATAGGTACACAATTAAATATTTACTAGTTTACTTAATTAACCGACTTCTTAAAAAGGTGGAGGTTATAAATATGTTCCACTGTATGTATGTTCCCCGATTTCTCCCTCATTTGTGAACCTATTCTCAAAATTCTTATTTTATTTGATGGAGTATACTCCTGAGTTGGTCCCATTGGAACCAAATCAGGATCTGATGATGGAATCCCAGGGAAATCGAGGGCAACTCTCAAATTTTATAGGAACTAACATTGTTTTTCATATATTGTCTGAAGCTATTGAGACATTTGCGTATGGTCATCATCATCTCATGACGCTGAGCTGATGAAGGAAGGTACAACTCATTACCGGTTAGGAGTTAGGTGGAGGTTAGGAAATAACTCCGTCATTTAGACCGATTTGCAGAATTCTGTTTTTGTTCGAAAGGGGTTCATTTCGAAATGATCCCATTTAAATTTCATATAGATTTGATGACACGTTTCGGAGACAACCAACGGAACTCTTCAAAAAATGACAGCAAATTAACCGCGATTGCTGCTATCGCATAAATATGCATTGTTTTGACCCCAAGGATGATGAAATTTCGAATTGGTGTGGGGTAGGTATTGTAACTAAAAAGTGAAAAATAAAAACTTTTCCAAAAAAACAAAACAACCGACTTCCGAAAAAACACTAGAAAGTGAAAAATAACTTTAATTTCGTAAGTCGGTGACGGTGGATATATGTTTTACTAATTTCTTGTCAACGCCTTCCGAAATTAAAGTTATTTTACACTGGTTCACCCTTGTTTGATAGAACAACGTTTGATATAATATTACTAAATCGAACAACGTTTAAGAAAATCATCACTTTGTATAATATCGTTTGACAGAATTTTCAGTTCATCGAATATTTATTTGCTATAACAACATTTGCGCTAATGATCAAAAGGTATAATATTCATTTGATGTAATGTTCAGATGGTATAACCATGTATTTTATCGAATATTCAATTGGTGTAATGTAATGCAGAAAAAAAAACATTGTAAATATTTGAAAAATTATTTATTTTGGACAAGAAAACAGTTAAACTAATCTTAAATTACTTGCAATTGCTTTTAGTAAATCCAGTTCTGTATACGTTTCAAAATTGCGCAGTATAGTCTCAATATTGTCATTTTTTTAGTGCAAATCTTCTTCTGCTTTGCACTAGGTTCTCCATTTAAAATACACTGTATTTTTCCTTCAACTATATTAATTTCGGCAAGCAGTATAGTAGACAGTTCGTAAAATCCGGGGTTTCTTTTATCGACTATACTATTTAACCTGTGGTGCCACGCTTCCACATTATTTTGTGTGCGTGGCAATTTTAAATGGTTCAAATCTACATCTACGGCAACTAAGCGGTTAAAGTTTAGTATCGTTTGGCAGGAGGGGGGGAGTGAGAGTGGGGGAGGGAGATGGGGGACTGTCCCCGCATCTCCTTGGTACCACTCCCATGAAAAGGTAACTCACCGTTTCCGAGAAAAATGATTTTCTGTAACCTAACCTCAAAACACTTAAAAGTTGCCTAAAAGGCGTAGTCGGAGCCCCGCTTCGTGGGGCTCAAGGGTCTACAAAAAAAAACCCTAACCTAACCTCGCTCTTGCATCCTAAGTATTCCTAGTAACAGTTGTAACTGCCTTATATACACATACAATATGTAGGAGTAGAACACATTCACGCAACTCTAGGAGAAACGGAATTACGGAATGATCGAAATCGGATGACACTGACATTATTTTGACACAATGGGGCGTATTTTTTTAAATTTCCGTTCCGTTTTACGAATTTTGCACGATATTTTACGCAGCAGACAATATGTTGTGTCAGATTTGGTTGTCAATCACCCATTTTAACGTTCCGTTTTCGCTTTTATTCGATTTGAGGTTAGAAACTTACTTTGTAATCTTCTCGAAAAATATGCATTACCTTTTAATAAGAGTGGTAGCGTTATAATCGGGGACCCAAGCCCTACCAGTTTTAACCATTTTTACCCCCCAACTCCTGCCAAACGATACTAGACTCAAGCCCTTTATATAGAATCACACCTTAATATCGAGAAAGCCGTAATATTCACAGACTCTCTTAGCTGTCTACAAGCACTAGCAAAAAGTCCGTTTAAAAGTAAATTGCACTAACTAAATCATTATTAGTGTAGTGAAACATTAGTTTAAATAAAATTAGTGCATTTGAAAATTCGGCGAAATGAAATTAGTTCAAATGAAATTAGTTCAAATAAATAATTACGCTAAATAAAAATTTACCAATGAATTATTCGGTCAAATGAATAATTCTTCGAAATGACTTTATTGCAACTAAAATTCGATTTAGTAATATTATATCAAACGTTGTTCTATCAAACAAGGGTGAAACTTTTACACTTTCTAGTGTTTATCCGGAAGTCGGTTGTTTTTTTTTTTTTTTTTTTGGAAAAAGTTTTTGTTTTTCACTTTTTAGTTTTATTTTATCGTAACTCCCACGCAGCTGCGATAGTTTCGGGCTATGGGGCTATTGTGGACTTCGGACTATTGTCGTATATTGCAGATCACTACAGTTTATCTAAAACGACAACGCGCTGCACCCCCGCACTCATTATGTCATTCATTAATAGTTTGTGTTAATAGCGTGACCGCGGCTAAGCGCCCGTGAACTGATGTCATTTTCAATGAGGGACAACACGTGCGAATTCTTAGGATGCCGCTTGCAGGGGTTTTATTGTTATTTTAATTTATAAAATTGTTGAAACAGCGCTCTTGATTACAGATCAGAACCATGTGAGGTGTTTTATTGGATTATTACATTACTTATGTAGGTATTTGCTATCCTTTTCTTACAGACGGACTTGTTCTTGTTATCAAGTTGTAAGATTATCACGAAGAGTCAATAAGATATGTTGTGACTTTGTGAGTTCTGCTCTCCGCGCCTTGTAGGTACCAAGCGTAAGGAGTGTGCCGTTATGTGCGTCCGAGGAGCTTGTCACTTTATAGCCGTAATATCTTACACGGCTTAAATTATAGCCCCAATTACTGCGAGAGCGATGGCCGATGGTTCGATCGCGTCGATAATTAAATAGAAGTATCGACGCGTTGTCGTCAAATAGTCGGACGCAGTGATAGAGTGTGATCATCACGCGAGTGATGAAGTCGCGGACGGGGGCGGTCAATCCGACGATAGCGCATGATCGCTGCACTTGTCGTTAACTGACGACTGGCAATTGCGACTGCGACGCTAAGTGATGGTTTTGAATTAACATTTAAATTATTATATTAATACGGCATATTATTAGTTACTGAAATAAAAGTGTTATACTATATGGGACACATCCACGGGTAAATAAATAAATAATGGATCAGTAAAAACTAACAAAATAGTCTGTGTTAAGTATGCCTACTAAAACAAACACTAATTTCTTTCGTGAAATTATGTATTTATAATTAACGCCGCCATTTATAATTAATTAAATTTATTTCTGTTTTAAACTCTAGCTAGTGTTTCTTGACTCTATGAAAACTCTTCTTCTTTCACATACATAATTAGAACTAAAACGAACCAGCCCTTATCAATCGCCGGTTGCCTGATAAGTGATAACTGTATCATGTTATCTATCATCAGCCCTCGATAGCGACACGGCGCGACATGTCGCGCTAATTGAAACATGTACCGGGCGACACGGCGACACGGTGCGACGACGCATGCGACGGCGACGGATGACATCATCAGCTTTACAAAGCGACCTCTGGCGGCGGACAGCGCAGATCTATAAACGCACGCAATGAGGGAAACAAGCAAGTGTAGTGTAACGTGATGAGGAGGTTTGTTGTGTGCAGACAGAGCCATCGGTCTTTAGAGTCGGGACATTGTGATAGGGATTAAGGGTTAAGTAGGAACTTTAGTTTTTTTTTTTACATTTTACCTAACTGTAATTCGGTTTGGTATCCGGAGAAGGGTTTCCATTTCAGAAACAAACAGATTTACATTAACAATTTTAGAACAGGATCGTTCAAAGATGCAAAATAGTGACACTAAAATCCTGAAATGGTGTGGTATCTTTTTAAACGTTCAGTCTTCTAAAGTTCTCAATCGCCAAGAAATAATGCAGAGCAAAGTCGTGGTCCCGCAATAAGACTTAGGTAACAGAACACAGCAGTAAGTTCTCCAACAAGAGCTAAGCAACTAAGGTCCCTACTGGTATCAGTACCGATAGCGCGCCGATGGCACGCGGTGCTTGCGCGGGCGCAGCGGAAATACCTGATAGCGAGCAATTATGATGTAGCGGCTCCCGGGGGTTATCGCGACCTCGATGGAACACCACCTGCCCCCCACACCCCGACCATCAGAGAATGCCGCAGACATACTCAGCACACACAGAAGTATCAAATCTGACTAGTGACAATAGTTCAACCAACATGGACGAAACTGTTTGCCAGCACCTTGAGAGGTTTGCCGACTTGTTGTAACTTTAGGGCAAAAAAAGGTTTGAATAACTCATACTATGCTTTTCAAATCAACATAACCCACCCATTTATCCTTCAAACCAAAACTCCAAAAAGATTGTCTGGTGACACGGACTGAACGACACGGGTTTTCATTTGTACCTAAAGGTTGTCCTTTTATCTACAGACTTTGGTCTTCTGGTATCGTAGTACACCTTCTACTACGTACCTACATCATGATAGCAGTAATGGCCCCGCAGCCACGATAACTGCCCATTGATTCGGTAGAGTGCGCCCACGCACCTCTCTCCCCCGCAGGCCTTGCGGGCTAGAACAGTAGCCGGCCCATAGAGCTCATTGTGAGGCCAGATACAATATGCACCGATAACTTTATTACTTGACAAATGGATGTACTTAGTGCAACATTACCTACTTAGATTATCTTGAGCTCATACACGACCGAGGACAAGGTATTATGATTGTTTTGTTTGTATGAGGACGGATATTAGGTAGGCTGAGCTCTTTAGGCTGCACTGTTTGCTTTAAGAGCGCGTATAGCTACGGGTTCCTGGTCGCCACTGGAGACCAATTTGAATGGGTCTGACGTTACGGTGATGGCTGCGAGCCGAGTCAAATGCGGAATCCAATATGGTGGAGCTTTCGAAGTTTCCGATTTCAGCAGCATTGTGTGAAGCAGCGCGTGCACGCGACGGCCAATGGTGCGCGCGCGCAATGCTCCCGCCGCGCGATTGGTCGCCATTGTCTGGCCACCGATTGTAATCGATTTCGCGGTCAATTTGTTCCACGATCGGCGATAGCGACTATCTATGCAATTACGACGTCGCTACTTAATTGAGCTGCGCGTGAGCCGCCTGGCCAGCGCACAATACTCCCGAGAACAATGGACAGCTCCCAGACTAGATTACGATACACTTTTAACAAGATTAACTAATTTGTTTAACTAGGCAATCGTATCTAAGTATTAGGTTCGAGCTTCTTGAGCAAGGAAGGCAGTTATTTCTCAATAAACTAATTGAGTTTTTACTTATTCACTGCAGCGCATACACATTTTTAACAATCAATGTACCTAAAATGTTCAACTTTTACAGACGCGCACGGAGCATTCGCGAGTGATCGGAACGGAATGCTTCGGTGCGAAGGCGCGAGCGGGGCGTAGTGACCGCTCAAACAAATCAACGTCACGTGCGGATATCTCAACATAAATCATTGTTTTTTTTTTTTTCATACTAAACGAATTAAAGCTTCACAACACAATCTCATTATAAAGCAACGGTAAAAGTTTAACAAAATGATGTATTTTAAGCTTAAGATAATTTATTAATATCTCCTCCCTCCACGCGCGGGTCAGGGATGTCGTGTGAACACGCGCGCGCACTCCGTGCACCTTACCGCGTCACTATACGGTCCACAGCCCTGACTCTCACAGATAGTGCCTTGTGTTTGTTCAGGCAGCTAATCGAGTTGCATACACAACACAGTGGTTGCTCGTTACTGCGCATGCGTCCTCCTATCTGACTATAATGGGGTTTAATTAAAACAGTCAAAGCACAGACAGGCGTGCGCGTGCTCATTGTCCGCGGACGATTTAATTAGCGGCAGATCAGCGCGGGTTAATGAGCAATCCTGCGCTGAATGGCTGCGCGGGCGCACACAATGGCTGATTGATTGCGTGTGTACCGAGAGACACAGCGTGCATAATGCGTGATCAATGAACATGTTCGACTGTCCGAGATGAGCAATGAACGAGATGATCCGGAACTAATCGCGATGTGTGCTTATAGCTTCATCTCTTGACGAGTCTGAACGGACATTAATTTTGGTGTCTGACACTTTCCTATGCTGTCACAATAAAAACATTATGTACTTTCATAATAGATACTGTCGCATAGTCCATCGCGGGTACGATTGAGGCGTTTGATGATAATGTTTTTACTGATAAGATCACATCCGATCGCTGAGGTGATGGAGAAGTATACAAATGGATTACTTAATTCTTCACGTATCAATCCATGTGCCGACTGCCGATGGCAGTCTGCAGGCACGCCGGGTCGTCGTAATGAAGTGTGGTGCGCTGGTCGGTGGTGCGGCGAGTTTCATGGCGTTTCTATCACTCATCAACTTTTTGTCTCCGTGTCGTTGGTGGTCCGTCACAGCCGGTCACGTGGGCGGGATGTTCTGGCCATCTGATTGGTAAATAAGTAGACTTCTTCACGTGATGCCTTGCGTCACGGCGGCGACCGCGACTAATCGCACGACGGTTGCTGTCACAACAAGTCATTCGCGTCATTGATGTCAGCTCTGAATGGCGCTAATCAGCAAGGGCACAGTGGTTACACTATCGGAATCTGTTATATCATGTATGAGTACTTTATTGTTCACGGAAAGGTCACTTTTGTTGTAGCCCATATGGATTGGTTGTATTGACAAGAGAACTGTGTATAGTGAACGAGAGTGATGCAATCAATGTGGTTGAAATCACATCAAATTGGCTTGTACGCTTAGAAGTTTCCTGAATACAAAATACAATATGTATGAATACAAGGGTGAAGCAACCCCCCCAGTGGGTTCCCGCATTGTCGTTGCGGGGGGCTCAGTAGCCGTGGTCTCCCAGCCACGGTGAAGCAAAGAGGAAGCCCAAGGTGGGGCCACTCGTCAGGGCTTTTGCCTCAAAGCCGACGACGCAGCGGCAAAAAAGTAGATTGCGGTGAGGTGCACCGTAACTGAGGCGGGCCGCAATTAGGCATCGCGGCTGAGGGTTACAGGCTGCGGCGGAGGAGGAGTCCCGGTACTTCTGAGTAGTACTCTTCCCTTCCGTGGCCTGGACGGGGCTGCCACCGTTTGATGGCGGACGTGGTGGGGCCGCAGGAGGCAGGAGGAGGAGTATCGGTATAGCGTTAGCCGCTCTCCCTATCCCCTGCGGCCGAAAAGTAGCAGGCGGCGGTGCCACAAAAAAAAAATGCCCAGTTCGACGGCGCGTTGTGGTCCACGCGCGCCGTCAGAGTTGTCAGTAACAACTGATAGGGTCGGCAAGGGCCGATGCCTGCCTGGGGAGCGGGTTGTTCGAAAGAGATACCGTCGCCCCTGGCACACAGGAAACTGAAGGAACACGGGTGGGTTTTAGTCAGCAAAAGTTTGACACGCCCTGCAGCTCCACCCAGAGCAGCAGAAGTTATTTGCTGAAGTCCCACCCTAAAAAAGAAAAAAAGTGCGAAGCAAGCGGCTGCAGCATATACGCTATTCTGCATACTTAGTTTTAAAAAATGTTTACAAATTGGTGTGTATTTATAAAAATTGCTCTAAGGTCGCTAAAATTACTTTTTAAAGTACCACTGACAAAGTAATTTTAGTTTTAATTTTTATAAGTAACGTTACAACACTAACTTAAAGTTGATATTTATTTAAGTGGAAATAACACAATCTAAAATATTAAATATGGCACTCAAGTTCAACGATGATCGAGTAATTCGCATGACGTCATCCTCAAGCAACCAACAGGGAAACCGGCTGAAGCCCAGCTCAGATCAGATCTATCAAACGGATAACAGTATCTTACGGACGCAAACGTGTACACTTAATGAAGTGTCAAGAGATCAAACACTTGTTTTTTAACGCGAACACACGGTATAAGTGTTTACTAAACGCCGCTATTAGGTACTGCTTCGGATGAGCGTCGATTTTCCTGTACTGTCCTGTGTGTGTGTGCGGGGTCATCGACCGGCCGCTCATTAATGCGTGGTACATTTGCACAGTTCGGCGTGTGATTGTGGAGTGTGAATCAAGCCGGCGCGGCGGTGCGTATGTGCAGTGTAACGGTCCAGATGAACCGACAGCCGCAGGAGCGTCACGACTAGGGCTGCTAGAGATTGATCCCACTGATTCCACTTACGAAGAGGACCTACAAAGGAACAATAGATGGTTGGAACACACAGTCTTGCTGAACAAAAACATTCTAACTCCGGAGAAACCAACTGACTGATGGTATGATTGTAGGAGAATTTGTGACAGACAGCTACAGCCGTAGTGTTACGGTTGATGGGAAATAATTTTACAGTTAATTGTTTTAATAAAGGCAGGATATCCTTTACAGTGGTCTTTGAGATTATCCTTTTACTAGAGTCTGGCAGAATGACTTTGTTCACATATCTACCAATGCTAGTAGATAAGTGATGCATTACAGCTTTTTTTTAGATCGGTAGCCCTAGAGGTAGCTAGACTAATGTCCAATTTAGCGCTCGGTCGCTTCCTGCCGCAAGTAAATTAAACTTCAGATATCTTGTTTATGTACGAACGTATGCACTGCTCGCTAATCCACCTGAGGTACAATCTGCGCAGATTGGCATAGACCTCATCATCATCGCCCTACTTGCTGTAACTACTATTTTGATTTGCTGCCATTTCCCGGAATAATTTAGGTTGGCTCTCAGGATCTTTAACATTAAGCAAATGACGGATTTCGGAGGATTTAATCCTTACTGATTCCGGTTCCTACAATTTACACGGTAGTATTCTGAACAGCCCTTGTTGTCAATACGCTCTAGAGAAATACTTATAATTGAAGCTCGCTGTGTTCATTGAGTTTTTGCTTTCGAAAGAGTGACCTCTGCAATGACTACTACAGTGCCTGCTTCACATGTTTGAAGTAAAAAGCTTAATGACTGCGATGTCACGGGCCGGCTGGCTGCGGTGGCGAGCCCGGTGTGGATGTCCCCGCGGCGCTAATGAGCGCGCGCGCATGTCGCGGCGTGACGTCACGCCTGCACACGCGCACCCGCACCTAATTGTCACGAACCAAGGAAAAAACATCTTCCGCTCACCTCCTGGGGATCACGCCGAGCTGAGCACAATCACACGTAGTCACAAACACAGAGACACATGGTGACGAGTACGTTGCCATCAATTAGATAGTGGACGTCACGTCACGCTGCGTGGACATACGGCGTGATGACATTTACGTAGATAATGGAATTAAGCTAAAATCCAGTTAGTAGGATTCTTGTCTTGGTTCTGGAGCTCCTGAGTCTGGCTTGCACAGGCGAAGTCACATGCCACTGCAGAAGTTTATAACTTATCCCACAGCAGCAAGGTTGCCTGACTGATCGCCAATCCATTCTAGCCAATATAGCGAACTCAGCATTAGCTTCATTGATCAGTCGAAAGTGAAGTGATATTGTAACTGGTCAGACCAATTTCATTACTTGATAATAATATAATATAATAATCTTTATTGACACAAATTTTACATTCGTTTTTGTGAATTCCCTAGCTCCTGCGCTAGTGTACACTGTATTACAGGAGCTAGTGTCTTCCCCTAATTACAATGTTACTTATTATTTATGGCATCCAAAGATTACAAATCGAATCAAAAGTACTAGAAATGATAAAATTAAAAATTAAACGTAATCTAACATGCATAATTTAAGTATATAAAAAAGAGAGAAAAGTGTTTGTTGAAGTATGCAGGTGTCTGAATGTGTAGGGGTAATGGAAGTGGTGCATGTGTTTGTGAAGGGGGAGTATAAGTATGTGCATTGAGTGAGAGTGTGTGTGTGTGTGTGTATTGGGGAGTATGAGTGTGTGTATTGAGTGAGTGTGGGCGTGTGTGTGTATGTGTGTGTGTGTGTGTTGGGGAGTGAGAGTGTTACTCTTCATAACAACTTAATAAGGTTTTCTGTGGCATACCCACGGTATCAACTATATATCCGCAAAAGTTAACCTTTCTTCCCTAGAACTACTACTGCCAAGTGCCAACCAACAAACATTGTGATTTGATCCACAACAATAATTAAAACGAGTGCTCCCTACATGTGGAGCACGTGAACGAGTGTGTGGACGTCTTGTAGATCAGTGAACCGGCTGGGTGCGCGCGAGTAAGAGAAAGTGCGCCGTTTAATGTGTAATTGGGCGCAGTAACCACATCACATCGACTTAGGTAAAGTAGGCTCTGAGGCACAAGACGACAGAGGATAGCTTGATACAATACATTGCAATAATATTAAGTCTGTGAATATATGTGATAACAATCGATTTGTTATTGCCACTGCCAAGCACAAGCATAGCGTTGTGTATGGATAGTTTCTTCTCAAGATTCGTTAGGTGGTCCCGAGTCTGTTTGTGGAACTTTAAATGAAATTCATGATACAACAGTATTGTGCCCTCACTCGCTACCTCTCACCTCAGCGCCACCTCCACACCGGCGGCGCCGGCGTGCGCCCGCGCTCTAAACACTATTTCATTGTCACCGTGTGTCCGCACCTCACCGCACCGCACCGCACCGCATCCGTCCCTCTGACGCTCTCTTTATTTTAATTGCATTCAAACAAACCGACACCGACACTGTATTAGAATCTTCTCAAACAGGCTTGTAAGCAGTATGTAAGTACCTGTGGAAAGTATGTCGTAGCTAGAGGTACCCGTGTCCCTGCCTAACTCGTGTGGTCGTAGCCCGAGCGTGCGACAGATGCGGTGTTAATGACGCCGTTTGTGTAACGTTTTCGGCTCATTCCGGCCATTACGGAGTTTTTCTTAAACGCGGTACTTAGTAGGCAAATCACTGTTAGTTTTAATTTATTTGAGACAAGTTATTAAGTCGCGCCGCACTTATGTCGTTTGTGATGGTGTGCAGATAGCTGGAGATGTGTATCTGACGTACTGACGTGACACTGGTATTTAGTTCTACTATTACCACTCAAAGTGAAAACGGTTCGTTGCTTCATCATCATGAACTAAGGCGTCTCTAGTGTGACCCTGGCTGGATTGTTGCAGCAATTACTTGTTACAATCTGTTACTGGCAATCAAAATAGGTAATTAAATCCTTTTTATTTGTCTTTATTACGTCTCTTTTATATTTTTTCGAAGATCTGAGGGGAAATTTCCGTAACTTCAAGAACGTTCAGTCTGGATCTCAGTGTCAATCTGTCAAAAATGCCTCGATTTTTCATAATTTTTAATATTTTATTAATTTTCTAATTACGAGAATTGGCTTTCTGGTCTTTTTCTTTTGAGGCAAATAACAATGTTATTTCATACTGACTCCCACAATATTGTACATACGTTAGCCCTAACTTTATTTAATTAATTCCTGAGGCGAGATGTTCCACGAGATCTATACAAACTTACAAAGACTTTAATTAACAGCATGACTGGAGAGTTAGCTGAACGAGCGCCGAGCGCCAAGTGGTCGGGCTGGAGAGGTGTCGTCATGCTTTTTATGTTGACACAAAAACGTTAACTCAATGAATAGACCATTATCTAGGTACAGTTTTTGTAGATATCTTATGAAATGAATGAAGAATAAAATTAAGTTCTGAAAATCTTGTGGCATCGTGTCATGAATGAAAATAGAAAGAAAAATAAACATTCTCAGTGGTGGCAGCACATTTAAGGATTGTATTGGACTGTCGAATGTATTGCGGTAGGAGGAACTAAGACACTGTCCTATAGTTCTGCACTGGTACCTGAGAGTTCACAGGTTTTCAGGGCTACAGTCTCGTGACCATGTATCTAGTGTTATTAGAGCAGCTTCACAACCACAGAGTAATCCCAAGCAGCATTGCAAGCTATGTACAAGCTGTATTTAAGTTCGTTTTTATACTATAAGCTGTATTTCAGGCTGTATATAGGTTGTATAACCGCTTATACAGACCTTATAAGTAAAAAGGGGTAAATATCTTGTAAAGAAAAGAGTTCTAAATAGGTTTTTAACGACTTCAAAAAAAGGAGGAGGTTATATGTTCCAGCGAACGTATTTTTTTTATTTTTATGTATGTCCCGCGATTTCTCCCTCATTTGTGGACCGATTCTCAAAATTCTTTTTTATTTGAAAGAATATACTCCTGAGGTAGTTCCATTGGCACCAAATCAGGATCTGATGATGGAATCCTAGGGAAATCGAGGACTACTCTCAAAATTTGTAGGTATTAACAATGTTTTTCATATGTTTTCTAAAGCTATTGAGATATTTGCGTATGGTTATATCATCTCATGACGCTGAGCTGATGAAGGAAGGTACAACTCTTTAACGGTTAGGAGTTAGGTAGAGGTTCGGGCATAACTCCGTCATATATAGACCGATTTGCATTTTTTTTTTTTAGGTAGTAGTTTATTCCGAAATGGTCCCATTTGAATTTCATATAGATCTGATGATGCGTTTCGGAGACAGACAACGGAACTCTTTGAAAAAAGACAGAAAATTAACCGCGATTGCTGCTATCGCATAGATTTTGCTTTGACCCCAAGAATGATGAAATTTCGAATTGGTGTGGGGTAGGTACCATAACTAAAAAGTGAAAAATAAAAACTTTTTTTGAAAAAAGTTTTTTGAAAAGAATCACAGAATAATAAATTTTCAACGAACAGATTTTCAATGTAATAGAAACGTGAATGGCGACATTGTTATTTTTAATATTTATTAGTGAGTAAAAGAAATCTTGGACTTAGATATCTGAAGGTGATAACTGCAAGTGCGGATTCAAATTTATTATGAACCTGTTTATGTTATCCGGCAAAATATTCAAGCACTAGCAAAATAATCGACCTGGCATAAAGAAAACATACTGTTAATACGGTAAGTAAATGTTTATTTTTTAGCTTAGAATAATGAAATACAGAAGTTATAGATATGAGGGCACAGTGTGATCATTGTACCCAAGCTGATCATTATGATATGGCTTTAACTGTTGTAAAATATTCTTTAAATTATATTTCAAATTTTGTTTTTATACATTCGAAATTACGAAAATGGCGACAATTTTTAAACAGCCTAAACGGTTTTTGGAGTGTGTAATAGTCTGTGTAGCTGTACTAAGTACATCAGCTATTTTAGGTGCAGCAGTTATTTTGTACAGCGTTTGGCTATTAATCAGCTTTATAATAGAATATTTTTATTACTTAGGCTGTATATCAGTTCTCAATACATAGCTTATAGTGCTCTTTAGAGTTTCTTAAAAGAAATAAAAAACCCTGAGCCCAAGATGATGATAAGTGCCTATGTATGGTAAAACCAAAAGAATTAGCTGTTTAAGTGTAACCGAAGAAAAAAAGGAGGAAATTCTCAATTTGACCGTTTATTTTATTCCTAAGTAAACTTATTGTAAAGTATTATTAGTGTGTTGTGTATATTATATCTGTTTTACTTTATTTTCAGAAAAATATGCAGTTTAAAATTATAGAAACCATTGAGAAAGAGCAAAACAGGCTTTGCATTGTACAAGTTTGTGGGAATCAAAAGGCGAGTTAAGATGGCCAAGAAAGCGATAAGGTGTCCACAAATTAGTAAAGGATGAAACATCTCGACTTTTAGATAATTGGCCCACTTTAAAATGCTGTGTGAAAAGGTTATCATTATCGTCATATGACGAAATAGTAAGACAACAAGATCTTATGGTTCAAATCAATCATCATTTGAACTAATTGCGCAGCTGCGTGAAGAAACGTCATCATAAGGTTACGAAGGTTGAAATAAATCTACACATTTAACATAACTGTTATAAACATTAATATCACTGTTTAATGTTTTTGCTATGGAACCCTCTTCGTTGGACGTCGACGGAATTGGCGGTTGACCGTTTTTTCTTTTTGGGTGGGACATCATCAAATAACTTCTCCCGCTCTGGGTGGAGCAGGAGAGCGTGTCAGACTTTTACTGACTAAAACCCACCCGTGTTCCCTCAGTAACCTGTATGTCAGGGGCAGCGGTATCTCTTTCGAACAAACCCGCACCCCTAGCAGGCATCGGCCCTTGCGGGTCTCATCGGTTTGTGCTGACAGCTCTTTGAGGCGCGCATGGAACACAGCGCGCCTTTGACCTGGGCTTGGTCCTTACCGGACAGCGAGCTGCCCATTACTCGCCATCCGCAAGCCCAAGCCTACCGTGGCCGGAAATCAGCCTCGGATTCCCGGCGCTCAAGGCGTCTCCTGTGAAGGCTAGGGCCGTGAAGGCGCATATACTGCTACTCCCGCACGTGCGCCGCCTCCCTCTTCGCGAGCATCACTGCTTCGCAGAAGGAGGTGACGGCTACGGTGGTTTACCTTTATGTCTTATCGAGCGACTGTGTCATTAATACAAAATAAGTCTTTACTATAGCTGTCGTTTATTTTTTAAGTTTTAAAACACCCTCAAAACATAAGTCATAAAACCACTGTATTTACAAGAGTGTACAATTACGCCATAAAAGCTAGTTTTACAACGCAGTTTGCTTATACCATTGTACAGAAACAAGTATCAAGTGATACTGTAATAACACTTAGAGCTGTATTATGTAAGTGAGTGAGTAAGTGATGATAGAGTTTTAATATTCTGTTTAAATACCCTAAACTTTCGCGGATCCCTTAATAAATATTTTATATAGTTTGAGCTGTATAATAACTCATAAATATTTTTTATAACTACAATATAATATTTTGACACTCTTGTAAGTCTCTAAAACAACTCTAAGTTCTAAATAGGCTGGGATATTGACGTTGAAAACGCTTGCGTGCTGCTTGGTATGTTAACAGCCCCACCTGTGTGCGCGCAGCTAGCTAGCTAGCTAGTTTAAAAACTTTACGAATTCCCTGCGCCGGCGCAGGTATGTGCGCGGTAATGAAACTACAGGGTCACTGCACATGTTAATTTAATCGCCCAGTAAACAAATTGTAACACGGTACGTCTAATAACAAACTTTAACATAACCAGCCATTTCTTGAATCCAGTTAACAATGTATGAAATGGATTTTAGTCATGAGCTTGCCCTATGTAAGTGTTTTCCATAATCACTTAGTTATTTGTCTGAAATTCTCACGAGGAATATAGAAAATCCTAGCAGCGTTTAAAAGATTGAAGAAATAACTACGAATAATTGTACAGTCGTATTGATTTCACTGTAATTTGCTGTAAATCTAGGTTGGTAGTGAGATATGATGTCTGTATGGTAATACGTGAAGCTGGTCCAATGTGCAGCTGATGTGCGCATGCGCAGTGTCACGGTACATGTGAACCTGGCCTCCTTCGTGCTGCGGCATTACAAGTGTAGCCTCCTTTCACGCATCACTTACTATGAAGACTATAAAGTCTACGTGTATAAAAAAGTCAACAATCATTGATCATTAATGACTCAAACTTCACTTGACCTACATACTCGTAGAGATTCGTATCTCTAAAACATGAATCTTCTAAAAAGTTCCAAGCACCTTCACCAGACATTAACCAAGTTCATTTATCAGAAATGTAGCAAAACTAATAACCATTACTAAGGACAGACGGGCACTTTTACTTTTGTATGTGCATGTAACCTTCCGTCACAGACATTTGCATAGCATCGGTTATCGGCCCGCCATCTCGGGGCCAGGGGGTCAACAGACACGCAGCCTCCATCCATCACGCAACATCATCATTCATTACATTGACACCGATACTGCAGCTGAGGCTCCTCTGAGTATGGGAACTCAATGAGGATTGTACCAGACTACCTGAGTGCCTGAGCTCCCTGACGGTAAAAAATGGTTGCTGGTAGAATGCACGCTACGAAGCTGCCGACTACCGAATGGGAACAAAAAAGGGTTGATGTTTTACACGATGCTCCATTCTATAATGAGAACAACTTAGCTTCATTTAAGAAGTGATTGACTGTTTCTGGTTAAGGGGAAAGTGTTTCTTTTTTTTTTGTGATTTGTAAACTTGTAGGTAAACTAGTTGGTCGCTAGTATTGAATGGGTTAAAGTAAAAGATTCTGATTGGAAATTGGGGCGAGTTGAAATAGTGCGTGGTAAAAACTCATGCTGAGATTTTTTACGTCTTCGTTATATAAATGTGCGTTCCAAAAAGACGTGCCGCGCCCCTACAGAACCAAGACGTTATAACATCAAGAAAGTTACTACGACTACGACTATTCCATTATTTTCAGTAAACAAGCTCTCAGCCTCTCACCTCCAAGCCAGGGCAACAGATACCAAGACAAGGTCGTCAGCGACCCCATTACAGGCAGCCATTAAACAACGAATATGATGAGTGTTGCAGACAGACAATACATCTGTGAGGCAAGAGGCAACAACGTCCTACAGGCAAAAAAACACGCGCGTGATGCAAAGCTTTTAAGATAGGCATCGCATGCGCGCGAGCATCGCTCCGTGCATTAGTGGATAGCGTGTCGATGTGTTATGAACAACAGCTTCACTAAAATATGTGTCACTCATGATCTTAAGTAGAACTTTATGGTATCTTATACATGAGACACACAATACGTGAGGTGTGTGTTACGCTCGGGTTCAGTATTCAAATCGTGGATTTGATCTGTGGAACTATCGCGACAGTGGCACTAATGCAGGTACCATACTTAAGGTTAATGCTCCAGGTTAATAAAAAGGAAAAGTCATTTATTCAAACTAGGCTGAGAGTCAGCTCTTTTTGGACGTCAAAATTACATAAGACAGTCCCGCAAAACGCCCGCCCTTCACCACTTCCTAGTGCTTTAGCTGGGAAGAAGAAGTGGCACAACAAACTCCCCAGCAGCGCAGCTATCTGTTAAGTTAGAAGAACTTGATTCTATTCAATAGTAGGTAATTAACATTACGAAACACAAAAAAACATTAAATTTGCCATATATCAGCTAGCACACGCCAATATATCAAGAAAACAATGAAAACTATAGGTATTCAAGTAGAAATAAATAATAATAAAATGTAACAAAAACAATAAAACTGGATCGGAGGAGGATAAAACAACAAGATAGAAAATGAAATTATGAAAATAAGATTACGCTGAAATGTTGACGAGATCAGCGGCACGTAGAGCACGCCCACCACCTCCGGACTCGTCGCTCAGCTCCGCCTCGCTGCCGCCGGTACCCAGCTCCACTGCGGGCGCAGGGATGACACCGGCCGTGGTAGTTGCGTCGAGCTCGAGCGACGAGTATTTCTCCCCGCCCACGACAGCACCACCTGCTCGTCGACGAGGAGGACGCCGGTCGCCGGACGGTTTAGGAACTCGAGGCCCACCGGCCTCTGATAAGGTCCCAGCTCCCGGCGGAAGTGTGCAGCGCATGAGATGGACACGATCCATCAACGAAAACGTCATGCGCTTGTTAGGATATGAGTGGGTTATTGAATTTATAGGTGTGTGTAATATAAAACAAATATCTTATGAATACGGTTTGTAGGAAAAGGATTTCATAAGTAAAGCACAGAAGACAAGACTAAATATTTACTCGGCATTATTACAACAACTTTATTATATAAGCAATAATTATGGTATAATATTAAATTACATAACTTACATAATAAATAATAATAATAAAATCGTTTATTTATAAAAGGGGACACATTTACAATAAATACCTTTACAAATAAAATAGAGCACAGTTGCTAATTTGCCTGAACTAGGTGAAACCTGTGCTTCAGGCTACAAAATGCAGAAATACTGAATATAATAAATTAACAATGTGTATAAATAACTAAAATAGAACTTAGGTCAACAAAAGTAAAAATGCATGTTAGCGGTTTTTATTTGCATACAACAAGTAGATCTTCTGTCTGTGCATAATCGATGGATAGTAAATGCTTAAGTACGATTTTTTTACAGCTATGATAATTTAATTTATAGATACTTAGTTTCCTATTTAATCTATTGTACAGAAATGGGCCTAAGAAAGTGTAAAATCTTTCTACAAAGACATGTTTTGAGGTTGCATTCGTTATGCATACTATATCATTCCGTCTCTTGTTAGTGTTTTCAGCATTATAGGTAAGCATGGTGTGCTGTTTTAATACTAAGTGCATAATAAAAAGCTGGCGAACAGTGAGTACGTTGCAGGATTTATATAGCAAATCTGTAGGAAAGAAGAAGGGATGGAAGTTTGCTACCTTTAAAATTGCTCTCTGAGCTCTTTCAAGAGGAAGCAAATTAGTTTTAGGTGCACCACCCCAAGAAGTGATACAGTATTGAATAATTGACTGACATAGAGCCAAATAAACTTGTGTGATTAATTTTGAATCTGCTAACGTTCGCAATTTTTTAAAAACATATATTAGTTTGCGCACTCTTTTAGTTAGGCTTTCTATATGTTTTCTAAAAGAAAGTGTGTCGTCCATTACTACCCCCAGGTATTTAATGTAGCTCGTTTTGATGATAAAAGGGCAATTACACATGCTGACTGTATGATTTCCACATTGATGGGCATATAGATGAGGGTTAGTTATGTTGAGTTGAGGCTTGCGCATGGAGAAGTGAATATATTTAGTCTTGTCGGCATTTAATGTTAGTAAATTGCTTTGAAGCCAATTAGTCACAGAATTTAAACCTAACTGAGCGATTTCAAACAGTTCGCTACTGGTTTTAGCACTAAATATTAACGCCGTGTCGTCGGCATATGATATAATTTTACCGTCTTTAATATTTAGATTACACAAGTCATTAATATAAATAAGGAATATTGTGGGGCCCAAAATACTCCCTTGAGGAACACCAAAACCAGTATTTTTTTGCTCATCACTCGTAATATTATCTATTCTAACGTACTGGTATCGGCCGTCTAAATAGTCAGTAAAAAGTTTCAGCGGCGTTCCTCTTATTCCTATGGTCTCCAATTTGTCCAGAAGAACAGAAACAGACACCGTATCGAAGGCTTTGGCTAAATCGAGAAAGACTCCTAGGGTCTGGTTTCCTTTGCCGAGGTTTTCTGAAATATAATCAGTCAGGCTATGCACCGCATCGGCTGTCGATAGTTTCGGTCTAAAACCAAATTGCGCAGTCGATAAAATGTTGTTTTTCTCTAGATAATTAACAAGTCTACTGTTTATAATTTTCTCTAGTATTTTTGAAATTGAGGGGAGTAAGGATATTGGCCTATAATTATTAACTGCGGTTTTACTTCCTGATTTAAAGACAGGGATTACTACTGCCTTTTTTAAACAACTAGGGAAAATTCCTTCGGCAAGACAGATTCGAAATATATGCGTTAAAGGAGGTATCAAAATATGCTTGAAGCGTTTAAGGATCTTACTGCTTATATTATCCCATCCAGCTGCACAATCATCTTTAAGCCCAGAAATGATTCGGGCCGATTCCCAACATTTATAAAAAAGTTATTTACATTGTTAGCTGATATGAGCGGTGATGAAGGATTTGAAAGCAGTAAACTCGAACTTGATTCACGCTGTTTTGACATATTGGTGATGTTTTTAATTTGTTTCCAAAGTTGTTTGCTATTTTTACCTGCTCTATTTAATTGATTTTTATCGTAATTATTTTTTATATTCCTTAGGAGATTGTTGCAAAAATTCCTGTATCTTTTATAGGTAGTTCGAATTATTACATTATCAGGGTATCTTTTTGTTCGCTGATGAAGTTTGTCTCTGTGTCTTATACATCGGATTAATCCAGGAGTAATCCATGACTTAATATTATAAAGTGTCTTATTTACTGTAGAAATTGTCGTGTTACGTAATATTGCTTGTTTGATATGTTTAATTAAATACGATAAGGCCAAATTAGCGTCAGCAGTATTGTAAACTAGGCCAAAATCAATGTTGCATAAATCATATTCGAGTTTATTCATGTTTAATTTGCTAATAGTCAGAGGACGATTTAGCTTAGGCAGCGATAAATTTACTGTTAGTAGAACTGCGTGATGGTCAGTAATTGTTGAGTTAGTAACAAGCGTAATAATAGGTCTTTACCTATGAAATTGCCGTTTTGTATGAAAAAATTTAAACGATTTTTTTTCATGAATTTTTTATTTGTATTAATCGAAGTAATCACCCATGCAATCAATGCATCTTTGCCATCGCAGTGGCAGTTTATTGATGCCCTTCTTAAAGAAATCAGCTGGACGGGAGGCAACAAATTCTTCAAAGGCATTTTGTACTGCCTCTCGGGTATTAAATTTTTTTCCCGCCAAGAAGTTATCCAAATTCTGGAAAAAGTAGTAGTCTGTAGGCGCAAGGTCTGGTGAGTAGGGCGGATGACGGAGAGCTTCCAACCCCAGTTCTTGCAACTTGGAGACCGTCTGCTGTGCAGTATGAGGTCGCGCGTTGTCGTGCAGGAGCAGCGGAGACGAGCGATTGACCAATGCTGGTTGGAGATGCGCCAGCTTCTCCATCATTGTGTTCAGTTCTTCACAGTACACATCTGCAGTAATGCTCACCCCGTTTGGTAAGAAGCTGTGATGAATCACACCGGCGCTAGACCACCAAACAGTGACCATCACTTTTCTAGGGGTAAGTTTTCGTTTAGGGCATTGTTTAGGTGCTGAACCAGGATCCAACCAACTTGCTGAGCGCTTACGGTTTTCAAACAGAATCCATTTTTCATCGCAGGTAACAATGCGGTTCAAAATTCCTTCATTTGTGTGTCTGTTGAGCAGTGCAAGGCACGTCTCGACGCGTACTTCGCGCTGGCGATCATTGAGTTCGTGGGGCACCCATTTGTCAAGCTTTTTTACCTTGCCAATTTGACGCAAATGGACCAATATTGTTTTGACGCTAACGTCGAAAGCTGCTGCTAATTCAGCCGTAGATTGTGTATCATCAGCTTCCACAATCGCCTTTAATTCGTCATTGTCGACCAAAGTCTTCGGACGACCGCGAGGTTCATTTTTCAGGTCGAAATTTCCAGAACGGAAGCGAGCAAACCAATAACAGGTGGTGCGTTGGTTTGTAGTGTTAGCTCCGTAAACGTCGTTGATGTTGCGTGCCGCTTGTGCCGCGTTGCTGCCACGACGGTACTCATATTCCATAATTACTCGAATTTTTAACGTATCCATGATGACGAAAAAGATTGAAATGCGATGAAAATGTAACACTAATCAATAAAGAAATGACTACTTTTAGAAAAAAAAATCCATGTTTTTAAAATAAAATTAATTTGAAATTAGAATTCTTAGCCAAACAAAAATTATTTTGATTTGAAATGGCCAGTACTGCAGAACGGCAATTTCATAGGTAAAGACCTAATATAAGATAGGCTAGTTTTGATCATCATATGATCTAGGCAAGAACCACTTTGATGAGTAGGCAATGTGTGAGCGGGAAGAAAACCATGGTATAAGCAGATGTTAAGGTAATCTTGGGTCCCTCCATCGCAGTTTTCAGAACCAATATTTATATTTAAATCACCCGTTAGTATGATATTCTTAAATGGGCTAAGTGCTTGGAGAAGCTGGTTTAAGGATCTGTTAAAAGGATCTAGATTTCTAGCGGAAGGGGATCTATACATAGCGATTATCGCTGTAGTAGTACCAATTTTGATGACTAAACAATTACTCATACATTCTTGTAGATTATGTTCCTCAGCCGTGACCTTTAATGATTCCTTAGCAAAGACTACGACACCATCATTCTGATTGTGGTTTATTGTGGTATGTAATACGGTGTACCCCAGTATTACTGGTAGATTTTCGTAGCGATTAGCTAGCCAGCACTCGGTAAGTACCATTATATCGCAATCAAAGTTAAGTCTATGAACAAAAACGTTAAAGCTGTCTATGTTCTTAAAAATACTACGAATATTTTGAGTTAGTACGGTTAGTGAATTTTGATAGTCAGAAAGATATTTTATGCAGTCGTCAACGTCACATGTCTTTGACACAGTCACAAATGTGTTATCTATATCTGTAATTAAGTTATCATCCATATTAAACTTAAAATAACAACAAAAATAAAATAAAAATGAAAAACAAATAAGCCTAAAATCTACTCAAGTATGTGGCGCTCTTAGGCGCCTTCATAATCAATCGAATTAATGTACCTGTATTCGGCAGCTTTTTTAGCCGGGCAATCTGTGTCTCCTGTTTTGTGATTGGCTTGCTTTTTAAAGCGCAAACATGTAGCACATTTAGGTGGATTGGCTTTCTTCTCGCAGTCCTGGGTTGAGTGCCCTTCTTCACCGCAATGTCCACATGTGGGGACAGGTATTTTACAAGTCTTGGCTGCATGACCGTACTGCTGGCACTTGTAACATCTAGTTACAAGTGTGAAATCTCGTACCGGGCAGGACGTCCAATTTATAAATAATCTGTCCTGTGTGATGAGAGCCTTACGAATGACGGCTGGAACTTCAATTATGTAGTTGCAATTCTCAGCGTCTTTCCTGCCAGACTTGTGGCTCAGTTTTACGGAGGTCAAAAATATATCTTTGGTCATTGTTGGCAGTTTGTCCGTCAAGTTTTGCTCGTATATACATTTAAAAACCTCATTTTCAGCCATTGCTGTGGGAACTCCTATAACTATAATGCGAGGTTTGCGCTTTTTAGGTTCGTCGACGGTAAGCCCTGACGAAGCGAGTTGGACTGTTTGCCTTAGCTTTTCCAGGTCATCTTTGGTCTCAGTACTGATTATCAGTCCTCCTTTTCCTATTTTGCGTACGCTTCGTACTTTTAACTTCATTTCTCCAGGGCTTATGATTTTTTGGACCATGTTCTTGGTTTCATCACTGGTTTTCGAGTTATCACAGGGATAGATTGCCACGGAGCTAAAGGTATTTGGGCGAACAAAGCTGTTGGACCCCTTCTTCACCATATCTGCAAAAGATGAGGCCGCATCCTGTTTCGTACAGGACTCCTGGATTGTCCGGTTCATCTCTGTTAGACAGTCTGATAGGTCTCGTGCTTCGGTCATTGTTTTAAGAGAGGTATGGGTCTGTATGGCTTTTTGCTTAAGGGACTGGTATTGAACAGCCATTTGCGAAACTCCATGTCCGATTTTTCGGCAAAGATTGCTAATTTTTAGCTTCTGCTCAGCGTTAAGTTTTCCATCAGTAGCAATAGAACAGACCTCGCTGAGGCACTGCTCAATAGATCCCATCCAGTTCTGGATTTCCGGAGTGGACACTACTTCAGTAACCTCATCTTGGTCCTTTCTTACTTGTTGGGGCGGAGTCCGAGCCGGGGTCGGTACCGGGATCGGGGTCGGTGTCGGTGGAGGGCTGCGTCGCATCATCGCGCTCCGATTAAAGGGGCTGCCTTCCATATGTCACAATATTCACAAATTATCCAGTCATTTCATTATTTTAACTTATTTATCACTTAAAATGTTTCTCTTTATCACACGCTAATACACAAAAACTAGGTCACTATTTATGCAAACGTTAATTTATTTAATTTCTTTAAATGCATTGATGTGCACGTCTGTATGCTTTGAATCGTGAAATACATGACAATACATGACATCTGGTCGATCTATTCCACACAACAACGGCACTAGGACTAACCAACTGAACATCTTCCGAGCAATTTACCCGATAACATCATTACAATCCTTTTTATATCCTTCCAATGTCAATTTACGTTAAACATTTCCCGCCATTTTGAACAAGTCGTCACACATTTTGGCTTAATAACTTCTAACACAGATATAATAAACAAAGGATAAGTAGTGAAACTGTTTTAAAACATTTTATTGTAGTTAAGCAATTTAATAATAAGTGATTCGTAATTTAAGACAATTAAAAGTATCAATTTTAACTGACAGTATTGTGCCAGTCATTTAAATCGGCGTGTTATATTAAAATAACAATAGAAAACCTTAAATAAAATACAAGTATAATTAAATACTACGTAATCATTTATAGTAACAACATCCAAGTTATTTTCAAAAGTTAAGATAGTTATTTTTGTAAACATGTAGTCAAATTAGGTACTTCTACATTTGTTCAACGCTTCGTTAATGTGACAGATGACATTATCCACCAAACAATGTTACAATATCAAAATAAATAATCTAAGACGCTCATACCATGGGGCTACAGAGGGAGGAAACAACCTGACCGCGCACCGTGTTCGGTTGCTCTCTCTTTTTCAGGTGCTTGTACCAGTTGTCAACGTTTCGACACAACGACTATCGGATCAGGAGCACGTCATCCAGCGTAATCATATGTTGGATTACACTGTACTTGATCGCCTGCGAAATGAAATGCAGAGTAGCCATGTCATCGTACCCCCGTCGCAGACAGTTGTGGTACCACCACGGCTCACCACAAGTCACGCGCCTCAAGCTAACGAGTGTTGACAAGGCTACAAACGTAAGTACCCAGTGCAGTGATATTGAGGAGTGCTTTGAAGGGTGCGATTCGGGAATATCGGTTCATGTCGCCCGAACTAAGGCCACGCTTACCTCGTTTGCCCATGCATAACAAAAATGGGGTGCTGGTGGCAGCTTTGGATTCACAGTTGTTAAATTATTTTGATGACTGCGAAGACCTCACCGATACTCATTCGATTCTGCACTGCGCGGCTGTAGCGGCATTGTCATGTAGCTCACGTCCAATTCGCAAATGACTCTAGAGCTACGCTTCCGAAACCAGCCGTACCACCTTGGCAGTGCAGGATTGAACGTCGTATTGGTGGGGCCAGAGCCCTCATCGGCAAACTAATCTGCTTCAGGGAGGGCAACACTCGCCCTAGAGTGATGCGCTTTGTGAGGCGGGCATTCTCAGGGACTGATACCAGCCCTCAAGATTATATGTCCCGTGTCACAGAGCGCATAGACTTCCTGAAGCAGAAAGTGTATGCATGGGCAAACCGTATTCGTAGGTATAAGCGGCGAGTGGACCGAAACACTCAGAACCACACCTTCCAGAGTGATGAAACGTGGATTTAAAGGGATTGGGAGCGACCGGACCTAGGTGAGCAGTGATGGCCAAGTGGCAATGGCCGCGACTTAAGAGTTGTAGGTCGTGAGTTCGAACCTAGCCAGGCGCTTTACTTTGTGTAAATCATTTCATCACCACTGCTCCAAAACGGTGAAGGAAAACATCGTGAGGAAACCGGCATGTCCTAGAGCCAAAATAAATTCGAAGACATGTGATATCTACCAACCCGCACCGGGCCCGCGTGGTGGATTACGGCCCAATCCCTCTCACCGAGAGGAGGCCTGTGTCCCAGCAGTGGGAACATTATAGGCTGATGATGATGATGATGATGACCTAGGTGTGGCTGATACGCGCCTACCGGATGATGACGCCATGTGCTCTTTTTGGCGTAATATCTGGTCGGTGCCTGTCAGTCACACCGAAGGTGATTGGGCTCGAGAAGTCGAGCGAGCCTGCGGTCCCATACCAGAAATGGGGGCTTTTACCATCTGCCCCCAAGATGTAGCTAGTGCAGTCCGTCCGCTGCCCAACTGGAATTCTCCAGGGCCGGACGGGCTGCACAACTTCTGGATCAAATGTTTCATGGGATCGCACGCTCGCTTGGCGGCTCAGTATCAGACTGCTTTGGAGTCTGGTTCGCTACCCCAGTTCCTGACGACAAGAGTTACCCACCAGCTCCATAAATCATATAGTACCGCGGAACCCAAAAATTATCTTAATATACAACGTGTTGATTTGCATCGTCGTCAAATTTCAGGAGGCTGTTATGAAAGACATAAATAATCAAATAAAATTACGATACTTGCTCACTAATGAATACATACTTGTTTTTTTCGTTATTAAAATTTAACAGTATTTCAGAAAACACCTATTTCAAAGAACAGAATCGCCCCATTCTGTATGCGGTAGGCAGTGTCACACGACTATATCGCTGTGTGTTACAGTGCAGTATCACACGGGCCGCGTTTTAACATGCGTGTCCGAAAAAATTTTATGCCAAATGCCGATTTCCGAAAATATGAAAGAAAACCTACTTATTTTAATATTGATTCGTGTCGAGAATCATTAGCATAGTTACCTCCTTGAATTTGACGAGGATACAAAACAACACGTTGTATATAAATTACGTGTCACGTTATTTGTCGGCGATGGACTCCTAAACTACTTTACCGATTTTAATCAAATTTGTACACCGTGTGCAGTTTGATCCAACTTGAAAGATAGGATAGCTAACATCTCAATTTTACGGTAGGTAGGGTAGGTAGGTAGGGTAGGTTGGGAGGGTAGGTTGGTAGGATAGGTAGGTAGGGTAGTGTAGGGTAGTGTATGGTATGGTAGGGTAGTGTAGGGTAGCGTAGGTAGGGTTGGTAGGGTAGGTAGGGTAGGTAGGTAGGGTAGTGTAGGGTAGAGTAGTGTAGTGTAGGGTAGCGTAGCGTAGGTAGGGTAGGGTAGGTATAGTTGGTATGGTAGGTAGGTAGGTTTGGTTGGTAGGGTAGGTGGGGCAAGTAGGGTAGGTTGGGTAGGTAGGGCAGGTAGGGTAGGTAGGGTAGGGATTTTGTATGAATGACTTTTGGACGGACAGGACAACGTCTGTCAGGTCAGCTAGTAATTTTATAAATTTGTACGCCATACGGATGAAACATGTACGCACGAAACATTAATATTGTGACATCCTGTATACTTAATTTGCATATATACAATGCGTTTCAAATAAGAATAGGATCGACTTAGCGCCATTTTGTGACGTCATAGCTGTCAAATCGAATAAATTGGGTAGGGTGAGCAAAACAAGATATTTTTTTAAATAACATTTATTTAAGAATCATGAACGAAGAATTTTTAATCAGAATTTAGTAATTCAATTCCGCTCATTTCGGCATCACTGTTTGAGTGGTCATCGTCGTCGTCATCACCATCATCATCAGTGCTGCTTTCCTCTATAAAATAAAACATGAATTAATGTAGGTATTTAATATTTTATTTGACCAACTGCTATTTAAAATTAAAATAGGCATTCTGTTACCTGTATTTATAATAAAACTAAAGTTATCATCGTCTTCAAATATCTCTCGTTGCCAGTATTCGTTTTCTATTCTTTTGACGTGGTTAATTTCTTTTTTCCAATCGTCACTCGTAATTGAAGCAATGGCTTCTAATGTCAGACTCTCAATTTCACTTTCGAGTTGCCTAACGTTTTTGTCTGCCACCCTACGCTTAATTAAGTGCCAAATATACTCAATGGGATTTAAGTCGCAATTGTAGGGTGGCAGCCTCAAAACTTCAAAACCATGTGAATTAAATATTTTATCAATGACATAGTCTTTTGGCGGTTTGTGCCTTTTTATTATCTGATAAAGTTCTGCTTTTGTGAAGCATTCGTCGTATTCAATATTTCTTTCTGTTAGCCATGACTGCATTTCTGCTTTTTTAGTTGTCATATTTGGGGGCTTAGATGCTTCCATGCTGTGGTAAGGAGCATTATCCATGACGATTATTGCGTTTGTAGGGAGATTGGGTTTTAACCTTTCATTAATCCATTTTGTGAAGTTTGAACCATTCATTTCGTCATGATAATCACCCGTTTTTAATTTTGATTTAAACATAAGAAGCGCCCCGTCTATGAACCCGTTTTCATCCCCAGCGTGAGTAATAATCCATCGACGTCCTGCGCTATCATTTTTTTTTGACGCCAGATATTGTGCTTGTCTGCCAACATTTCTTCACTGTGTAATGAGCATGAATCCAGGTTTCATCTAAATATATAACGGGTTTTTTATCAGCCCCCAGCGCATCATTTTGACGAATACGTCTCAAATATTTGGCACGCCAGGCTTTAATGTTAGGCCTTTGTATGAGAGCCAATCTGTTGCTCTGACACTTTTTAAATTTGTATCCTAGTGACTCCAGCAATATTCGTCTCAAAGTTGCTTTGCTACCTGGAAACTCTAAATCCTCCTTTGCTGCAGCAAATATTTTTTTCAACGTAGGAATTTCTTTCCTCACCGTGTAAATCGAATTAATTATATTATGCAGAGCAGTAATTTCAAAACTATCGCAAACTACTGATTTACTTCGAGGTTTCGAGGCGGCTGGGCTGGCATCTTCTTTACTTTCTAGTGAATTATTGCCAACAATGAAAATAAAAAATAAAATAGTATATATTTTTAAACTAATTATGACTAATTTTTAGGGTTCCGTACCTCTAAAGGAAAAAACGGAACCCTTATAAGATCACTTTGTTGTCCGTCCGTCCGTCCGTCCGTCCGTCCGTCCGTCTGTCAACACCGTTTTTCTCAGGAACGCGTGGAGGTATCAAACTGAAATTTCTATATGATACTTAGTTCTACTGTCCCTGGAAGCTGTAGAAAAATCAACCTTCTAAGTCAACGCAATCAAAAGATACAGCCATTTAGGCCGCAAAATTCCGCAAATTTTCGAAACTCGCACGGGAATCAAAACCTACAGGGTACTTCCCGTGAACTTAGAATCTTGAAATTTTGTACGAAGTCACGTCTTATAGTACAGATATATGAAAAATTACGAAAACCGAAAATTTTTAGTTTCGTCATATAAAAAAAAAATTTTTTGACAATTTTGAACTTTTACTTATATACCCACAGGTTTGTACGGAACCCTCGGTGCGCGAGTCCAACTCGCACTTGACCGGTTTTTTTATGTTTTATTTTCATTTGGATTTGACTAAGACTAAGTTAAACAAAAAAAAAAAACCTTATTGATACACAAATAAGTTTTATTTGTAAACCGTACTTTTCAATCAACATTTGACAGATAGAGGTCATTGACGTTCCTATTCTTATTTGAATCGCATTGTACACATGTTTTTGACAAATAAAATTATCTTTATCTTATACGATCACGTGTTTACCGACGGTCTATAAAGTTGTTATATCTATTTTGAGAGCTAAAATTTAAACGCTCGCCACCGCAGCTTCGGCTTGCTGGCCGGCTTCGCCGGCTAACTTCAGCCGCGGCGGCGGGCCTTCAAACCACTTGCTCCTCAGCTTGCGGGCCGCACCACCCATCCGCACCTGCGCGGGCTTAAATTACACTCCGACTTCACCGACTTCACACAGTCTTTTCTGCCCTACCCCTAGGGTAGGGCAGACAAGACTGTGTGAAGTCGGTTTTGCACCGATTCGTTTCTCACAAAATTTTGTAGTACAAAATGTTGACATTTTATGACACTATTTTAATTTGATACTGAAAATGCTACCAAGTAACCGGCTATATATTTGTGACCAAATAATATTCCGTAAAAGGTTGTTTCTGTGTGGTAAAAATATGGCAAAAAAATCATTTGGTAATAAAAAAAGTTCAATAGAGGCTTCGGGGTTAGTAGGGGGGTAAGGGGGCACATTCACCATCTCAGTGCCCCAAGTCAACCTCACCTGCTCGTGGTGCACCCTGCTGAATAACAAACGAGGCTCTGACAACAGACAAATGGCGGGATAACCATTCTTAATACTTCGCAGCTAAATGGCGCAGACTAGCGACGGGCAGCAGCGTCACTAGTGCGAAAAGCTGGGATCTGCGATCGCCAACCCGCATGCCCAGCGTGGCGATTATGGGCAAACCCTTCAAAGGCAAGCCAAATTCAACCACGGCCCCAGTTCCCGGTCGCCTTGCTATTCCTGATTATGGCGGCGGTCACGGTAACGGCAAGGTAGGGGGTGCGAAGAATCCCCGGGTTACGAATGGCCGCCAAACTCAACTGACCTTGGCGACGTATAACGGACGCACGTTACGGCTCGACGAACAGCTAGCGCAGCTAGGAGAGGCGCTCGGAAAAATAAGTTGGCACATTCTTGGGTTGAGTGAAGTCCGAAGAGAGGGGGAGGACACAATAACCCTTGAATCGGGCCATCTTTTATATTTTCGAGAGAGCGACCAGCTATTCCAAGGCAAAGACGGGTTCTTGGTCCACAAATCCCTTTATGATAACGTTGTGGAAGTCTCTAGTGTCTTGAACAGAGTAGCGTACCTCGTAATCGAACTAACCAGAAGGTATAGCCTCACGGTGGTTCAGGTTTACGCACCGACCTCGGCACACTCGGTTGACGAAGTGGAGGAAATGTTCGAGGACATTTCAAAGGCCTTGCATTCCACCACTCGGGCCCACTACAACGTTCTCATGGGGGATTTTAATGCTAAAGTTCCCACTTTAGCATTAAAATCCCCCATGAGAACGTACTCGCGTACAGAATTGCAACGAATCGGTAGTAGGATCCTACGGGTTTGGAAGCAGAATCATAGGGGGCAAATGCTCATCAACTTCCTTGAGAAAGAGGGGCTTTTCTTGATGAATTCCTTCTTTAAGAAACAGCCCCAAAGGAAGTGGACGTGGCGAAGCTCCGACACTATGACGAAAAATGAGATAGACTTCATCATAATTGATAGAAAGCATATATTCAGAGACGTCTCGGTGATCAACAGGTTCAATACGGGCAGTGATCTCAGTCTTGTTCGAGGCTCTCTGAATATCAATTTTAAGCTCGAGCGAACTCGTTTGATGAAGTCTAGGCTCCGTCCAAATATGCTCCAAACTATGTTAGGATCGGAAGCGTTCCAGTCAGACCTGGAGAACCGATTCGTTGCCGTGGAAACCTGAAATGATCAGGCACTCGACCAAATGGCGGAAATCCTCAGGGAGGTAGGTATGTGATTCTGCAAAATGAAGCGTACGGGCAAGAAGTCCAAACTTTCGGGAGAGACTCTGGAGCTTATGACGGAACGACGAAAACCCACCTGTCACTACGTCAGAACAACGGGCACTCAACAATAATATTAGGACGTTGGTACGACGCGACCTCCGACGCTCCAATACACGCCTTATAGAGGAAGCGATTGAGAAAAATCGGGGTTCGAAAGTGTTCGTCCAATCACCTGGGAGGAGCCACCTGACGAAGTTGACCAAATCTAGTGGGGACATCGTCGTTTCGAAGCCGGAGATCCTTTCGGAAGTCGAAAACTTCTACAGCCAACTGTACGCATCGCATGCATCTCAACCTGATCCCGAAAATGAGGAGTCCAGAGCCACCTTAACCCGCCACTTCACGGAAGACCTGCCAGAAGTTAGCCAGGACGAAATCAAGGCGGCTCTTAAACAGCTTAAAAATGGAAAACCCCCGGGGGGGATGGGATTACGACCGAGCTCCTGAAAGCGGGAGGAAGTCCTGTACTGAAAGAGCTTCAGGAGCTCTTTAACTCTGTCCTGATCTCTGGGAGAACTCCAGAAGCGTGGCGAAGGAGCGTGGTCGTACTTTTCTTTAAAAAGGGGGATAAAACCCTTTTAAAGAACTACAGACCCATTTCGCTTCTAAGCCTCGTATATAAGCTATTTTCAAGAGTCGTCACGAATCGTTTAGCGTGGAGAATCGACGAGTTTTAGCCACCGGAGCAGGCCGGGTTTCGAGGAGAATACAGCACCATAGACCACATTCACACAGTGTGGCAAATTATACAGAAGTCCCAAGAGTATAATCGGCCGCTATGTCTAGCGTTTGTGGACTATGAAAAGGCTTTTGACTCTATCGAGACCTGGTCTGTTTTGAAGTCTCTGCAGCGATGCTAAGTCGACTGGCGATTATATCCAAGCCCAAACTCAGGACCAGTGAACTGAACATATCCCACTGCGCTGAGGAGTGAGACAAGGGGACGTTATTTCCCCAAAATTGTTCTCCAACGCATTGGAGGATGTGTTCAAAACGCTAAACTGGGAAGGACGCGGTATTAATATCAACGGCAAGTACATCTCACACTTGAGATTTGCAGATGACATCGTCAAACTGGCTGAATCGCTGCAGGACTTGCAGCAGATGCTGAACGACCTAGTTGATTCTTCTGTACGCATTGGTCTCCGGATGAACTTGGACAAAACTCAAGTTATGTTCAACGAACACGTTACTCCGGGACCGATTGCTGTCAATGGCGGTGCTCTCAAGGTTGTTCGAGATTACGTTTACCTCGGTCAAACTCTGCAGTTTGGTAAGAACAACTTTGAGAAAGAGGCTAACAGAAGAATTCAGCTGGGAAGACTCAACGAAGCTTTCCAAATGCTGCCCAAGCATTTGGAAAGCTTCGTTGAGTCTTCTTGTCGCGTATTCCACAGAGCCTGAAGACAAAAGTCTTCAACCAGTGTCCTACCTGTTATGACCTACGGAGCTGAAACGTGGACACTCACGGTACGGCTAGTCCATCAATTCAAAGTCGCTCAGCGAGCTATGGAACGAGCTATGCGCGGAGTTTCTCTGAAAGATAGAATCCGGAATAAGGTGATCCGGCAGAGAACCAAAGTTGTCGACATAGCTCACAGAATTAGCAAGCTGAAGTGGCAATGGGCCGGCCACATTAGCCGTAGAACCGATGACCGTTGGGGTAGACGTGTTCTTGAGTGGAGACCGCGAATCGGCAAACGTAAGGTAGGACGCCCTCAGGCTAGGTGGAGTGACGATCTTCGCAGGGTCACTGGTGGCAACTGGATGAGAGTTGCCGAGAATCGAGCTGAATGGCGTGCAATTGGAGAGGCCTATGTCTAGCAGTGGACTGCTGTAGGCTGATGATGAGAGGCTTCGGCCAATAGCAAAAAGTTATTTGTAAATCGGCAAAATATAGTTGGGTAAAATAATTCCTATGACAAAAAAGACGTTGGTCAATAGTTTTCTGTTAAATGAATTTCGAATAAAAAATATTCGGAAAAGTGATCGGTTCCCACATGGACACTGGGTCGTAGATAATTTCCAACGTGGAAATTATCGTGGACATGTATGGAATTACGTATCTACACGTTTTTAAAGTTATCGTAATCATCATTTCAGCCGAAAGAGCTCCACTACTGGACATAGGCCACCCCCAAAAGGGGGGTCTTGCCGTAATCGTCACGCTTGGCAGGCGGGTTGGAAATCGCAGTATGGTGGTAAAATGCATAGAGAACGCTGCTGACCATTCTCTAGTAAGTCCCTTAGTCGCCTTCTACAACACCCACGGGAAGAAATGGGATTATGGGTTATCGTAATAATTATAATATTATAAAGTGCACCTAGGTCACTGCCTCGTTGGTCCAGTGCAGCAGTGCTTGCACACGCTAGCTGAGCATGAGGCCCTGGGGTCGATTCTCAGGTCGACCAAGGCGTTATTGGGTTTTTTTAACTGGAGTTTCTCAGTAGCTGCCCTGAGTCTGGATTTGTGGCCAGTTGATATGCCATCGGGGGTGCCCCCTGTTGCATGGGACTCTAACATAACTGGCGGAATGTCGATGTACTACAGGTACTCCTCTGGCCAACCCTTCGGGGATACAAGTTATGTTATGTTTTATTTTTCTAATTTCACGCTGCGTCAAGTTATGTTATGTTTATGTTACAGTGGTCTAATTTCACGCTGCGTCAAGTTATGTTATGTTACAGTGGTCTAATTTCACGCTGCGTCAAGTTATGTTATGTTTATGTTACAGTGGTCTAATTTCACGCTGCGTCAAGTTATGTTATGTTACAGTGGTCTAATTTCACGCTGCGTCAAGTTATGTTATGTTTATGTTACATTGGTCTAATTTCACGCTGCGTCAAGTTATGTTATGTTTATGTTACAATGGTCTAATTTGACGCTGCGTCAAGTTATGTTATGTTTATGTTACATTGGTCTAATTTCACGCTGCGTCAAGTTATGTTATGTTTATGTTACAGTGGTCTAATTTCGGCTGCGTCAAGTTATGTTATGTTACAGTGGTCTACTTTCACGCTGCGTCAAGTTATGTTATGTTTATGTTACAGTGGTCTAATTTCACGCTGCGTCAAGTTATGTTATGTTTATGTTACAGTGGTCTAATTTCACGCTGCGTCAAGTTATGTTATGTTTATGTTACATTGGTCTAATTTCACGCTGCGTCAAGTTATGTTATGTTTATGTTACATTGGTCTAATTTCACGCTGCGTCAAGTTATGTTATGTTTATGTTACATTGGTCTAATTTCACGCTATGTCAAGTTATGTTATGTTTATGTTACAGTGGTCTAATTTCACGCTGCGTCAAGTTATGTTATGTTTATGTTACATTGGTCTAATTTCACGGTACGTCAAGTCATGTTATGTTTATGTTACATTGGTCTAATTTCACGCTGCGTCAAGTTCTATGTAGATAAACATCAAAGCCGATGAACAATGTGAAAGTGCTACTTACTCAATCAAAACGCACACATAGTTACGTTCAGATAAACATTATAGCTAGTAATTAAACTCATTGCAACAATTGTCTCAGCAGGTAGTTACGAAACAACTAACAGATAGCCGGTGAGATTACTCAACACAAGAATGTAGTACACGTAGTAATTAATTAAACATAAGTAATTAATGAGCGGCGGGACTGACGGCGACCACAGCCGCATCAGCCCGCCGCGCCGCCCGCAGTGCTTGTGCTACACAATTAATCCTACATTGTTTTATAAGTTCGGCTGATGACGTGCTGACTTTGACGTACATGGTGTATTTTTTTTAAGTATCTAAGCAACACCACACATCACATCATCATCATCATCTATGACATCTCACACACCATGTAACTACCTATGTTTACAAATAAAGATTCTTATTCTATTCTTATTCTAAGGTGTACTATAGGTGCACATGTGCCTAGCCCTTCGAGGATCATAGGCGAGATGTTATTTGTGTGCTATCTAGGCACTCTAGGTACACCTCAGTCAAAATATGCGGCTTGGCCGTTTCGTTACTACAAAAACTATTGTATAACAGAAACGTAATGAACAGTGGATACAATTATAAGAGAAAAATTATACTTATAACCTGCTTATACTTTTAATTTCACAACTGTTGTCTTCGACTGTCGAACAACCAATGATCCGCCATCATACCATTTTTAAATACATTAAAACACATTTATGTCCCCACCCAGAAACAACGGCTCAGTGACGTTGCCTCTGAGTGTTGCCATTGTACAATTACACATTAAATTGCCTGATTTGTCATAATAAAAATATATCTAAAAGACCGTTAAAATTCATGATATAATTCGGTATTTATACAATCCATTTTTTCCAAACTAAATCAATGAAATCACGACACAATTTTCACCTCACGCCCATGTGAATGTAGCGAAATGGCCAAACCACATATTTTGACTAAGGTGTAGAGTTTATGAAGTTAGGCTTTGTACAGTTAGGGCGTGTAGATAGTAGTAGATAGTAGTTAGTGCGGGTCATATGGTCTCATCTTGGCAACATTTTAGTTTAGTTGTGTGTGTTTGTGTGTGCAAAGTGTTTACAAATTTAACCTAAATCTTAGGAAAGAACGTGTCAACTTACAAAGCCAACTAAATGTATGTAATAATAAGTTGGAAACAAGCAGATTAATGTATAATGTTGACATACAAAACCTTCATAAGGAATTACTGAGCAGTAGAGAAATATCTTGTAAGTATGAGTCTAGTCAACAAATGTTGAGCGAACGTTTGCAGGAGGCCTGTGAGTTGGTGGACCTGGTTAAGTACAATGCAGAGAGGTATGAGTCACTGACTAACAATCTCACCTGTAGTTGTGCTCCCACTCCACCACCTCTCATGTCACAGCATGTTGTTTCTGCCGCTTCACCCATTTTGACTCATACTACCCTAGACAGTGTCTATCCCACTCAAAGTAATGTTTTGGTATATTCTGATAGATTAGGAACAGGTTTTGGATCATTGTTAAATAACCGCTCCAAACATACTATTACTAATTGTTGTTACCATAACCTGCATTTTAATGAGCTTGTTCATAAAATAAAACACACAAAATTGAATGAGCAGACTACTGTAGTTCTTTAAAATGGAAACAGTCTGAGTTTAACTAAAAGGGACATAGTTAATGGTATTGACACCCTACTTAAATTAAAATTAGGAAAAATAATATTATGTGCTTTGCCATATTCAAATCATTTGAATTATGAAGAAAATGATTACATTTATAGCCTAAATAATTTAATGCATATTTTGACATGTCGTCATAGTGACCGTTTATTGTATTTTGATACTAACAATTTTGTTAGAGATTTTGTACTAGTTCGGGAACATATGTTTCTTCCCAAGACTAGTCGACATGTATTAGCTACTTTGTTAGCTTACAATATACACGCAGTTATTGATAATTTAACTGAGACTAGGTTAAGTGACGAAACAGTATTATCTAGTACTTCTAATAATACTGTAATTAATTCTTTAAACTTTTAGACACGACAAAAGAGAAGCATAATAAGTGTATTTTACTGTATCACCAAAATATAAATCGCTTCTCTGGCAAAATCCTAGACGTGGAAATGTTAATAGATAAATATCATATGGATTTCTTATGTTTTACTGAAACTTGGTTAAAACCGGATAGGATGTTGTTTAATGTAAATAATTTTTCAGTTGCCAGTGCGTACAATAGGTCTTCGATGGGGGGTGGTACTTTGATATTGTGTAATAGTTGTTTTAAATATAAGGAAAGAAAGGATATCACCGCTTGCTCTGTTGATCGCTTATGTGAGGTAGCATGTGCAGAGGTTGAGGGCCATACTTTCTTGTCTGTGTATAGACCACCAGCCACGAACTTGTCATCATTTTTGATAGTTATGGAAGAAATATTAGGTAAAATATTCAAAGATAATAAATTAGTTTTTGTATGTGGTGACCTAAATATTGATTTATTAGTTAATTCACCAGAAAAAAGTAAGCTTATCTCTTTGTTTAAATCATTCAATTTAAAATGTATATTTAATGAAGCGACTAGAATAACAGCAACCACAGCTTCATGCATAGACAATGTATTTACCAATTACAAAATAAAGGACTCATCCTTAATTAGTGGCGTCAGGTCAGACCATACTGGTCAGCTTGTATCGTTTGACTTAGATAAAAAGTTACATCTAGATAAAACCATTGAATTGAGACCTCTGACCAAAAATAAACTGAAATCTTTTAATAATAATGTTCTTAGCAATCTATCAACAGCGAGTTTTGATTCACAAGACCCCAATATAAACTATGGCTTATTTTTTTCTACAGTATGCAAAGAATTCAATAAAGCATGTCCTGTAAAAAAAGTTACAATAACTACTAAACCAAAATTTAGCGAATGGGCCACTACTGGCATTAGAAAAAGCAGAGATATCTTATATAATTTGTATCACGAAAAATCATTGACTTCTGATCAGGCCCTTCTTAATTATGTAAGAAAATATTCTAAAATATTCAAAAGAGTCTGCGCTCACGCTAAATCTAAATTAATAAGTAACAAAATTAGTATCTCTAAAAATAAAATAAAAGCTGTGTGGCAGGTAATTAACAAAGAAACTGGAAACACAAAACAGCGAGATCAGAATGAGTTAGCTCTAAAAATTGAAAATGAAATCATTTCAGATAAGTTACAAGTTGCTGAGACTCTAGAAAATTTCTTTACCAACATCCCAATAGAAGTTACGAAATCTCTCCCCTCATCATCTGTATTAGCTGAATCTCTTCTTAAAGAAAACTTCAGCAAGGACATTCCAAGTTTTGAATTCAAACCCATTTCTATTGCCACAATTAAAACAGCATTTAAAAGTCTTAACATAAAAAACACTGAAGACTTATGGGGGATTTTCGTTAAGGTTCTCGAAAATATCATTGACACAATTGCCCCTGTCCTAACAGGCATATTTAATCAATGTTTAGACAACGGTACGTTTCCTGACTTAATGAAACATAGTAAAGTAGTACCAATATTCAAATCAGGTAGTAAGAGTGATCCCTCTAATTATAGACCTATATCTGTGCTTCCAGCATTGAGCAAAATTTATGAAAAAATCATGCTAGACCAGATGTTGTCACATTTTAACTCAAATGGTATTTTACATAGTCGACAGTTTGGTTTCACGAAAGGTCGGTCGACGACTGACGCAGGAGTAAAACTCATCAGTCACATTTTGGAATCCTGGGAGAATTCCCAGGGCGCGATTGGCATTTTCTGTGACCTCTCAAAAGCGTTTGACTGCGTTGACCACAATACACTTATCTGTAAATTACACCACTATGGAATTCGTGGACAGGCTGCTGATCTTGTACTTTCCTACTTATCAAACAGGCAGCAAAAAGTAAACGTTAATGGGGCGACGTCCTCGGGGTCTCTAGTTAAGATGGGCGTGCCTCAAGGTTCAATTCTTGGCCCTTTTTTATTTCTAGTTTATATTAATGACCTTCCTTACCTGATGGCTAACTTCTCGGATATAATTTTATTCGCTGATGACACTTCTCTTATTTTTAGAATAGATAGAAAAGATACAGATGTCTTACATGTCAATGATAGTCTAGCTGTTCTTTCGAAATGGTTTGCCGCTAATAATCTTTTACTCAATGCGAACAAAACTAAATGTCTTAAGTTCTCGTTACCAAATGTACCCCAAGTAGGTCTAAACTTAAAACTTGATGGGAAGAAACTAGATGCTATTTCGGAAACTGTGTTTTTGGGAATTACTTTAGATTCAAAATTGCAATGGGGTGCTCACTCGTTAGAGCTCTTTCAAGTAGATTAAGCTCAGCTGCTTACGCAGTAAGAAAGATAAGGCAGTTGACGGATGTAGCCACAGCTAGGTTAGTTTACTTTGCTTATTTTCACAGTATTATGTCTTATGGCGTTCTGTTGTGGGGATCGGCAGCTGACGTAGATTCAATTTTCATTTTACAAAAGAGGGCAATCCGCGCAATCTATAAAATGGGGCCTCGCGAGTCTCTTAGAAACAAATTCAGCGAAATTGATATTCTAACTCTGCCGTCTCTTTATATCCTAGAAAATATCTTGTACGTTCGCAAAAACTTAGGCCTTTTCAAAAAACGATGTGATTTCCATAATCTGAATACACGTAGTAAAGATGAAATTGTGATTCCAAAATTTAGATTGACTAAAACTAGCAAGTCATTTCTAATAAACAGTATCCGCTTCTATAACAAGTTGCCAAAGTCAGTTACAGAACTTAGCGATGGAAAGTTTAAAACGCACATCAAACGTATCCTTATCAAAAAAGCATATTATAAGATAAAAGACTACGTTGAAGACAGGGAAGTTTGGCATTAATTCCTTCTGCACATGTGGCTTCCCTGGTACCTCATTAACAGCATATCTATGTGAAAGTCTATTAACTGCTCTCAATGTTCTTTTTATTTTTACAATGCTGACATATTCTCGTCATTATTTGACATTATACATCAATTTTAATATCAACTATTTTTTAGTGATTGTCATGTTAATCATGTCACTATGTTTAATTAGGTTCATTTTATTTATGTAGATTATTTTACATATTGTGAATGGGAGAACGTTGTAGGCCTTACAGACTGTAGATTTGTAGACGATTTTCTATTCTGGATTCGTCTAAGTACCTGGTACTTATTTACAGGCCTGCACTGTCCTCCCATACATTTTTTTACCTGAAAACATTGTTAAAGCCAATCATTTTTAAAAGAGTAACCGTGGAGTTTCTTGCCGGCTCTTCTCCATAGGAAACAACATTTTGGAACCGTGCACCTAGCTTCTGACGTTTCATAAGTGCCCATGCAGGTTTATATGAAATAAAAATATTTTGATTGATTGATTGATGGTGGGTAGATTTATATAATTACATTCTCGAACCAGTCTTTAGCCAAGCAGCGAATCTAAAATCTCGATTTCTGGGACTTGCGGATTCTTTCATAATGACAATAAGGTAACTCATTTCTGGAAGAAATATAGTAATGTTACCTGTCCAGAACATTATTAATATATTTTATAGTTTAACCACTAAGCACCGTGGAAAGTATTTTGACACTGTAGATGATACATTGTGTTCATAATCACAGCCTCCAATCTGACCATGTAACTAGTACTATGATTTATGTGCTCACTATGCCAGCATCACTATTAGTGACACATACAATGTAGTACATCACTATAGATCACTATAACTCACATCGAACAGTTTTGACACATTATCGACACTTACCATCAATCACCGAATCACCGTGCGATCGCTCGACAATTATGTCGAAGTCGAATTTACTGTCAAATCGAGTTACGTAAGAGTCACATTGATATTAGATATTTTTATGGTCGATTCCGATCAAAATGGTGATTATATCGATATTAGTCTTTAAAAAAAAAGTGTGTCCAGTTGACTAATTAATACTAATAGTCACCGATATTATAGCTGATTCAGTTGTCATAGTCATGTATCAGCTGTGCTGGTCGTGCAGAAGACATCATGGAAGCGATTGCATTACAGTCAGCATTCATTAACAGTTACATTAAGGTTACTGGAGGATAAGCGCGCACGTTGATGTAAATTATTGAAAATAAATTTCATGATAACGTGAATTTTACTACGTTTCTGAAGCTCTTGACAATGCTAGGCATGTAGGATTCGCTCGCAGTCGTAGGTGTACATACGTTCACCACTTCCCATGATCTAACCAGTCAACCTATCACATAAAGGGTCTCAATTCCCAGCAGTTTCTGTCAACATTCCTCGCACGTGGCGGTGCCTCACTTTATACACCCTTATTAGGAGAGAAATCTCTCCATGTCTAGTTGAACTTGAACGTGTCCATGTCGAACGGAGTCGTCACCACACGCGGTTTAATAACATCAATTGTTTCCTCCACCTCCACTCACATTCATTTTTATAGTTAATATTTGATAGGCAGTAGTTCGAGCCGCGCCTCAGGACATAGGGAGTCGTAAAGCTTAGTTGTGGAATCCGATCAGTTCGAAATTGATTTGTGAAAGCGTTTGATGCCTGCGGGACACCTCACAACATTGACAATTACACGTTGCGCAGATGTGTGCGCCTCGTGGACGTAGGAGTTATTGTGCGTTACAGGCGTAATGACGGGTATCGTGGCAGTAATTATGAGCGGAGCTCGTCACTCGTAATTTGATAATGGTCGTAAATCGCGTGCGCAGGAGGCGAGCTGACGCATCGGGCAATGATGAGGAATGGTGCATGTATATTTATATAAAAAAATAAGGCTGATCCAAGGTAGGCGGCTACTAACAAATTTTAATACGGTTCAGTGTTTTTTCCCGCTGAACCTGACATACAGTTAATTGATGAGATGAGATAAGATTAGAAGTTTTATATTATAATGTGTTCTCGTGCGTGTAGTGTGCGTGCCGGCGGCGGCGCAACATAGCATACGATGTGCGGGCACAGCTTACGAGCTCGCGGCGCGCATCTCGGGCTTGGATGCACACGACGTATGGCTAGCTATGGCGGCGCGGCATCATACCGCACCGCACAAAGCAGCTTTCTCAGAATCTGAAGGTAGTTAGATATTTTATTTTCCAGTGGTCAAAATGATAAGCTTCTTATGTAGCATGTCTCATTCTCGACGAGTTAGAAAGTATAACTGAACAGTAGGTACATCAAACAGTACCCTCCTAGGTTGATCATGTAACATCGCCAGACAACCAACGCAGGCATAATTTGAACCAAGCTGAAGATGGGAAGCTTAATGCTATTAACTAAAAAGAAGACATTATACTCGTTTATATATAAACTTAGACTTCGAAGCGGTGAAGGAAAACATCGTGAGAAAACCGTTGTCCTCGAATCAAAAGCACGAAGACACGTGACATCTACAACCCGCACTGCGCCCGCGTGATGGGTTACTGCCCACTCCCTCTCAACGAGAAGAGGCTTCCGTCCCAGCAGTGGGCACTTTGTAGGCTGACTGTGCTTTATGCTTATAAGTAGGTCGACTTGTATGACGCACACAACTACCAATAGACGAAGCCGCTACCTATGCGTAGACTGCGATAGACTGACTTGACTGATTGACTGTTAGATTATTATCAAACTAACAAAAGTGCCAGACAGGATATGAGCCGACACTATAAGTTTCCTCTCAGCCGCACGAAACAAACCAATTGAATGTTTTGCTTCTTAAACAATTAATAACATCAATTAAAGAAATAATCTCGCTGTATTGATACTATCTCAAATCGAACTGTCGATCAAACAGACGCAGCAAGTTATCCAAGATGGCGGCCACTTAATTCATTCGTTTATTTGTTTCAAACGAACGATTAGCGGCGGTATCCCTTCATTAGTGAGGCACATCAATCATTATCGTGACGACACTCTACAGGTGGATACAGAAGTAGTAGTCCAAAAAATGGATTAATTGCTGTCTTGCCGCCCAACTAAACTGAGATTTAAACATCCGTCTTGCTTAGATTAAAGCAAGACTGATGTTTAAATCAAAGTTAGCTTTACTTAGTTATTCATTACTTAACGGACTTTGCATTGTTTCCTTTGCCACTTCTCAGTAAAACATTATTTTGGGTTTTCTGCGTGTCCCACAGCTCATCGTTCCGTGGCAGTATCCGCAGACGAAAGTACATCAATTAACGTTACCTCACATGCACCACTACCGTACTATAAAAGCTCGCTCATTACTGCACATGCGCAGCGCAGGGAGACAGTTTACGACGACTTTATAGTTACACCATTACACACCATTACGTGATGATTGGCGCTTTACACTATCATGTATATGAGTATTATAATCATTAATAGCTGTCGGTAGCTCGCTCTGCTGTAAAATGAGAGAAAATCACATTAATTATGTATTTATTATATTATTATCAGAACAACAGAGTTTGTGGTTAGAAAAACTCACTAGAACGAGAAGTAGCGTCAATTTCAAATGAGACGTAGAGTCCAAAACAAAGGTAAATAATTCACAGGATGAATGCGGAAAATTATGCTTTCTGACCACTAAGCGTGTATTTCACTTATGTATAAGTGTAATTTTCCTCATAAATCGTAGCTCGTGTTAGCGTAGTGTAGAGTTTCAGTTATTTGCTAAGTAATGTGGTATAGAGGCGATAACTTTCGTCTACAATACGGTCGCGTGCTGGTCGGGAGGTATCAGTTTCTAAGAATGTGATCCCTGTCTGCAGGTCGACAAAACGTCAAGCGGAAAGATGGTGCAGAAGTTCTGCATGAAATAACCCAAGACTGGAGTAAGAAGTAAAATTAACAGAAAGGTGGGGCATTTCCTACCACAAGATATTTGTCTTCTGGGTCCATCTGAGTCAAGGATAACATCCGAGATCTAATGAAATACGAAGGAGATGCAGATCATTCACATAATAAGCAACGTGGGATGGCTACGTACGTATTGATTTATTCATATTTCTGTGCCTGAAGTCGTAAGAGTTTCTCATCGCGCTAAATACCTCACCTTCTGAACCTTTTGTGTCAGTAATTGATGCGCTGGCGCAGCCGCGTGGCCGCGTGGGCGTCTGTTTGTATTCTCCCCACCTCCTCCCTTCGCCCCGCTACTGCCCAGGTGACAGGCGACACACATGACAAGTGACGCGCATTTGTCACGACAATGACGTCAAAGACATCAATGGCGCAGGAGAACGCAGCATCAATAGAGAGTATTACTGGGAAGTACGGCTGAATAGGAAGAGTAATTGTTTCAATATAAAGCTCAAGCGATATTAGTGTTGTTAGTATTGCCTTCACTTGTGTGTTGAGCTGAGGGATTTAAATGGGTGGTTCTTTAAATTCAATGCTAGGCTCTTTCTCTTCTTTATGGTGTTGTGAGACATTTGTTTCTTGTTGTTGTTTGAATTAATTGTGGTTAAACTGTCTTTACAGTTCTCTTTTCTTTTCATTGAGACACGAAGAGAGCGTTCATGTTTTTATTACCGACTAATACACTAGTAATATCAACCGAGTTACTGTAATAGCAAATATAAATGCCTATAGTAGGTACCTAGTTTTTGGTTTTCGTCGCTGACTTCACAAACTTATTTTTATTAATTAATCCTCGTATCACCTCGTGGTCTGGTCTCGAACTCCGACTAGTTTCGAGCCAGGCCTTACATTAGAGCAGTGGAGCACGCGTTCGCGATTGCCTGCACATTGCTGCTCGTGGGGCCTGCAAAGTCAAGGCTGACACACATTTACAGTTTACAGTGAAAATTATAGTTTTAGTTGAACTGTTGTTATTTTGACCCACAACTTTACTCTCACACGCATTTCCCACATCAAACAAAAGTATGTTCAATCGCATAATTGGTACTACATTTTATTTATTTGCATAGGTTAGAAGTCGACTCAATAGTTATTTGCCTTTTCCTGATCTTTTTATTTAACCATTTATACACACATAAAACCAGACAAGAAGAAAGGAACAGAAAAAATACGGACAAATTCTATTGCTATTGATGCTATTCGTAAAAAAATATTTGTTTAAATTATCACTTCAAGTTTTGTCGTTTCACCTTTCAAGATAGAGCGACAGGCTGTATACAAATATACGTTGTCCTTTAGTGGGTGTTCGTGTTAGCTATCGGCGTCATCTGCTCGGGCGCATGCAGCGGCGCCGAGTAGTATCGACCCGGACTCGAACCCTGAACACAAGCGTGGAATATATTGTGCTATCCACTTATGTACCATCAAGATTAGCCACCATTCGGTTGCTATGTAAATAAACATATTCACATGCTTATATAAATTTGACACTTTACAATGAGTTTGTTAGATAATTCATTTTGATATTACAATATTGTTTGTTGCGTAATGACATCTGTCATATTCGCAAATGCTTTCAAGCATTACTCTGGAGGACTGGACAGACGGTGTATCAATCGGTGGCTACAAAATTGTTAATCTGCAAAACACTGATGACACTACACTATTTGCGACTACCGCAAGTCAGCTGAAGGAACTACTTCGTAGATTGGAGAGTATGAGCATCGAATCCGGACTAAAGATCGACCGAAAAAAAACCAAGTTGATGATAGTGGACCGCGGAAACAGGAACTCACCGGAAGTCTCTAAAATTGCGAACTGCGACGTGGTCCAGTCCTACATTTTTGTTGGAGCCTTAATCTCAAACGACAGTGGGTGCATAGACGAAATTAAGAGACGTATGGCGATAGCCAAGTCATCGATGGACACACTGAAAAAGGTCTGAAGGAACAGAGATCTTACAAAAGCCACCAACATCCAGCTTGCCCAAACACTGGTTTTCCCTATGTTCCTATACGCTGCTGAGACGTGGACGCTTCGCGATGTCGAGAAAAAAAAGATAGACGCTCTGGAAACGTGGTGCTGGAGAAAAATGTTTGAGGTATCGTGGAACGAGTTTCGCAACAACACCTCGATACGCCAAGAACTCAACATCAAAAAGCGTATATCTATTCTGGTCCAAACGCGCATCCTCAAATACTTCGGACACGTCTCGAAGAGTGACGGTGACTCAATAAAGTGCCTTGTCGTGCAGGATAGAGTGGAAGGAACTAGATCACGAGGACGGTCACCCATGAAATGGACTGACCAAATAAAATCCGCTGTGGGCGATTCCTTGTATAAGTGCACATCACATTCCAAAAATAAAAACTTTTTAACAAAGTTTTTTGTGGCTATAATCGACTAATTACTTCATGCCCAATTTTTTATTACTTTTTGTAATACACAACTCGGTATTAAAACAATCAGTCATCCCCTGTTTTCCTACCCATACCGAGTGGGTTCCCGCATTGTCGTTGCGGGGGGGCTCAGTAACCGTGGATGCCGGCCACGGTGAAGCCAAGAGGAACCCAAAGGTGGGGCCGCTCGTCAGGGCTTTTGCCTCAAAGCCGACGACGTAGCGGCCAAAAGGTAGGTTGCGGTGAGGTGCACCGCAACTGAGGTGGGCCGCGATGTCGAATGGGAGGTATCGCGGCTGAGGGTTACGGGCTGCGGTAGAGGAGGAGTGCCGGTGCTTCTGAGCAGCGCTCTTCCCTTCCGTGGCCTGGACGGGGCCGCCACCGTTTGATGGCGGACGCGGTGGGGCCGCAGGGGAAGAGGAGTGTCGGTATAGCGTCAGCCGCTCTCCCTATCCCCTGCGGCCGAAAAGTGGTAGACGGGACGGCGCGTTGTGTTCCACACGCACGCCGTCAAAGATGTCAGCAACCACCGGTGGGGTCCGCAAGGGCCGATGCCTGCCAGGGGTGCGGGTTTGTTCGAAAGAGATACCACGGCCCCTGGCATACGGGCTACTGAGGGAACACGGGTGGGTTTTAGTCAGTAAAAGTCTGACACGCCCTCCTGCTCTACTCAGCAGGAGAAGTCATTTGATGATTTCCCACCCAAAAAAAAAAAAAAAAAAAAAAAAAAAATAGGGTTGGTTTTTTTTTCTAAATTTATATGGGACTTCGAGGTATATAATAATTATCAAAATCGGACTACTCTGTAAGCAGTTATGCGTAGTTTTACATTACAATCAGTGAGTGAACAATCAATCATCCCTGTTTTCCTACTCTTAGGGTTAGATTTTTTTACAAATTTTGTATGGGACCAACTTTGGGGTATACCCTTTCCAATAAAAAAAGAATTATCAAAATCGAACTACTCTGTAAAAAGAGATGCGTGGTCATACATAAAAAAAATATATATACGCGTCGAATTGAGTAACCTCCTCCGTTTTTTCGTCGGTTAAAAATCGGAGTAGATGGGAAATCGTGAAGCGAATTACATCAACTACTAGGCAAGAAATTTAATGAGGACCGCGACAACTTTGACAAAAGTGTTACGAAGAAGAAGAGAAGTACCTAATTTGACTACATATAGTGTTTACAAAAAATAACTGTCTTAACTTGTAGAAATAAGTTTGATGTTATTACTATAAATGATTAAAGTAATATTTAATTATACTTGTAATATATAAGTTAGGTTTTATTTTGCTATTTTAATATAATAGGCTGATTTCTTCTGATTGTCTAAAAATTACGAAAATTACCACAAGAAAATAAGCCTGAAATAGTGGGGCCATACGATCTCCAGTTATGTAGATATTGACATAAAACTATGAGCTGTTTGTTTTTATTGGTCGTGAGTACAAATACCCTATGTTTGTCTCCAAAGCGATCCATTGGCGGATGTAGATCAAGTCAAATATTAGCTTTGGATCCAAAAATATCGTGATTGGGGCGCGCGGTGCTCGATGGCGGAAAACTTACGTCAACACGAAACTTGAGAGTTTGAAAAGTGACAAACAATGAATCGAGCAAATACTTCAGATTTAGCATGATTTTGACTTTTTCATGTATGTTGAGATCCGTTTCGTTGATTTGAATCATAAACATACGAGATTCATAGTCCATTTTTAAATCAGAATTAATTACCTATGACCTTTATCACTTGTTTGTAAATACTTATTAACAGCACGCTCACTAATTACGATATTGTTCCGCCCTGCAAATGCTGTGACTGGATTTCACTGCTAACGACCTTGACTCAACTAGCCTTTAAACGATGTTGATAGATTAGTAAACACTAAGTAGCTGGTATATAAAACCCTTTACTGTTCATACGTGAAGCAAACCCTTTGTACCCCTTTTTTACGGAAATTAAGCGGACGGAAGAGTATGAAAGGCACAGTTAAAGTTTATATGGAGAAAGTTGTGTACTTTTTTTATTATTGTTGATTAAAATTGACAACTCGCGAAACTTCTACAGCTCGCGACACTTCTTCTACACCTCGCAACATTTCTACAACTCGCAAACCTTCTCCTACAGCTCACGGCTCTTCTCCTACAGCTCGCGATACTTCTCCTACACCTCGCAACATTTCTACAACTCGCAAACCTTCTCCTACAGCTCACGGCTCTTCTCTTACAGCTCGCGATACTTCTCCTACACCTCGCAACATTTCTACAACTCGCAAACCTTCTCCTACAGCTCACAGCTCTTCTCCTACAGTTCACGATACTTCTCCTACACCTCGCAACATTTTTACAACTCGCAAACCTTCTCCTACAGCTCACAGCTCTTCTCTTACAGTTCACGATACTTCTCCTACACCTCGCAACATTTCTACAACTCGCAAACCTTCTCCTACAGCTCACGGCTCTTCTCCTACAGCTCGCGATACTTCTCCTACACCTCACAACATTTCTACAACTCGCAAACCTTCTCATACAGCTCACGGCTCTTCTCCTACAGTTCGCGACACGGTTGATGGTATTGATGTTTTCGTTTTTGGTTGATCTTTTATAAGTTCTTCTTTATTTTCCACTGAAGACTAACGTTCTGTTTTAACATTCTCTATGGATCAAAGAAATGAGACCCTTATGCTTTGCAGTGGGACTACACAGGCTGAGGTTTGTGGCTAAGTAATAACAGCCGTACGGTTCCATCGATCAGGTTAAGCTACGCTTGCCGCGGTTGGTCCGTGGATGGGTGATCATCTTTACGTACCATGACGGGGTCAAGCTGCATGTCCCGACTGTCATTCATGGATCCTTGACAGTCTTTACGGGTCGTCAAAAGCCACAGTTAGTCAAGTAGACACAGTCAGGGTGGAAGCCTAGTCGATGTAACCGACGGCTGTTGTTGTAAAGCAAATAGCGAACAGTTAATATCTGGCATTTTGCAGCATTTTCATAAAACAAGCGGGATTTGAATACAATGTCAACATTATTGTGCATCCATAATGCATGCGCGTCCTGCACCTGCATGCGCCCGCGCACCGCGCCGATAGCGACTGATAGCGTGCATAATGCGCCACGCCGTGCTGCCGCAGCCGCCACGCATCCGCCACGCAGCCGCTGATACCACCTCGCTGATATCGCGCTAGCCGCGCTACTGATAGTTTACATAAACAATGCGATGATTCTCTTTTATTTTTTATGCGTTCACAAGTGTATTGTTTATAGACCACGTCGTATCAATTTAATAGATATAAAAATGCCTTGGAAACTGGATCCATTCGAATAATCTAATAATTGATAAGCATTACCCGCAATAAAAACTTGAGACTCGTATTTGATAGACAGGCAAGGATCAGGCAATCTAGTGCAATAAATATTTCTCACCAGTCCGCGGCAATATTATCATCCGGTTCGATATTATCAGAAAAAGCTAACAACCACAATCGACATCGTAGCACTTTTTGTGCACACAAACAACTTGGAATACATCCCATAAAAATGTATCAAGGAACTGCGACCATTTCATAATATGACATATGGGACAAAAAGTGTTGAGGACGTCCCGTGCTCGTCCCGCCCTGACCCGTCCCGTCCTGCACTGTCCCGCGCTGTCCTGAGCACAGGACCGTTATCTGTCGCATTGAGATCAATTGTCGCATACCCGTGTAAGTGCAGCGTTGTGTGAAGTTGTTACATGCCAGGTATTGAACTAAACACCACCAACAGCAACTGTGTGTCGTATGATGGTTAACACACGCTCCCGCGGCTCTGTTTGTCGTAAAGACAGTTTTATGTGATGTCTTTGAACATTTTCTCCAAAAAATGTACAAATAAATTGTATAAAACTTGCCATCATGCCATCCTTGGCATGTAAGTAAGTAGATTGACGTACTAACATTTGTTTTGACGTTTTTTATTTTTAACCCCCGACGCAAAAACGACGGGGTGTTATAAGTTTGACGTGTCTGTGTGTGTGTGTGTGTGTGTGTGTATGTGTGTGTGTGTGTGTAATAGTGTGTGTGTGTGTGTCTGTCTGAGGCAACGTAGCTCCCGAACGGATGAACCGATTTTGATTTAGTTTTTAGGGTTCCGTACCTCTAAAGGAAAAAACGGAACCCTTATAAGATCACTTTGTTGTCCGTCCGTCCGTCCGTCCGTCCGTCCGTCAGTCAAGACCGTTTTTCTCAGGAACGCGTGGAGGTATCAAACTGAAATTTCTATATGATACTTAGTTCTACTGTCCCTGGAAGCTGTAGAAAAATCAACCTTCTAAGTCAACGCAATCAAAAGATACAGCCATTTAGGCCGCAGATTTCCGCAAATTTTCGAAACTCGCACGGGAATCAAAACCTACAGGGTACTTCCCGTGAACTTAGAATCTTGAAATTTTGTACGAAGTCACGTCTTATAGTACAGATATAGGAAAAATTACGAAAACCGTAAATTTTTAGTTTCGTCATATAAAAAAAAATATTTTTGACAATTTTGAACTTTTACTTATATACCCACAGGTTTGTACGGAACCCTCGGTGCGCGAGTCCAACTCGCACTTGACCGGTTTTTTTTTGTTTGAAAGGTGTATTAGTCGGGAGTGTTCTTAGACATGTTTCATCAAAATCGGTTCAGCCGTTTGTAGATTATCAGCTCTTTTCTGGTTGAAAAAGGATTTTAGCCTCTTCCATGGGTTTTTTTTTTTTTTTTTTTCCGGGGACGGCTAGGCCTCTGTTTGGCGTTTTCATTGACCGTCCCCCGACTTGACAATGCCCTGATCAAAATATTACGTTCAAATTAAAAGGCCTATAAATATTATTTTTTACTTTTTAGAGGTTTTGTTTGGGTCGGGGGTTTTTTAAATTTTTAATTTAATTTTTTTGAATTTAAATTAGAGGATTCAACGTCAATTCTTTTTGACCTGAGTTTTCTTGTTCTTTTGACCAAGTCTTCCTCGATCACATCATATTCTGCCCTGTGGAGGAGAAAACTATCATAACAAAGTAGCAATAATGTGCAACATCTGTACAGACACAGTAACAAGCAGACAGCTCGTGTAGTAGTATAAGATGGCGACAGCACCATCGAGCATTTCCGTGTGAAACCTATGGGCACATCCCGCCATACATTAAACATGGCCTGCGCCGGCATACACCATCGTGGCACCGATTGCAGATCAACGCTGATACCCTCTGCCAGGGGTGTGGGTTGCTCGAAAGAGATACCGTGGCCCCTGGCACATAGGCGACTGAATAAACACGGGAGGGTTTTAGTCAGTAAAAGTCTGACACGCCCTCCTCCTCCACTCAGAGCGGGAGAAGTTATTTGATGATTCCCAAACTCAAAAAAAAATCCTGATATACTTTAATACAGTCGAAGAACTCAGCGAACAAAGATAATGTGCTGAAAGCTGAGAATTCGAAATAAATCAAGTGCAAGTTAATACTGCTTCACCATCAAACACTCACTTTATTTCAGAAAGTATTTTACTATAGCTATTATATATAATAAAGTATAGTATCATTTAATTAACGTAGACACGTATTATAATTATAATCTGTATTAGTCACGATCTCGATTTCACAAATTGTAGTCTTTCCACCTCCTACAGTTATAACGAGTCGCCAAGCTCTTGAATATAAAAACGAAAACAAATCTTAAATTGTATTTAGGCTAAACTCTATTACCGACCAAACTATTCTCAAAGGAATAATTATCAGCAGGTGCCGTTTGGTCAAGTGCCTCAACCAGATACATTGTTTATATCAGTGCACACGAAATAGCTGACTGTCAGCTGACGCCCACAGCTTATACCTACTTCTAACAAGTCTGATTCTTAGGTAATTAGTTAGTTTATAATAATCAAGTATCTACATTTGACTCGAGCACAAATTAAAGTGGCATGGGTTAACGTAAGGTTTCTTTCAGCTTTCAGTGTCTATTCAATTTTTTTGTATAATTGAAGTTATGTCTGTATGTTAATGTTCCTGAAAAGTAATTCAGTTGTTTCGTGGACTAATCAAACACCCATAATGTAGTCTGATCTAGTCTGCCTCTGTCTATGTGACAGACTGCCCTAGCCACTACGTCGGAAAATTACATTCGGAAGGCTGATGTGTAACTTGCACAACAGGAAACTTTGTCTTAAACACTCATTCGTTAGCAGAGATATTGCAGAGTCGCAGTAAATGAAGAATTTAAATTAATCATGTCAAATTGCGATGTTATGCTTTATGTGCTTTTTATGGTTCAGATGTGGGAATAGTGATGTCGTCTAGTGCTATGGCTCACGGCGCGGCGGTACGGCTGCGCGGCCAAGCCAGCGTGTGATACACGGAGCGACCGCGCCGCCACGGGGAGCGGAGCACATGCGCGCGCATACATCAGGCGCGTTAATTGAATAACGGAGCATGTGTGCGCGCACCGTACATGCGAGCACTCGAGCCCCGCCGATATTACCGTTTATGTTGCCATTTTCTTACTACAATCACAATGCGACTTTAAACGGATATAAATATTATATGCGGCGCGATGCGGAGCTGTATAATTGAATAGCCGCGCATCTATTTAGAAGTGCTCGTAAACGCTGGTTGGATTTGCTTCTTATTCATGATATGCACTAACGACACTCATACACTCGCACTGTGCGCTTTACGACGCGCTTGACGAGACCACGGAGAGGTTCTAAATCAAAATTTTAATAGTTTTCAATCAATTATTAGTGGGAACTTGTGCTATGTGTTCCGGGTTCAAACAGAACCAGTGTTTAGCGCCAGGCCGGCCTTTTGACGACTGCTTGAAATAGCGATACAGCTTCAGAGCTATCTCTTGATAAAGAAGCCAAGTGCACAATCAAACAACCATCATAATGAATGACACACACGTAAGAGTTTTCTTTGTGCTTCAATGAAAACATTTGGATGACTGCTCCAGTGTTGAGGCGTGTGTCGGTCGGCCATTTGCTGCACTGTGTGCATATTTTTTGTTACTACTACACAAACAAAAGTACCAACAGCAGACCGAGGGACGTTTCAATCAGACGCAGTGGGTCATTAGCGCGGGACCTGACGGGACAACGAGACATCGTGGAGGGATGTCGAATTTTTGATGTCCAATGACAGAGCTCGTCTTAAATATATTGTTTTCCAAGAACTAGGTACTTATTTGTTTTATGTTTCTGGCTAATGGTGTAAAACTAAGTCCAGTCCAGATTTGTCTATAACAACGTTAACAAATGGCCAGAGCTAAGTGATGGAATTATGCGGTATATTATCATAACAACTTCGATAACTGTATATATTGTAATAACTGCTGAACGCACCCAGAGGATTTACATAGCTACTGTGAGCTCGAACAACGCAGACGCTCTCACATGATACCGCGGAGATAGGCAGGGAACGAAGTCGTGGTTAAGCATTCCATACTACCTGCGAGATTATTGTTACATAGGGACCTATAGGTAGGTTTTGGGAAACATACGTCTTGTAATAGACGTTTAGGATCAAAATAACAATGATTGTTTTAGCCACTATCCAAATATAAATCTACACCTAAGCACGATAATTTGTGTCAACAGATTCCCAACAAGTCAAGTGTCAGCCCTGCCAGGTGCGCCCGCGCATCACAGTAAAACGTCGAGTGATAACTAACGGGCGCAGGCAGTGGGCAGCACTTCACGTCCCCCACACATGGCACAACACTCCACCGTTCAGTTGTGGACCTGAGAGGCACAACAGGCACAAGTGCCACAACAGGCGCAAGTGCCACAAGAGGCACTACACCCGTCGACAGTATCGCAATGTGTTTGCTCTAAACACGGTTATGGATGAGTGGCGACCAAAACCAATCAAGTGAGTCTCTGATAAAATGGTTATTATATAAACAATCGTAAATCAAGACTACGCTTGAATGTGAATGTGAAGTAATGCGGGCAGGGTTGGCAGACATCTGCAACCGACATTTACTTACTAATAGGTACTACTTTTTAATAGGCTTTGGTCCTCCTCCTCAAGTCGTGCTCCTCATTACTGAGGATCGTGATCCTCCCTTGAAATCACTTTTTCTCTGACGATGTTTCGCCATTTCTGTCTATCCTTGGCCAAGTGAAGCGCATCACGAAAATTCGTTCCGATGAAGAGTTTATCTGATCGGACCACCGCAAAAGGCTGCGACCTCTTGGTCGTTTACCATCCACCTTGCCGGTAACCATCAGTTGTTCGAGTATATTGCCATCTTTCCTCGCTATATGGCCGAAAAATTCCAAAATTCCAAAATTCTGCGGAGGCAGGTCGTAGATAGTCTGGTATTTAATTTAAGCTCGCGTAGGATTGACTTGTTGGTGCGGAATGCCGTCAAGGGTATCTGAAGCATCTTCCTCCAACACCACGTCTCAAAGGCGCCTACGCGAGCCTGGTCGGCCTTTCTCAAGGTCCAAGTTTCTGCTCCGTATCCAAAAATTGAAAACACCAGCTTATTTACGGCCTATAAAGCCATACCTATGCGTCTACGGATTTCTTTTTCGCATGACCCTGTGTTGGATATGTTAGAGCCCAGATAAATGAAGTCATCGACCGTTTCGAGATTAAGAGCACCAGTAAGCTCTAAATCGGTCCACCACCATTAATTTGGTTTTTGTGTGGTTGATTTGTAGGCACAGTTCCATGCTGATACGTTCCATCTTTGCAAGGAGTCTACCATTTCCGACTCTGAGGCTGCTAAGAGAGTAGTGTCATCAGCGTAGCGGAGATTTGTTAGCTTGGTTCCGCCTATCGTCACACCACCTTCCACCACCACCCAGTTTTCACAGGTACGCCTGATAATATATTCTCCATATGCGTTAAAGAGGATGGGCGATAAAATGCATCCCTGCCTTACGCCTTTTCCGAAACTGAAGGGGTTAGAGTTTATTTGGTCGACCTACACTATGCCTTTATTTTGGGAGTATAGGGCTTGAATTAGGGATACCAGATGATGTGGTACTCGAATCTCCAAAAGTACCTTCCAATGGCTTTGCCAGACTACGCAGTCGAAGGCTTTACGGTCTATAAAACACATGATGAGAGGTGTGTCGGAATCCTGATGACGAGATCATTAAAACCACATACAAACGTTACCGTAACTATTGCAATACCTTACTCAAAAAAGCAAAAAAGGTTTACCACAAACACGAGATTCATAATGCTAAGGGCAACAAAAAACAGCTTTGGGATGTTATAAAAAGAATAAGCGGCTCTGATAAAAGAATAGACCATTCGTCGTTCCTCTTGACATCAAACAATCCCGATGCTGACATAAACAACGTCAACCGCTTTTTTGCAAACGTTGGTGCGAACCTAGCGAACAAGATCTCCACTGTTAAACGAGCTCCTTCCACTTACTGCAATGATCACTTATCGAATACCCTCCCAAATTCAATGGTCATCCTTCCCACCGACGAGCAAGAGATTTTCACACTTATCAATAGTTTAAAGGATAAATGCGCAACGGGTATCGACCTTATAAGTGGTAAAATAGTTAAAAGATACGCAAACCTCCTTACCTCTCCAATGACTCACATTTGTAACCTGTCAATCTCTACAGGGGTTTTCCCAGAGCTATTTAAAATAGCTCTTATCAAACCTATCTATAAAGCTGGGGAAAAAGACTCTGTGAACAACTACCGACCCATTTCCATTCTTCCAGCGTTTTCCAAGATCCTGGAGCGTCTTTTAAATAAGCGTCTAATCATGTTTCTGGAGACTAACAAACTGCTCTCTCCCTCTCAATTTGGTTTCAGAACTGGTAAGAGTACCAACGACGCTGTCCATGAGCTGGTTGACTCTATTGTTGTCAGTCTGGACGATAGGATGAAATGTTTAGCAGTTTCTCGACCTTGCAAAGGCGTTTGACACAGTCTCAATCCCGCATCTTCTGAAAAAGTTGGATCGGCTTGGTGTAAGAGGAACTCCTCTCAAATTATTGGAGAGCTATCTTACTGGAAGAAAACAAAGAGTCAAAATTAATGATAGGTTAAGTGACGAGCTGACTGTTAATTTTGGTGTACCACAAAGTAGTATAATCGGACCAACGCTCTTCTTAGTGTATATCAATGACCTCTGTCAGTTGCCTCTACTGAAAGGAAAAATCATCACTTTTGCAGACCGCACTGTTCTTCAGTGGTGGCAGTTGGGTTGAGGTCTTTGACACTGCTCAACTGGGCGTTAACACGGTCAGCGAATGGTTGCAAACCAATTTATTGACACTAAACGTTTCGAAAACTAAATATGTAACCTTTGCTCATAGAGCCAACCTTCTTCCTCCATCAACCCTTTCTATTTCAGCGCACACGTGTGGCTCGCCAAACCCCAACTGTACCTGTCCCTCCCTCGAAAGGACAGTTAGTATAAAGTACCTGGGGATCATTATTGACTCCCATCTTTCTTTTAAATGTCATTTCGATGAGCTTGTTCCGAGGATCCGCAAACTTATATATATTTTTAAATCATTAAGGCACACTGCAGATCGAACGACCATTAAAATGGTTTACTTTGCCATATGCCAGTCGTTAATTGAGTACTGCATCACAACTTGGGGCGGTGCCGCCAAAACCCATCTCATTGAGGTAGAGAGGGCGCAGCGCGCTATACTTAAAGTTGGTGCTGGACTCCCTTTTCGTTTTCCAACAATTGACTTATATAAAGAATGGGACATCCTTACGGTCAGACAAACGTTTATCCTGCTTACTGTAGCTAAAAAACACTCCCAGCTACAGTTTGATTCCAAACTAATCAATAACCAACGACGGAAGGGAAGAGTCTGCCCCTCATTGCAGTTTAGATCTGCTCTCACGCAGAAGTTTTTTTGCTTCCTCGGCCAATTTTTGTACAACAAATTAAATGTCACTCTTAATATTTATCCTAAAACTGTCTTTAATTGTCAAAAAACAGTTAAAATATTTCTAAAAACCCTTGACTATCAAAAAACTGAGAACCTCTTGACAGTTCTCAAATAGATTTCCTTCCCTCCTTTCCCCCGTGGCTGATTTACATCTCATCCTCGCTCTTGCGCGCTCCATCATACATTCATACACCACAACATTCATTCATACACTACAACATTCATTCATACACCCCAACATGCATTCATATTCATTCATACAGGGCACTACAAATAACCAGTTTAGTATGAACCATAAGTTGTTTATTTAATTTTATTGTTTTTTACTATTTGATTTTATTTTTATCTTTCAACACTATTGTCTAATCATTTTGGTTGTTTTAACGATGCTCACTTATGATCGTCTCTAAACCTTTTACTGTGGGGGCCCTGGTGACCTGTAACACAGGCTTTTTCGAAAACCTCTTTCAGGCACCAGTCTCTTACAATGGTGGAATATAACATTACCAAAAACATTGTTAACTTTTAAGGAAACCAATATTGTGAAGAGAGAATAAATAAATGAAAAAAAAAAAAAAGTGTTAAACTCATATGCCTTCTCTATGAGGTGGCGGACGTTGAGGATCTGCTCACGCGTAGGGTACGCGTGAGCAGATCCTCAACGTCCGCTCCCTTCACGAAACCAGCCTGTTCTTGAGGGATCTGCACAGTACCTTGCTTGCATGAGATATTAGAGCCTCGGTTCGATAGTTTTCACATTTCGAAGTGGACCCCTTCTTATGTAATGGCAGGATGACTGATTTTGTCAAATCGCTTGACCACTCACCAGTACGCCATACCTCATTACAAATTTTGTGTAGGGCATCTATGCCCGCCGGTCCGGAAGCTTTTAATATCTCCGCTGTCATTTGGTCCGGCCCCGGTGCTTTTTTGGTCTTAAGTGAGGCTATGGCGGCTTCAATTTCCGAATACAATCTGGTTGCGAAATCGATCGCCAGGAGAGATCCAGGTGTAAAGTAGGCGGGGATGGTGTTGAAATCAGGTGTTCATGATTGTGAGCTTCCTTCCGATACAAAATTCAAGAAGTTTGGTTCCTCTGTCATTACGAACCCCTAGTCCATAGGATTTGGTCAAATGAACATAAATTGTACTAGATCATTATTTTATATGACATAGGATGAGAAGAAAAAGTCAAAACAAGTCAAGTCATATGCGTTTTCACAATAACAAGCTTAGACTGAGAGCTAGAATGTACAAGGAACTGCAGATTGTTTTTTCGAAGCTCCATTTTTTAAAACCAGGGCCAGCTTATTCTCAAACTCTCAATATAAAACCTGTGACATTGATCGACATTTGCCACACCTCACAGTGCTGAGAAGTCCTGTTTCAATTGTTAGTAGAACAGGTTGAGCCATAAACTTGTAACTACTGTTTGGGCAGCCCTGAGCGCAGGACGCAAGTGGAGTGACTGCAGTACGCAATGAATTCGAGTGAATAGTAATCGTTAATAATGGCGGAGTAATGTGCGCGCGACAGCTGTTCTGATAGCAGACATTATACGCTTCATTCATACTCCTTCATTAATAAATACAGGCATATAGCCTCTTAATAAATCAATACAGGAGTCGCGTAGCCGAGCATCTACTACATTTCTGCTGTTGCATTGGTTATTGTGACGATTCTCATGCTTTGAGAGAATAGCTGATACGAATGATACAATACAACATGCGGCTGAATACAGATATTTTACACTAGGGTGTCTAGTAGTGATTGTGACACATCCAGGCTCAGACGAAACTATTCTAATTACTTATCTAACGAAGCAAACTGATTATTCCTTTCAAAATATATACAAAATGGTCATATAACGTAAATTATGGCAACACCGCAGTATATACGGCAGGAAGCACTCGGCAGACGTATTAATTGAAGCGGTATTAGCTATTAGCAATAAAGTACTGCAGTCGTGCGCCCGTGCAGACCACGCAGACTGCGCAGCACCACCACTATTTATTATACGAACCTTTAATCACCGAGAGGAAATGTAATCTGTGGCGATCAATATACTATGTATCGGAGTCAACTTTAAATAGAAAGATACCATTTAGGGTAGTTTTAGTGAGACCGGAGATAAGAGCGAGCTGAACCTCGTGGAAATGTAAATTATAGTCTAATTAACCGGAAATGTAAACCTTGATCAAAGAACGAAAGAAAATGGGGAAATAATTAAATAGAATAGAATAGAAAACATTTATTCGACACAGACACAACACAACAGCAACAAACACATAAAAAAATAAGAGAACGTTAAAATACTGGTATATATAACGAGTTTGCAAGTCAATAAAATGATAAAGTATTATAGAATACTAATTTAGCAGCTGTACCTTCAGCAACCTTCTCTGCTTGAGAAGAGGCCTTTTTATAACGCTTTTATTAGCTCGGGTTGTATGTATGTATGTAGCTATGTATGTAACGGAATCTTTGAGCCTAATTTTCACTGGTTTCTAGACGTCTGATCAACTTGAAACACGCCCTTCGCACACGTCTCAAGGGCCGATGACAATGCAATAACCCGATAAAAAAAATCAAAAAAAATAATTAATTTTTAAACAAAATCAAATTTTTAAAATTTTCCCGATAAAAAATTGATCGACCTAAAAAATGGAAAATTAATGATAGTTTAAAAAAACACGCTTTTATTGCTGACCGAACTAAAAAGTAGAAAATAATTTTTAATTACAGTAGTAGGAAGTCAATAATTCAATTCAGAGTAAAAAGCGTGGGGTGCTTGATATTTTAACTATTACAACTATTCTATTGGCAACCATCTATGAGAGGAGAGTCATGAAAATATAGGAAAATGCACCCCACGCTTTTTACTATGAATTGAATTATTGACTTCCTACTACTGTAACATAAACTCTTTGTAATTAAAAATTATTTTCTACTTTTTAGTTCGGTCAGCAATAAAAGCGTGTTTTTTTAGTTTTTTTAAACTATTATTTAAGTGTGACATCAATAGGCTGATTTTTTTATAATTGTTATAACTGAGATATATCTAAAATGTTGACAAGAAATTGAAAACATTACCACATTGATGTCGCCAATCACCGCACGCACCAGCTAACTACTCGCATACTCCTAATATTTCTAACATACATGTCACAAGCTACACACAGCTAATGATAACATCCACTGCGCTATACACTAACAAGCCATATCACGACACACGGAAGTGAAGCAGTCTCTGATGTCTTCAAAAACATCTAAAAGGATATTCAGATAAGTCCCGACGTCCACGTCGGACGCTTTTTATATTCCCAGGCATTCGTCAAGCGAGCCGACTGCATTAATGTTGCAAAAATCAGTCGTATAACTGTGCCACTAACTATCTGACTGCATAATTTAATCAATGTAGATACAGCTGCGCCAGAACATTTACATGCGGGAATAAATAATAATAAATCAGGAGAGAACGCATAATTCTCGTCCGCGACAGCGGTTAATTGAGGCGTTAATAGCAACCGTCATGGTGCTGTTATTACCTTTATTTTATAAGGTTGCTGCAGAAATTCCAATGCACACAATTCGTCAGTAACGTACTGTCCCATGGCGTTCAATAAAAAGAAACATGAATGAACACGAGTGCTCGTGAGTCGTGAGGGCTCATAACATGACCCAGGTGAGCGTGCACCTATCCCAATTTACTTGCTCCTTCAATACATCTCAATTAGCTGTCATCTCAGAAGTCACTCCTTTTCTTGCCATTCGTCTTTCATACAATCCATCCACTGTCACTCTGGTCTAATCTTATAGCCACTTTCGTCAGCGTCTTGTGTCTAGGACACAGTTCTCTGCGTGTGCCTTCTGCGCCAACATGTTTAGTGCCTGAATGTACCGATGTAGTGAGTGCCGCGCGGTACATTGGTAATATTAGTACATTTAGTTGAAGCTGCCTGTGACTACAGCTCAACTATTTTTTACTAGCATTATTTATTATATATTAAAGCGCTTGCCATCAGTTTGCTCGCAACACAATGTTTATTATGGATGAGTTCTAGTCGCCATACTATTTACTCTTAACACAAACGGAAGCAAAGTGAAACCCATCACAATAGTAAGCTTTATAATTATTACAAATCGTTTATAAATGATCCTGTGATTATCCGGCAGACTGCACAGAGCCATCCTTAAAGATTTAACGCTGAGCGGCAATCCTTTGTGGCGCGCTTACCAAACGAAGGCTAGCAATAACTACAGTAAGTGTAAAGCCTGCGCAGTGCAAGGGGCGGCTGACCGACTGCGGCTGTGATTAAATAAGCGCAGGCAGTAAAGCTAAACATTCAATTAACGCGGCTCACCAATTCCGCGTGAGATGGCGGGTTCATTATGTTTACGGCTGCGCCGCGTCGTGTGCGATGGACAACATGTCAGGCGAGCGTCCTGCAATGTCTAGCGTCGGTACTCGTTTATGCGGGACTTAATTAACTACTTAACTTAGTTTTGTTCATTATAGTTCAATTAAAAATGAGCAAGCTATCAGCGAGCAGGCTGGCGAGCAGTGGCGGCCCGGTGGTATCGGCCCCGAATTACTTACGATTGTAGGTCATGAATTTGAATCCACGAAGGCAGACAAGGAATAAGGAAGGATTTTTCAAAATTCAACCTCTAAGGGAATTAAATAGGGGATGAAAGTTCCGCGCGGGCAAAACCGCTGGCAAAAGCTATTTTATACATAAACCTATATTGGCTATCAAGGCAACGTTCGTAGTTAATCCCAGTTTACAACAACAAAAACAGTAATCACGATAACGAAAACTCGAAAGTGCAATAGCACATACGTATGTTGAAATAACTGCAGCTTACACAGCAGACTAATTCAGTAACGGAATCTAACACAATCCCAAATGTAAGGCAGGTTATAAACGAATAAAACAAAGCTGAAGATAATAACACAGATAATCTTATAAAAGTGAAAGTGCTGTTAATTGGTGGGTAATAGCGCGGGAGCGGTCCCCGGCCCTTGGGCCCCTGGGCCCCGAGTGTATTGTTAACACTAGTGATGTGCTACAACAAAATGATTAGTAAGCAGTATATTTTTTTGAGGGAAGAGTAAGTAATACAGCAAGTTGGATGGAAAATAAATGTATTGGGAAAAGAAGAATGAACCATTTAAGGTGACACTTGTTCACATTTTTTCCATACAAACTTCGGGAGGGTTTTACTCCACTGTTTGACTATGTACATCAAAAATTAAACATGGTATGGTTTTGTCTCGTTATTATTATTGTCTGTACGGAAACAGAATACTAAAATAAAAAGCTATTAAAAAGTTATGAGCCAACAAAGATTCGTTTTTCTTGCTAATTTAACCTAACTTTGAGCGTGTTTAAGTAATAAAAGGAGTGTAAAATCTCGAAAACCAAGACGGTACCGACAAAGTTCAATTAACAATAAGGTCAATAAACTTTATTGGTCATAGATTTATGCAGTGGTTTTTTCATAAAACCCGATCTTCTGAAGGACTTTTCTTAATTTTTTCGCGATTTTTTTGCCAAAAATGCTCCTGCATCTTACTCAATAACGTTGTACGTGTAGACTAGAGTCTAACTGCTCACCACTGATACTATCTCTGTCGGGTACGAAGCCTGGTGAGACAGCGTGATTTTTAGCCAGGCCCACCAGTGAGTTCGAGCCCGCGCAAAGTGTGCCCTTAAGGATCATTATAGGATATTGCAACAATTTTGCACATCCGTTAAGGCCTTATTAAGTTATTGAAAACGGCCCATAAAGTTCGTAAGTTTCGTTCATTTAATTAAATAATGTTAAGTTGTGATGTCCAGCAACAATCGTCGTATTGTCTTAATTGACAGGTGCTTTGTTTCCCGGACAAGCTGTGGCTGTCTGGGGCTAGCAAGTAACAGCTCATTCTCGTCGAGTCACGAGATTTACGATTATGACGAACATTCCGCTAGAACAATACCAACGTTCACTAACAATAAGTAATAAGTGATCTATCGTTAACAATTTTCTGTAAAACATCTCTTTACAATAACAAATACTTGCATCCGCCATGTTCGCTTTATAATAAATAGCTGACCCATGCCCACTTCGTTGGGCGGTAAACATTTTTATATCACTCAATAGATTACGACACGGTCGCGGATCCATACCTATGTCGTATTATCTATTTAACCATATGTCCAAATTATATACAGTAAAAGGGAAAAGCCTTTTGTTTAAAACACTTGAGACGCCACATTAATAATAACAGCATACTACTTTGTACACCTACATTTTGTCAAATAAAGCATTACTTACTTACTTACTGAACGACGAAAAAACGGAGGAGGTTCTCCAGTCGACGAGTATAGCGAAAAAACACAAATAATAAAATAATATAGTATACATGAAAATAAATTTTAATTTTTAGAAATGGTTTTAAATAAGAAAGAAGAGAAAAGTACTCTGGGTCCCTGTCGTCGGATACTGTGAAGAGGACTTTAATGGAGTAATTATAAACGTTCTTATCTCTGTAATTATAATTATTATAGATTCATGCATTATTTACTTCTCTTCAATTTGCTTTGTAGCTATATTTTGTTCGATGTTATTATGCTTTGAAGGTTTTAACATGCTTCAGAATGAAAACATCATAAACAATCGTGAGTATGTATGTCATTAGAACCGCAGCTGTCTCAGCACAAGTTATAACTGTATTAGTAAGGATTAGTTAAAGGTCACCGTAGAAAGTACCGCAGTACGTGTGGTACCGTGTGGTACCGGTGCGCTTAGTGTCCTGTCACTTAGGCTTAGCCGGGAGATTTGTTTTAGCGTTACGGACGGAATACATCAGATAACCGACGTCGATACAGTTTAGAGCGGGCTTTATCGATCTTTATATCGCAACCGCTTTATTTATGTTTCTGTTATGTTTTAATCATTTTTCATTGTTCCATGTAAGTAAACATTCATGTAAGTTTTTCCTTAGTAAGTTCATTTGCGTCATGTACATTACCATTCTTCCTGGATCTTAAAATATTAAAGCCTTTATGGCGATCATTATTAAGGTCAGTGTTTGGCCGTCAGCTGACATATCAGATTTTCGTAGATTTTTACATAGATAAGAGATAGAGATCTACTCTATCTCTTTATCATCAACATAAACACGCTACCTCAATAACTTCCTTGACTTTTAGCATGTCTGCAGTAGCGTGTAAACTTATATCAAGTTCAAGGCAAGGTAAGATGCAGATGCACTCATATTTTGTATCTAAATGTGTATGACTTAAATTCATTCGACACTAAGTACATCGATAGACGAAATTGCGACTAGACTTAGACACGACTGTGGGTGGACAACTGGACAGAATTCGATTTTGATCAAAACGAAAACTAACACAATATGTTAAAATAGAGCTAGGGTGGTGCTACACTAACTTCAATAGTTCGCAAGTTTCAAAATCGCATAGATGTAATCTGCGTGACTGAACACTTCATGGAAACTGGATATGAAGACTTTCTCACTATACCTAATTATAAATTGGCAGCTTGTTACTCTAGAGACACAAAAAGAGGGGGAGCGTGCATATTAATTAAAAATGAGCATCAGTATAGAGAGCTTGAAGATATAAAGAAACTTTCTATTCAGGGAGCTTTCGAGTGCTGCGCAATTGAATTGATACAGCACAATATTATCATTGTATGTATTTACAGAATACCTAAATCAAATAATCTTGAAATTTTTTACTCTAAATTAGATATTCTCTTGCCCAAGATTTGTTATAAAGCGCGCAAGAATGTTATTATATGTGGTGACTTTAACATTAATACATTGAAAAAAAATAGAACTTCCATTGAGTTTACTAACTATCTATTAAGCTACAATCTAAAGTTGCAAATTGACCAGCCCACTAGGTTACAAAGCAACACATGTATAGACAATTTTGCGCACAATTTTTCACAAAAATGTATCCACGATATAATTGACCTTAACATGTCAGATCACACCGCTCAAATTTTAAAGATTCCCGTAAAAAGGACTTGTACAATAAACAGTTGGAATATAACAGTCCGTGATTATAGTTACGATAACCTAATGAAATTTAGATTATGTTTGTACCCTTTATCGTTTTGTGAAGTTTATCAAGCAGATGATCCTAATGTAGCGTACGATAGCTTTATTCAAACATTCCGTCTGTTTTACGACTTGTGTTTTCCCTTGACTAACAAAATAATAAAGTTAAAAAGGAATCCGAACTGGTTAACACCCGGACTAAAACGCTGTAGCAAAAATAAGAGACAGCTTCTTTGGCAACTAAGAGCAAAACCCAATAGCAATAACTTAACTAAACTTAAAAATTACTCACAAAGACTTAATAAAATAATAAAACTGACACAAAAGGCAAAAAATAATCATAGGATAATGATATCAACAAACAAATCAAAGGATACATGGAAGATCATAAATGAAAATAAATACTGTCCTCCCCATGAACACATAACGGAAATACGAAGGAACGGTGTTACAATAACAAACCCCTGCGATATAGCGAACGCATTTAACGATCACTTTGTGGATCAAGCAGAATTACTTGCAAATACCTCAAAATCTGCAAGTTATGGGACTCCAAATTCATGTTGCGAATCAATGTTTTTAGCCCCAACTACACCTGATGAAGTCTATCGAATAATACAGAATTTAAAAAACAAAGTTAGTGTAGGATATGACAATATTTCAACAAAGGTATTAAAATTTGTTTCCGATGTTATAGCTGGCCCCATTTGCCACATTATTAACGTTAGTATCTCTTCTGGAATATATCCTGATAAACTCAAGCCAACAATAATTAAGCCCTTATTTAAGAAACATGATAAAACTGATATCAATAACTACAGACCCATTGCTCTGATACCAGTAATATCAAAAATACTCGAGAAAGCTATTTATCACCGTATAGATTCCTTTTTCACGAAACACAATCTCTTAGTAAAGGAACAGAAGGGTTTCAGAAAAAATAAATCCATAAATCTGGCTATCTATGATTTCCTTAATATTATAATGACAGATATCGATAAAAGAATTCCTACTAGTGCTATATTTATGGACATGACGAAGGCTTTCGATTTAGTTGATCATAATACTCTCCTACGGAAACTTAATGCGCATGGAATAAGGGGGAAAGCACTTTCCCTTATACAATCTTACCTGGACAGTAGAACACAGTGTACGGAAATTAAGCGAATTTCTATAAAAGAAAAAAAGGAATTTAAATATGTATCCGAAAAACGTGGAATCATTTTTGGCGTACCACAGGGCAGCGTATTAGGACCGCCATTATTTTTGGTTTACATAAACGACTTCCCAAAACATGTCAGTTTTCCTATGGTTCTTTTTGCTGATGACAGTACGATCATTGTTAGACAAAATAAAAATAGTGACTATGAATGTGACATCAAAGACTCATTGCAACAATCAATTAATTGGCTTGACCATAATAATTTGAAATTAAATTTAAGTAAGACAAAAATTATGCAGTTTAGACAGAGAGTAACTACTCCTGACATAAATGTATTAATTGACGATAACAAAATTGAAGAAGTAGAACATATAAAATTTCTAGGTTTGACTATTGACTCTAAACTGACTTGGAAAGAACATGCATCAATCCTCATAAAAAAATTAAGTCGCTTCGCCTTTGCTCTATTCAAGCTTAAGAAAGTAGTAGGTCAGGCAGCTGTTATAGCTGCATATTATGGCTATGTAGATTCCACATTACGATACGGAGTAATTTTTTGGGCAAATTCATGTGAGAAAAATAACGTTTTTAAAGCTCAGAAGAGGTGCATTAGATCGATGTGTAATTTAAAACAAACAGATAGTTGTAAACCTCATTTTAAATCCCTTAGGATATTGACATTACCTTGCCTTTATATATACGAGACTGCATTGTTCGTCAAGAAAAACAGTAAATTATTTAAAAAAGCTTTTGAGGAACGTTATAGATCAACAAGACCGGAATACCGACACGAACTATGTCTAAGAGCCTCAAAGACGGCCCTTATGCATAAAAGCATTATCTGCATGGCACCAAAAATATATAATAAAATACCAAATGCTATCAAAGATTTGAATTTGATACAATTTAAACGAAAACTGAATGATTTTTTAATTGAAAAATGCTACTATACCATTGGCGAATTCCTTCTTGACAAAGTGTAAAAACTGACAATTATATTTTTATGCTTGACTAACTGATTGTATTTTAATTTTTGTAATAATAATTAATTGTAGGTATTCTAATATGATGTTATCTCAATTTTGACATTTTTATTTAATATATCAATTCTCTTTGTTTGCATTTCAATGTAAATCAATTTTGACATTTTTGTTTTGTATTTCAATGTAAATCAATTTTAATTTCTGATATTGTTAAAACGTGTATGCCTAATGGGTAGCTTTTTGAGTTTCCATAAAATTACTGTAAGACCTGTTGTATCACCAAAAAGCACACGAATAAATACTTTGACTTTGACTTTGTTTATTTAAAAGAATTTCGGAACATTCTGATGATTTTTGTTTTCATCTTCCGATGTTTAGTCGAAAAAAACTTTTTTCAAAAAAAAAAAAAAAAACAACCGACTTCCAAAAAACACTAAAAAGCGAAAAATAACTTTACTTTCGGAAGTCGGTGACTTGTATTTTCTTAATTTCTTGTCACCGCCTTCCGAAATTAAAGTTATTTTGTATATAGTATATTTTTAGTTTAGTACCTACCCCACACCGATTTGAAATTTCATCATCGTTGGGGTCAAAACAATGCATATTTATGCTATAGCAGCAATCTCGGTTAATTTACTGTCATTTTTCAAAGTCAAAGTCAAAGTCAAAGTTATTTATTTGCAGTAAATGCGGTACAAAAGATGGTAGTTACATAAATTGTTAGTACGATGACACATTTCGCCATAAGTTGGCATGCAAATATTAAAGTAAGATGCTAGGGGTAGCATGATAGGCAAATCGCTACACAAATGTACAGAATACTTTAATGTCAATTTTAAGCTTCAAAAACTCAACAGTTAAATAAAACAGGTAATTGCTATTCAAATATACAAACAAAGTTTGCTAATATTAAATAAAATGAGAACATAAGAAAATAAAACAACTCAAAATGCAGTGCGTACAGTAGGGAAACAGTAGGTAACACTTTTTAATAGGTAAGATTATTTACAATGCGTTTCTGTAATGATAAGACTGACAAGGAGTTTTTTTGAGGAATTCAGATATAGAATAAAAACTATGTGAAATGAGCCATTTTTTTAGAACTATGCAAAATTTTCTGTAAGGAAGATCAGTTATAAAACTTGGAATTGAATTATAAATAAGTGGCGCCATATACACGCAACTACGTCGGAATAGTTCGATCCTAGGAACGAAGAGTTCCGTTGTCTGTCTCCGAAACGCATCATCCGATCTATATGAAATTTAAATGGGACCATTTCGAAATAAACCCTTTTCGAACAAAAAAAGAATTTTGCAAATCGGTCTTATGACGGAGTTATGCCCGATCCTCCACCTAACTCCTAACCGTTAAAGAGTTGTACCTTCCTTCATCAACTCAGCGTCATGAGGTGATGACGACCATACGCAAATGTCTCAATAGCTTTAGAAAAAATATTAAAAACATTGTTAAAACCTACAAATTTTGAGGGTTGCCCTCGATTTCCCTGGGATTCCATCATCCGATCCTGATTTGGTGCCAATGGGACCACCTCAGGAGTATACTCTTTCAAATAAAAAAATATATTTGAGAATCGGTCTACAAATGGGGGAGAAATCGAGGAACATACGTTTAAAAAAAAAAATACATACAGTGGAACATATAACCTCCTCCTTTTTGGAAGTCGGTTAAAAAGACCATCCCTTGACGAGGTGCTCCTTTAAAGTCTTTCGTTATATATAATATCTTTCGAAAAAGAAAAAGCTTGACATTGTGAGCTAGTAAAAGATACTACAGACACATCATGTTGCTCATCCCTACGTCGCGGTCACGCTACCGACGCCGACGGGCCGCGCCGGCGCCGCCGCCGCCGCCGCCGGTGCGCGCTGCGCATGCGCGTAATAACATAATTGCCGCCGATCGAAGCGCAGCCGCGCGGGGCAGCCGTCACCCATACTCGATACACTCGTATTTGTGGGGTAAAATCAAACGGACCGCTCCGTATCCGCCTTATGTCCAACAGGTCATACTGCATAACACACGTTGCGGAGGCAATTTATCCGCGTGGGCTCTTCATATTTGCGAGATGTGATCTTGAATCTTGGCTTGACTTTCAGCAATATTAAATTCCATGTGAATATTGCCACTACCAACACATACCAGTGGCGAAAACTGCAATTGCTGGGGAAGCCGCATAAGCTGTGATCATACTACAATGACCGCAGAACTTGCTGGGTTTGAAACGGCCGAAGATGTATGGATTTCATAACCTACTTAATATAATTCAAGACATTCATTTGCAAGATTATTTGAATGAAATTTGATATGAAAAGTTGTAGGACATCGTTTCAAAAATCAATAATTACATTAATATATGGCAATAACAATCAGGCTTTAAATTTTTTTTTTATCAGATCGAGATGGTCTGCATCAGATAACGGTTCGATACACGTGTCACCTAGAAACCTTCTCAATTTCTTAAATTCATATTAATCGGCCTTGTTTCTACATTATATTAGCGCATATATTCAGAATTAAATAATTAATAGCATATTATAATAAAACTAAAACGATAAAATAATTCCAAAATAAATTACCATAGATGGCTGATTGTATAAAAAAAATTCGTATAATATTAGAGGTTATTTTTCGTAGAATGTGAACATTCCTCATCTGAAGACGTCTCGTTAAATTCGTTAGTGTTAATACACGTATTAATATTATTAACATTCATATTTGGCTATTAATAACGCGGGCCACATTCCGACCCGTGCCCATGCCTCTAACCTCAGCGGATGTAATCTCATTATCGTGTATCAATTTCGATCAGTAAGCAATAACACTAAGTTATCGACAACAACAGTTAGCTCGGGAGCGTTCGTGTGTGATCGCCGTTAATGTCGCTGATCTGGGGTTTTTTTTTGTGATTGGCATCACGAAGTTGACCTTGAGAGGCCGTAACTTCTTAACCGGACTTTCCTGTGAAAGCATTTTTAGTGATACTAAAAGCCTCCAGCTCGGGCATAAAACCTACTTAACTAGAGCGACTGCATGCTGAGGGCATCCCCTGTGGAGGACCTCGGCTCAGGGCGCCACTGGCGGGGGGGGGGGGGGGGGGCGACAGCAAGTGGGGACAGGCTGGATCAAAATATTTTAATTATTATTATAATTCGGGGAATTTAACTCTACGGGCTCAGCTGCGGCGCGGGCTGGCACATCAACGAGCAAGGGACGGTCGGAGCTGATCTGGGAGCCTGCGCCTGCGCATAAATCAGCGCCCCTTCCCCCATCCCAGCAGGTATCAAACAGTACCGTGGCCGCAGGTTGGCAATTTATTGATAAGTGTTAACGACTGTTAAATGTAACAGGTTTGTCAGTCAACATCCAGATTTATAACGTGACATTACAGGGAAACCCGGTCATCAAGTGCATTGTGACTGTATCATGGACTTTCCTGCCTGCCACACTAATAATTCAACCTAGCCTTGATGAAGCCTCAAGCGTACGAACAAAATAATCTAACGCGTTTGCAGCACAACTCCGTGATAGGTTCATTAATGCGATTCCTACTCTACCTACATTAGTATACCTCCAAATCAAACCAATTTCGTCACCGTTCAGCCCTAGAGCGAAAAGGTGTGAGATGAGAGGGCACACTGTGGCGGCTGGTCGAATCATCATGCGACCCGCGGCGACCGGCAACTGTTGCGCAACCGTCGTGCAACCGAGCAACTATTTCAATTACCGAGTTAGCCCCAGGTTACACTATGTCAACTGTCAAGTATAATACTTTTACATGTAAAGTGTACATTTGGGAGTCAGTGGCGAAGCTTATGTTACAGAGGAAATTGACTGCGGGAGTTATGTGACGCCTGGCGATGGTTCAATGTTATAAATTTCAATTAAATACTACCGTTCTGTGAGTTAACTAAACTTCTGTTTTACTTACGAATGACGCAACCAGTTGATATTTTAGGTTATTTGATCCATTTTTTTCAGCCCGCTGGATACGAGAAGCACAGAACCGGTCGAAGTGGCGGAGCTTGGGGGAGGCTTATGTCCAGCAGTGGACGTCTTTCGACTGAAATGGTGATGATGATGATGATGATGATCCATTTTAATTTTATACGTATTTGCCATCACTTGAGTAGGTAAAATGCGTGTGTTGGTGCAAGTATGTGCTTATTTTTTTATTACTGTAGGGTTTTAAATTAAACGCGTTGTATTGTGTCAAGTCCGTACCTATTAGTACCTACCTCTATGGAAGTTAACTTAAATCATCACAAATACACTAAAACTGAGTAATATAGAAAGTTTTAACGATTGATCAAGACTTGGAGGCTTTTGCCCAAAAAAATAAACAAAATAATGTTTTTTTTTTTACATTTATTTTGCAAATGAAAGCAGTCCAGTGTGTGTCGACGTTATCAGAGCATGCATTGTTCTCGAATCCTTCGTCTGGTCGCACTGGTCTTCGTCTGGTCGCACTGGTCTTCGACATTCGTGCTCTGACTGCTCTGAGTAACTTTGTGTCAATATTACTTAGTGGATTATTACAGATGCTGCGTGTTTGGTCAACTAATTTATTTCTGAAATTTATAAAAAATCGTATAAATACTTGAACATACATAATTATACGAATAACGATGAACCTTGCTCCGGCGTGCATAACAAACATGTTTAGGGAATTATTACACAAATTGGAAGCAAATCAAATAAATAAACTCCATTAAGAATTTCATTAAGCCAGCCGCACTCTACGTAGAGTCTGTTTACAAAAATCTGAATAATGTTCTGTTTAAGTAAATGATGCAAATCTATAGTTGTAAATAAACTAGAGTCGATAAACATGGCTCTCTGGTCTCTAGCATGTGTCACCACATTAGGCTCTATTTATGGACTTATGAATGTTAATGCGTGGTAGAGCAGGCCTGGGGCCGGGCGCGCGACTCTACTGCGCCTAATTATGATAATCTAAACGTTGTAAATCTGTCTCTATATTGTATTTGTAAATATTTTCTTTAATTTCATTTTGTTGGTTTTCCATTAAGCATATTATTTGATCCGTGAAATTATTTACTGCCATGTACATACTTAGTGGACATTTGTTTACTACCTTATACATACTTAGTTATGAACAAAATATAATCACCGTTACCGAGTTTACCGACCGGGATCAACGCAATATATTCAAATTTGATGTTGTTTTTATGATATTTCTCGACAAAATCAAAGTGGTTGCTAATTTAATTGCATAATTATAATTTTTGTGACTTTGATTACTTTAAACAACACACTGACTTATTACTTTTTAAAAATGTATTAAAATTGTATTCTTGTTTTTACAGTGTTTGTAAATATGTGATCACCAAATTAATATACATAGGTATACAAAATATTGTAAAACATATTAAAAGAACGTAACGTTGCAGTTTTTTCCCCATTCTTCTCCATACGAAACTACATTTTGGAAGGAGTGACTAGAATCAATTCTACTTTAGTGTAAATGTTGACGTTCAAACGTGCTTATAGGTATATGACTATTTGAAATAAATGCTTTTACTTTGATAGATTTTTGGTTCCGTTCATTCAGCAGTTCACCAAAGCAGTTAATATGAATGTATGTAAATATTAGTGGGTTTTTGTTTACTGTTTGTAAGTTATTTATAAATATGTATAGGTGCGGCCGCGGTAATTGGGTGTCGCATCTAGCACCACATCAATATCATACGTAGTATCGTATGACGTTGTGGTAGCAATGTGTTCATTATACTGCGTCGATACCGATACCAATACCAATCAACTACGAAACATTCATGAATTCAATAATGAAGTAGGTATTGATACTGCTACATTTCATTATAACTGAGTTTATCAAGATTGTAATAAGTATTATTATCGAAGAGTAGATTATATCATTGATATTTGAAACTCCAATGGATGAAGGAAATAATATCAACATTAGTAAAAACGCCAATTTGGAAACGTAATTTACAGTTTGGTATATTTAGTTTATGTGTAAGCCTCCTTATTTATTGCAGAACCAAAATTATTTAATTAATTTGTTTTTTCCAAAACATAATAAAAGTTGAACTCACTAACGAAGTAGGACCCGAACCTCATGTTACTTAATTCTTTAGCAACAAAATATATGAATTCTGTCCATCGCGTCACATTCTACTATATTTCTTGTTCCTAATTAATACACATTCCTGATCCAAACGTAAGATTACAAAGGATTTGACCGCGGACAGCGCAGGCGCAGATTAAGCCCTAGACTTGTTCGTTTTACATCCCGAATTCCGTGCGGCAGGCTGCTGTCACAAGTATCGTTATTTATATATTGAAATAATAATGTGTGAATGAACGACTGACTACCTGGGGACACAGAACAGGTTAACACAAAAGGTACACTCCATACTTGTAGCGTTTTTTTTTTTTTGACGGTGGAATATCATCAAATGACTTCTCCCGCTCTGGGTGGTTTTACTGACTAAAACCCACCCGTGTTCTCTCAGTTTCCCGTGTGCCAGGGGCGACGGTGTATTTTTCAAACAACTCGCACCCCTGGCAGGCATCGGCCCTTGCGGACCCACCAGATGTTGCTGATATCTCTGACGAAACGCGTGGAACACAAGGCGCCGTTGACCCGGCATTTTTTTTAACGTGGTGATATGCCTACTGCGCTACCCCGGGGAGATAGCGCAGTTATGTGGGACTGTAACCCACTAAAACTCCACGGTGTCCTCCAGTGCCGCTTGAGGCGGGAACACGGAAACGCGCAAGCCATCCGCGAACCCGCCGCGGGCGGCTGTCCGTCACCGGACTCTCCTCGGAAGGGAATAACCCCTATCACGGACGCACCAGGACACTGGCACGCTGTGACTATCCCAGGAACCAAATAGCATAAGGGCCCCAGACGACCCTGTTTCTGGCACCCTTGGTCCCCCTGCGACGGGTCAGCACAGTGGCCCCACCGCCTACCACTTTTCGGCCGCAGGAGATAGGGAGAGCGGCCAACGCTATACCGACATTCCTCCTCCACTGCGTCCGCCAACAAACGGCGGGGGCCCCGTCCAGGCCACGGAAGGGAAGAGCGCTACTCATGCAGAAGTACCGGCACTCCTCCTCCGCAGCCTGTAACCCTTAGCCGCGATGCCTCCCATTCGACATCGCGGCCCACCTCAGTTAACCTATTTTTTGGCTGCTACGTCGTCGGCTTTGAGGCAAAAGCCCTGACGAGCGGCCTCACCTTGGGTTTCCTCTTCGCTTCACCGTAGTTACGTTAGAAGTGCGACTTTTGTTCCTCGTTACATGGTGTCCAATAAAGTCCGCTGCGTATGCTCGGCGCATCATTACCGCGCATGACTTGCGCGCGCGCACCCCGCGTGAGAACCCAAGGGTAATTCATCGAATAATCCGATTACTGTATCAATAAGTACAGACAGCTCCGAATCACAGCGGCGAACACGGCTCAGCCTGCCGATGACATCATCATTGTGTGATCGTAATATTACTGGTGATTATTTTTCGTTCAACTTGTAGCAGCATGTCACAGGCGAGTCTTACCTAATCCTGATGAATGTTCAGTTGATATGTTTGCTTTATCCATTAATTTATTGTCGATAACATTTCGCATTCAACGCGGAAATTTATTTATTTAATCGCTTTGCGTGCTTGCTACTTATTATTACATTAATTTAGGTATGAGGATTATAAGACGATCGCGGCCAATATGTAATTAAACGAACATACATTGCACACGCACGGACAGTAAATAATGTGACTATTAAATAAACACATTATGAGCAGTCCGACTTGAGTAGGAACACATGGAGTGCTATATATCTAGGTAGGCACCACCATAGGTATGTTTTATGATGAAACGTTTCTTTTCTCGCACGGAGTCGAGAGCACACGCAACTTGAGAGGCGCATGTATAATGAGTGATAATTAGTGATCGATACAGTTAGCTGCGATTGTTACACTTGCAGCAAATACCGGCGCGGTGGGAACGCGCAGGCGCACTGGATCGCGCCCGCCTAGCCTGCGTCCGCGCAGCCACGGTATCTGAATGTTGCATCTGTTTATCAATAAATGTGTGAAGGCTGTGGTCACAGGTAGGCTATGGAAAGAAATTGAGAATAGCAAGCTTTCGTGCTGTGTTATTCTCATATTGCTTATTTCGTGGTCATTGCAGACTGAAGCGGTCATTGAAGACCCATTTTAGCGAAGATAGTTACGAGCTGACGCAACATTAATTCCTTTTACTAAAAATGTACAACAAAAATCGCCATGCAGGCAAATTCTTGCACCAAAGGCCTCGTGTTTTTCTAACTATTTAAGACTAATTTTCGCCACCTGAATCACTATTAAATGCTAGAGATACTTCTACAACCATGCTGAACTATTCAGCCGTTACAGAGAAAATTTACAATTTAGGTTCAAAAAGGACCTATTTACTACATTGTTTCCTAAAATTTGAGAAAGTTTATCAGAAGTTTTAATCAACACAATGCATTTGTAATGATTTTAAGTATAACATATATTTTTTATATGGAAATCGCACAAAAGGATTCTGTCAATTTTTTTAGGATTTGACCAATGTTCTTGAAAACGCTCAAAAAGTTGGTTTTTAAATCAGTTTATCTCTTTAACCGTAAATAATTTTGAAAGGAAAAAAATATTGTGATACTTTCAAGTCTTCTTTGCATACAGTGATGGTACTCAAAATATAATTAAACATACTTTAATGCATCAAAAAAAAAACACATCTCAGAATTATGCTGATCATTTCGTCATACCCACCAATTAGAAGCACATTCATAATTATTTCGGTCGCAATTCCATCGCATGAGCTACTGGCGCGGACTCATGGCGACGTAATTGATCACTGCGTAATGTGTTGCTACTGAGAACCATCAGCCACTCAGTATTACTCACCAGTCACAGTGGACACACAAACTCCTTGCTTTAATTACTGACGAATTTAGTTCCGAATTCCTGAGCGGTGACGAGATGTGAAGTGACAAACGTATCTATTTAAATACTTATCAGTAGCAGACGATCTTAGGTAAATGTTTTAAACTTTTAATCACCACATTTTGTTGACAGGTTTATAATAGGGTTTTAAGATAAGATGGCGATTGCTAAAATACGTGTTTGCGAGGTCAAAGGAAAACAGGATCGTAGTCAAATATAAGATACTAGCTTTTGCCAACAGCTTTGCCCGTTTGGAGGTCGCAAATTATTCCACGGGAACGTATAACCGGGATACAAAGTATCCTATGTTATAATCCACGATAATCTATGTGCCATATTTCATCCAAATATCTAAATATCCAAACATACAGACTTTCACATTTGTAATATTAGTAGCAATAGTTGGATGGTAGTATTAGTTACTAAGAGGTGGCTATAGTGGTCAAACAAACAGTTGAACCGCTAGGCGCTATCAGTGCCTCGTTCCCAACGGTGACGTGCGTGGCGCTGCGCTGAGAGCGTGAATAACAAGGCGCATGTAAATGTGCGCAGGCAGATTTCGCGCAGGTCATGCTACGCAAGCGCATCTTACGCGTATGGGCATAGCGGGTAGAGTGCATCCCAGCACCAGTAGGGCTTTTGCAATAGGAGGTTATTGAAATCTAAACGTGCAGAAGTTCCCCCCCGAGTGGGTTCCCGCATTGTCGTTGCGGGGGGGCTTAGTAACCGTGGTCTCCCACCCACGGTGAAGCCAAGAGGAACCCAACGGTGGGGCCGCTCGTCAGGGCTTTTGCCTCAAAGCCATTGACGTAGCGGCCAAAAAGTAGGTTGCGGTGAGGTGCACCGCAACTGAGGTGGGCCGCGATGTCGAATGGGAGGCATCGCGGCTGAGGGTTACAGGCTGCGGTAGAGGAGGAGTGCCGGTGCTTCTGAGCAGCGCTCTTCCCTTCCGTGGCCTGGACGGGGCCGCCACCGTTTGATGGCGGACGCGGTGGGGCCGCAGGGGAAGAGGAGTGTCGGTATAGCGTCAGCCGCTCTCCCTATCCTCTGCGGCCGAAAAGTGGTGGACGGGACGGCGCGTTGTGTTCCTCACGCGCGCCGTCAAAGATGTCAGCAACCACTGGTGGGGTCCGCAAGGGCCGATGCCTGCCAGGGGTGCGGGTTTGTTCGAAAGAGATACCACGGCCCGTGGCATACGGGCTACTGAGGGAACACGGGTGGGTTTTAGTCAGTAAAAGTCTGACACGCCCTCCTGCTCTACTCAGCAGGAGAAGTCATTTGATGATTTCCCACATAAAAAAATAAAAAAAAAAAAACGTGCAGAAGTTGTTACTTATGGATCCTCAAGTCAGGCAAAATGTTACCGAGTTTCTTTTAGTAGGATTTTCTCAGTAGCAACCCGGAGTCTGGAGTTGTTTATTTTATCCCTGTTAAATGATAAATGATTTTATTTCTGTAAGTAGGTTTGTACAAACACTTTTACACGTCAATCATATTTTTTAAACTAGATGAGGTCGGCGTTTCCTATCTGACTACTCTGAGAAGAAAGGCCGAAACAAACTCAGAGGTCACAGTCTCTTTTAAAGTCCAGACATAATCTTGGTCAGATCATGTGAAGACCATGTGGATTGGTGTCTGAAATGGTCTTTTGAGGAAAGAACCACACAGGTTGAGTGGACCTGTCCATTCAGTGCACGCATGTATCAGTAATCATACGGCTCAACTCAGAACTTGAGGAGCTCAACGATTTGACGAACAATACCAAAGAAAGGACATTTGGGTAGGCCGCATAAAGTACTCAAACTGCCAGATTAACATTAAAAACGAACTGAGAAAGAGACGAAACACGAAAACAAAAATACCACATAGTCCTCACATTCACAATAATTAAAGCAAAAATAATATTATACTACTCAAAGTAAATATTCATGTCAAAGTGTATATTATAATAATCAAATGTCAAAGTGTAAATAATAATAATCAAATGTCAAAGAGCAAAACAAAGAAAAAACAACATTCAGTATACAAAATTGGAGCAGGTCAATTCCAAGCTTTTTTGTCCTCAATATAATCTTTAACGGTATAAAAGGCTTTCAGGCACAACTTACGTTTGATAAATGATTTAAATTTATTGAGACTTAGATCTTGAACATGGCTTGGAAGTTTATTATAAAAGACCCACCTATTTTCTTGAGCCTTGTTGATGGTACAACAAATTTGTGTTTGTTCCTAGTATTTATACTATGGATATCACTGTATCTTTTAAACAATTTAATATTTTTATGAGCATATAAAAGATTTTCATAAATATACTGTGAAGGCACAGTCATTACATTTATCTCCTTAAATCTATCTCTGAGAGAGTGTCTCGGACTTAATTTATAAATTGATCGGACAGCTCTTTTCTGCAAGACAAAAATAGTCTGAATGTCGGCAGCATTTCCCCACAATAGAATACCATACGACATTACACTATGAAAATAGCTAAAGTACACTAAGCGGGCTGTCTCTACATCAGTTAAATTACGAATTTTCCTAACAGCGTATGCTGCAGAACTTAGCTTTTTCGACATTTTAGCTATATGTGGGCCCCACTGAAGCTTGGTAACCAAAGTTAAGCCCAAGAATACAGTGCTATCTTCAGGATTCAATTCTTCGCCCTTTATCAACACATTAGTTTTCACCTGCTTAACGTGAGGTAGCGTAAACTTAATGCATTTGGTCTTTTTTTCATTAAGAAGCAAATTATTAGCATTGAACCAGTGAACTACTTTTGAGATTGCGCTATTTACATCGTCATTAACAAGTTGCTGACGTTTAAGTCTAAACAAAAGTGAAGTGTCATCCGCAAACAACACTATATCATGATTATCCTTTATGAGGTAAGGCAAGTCATTAATATAAATAAGAAACAAGAAAGGACCAAGAATTGAGCCCTGTGGGACTCCTATTGACACTACGGATCCCGGAGATCTTTTTCCGTTTACATCAACACACTGAATCCTATTACACAAGTATGAAATAAGAAGATCCGGAGCGGTGTTCCGGATCCAGTAGTGGCGGAGTTTCCTGATTAGAGTTTCATGAAGCACGCAATCGAAAGCTTTAGATAAATCGCAAAAGATACCCAAGGCATCGTATTTATTTTCCCATGCATTGTAAATATGCCCTAAGAGTTCAACACCGGCATCGGTAGTTGAACGACCCCTTGTGAAACCGAACTGTTTGCTATGTATTATATTATGTTTATTAAAAAATCTTTGCAGTTGGTCTAAAATTAATTTCTCAAAAATTTTACTAAAGGTAGGTAGTACTGAAATAGGTCTATAATTAGAGGGGTCTGATGTACTACCTGATTTAAACAAAGGTATTATTTTACTATTCTTCAGTAGGTCAGGAAACTCCCCGCAGTCTATACAATTATTAAATATAAGAGCTAAAGTAGGTGCTACAATGTCAATAATAGACTTAGCAACTTCTACAGAATTACCCCACAGATCTGCAGTCTTTTTTACATTTAAAGTGTGAAAGGTTTTAATTATATCTCTACAGCTAATATGTTCAAAATGAAATTCTGAATCACAAACATTAACATTTTCCTTAAGCAAAGACTCAGCAACAGAAGGTGATGAGTTTAGTGATTTTGTAGTTAAAACGGGAATATCTGCAAAGAAATTTTCAAAAGCCGCGGCGACTTGCGAGTCCGATGTGATTATGTTGTCATTGATAGACAGGCTGTAGTCAGTATTTCGGTTGCTAGACCTTCCCGTTTCACTATTAATAATATTCCAAGTCGTTTTAATTACATTACTGCTGTTTTTAATCTTTGAACTCAAATAACGCGACTTGGCCATCCAACAAACTTTTTTAAATAATTTGGAATAATTCCTAACATAAAAATTAAATTCAGCAGTGTTTACAGAAGTCCTTTCATCGTATAGCTCATAAAGTCGTGCTCTACTTTTATGAATACCAATGGTAGCCCAATCACTGAAAGATACGTTACTATTAATCGAGATAGTCTTGGGAATAAAAGTGGAATTAAATTGTTTACAATATATCTTAAAAAAATCATCATATAGATGATTAGGATCAGCATTTGCAGACAAAACTGGTAATTTATTTTCGAGTTTAACTTTAAAGGCCTCTAGGCGAAATGCAGTTTTGGGGTTAACAATGATATCCTTTTTACCCATTTTTTTATTTTGATTTTTAATGGTAATCTGTTGCCCGCAATGATCAGAATCTAATAAATTAATAATTTCTTTGTGGCTCGGTACAACATCTGTAAAAATATTATCTAGGCATGTGGCACTAGTAGGGGTTATTCTTGTGGGCTCCATAAACAAGTTTACAAGATTGTACGACTGAAATAAACTTATTATTTTACTACAATAACCTGAGTTATCTAATAAATTAACATTAAAATCACCGCAAACAATAATGGATTTGTTCGAGTTACAAATCTTGTGTAATACTTCATCCATTACCTTTTCAAAGCAGTCATACAATCCTGAAGGTGGTCTGTACACACTTAATACAACAAACTGCTCCAATTCTATACAGGCTATTTCAACTGTCCGCTCAACAGAGAGGCTCACGATATCCTTACGTTCTTTAAATTGTAACAGGTTACTTACTAAAATTAATGAGCCACCATGTATAGCATTTACTCTGCTGAACGAACTACCAACCTGGTGATTATTAAAATTAAACATGAACTGGTGGCATTTAAGCCAGTGTTCTGTCATACAAAGAATATCTATATTGTTACAATTAAGGAATAAATCGACTTCTAAATCTTTGTTCAAAAACCCTTGAATGTTTTGATGCACCAGGTTGATACCATGTAATTCTTTTACACTTTTGCAAGAGGTTGCCTCCATTGTCTTACTTTCTAATTTAAATGAAGATCAATGTCAAAATTATTTGCCAAATTATTGGCAGTACAGTTTAATATTTCATTGCATTGCTCAAAAGGAGCAAGTTGTTTAGCCAAATTTTTGGCTGAAATAGAAAAAAAAATATGATAGCGACACAGCTATCTGTCTTTTAAGATAGTTAGAAAGATAGTACATCACAATATTATATCTATCTTTTGTCAAAGGCAAATTATTACCAACATAATTGTTGGTATCAACTAGATTAAACAAATTATTATTAAATGTCAAATTATACAAAGTCATATTTATCTCATATCTTAACCTATTTTCTTCCTGTGGCAAACCGTTGCTATATGGGAATGTAAACAAAACTATTTTTCTTAAACTAAGATTACTCAGGGTTCTATAATACTGGAGCAATTCTCCTTTGTTCACTTTTCCCCTATTACCCATAAAAATTATTAATGTGGTGTCTGGGTTAAAATTACATTTAATAATTTGTTTCATAATATTAAATAATGAACAACCAGGCATACAGTAATTTATTATAGGGTGACCTGGATATTCCTCTGTCAACAAATCGCCTAACTCTTTTCCAATTTCATCACAGAATAACACAATGTCATTTTTTTCAATTGGCTTACACTGTTTTTTGGAACTGTAAATATCAGGAAAGCTCAAATCAACACAGGGCTGTGGTAAGGTGGATTTGCATGTTGTCAATGAACGATCCGGTGTAGGTACATTGGATGGTGTTTGACACTGCTCACAGTTGTTTTTTTGTGAGTTTACCAGCTCATTCATTGCCAACACGTATTCCCTCATGATATCTTCTGAGGTATCATATCTTTTAGTCATTGAACTTAGTTTCTCCTGTAAATGGTCAAGTTCAGATTGCAAGTTCTCTGTGTCAATGTTGTACCTCCTAGTACTTTGCTCCAAATTAGAAGAATAAATATCTAATAATTTAAGCAAGTTTAGTCGTTCTCTATTAAGTTTCACATTTTTTATGAAGAATTTATGTCTTTTAACTAACTTTTTTGTTTTAACAATGTATTTATTGATCTTTATGTATTTTTTAAGTTTATTGTTACTAGTTCTTACCCTCATTGAGTGACCTGACTTTGAATCGTTATCACCTGTCAAATCTATAGTGTAACATGGTTTTATGGCAGAAACCATTGAGGGGGCGACCGGCATCAACTCATCGAACAGACTTTGATTCAGCGAGGCGGTGATGTTAAGATTTGTAGTCTGAAGTTCAGTTATTTGACTATGAGCCTCAAGTAGCTGCTGTTGTAGTAAATGTTTGTGACTAAGAGCTTGTTCATACTCTATGCTACACTGGCTGAATCCGTCCACAACGAGCTGAAGTCTGTCGCGTTCTTCTATGGCATCAGTGTATTGAGTATATATCTGAGCCATTTCACTTTTCAACTTCCTATTCTTTTCATGGGCATCAAAGAGCACCCTTTCATTGTCATCTATTTCCTTATTGAGTTGGTCACAGGACTTCTTTGACGCCTGTAATTCGCTCAAAGCCTGATTGAGTTTGGACTCTTCGAGGCGAGCACGGGCGCTGCGAGTCATAATCATGACTAAAACTAATAAGGAAGCGACAAGAAAGTGAAAGAGAGAAGGTAGTTATGCCAGCAGTCTAGGAGATGATTTGGCCTGTTAATGGCAATGGCCTGGCTCCCTATTAAGTACACATAAATGACTAACGGGGGAGTGAGGGAGAACGGACAAACCATCTTTCCGGCCCCAACCGTCAACCTCATTGCACGCGCGGGCAACACATCATCCGCGGCGGTATTCCTATACCGTGGTCCCCCTGCTAGATAACAGACGAGGCAATGGCGATCGAGCAGTGGCGGTATAACCACATTCCTGACCAGAGGTCAGAAGAGGCTACAGGGGCTTTGGAGCCTAAATAACACCTAAAATATCTGGTGCAGAAGGCAACTGGAAACCACTGCAACTAGCCTCCCGAGAAAATCGTTATGAAAGTAGACACAAAAGGATCACGATTGCCATGCGAACCGCCTAGCGAGCGGCGCCGCGCCGCGTCTGGGGTGAGTGGTGGGAAATGGACTACCGGCAATGATGGAGTAGGAGACCAGGCTCCGCGTGGAAATAATGCTACTGGAAACTCCCTCAAGTTGCGGAAAATCCAGAAGATAGGCACGTGGAATGTTCGTGGCTTGCTAAAACCCGGTAAATTTTGCATCGTAGAGAAGGATGTTACCAGATGTGGTTTATGTATTTGTGGATTAGCCAAAACCCACTGGAGAAACCACGGGCATTTCTTTACCGATGCCCATGCAGTCTACTTTTCCGGCAACGATGACAACAGCCAAAACGGAGTAGCAATACTTATTCCTAAGCATGAAAATAACAGTGTGATAGGGTATGCAGCAGTTAGCGCCCGCGTTATGTCAATGAAACTCAAAGCCTAACCTGTAAACCTAAACCTAATACAGGCATATGCCCCCACCAGTGAAGCTCTACCCTCCTTTCTAGAGAGTTTCTACAAAGAATAACAGGCAACAGTCGAAAAAATCCCCAACAGAGAGCTAAATACGCTGCTCAGTATAGCAAATATGTGGGAAGTTTCGGACTTGGGGTGCGAAATGAAAGAGGTGAAAGATTTATGCAGTCCGCAGACGAGAACAACATGGTGGTAGCGAACAGTCTATTCCAGCACCATCCCCCTCGACTGTTCACCTGGACGTCACCTGGAGGCAGAACTAAAAACCAGATTTACTACATATTGATTAGATCACGCTGGCGCACCTCCGTTCTCAATGCTCACACACTTCCTCGGGCTGTTTGTGGTTCCGACCATGAACTCGTTATTCACGATAACGAGTTCATGGAGAGAGGATGCGGTTGAAACTCAAAGCTGCCCGATCCTCCAAGAAAATAAGTCAGATTGAAGTTGTAGATAACGAAAAGTTCAATGCAGCCATTGAGCGGAATTGGAAAGAATGGACCGATGTGAACCACTCCGCCACTGCATTTTGAATGAGATGTTTAGCCTTATTCCACAGCATGTCTAGTGTAACTTCATACACCAGACATGCTATGGAATAAGGCTAAACATCTCATCCAAAATGCAGTGGCAAAGTCTAATCCAAGATCGGAAACGCGCAAACGACAACATTGCATAACGGATAGTGCTCTTGCTCTAATAGAAGAGAGGCGCCTTAAGAAATCCGCGGAAACAGACATAAGAAGAAAGCTGAATAAGTTGTTTGCTAACATCCAAGCTTGTTGCAGGCGAGACCATAATTCCCACCTTCGTAGCATTTGTGAAGCGTTGAAAAATACGCTATGAAGTATGAGTCTAGAGACCTTTATCACAAAATTCGTCTCATTACTAAATCTCTACCTGCTAGAACCTGGACTATTGAGAACGACAAAAAATAAGTGGTAACAGAACTCGAAAAAATCTCTGAGACTTGGAAGAGCTACTGTCAGTCATTATTCCTGGACCCGCAGTCGCAACAGTTTGAAAGTTCAGACCCAGAACGAGAGAATTTGGAACCAAACATCCTTCTGTCTGAAGTAAGAGCTGCCATAAATACCTGAAAAGCAAAAAAGCAAATGGTAAAGATGAAATCCTATAGAGACAATTAAAGCCTGAGGAGAAGTGGCGAAAAAGTGTTTCATCTTATCTGCAACAAGGTATAGCAGACAGAACTTTGGCCCTCGGAGTGGACACATACCGTATTTACACCCCTGCACAAGATAGGTTCGACGAAGACAATGATTTAACAACTACCGCCACATTGCTATGATATCACACGCTAGCAAAATAATATTACATATTCTCAACGAGCGATTGAAAACTTACCTGTCTAAGGAGATCGCTCCGGAACAAGCCGGTTTTGTAAAGGGGAAGGGCACTCGAAAACAAATTATCATCGTACGCCAGATCATCGACAAGTCAAGAGAGTTCAATAAGCCCATATTCGTTTGTTTTGTTGATTTCTCCAAAGCATTCGACTCGGTGAAATGGCCGGTATTGTGGAAGACTTTGCTAGACATGTGCACACCAAAGCATCTCGTACGCCTTCTGAGACGTCTTTATGAAGCCCTCTTCATATAGACATGTCAAAAGGTGTACAAGATGCTTTACCCTTACAGCCTCAGTTTGCACAGATGATGTCCTGTCAAGTGACTTCCATCCTAGTGCCGGAGTACGCCAGGGGTGCATTATATCACCGGTCTTATTCAATGCGTACACAGAACTATGTAATAATGCGTATCAATGTGGAGGACTGGACGGATGTTGTGACAATTGGTGGAAACAGGATTGCAAACTTGCGTTACGCAGATGACACCACCTTATTTGCAACCAGTTCGCAACACTTGGAAGAGCTATTGTCAAAGATGGAACGAGTGAGCCGTAAGTTTGGACTAAAAATTAATCGCAGCAAGACCCACGTGATGATTATTGACCGTGCCAGGAATAATTCGCCTGAAGTGACTCAAATCGCGAATTGCAACGTGGTACAATCTTATATCTATCTTGGGGCTCTAATTTCACACAATGGCGGGTGCATCGATGAGATTAAACGACGTATGGGCATCACAAGAACAGCAATAGACAAGATGCGGAAAATATGAAGGAATAGAAACATAGCTAAAGCCACGAAGACCAAGTTCGTGAGGACGCTTATATTCCCCATATTATTTCTTTACGCAGCTGAAACGTGGATCTTGCGAGATGTGGAAAGGCAGAAAATAGATGCTCTGGAAACGTGGTGCTGGAGAAGAATGCTTGGGGTTTCGTGGACCGAGTTTCGCACGAACGTCTCGTTACTTCAAAATCTCGGTATCAGGCAGCGTCTGTTTTCGATAGTACAATCTCGCATCCTGACATTCTTCGGACATGTTTCCCGACGTGACAATCAGTCCATAAAAAGCCTTGTCGTCCAAGGGAAAATGGAAGGCACTAAACCGCGCGGAAGGTCACACACACGTTGGACTGACCAGAAAAAGTCTGCCATTGGAGGTTCAGTTACCAAATGCAGCAGGATGACCTCTAGCAGGCAGCGGTGGCGCAATGTCGTGAAGTGCATCACATCTGCCCCTTCCAATACTGCTACGAGTACTTAACGATCACGACCGCTCTGTCAAGAGCGTAACGGATAAGAATAAGAAATGACAAAATGGTCTACACACCTCTACCACTGTCGGGGACTATGAGTGTGATGATGCTATGTTATAAGTAAGAACATAAAGGCATACCCAATCAGAAAAAAAAAACACATGTTGGCAACATGTATTATGCAGCCTGCGACACCAATATTAGCAAGAATAATGCAACTTATAGTAGAAATGCACAAAAACAATGCTGACAACTTGTACACCTGTTTACCTACTCGCTGTAAATCAATCAAAATAAATCTCTAGGATTTCATTTTTTTTTACTGATATTGGATATGAAAGCCATACTTAAATAAATCCAGAAAATGACAGGGCACTATAAATGATTGAATATCAAACTAAGAGCTGCCCCTAAGTAGCTACAAAACAACGACTTCTTTAGTTTGTTATGTGATAAGAGCAATAAGCAGATAGATAGAAATAATACTCTTTAATTAATTGTATATACCATAAATATTACAAATATAAATGTAGGTGTGTAGCATACACCTACATAGTTATTATAAGCCTATTTTTCTTGCATGTAAGTAAGTAGATGTAGCAGCAACCTTCAGTGTCGCACATCTTATCAGTCCGCTCCCGCTCCCTTCTGCCACAGTGTAATAGAGCTAGTGTCCGCCAGTTACATAACGACCCTGCAAACGCACTGCATCGCTGAATACATTAGAGCAAAGTTCAGCGGCGCGGTGTTGCACTGAATTACTTGCACTGTGGTGTGCTGTGAAATACGTGCACTTGCCTGGATTAGCATCGAACTAGTGATTCCAAAATACTCCAAATAGCGGGACTGGGGTGTTCCACAATACGTACGTTACTCTAAATTATTGCATTAAAATGAAGGTGCAGAAGTTTACAGTAACAGTCATTGTTCGAATAAAGGTGGAACTTCTCGTTCAAAACATATTGTTTTCGTGCTCTCCAGATATCTTTAAAACTAAAATGTTTTGTTTTTATTCCTATCTACAAAAACAACCTACCTATGGCTCTTTCAACATTCACGCTACAATCTATTCCATCTATAAGACCACGCTACATCAGCACTAATACCTAACCCGCATGTGAATTCAACGCATTTCCTCCGCTGTCAATATAAAACACAAATGTTAAATTAACCGATGCATTACTTACAGTTTGACAGCGGCTGCGCCTGCGCTGCCAACAGCATAACGTTGGCAGTGCTGGCAGCCCCGGAAGGTATAAATACTTCTTGGTGAACGTTGACGAGTGACTCGCGTACAGCGCAGCCATCACACCAGCGCAGTGAGCGCAGGCATTACAATCAGAACATGCTTCATTGTCACATCACATGCTAACAAGTGGCTACTTAAGTATATGGAGCGCGGAAATGGGGCAATAGTAGTAAGGTGCGTTTATGAAACAAAATGGTTGGCAGGTGAGTCGTTGGTCAGTTTTTTTTTTTTTACATAATTGCTGAAATCCATCTGCTCCCAAACATTCAAAGAAACATTAAGTGACGTTAAGTGGAGCGCCACTTAAGGTAACGGAAAACGTTATAATGTCAATAAAGTGTGTATTTAACAAAGGTACTTTTATGTTTGACAGCAAGCTGTGAACCAATTACATTATTCCCCCATTACCGATAACAAGTACCGTAAGAAGCGATTGCCGAAGTAAGTAGCAAACTTGTGTTCAAGTCGCACAGAACTGTGCTCGCAAATAATTCCTACTACACCCGGCCTCGTAAGTATCGGTTAGGCTCTGTTATGTATTTAAACTAATTCCACGAATAAATTGTAAGTTCCCAGCGACTAAATAACTACGAGGATTAACAAGAACTCGGAACATTGAGTAAAATATCGCAGGCTCTGTATAATAAGTTAAGTCGAGCAATCAATTGGCGATAAAAAGTAAATCTGTGCGGACGCCATGTTGACGTGACCGCTAAACAACTTATTATAACGTAGCGTGGTTCTGCTTGGGCACGCCACGATTGCGGTGGGCACGCCACGATTGCGGCGGTAAGTCCCCTCTTTGAGGAGTGGTTTGAGAGGCGGCATGGCGTCCTCACCTTCCGCCTGACGCAGGTCCTCACCGGACACGGTTGTTTCGGGAGGTTCCTGTTTCGGATAGGGCGGGAGGAAACGCCCGGGTGTTTCCACTGCGAAGATCGCCCTGAGGACACGGTGGAGCACACGGTGGCGGTCTGTCCAGCTTGGGCGGAGCACCGCCGTGTCCTCGTGGAGGCGATCGGCGGCGGCGATCTCTCGCGTCCGGCCCTGGTCCAAGCCATGGTACGGAGCGAGAGGGCATGGGGAGCCGTCACCTCCTTCAGCGAAGCAGTAATGCTCGCGAAGAGGGAGGCGGCGCACGTGAGGGAGAGGCAGCATATGCGCCCTCGCGACCCCAGCCGCCGCAGGATACGGAGACGCCCTGGGCGTCGGGAATCCCAGGCCGATTTCCGGCCACCGTAGGCATGGGCTTGCGGACGGCGAGTAATGGGTAGCTCGCTGTCCGGTAAGGACCAAGCCCAAGTCGACGGCGCGTTGTGTTCCACGCGCGCCTCAAAGAGATGTCAGCACAAAAAGTGATGGGACCCGCAAGGGTCGATGCCTGCCAGGGGTGCGGGTTTGTTCGAAAGAGACACCACAGCCCCTGGCTTAAGGGCTACTGAAGGAACACGGGTGGGTTTTAGTCAGTAAAAGTCTGACACGCCCTCCTGCTCCACCCAGAGCGGGAGAAGTTATTTGAAGATTTCCCACCCATAAAAAAAAAAAAAAAAGCGTGGTTCTGCTGTGCAGTGGGTTGTACTGAATTAGTCTGGGTTCTGTATGGAAACACATAGTTAGAGCCAAGAGAAGAATTAAAATTATATTTTTAGGACTAGTTCGAAGTCCTCGTAACATCTTTAGGATTTCCAACTCAGCTGACAAGCTGTGGCAGAATTATAAGATCAAGTTTCCATAACTACTTTACTTTATATAAACAAAAAAAAAAACAGCTGTTCCATACATTTTGACCGCGTAGGTATTGCACTTTTCTATGAAACAGTTGTTTTTTTTTTTTGTATAACCGGCGAACAATTTCTGCACTAGAGGCTCTAGAATGATATGCTGACTTCATGGTTAAAATTTGCGCACTGGATAAAAACTTATCCTGTATATGTGAATTTGGACTTTTATAATGTGAGTCTAAAGCATACGACATTTTATTCGAAATCTACTTTATCTACTCCGAAAAAGAACATCTCATGTCCTCAGACACCACGAGGTGTGTCGGAGTAATTTCAATCTCAAGCATATTTGCGCCGAAAAAAGGAGCCACACCGGAAGCGCATAAGACCGTTACAGTAACATCAGCGCATACGCAATGTGTGGTGGGATTTAATAACGACTTCGCAGGTGGCCTAAATAATATCCCGGCCTCTTCCAAAAAGCACTCGCGGTAAAAAATTGAATGAGAGCTCCGGCCATCTTTGAAACACCGGTCTCGAAAACTTAAAAACAAATTATAATTACAAGTATTCTCATCAGGTCCATAACAGAACAAAGCCATGCCATCCAGCATGCATCCGGTCGTGACGAAGATTCCAAAATCGAATTAGGTTCATTAAAATGTGCTAGAATACATTTATAGTAAGAACATTACTTTTTACCATAACACCATAATTTTGAGACATTAGCCGAAGTATCTCTGAAAAGTATGCGCAGATGCAGTCCGTGGTCAGCTCCAACCGCAACCGACGGCCGGCAGAACAGTTGGACATCGTCAGTGGTTGCAAACGACTGCAGAATGCACAGATTATGTAGCGGGAGATAATGGTTATCACCACACTGTGGTATACGGCTTCGAGCTTGAATGGGCCATGTTGGACCATGTTGCGGTCACTGTGGTCCAGAGCCTTCATGATTACCGGTGCAGGGATGTTAAAGTAAATTGTCGGAAAAACTGATCAATGTGGTAAAGAGTTAATAACATACGAGGTCAGCGTTGTTTCAGTCTCAAAATATCAAGATTTATGTATTATACTAACCAAAGTCTTTTTATGCAAAAATCTTTGACGTAGTAGGTAGAAGAGGTACTACTACCTCAGAAAGCATAATTTCCGGGAATTCCAAGTAACCTACCCCAACAGCCTATTCTAGACGTTCAAACCATTATCCATCTCTGAAGGTGTAAGGTCTCAATCTCGCGCTCATTGCCCCACGCTACAACGGGCTACAGCGGTCTACAAGCTACGAGCGACGCGGTACACGCCGCGAGTGTCCGGGACAAGCTCTGCGCGTGTTCCGACACCGATACACTTCGCAGGCGCAAGCCGGTGCCAACAAGACAGTCACAGAAGAGCCATTATTGTATCCAGTGCAAAATTACTTATGAATAAATATCTAGATCTAGGAAGCGTCGCAATTATATGGTCGTTGTGAACTTAATAACTTGGGAACAGGCATCTATCTCCGGCAGTTGTGACTAGTATGGTTTTGCCTACATTTGTCTGCATCCTGATGGCTGGTCTGTGTCATCTATTACGTCGTTTACCGTCCCCTTTCAGCGGCAGATTAAAGTAGTTTTACGAGTAGCTGCTATACAAATACCTAAATAGTCACTTCTGCTCTCATCTATACTAATAATAAAGAGGAAAGATTTGATTGTTTGTATGTTTGTTTTTTTGCATTGAATAGGCTCCGAAACTACTGAACCGATTTGAAAAATTATTTCACTGTTGGGAAGCTACACTATCCCCGGGTGACATAGGCTATATATCCCCGTATTCCCAACGGGAACTACGCGGGTGAAACCGCAGGGCGTTGCTAGTTCTTAATAAAATGCTAGTTGCTAGTGTTGTCACTTCTACGACATGAGTCATTCTCCTATAGCGACACCCAATACGCGAGACGATGTGCACAAAGGACAGTCAACACTGCCGCATGTGAGTCACAGGAAAACCTAGGTGTTAGGACTGGAACTTCTGGCACTTCTATTTTAGCGTGCCCAACCGAAGCAGTGATTGAAGAGTTTGCGCAGGCAGCGCAAGCACTCACATTATCCAGGTAAGTAACTTGTAGTAATATTCCAAAATTACTGCTTCGGCTTCAAGAAACGTTTTATTTACAGCCGACTGCCTTAGAAAGAGGGTATTGTGTTTTATCTGATGTACCTATGTCTACTCGACATTCGGCCATTAACAGGGCAACGCGTCGCGCTGCCGTCGCGTCGTCAAGAAACTGGAATTAAGGAAATTACAATAACGCTGCCAATAAGGGTCAGATTCTCGTTGAAATAAAATAAACAATCGCAATGTTAGCATCATTAATTAATTAATATAGTTCTTCTGCGAACCAGATAATAATTGTAATTTTATATTGTTAAGAAACTGCAACGCTTTTCTTCAATGTTTCCCAGCCTACATCCTGTGTACCTGCTTAACCTCTTTGAGACCAGCAAATGCAATCGGATAGGTACTCTATCTACAGGTATCCCTAGTTCAGTACTGCCTAGATAAATAAAACGAATGAAACAAATAATTTACGATCTTCGCCCGTCTATTTGATATCCGAAACAGAACCCGCACCTCCACCGCGTAAATCCATCCCCCCGACATCTGAACAGTTGCGCCTGAGAGCGCTATTCCTTGCGCCCGCGCACGCCACACGTAAATCAGGGACGCGTGAATATCATGCAACACCATAACTTATACCATGCCATACAACAGAGAAACTTTTACTTTATCCAGTGGAAGATAGAGCAGGAAATTGATTGACAGTGTTGGTTTAATAAAATATATCACAGGCAATAGTAATGAAAGGCGTAATGCGATCAAATGCGAGTGTTGCTGTGGTGTGTTGTGGTGTGTGGTAGTGGTAGATGGTGGCTGCGCGGTGATATATTGCAGGCGCGCGTGACGCCGCGCCGCCGTGCTTCTTGCACTTCTGCGCAGATTTACAGCCCAACCAATAATGTATTGGGTTGCTGTGACGTAGATCTGATTCTTACTGATTTGGAGAAAGTATGTTCACTAGTTATGGGATTGGTGTTGATTGAACCTGCAGCGCCTGAGCATGTTGCGAGAGTCACGTGCAATCTTGGTCACTTTTATGAAGTTTTCAACTACACACATTTAGCATTTTTTCTATAAAACTGCATACGTGTATTGAAATTCTAGCATAGAGATATTATTTTTGCTCCGTTATCCGTCAAACTACAGCTTACAGTGCTGACCTCTGCAGTTAACACGCTAAACAATATTAGCCAGCGCGCATTATACGCCAACAAAGTACAAAACATTCTAAACACATTGCGCGTTTAGCCGAGTTCGTATGCGCAGGCGCATATCGCGCATTACCATAAACACTTAGTCGCGACTTCTCAGAAGTGCTCGGTCGTCTCTGCTGCGACTCGCCCAAAGCCAAATGCGCTTGACATTAGTATTGGATAGTTCGTACTAAGCGATCAGACCTTGCTTTATTTTCCCAGCTATTGTATAATGATGGAGAGCACCCTTCCCTCTTCAGAAATTGGGAAGACGGAAAACCAGCTTACTTAGATTAGTTCTACCAAAATGCATAAAAGAAATTCCTCCGGTAGCCCATGAATCGCCAGCGGTCCTGAGCCAAACTGTAAGTCAGTGGACAGGGTGGGGTAGCGCAGGGTGAAGGAGATGCTGTGGAGGCTGGATCCGTACCAAACAGTCAATTTAACAAATGTAAAAATATTATACAGCATTTCAAAAGCCGGCGTAACTAAATATCATTTATTTTCAATCATCTTCTGCCTAGCCTTTTCCCAACTATGTAGGGGCCGGCTCCCAGTGTAACCGGCTATAGCTGAATACCAGTACTATATGTGCAGCGACTGCCTCCCTCCAAAACCAAGTTACTGGGTAATACGATACCCTTGGTAGGACTGGTTGTTAGACTTCCGGCCTTGTGGCGATTCGTAACGACTGTCAAAGATCCACGAATGACAGCCGGGACCAACGTCTTAACGCACTTTCTGAGGCACGGAGGGGTCTTGGTGTGTAAAGATGATCACCGATCCACGAACCAACCGCGGCAAGCGTAGCTTAACCTGATCAATCGAGCCGTGCAGCTGTTATTACTTAGCCACAAGCCCCTCAAGCCACAGCCCCTCACTTCATACCATTTCACTTCAATAACACAAGAAGTCTTTATTGGTTTTGATACTATATGTACATACGCGGAGCATATTGAAACTGTGGAAATCCCAAGCATGTCGTCCCATCTCGACTCGTATGACAAATCGTTACGTCTGATGCAATATTTAAGTTCAATGTATGTTTATTGAAAGTGGCTTCACCGTGATCTTTACTGATCTCTTAATAAATTATGTACACAAGCAGCTATAAAGTAAACACAGCAAGTACTGCGAGATATTGTTATAAAATTATTAACATTTAAGAGAAGTGTCGCGCTGTCGTGTTGCCCAATTATTTCGGAGTCAGTTATTGAATTTACTGCGCGTGACCCGCGCGGGTCGTACACCAATACGTTACCGATGTCACCGGAATGTGGTCGTATTATTTGAGAGGTTTACGAGAGAGTTATCGAGGGTCACCCTGCGCCCGGTGGCCGGCGGTGTCCGGCGGTGACCAGCGGTGACCGGCGGTGTCCGACGGCATCCGGCCGATACCGCACCGTCTCGCTTAGTGTTTCTCGATAAGCGAATGTGTTGTAGCTAATGTTGTCTCCTAACAATGTATTTAATTGTTTAAAGTTATATTCTTGATAGCTGGCTCCCTTTGATAATGTAACTAAGTGATCGTTTTGATTTTAGTATTTCTTACCTACCGCTCACATGTCTCATGGTAGCTGAGTATGATTAGCCATGAGACATGGAACCACACCTACCGCGCACATGTCTCATGGAAGAATTTGGCAGATATGCCTATCATGAGCAGCTGTGACCCAATTCTATTCGAAAGGTTCAAAGTTTGAATAGAACTAATGACAGAAAATGTTTTGACCACGTTTTCATAATCACTTTAAGGAGGTAATTACAGCTTATCTGATTGCCTTTCCCCTCGTCACGTACCTTCAGCTTCATTTTTCTTAAACAACCATTCTTCTCGAGATCTATCGTGTCCACTCACTGTAAACTCTTTGACACTCCCTTCATCCTACATAACTATAATACAATATAACACTGATTTCATTCAACATTTCGTTCTCAGGCAATTTGTTTCCGATGCCGGCGACTCGCCGTACAAGGCTTTATGAAATCTCCTCAACGTTTTTATTTTATATCGTGAATGTCGAGGCAATCACAATATTGTCCATATCGGTGTGTTGTTGAGTAAAATGGTGCAGTTTACGATGCGGTGTGGTGCGGTGCGTTGCTGTATGGTGCGGGAGGGCAGTTGAGGGATTAACGTTTAGTAAGGTGCAAATGAGCTGGTGAGGTGACCATGATGGACAGTTTTGTGTGATGTCTATCAAAGTTACGTATTATGCTGGGCTTGTACTTCTACTGCCTCTTCATGTACGAGTATGTAGTTCTTCCCAACCTCTACATCAAAGTATAGCACTTGAAATGGGTTAGAAGTAGGATCCTATCATCACCTCAAAAAATATCCTACAATTTTCCAACAAACGTGTTGTCACCTCTCTGTTACATTTACGGAGTGCGATGTCGTCGATATTGTTTCGGTACTTTAATGACACGTCGCCACATTTAGTGGCAATAAACACTTTGACCGCAGATCACCTTGCCCGGCTATTGCGCGGACTGCCCGTTTTATATCCCACACGTTACACTTTAAAACGTTTTACAGATGTTATGTTCCCCTCGCGTCATACAACCGACTGACTATAAACGTCAACGAAATGCCAACACTTACGAAACACATCAGTTGTTAATGAGAACACAAAGGGCATCAACCGGGCATCGAAGCTGCAGCCTTCACTAACAGTTCAGAAGCCTTATACTTCTAATCTTTACTGGATCTAAATGGGCACTTTTAGGTGTCACCGCTACCTTTATTTCGTACTTAAATGGTGCTCTCTACTGTATAAGTCCATTTTGTCTTCTCCATAGAACAATAACGATCAGTTGACAGCCAACCGTCGAACAGTTTTGTAACTATTAGATTGTTGGATAAAACTAATATTCAATCATGTCTTATTGTTCAATAAATAAAAATTACAAAACTCTTAATAAATACGTAGATAAGCTTTTAACGCAACACTAAATCTATCAATATTTGATAGCTGTACGTCGTCGGGGGAGGCAGCGTACGTCCAGTCGCTGGGCCGCCTGGCTCACCGGCTGGCCGGACTCGCTGAGATCTGTATCATGATGTATGGCGGTGGCGTGCTCCGACATATCTCCCGATTGTTTTAGCGTACAAGTCGGAATCAATTACTGTGGCCGGACGGACGGACGAGGGTCACGAGCGCGCCCGACTCCGCCCGAGCGCCGCCGGACGCGCCCGATCTCTGCCGAAGATACGCGGACGCTCGCGATTTATTTATAACATGCCCGTGATCGATTGCCGCGACTTTAATAAGTTGAGCTGTGTATCCGCTTGTTTTACCGACAGACGTTGCTTTGTCATATTTTATGGTCTTTTGTTCCTTGATACTTATATTCGACCATCATCTTCAGAAGTGGTTTGTATAATCGCTTATCTGTCATTGATATTGCCACTTGAGAAATGACATTTTGATACAACAACCTTGGTTCAACGGTTGAGAAAACTGATTTACTCATGTCTTTATATACGTGATCTAAGATAATAGCCTCAAACCTGGGCCTCAAGTCTGCTATTACAATAGTGTCAGAATGGTCTATCATTGATTGCATAATTGTTGATTTTCACAAGTTTGGTAATCTGCTAATGTAATGGCGTCATTATTACTTTCCAATGGTCAGCCACTGATACTCCATTGAAAGAAATGGCATTTATTGGTAATCTCGTACATAATCACAAATGAATGACTGACTTAGGTGGTAATCTGCTAAATCTTTGACAGTTCCTGACATAATATGTAAAAATAGATACATATAAATGAAATCTGGCATGAGTAAATGTTCAAATTTAGTAGTATTTTTTCGAAAATCATTTCTACTAACGGGTTTTATAATAATGGCAATACGACAATGCCATTATAACACAATTCTATAACGAGACCATTGAACGACCACTGATCGACCATTATGAATTTAGCAGATTACGAACTTTTAGCAAAATGACAATGGGATCGTGTTGGAATGACGAATTTATAAAAATAGCAGACTTGGGCCCCTGTACTCAAACACGAAACACCTCTTGTTTCTTCACAATTGTTTAAAAAAGAATGAAGCGTTCACACGAACTTACGAAGGCGAACAAAAAGACGCGGATAGGAATGGGGCGCGCGCGAAGGCTGCGGCGATCGGTCACAGTTCAGACCGCGGCTGCTCAGGAGTAGGTAGCCTGCCACTACAAACTTACATTCAGAAGGACCAGTACTACACAACAAGGTTATGTGCTAAAACTAAAAAAAGAAAAATATTTACGTCCTCTGTGTGTAGGTACTCATTTGAGCAAAAGTGCCGATTACATTAGTAAATTTTGTAAACATTGATCAACACAATGGCACTGTTTTGACAATTCTGCGATATGTAATACCTACATAGCAGCTATTTCTCCTCTAGAGTTTTTTTTTGTTCCTCCATCAATTGTTTTTTCTTTCTTTAGACGATAATATTCTACACGTTTTTACTCTTTAGGTGTTGATTATAATATAATTATGTCAATACCATTTGAATAATATGGTGGTGCTAGATGAAGTGGGCCTTCTTATCCTTTGCATTCCGCCAACTACCCAATAGTACAGGCACCGAGGCCGGCCGCTCCCCGCGATGGGCCGCCTCACCGTAATGGCCCGACCTTCAAGCCTGCCTACCTCTTTACCTACCCACCATCGCGCTACAGATCTCTCTCACAAATGAATTGCATTGTCGGTGCACCGCAGAGCAGCGCAGTTAATACTGCAGAGAGTAATGGTTTACATTAACCACAGAGTCACAGAGGTTACAAAGTTGGAAGTCGAACCGATACTATGCAAAGTTCTTGTGATGAAAAATAATCTCGTTTTACAGCAACAATAACTGTTAGCTCTGTGGTGTTTGGTAATACATTTCTATACGAATTTCAGTTTTTTGTGAAACTGGTTCATAATTTAATATAATAAACACTCTGGAGTTCGCAGCTACTATGAGTAAACAACAACATTTAAAGTTATTAAAATTGAAGTGTTTCAGAACATTGTAATTAGCTTGTTACGCTATATTTTATTTTGAAGTGAGAACTGAGCTTGTCGCACTACAACTTCTACCGCTACAAAAAACATTAAATTAGGAAGTTCATCTTCAACACACCACAACAGTCATCAAGAATTTAGTGCACCACTCATCCGACGTGTACTGCGACACTCCACGGATGTATGTAAATCTCTCTGTTGACAATACGTTCTACCCGAATTTCAACAGAATGACACAAAATAAACGCTAGATAGTAAATTAAATATAGGCACATTTTTATCTTTTCTTTCTTTTTTCAGGTACCTCCTATAGGAGGTACCTGCAGATAAAAATGTGCCGTGTACCTCTCTGCCGGTGACAATATAGCCATGTTAGTTAATGAAGTCAATTCGTGTAACACGATAGTTCGGTGCGGGCGTGGACATCACCGACATTCACAGATGGACAGACAGACAGGCGGATAATGTATGTAATGATATACTAATGTTCAGAGCGGACTGTTTTGTAGCACAGCGGTGATTCGGTTACAAGAACTGTTTATGGTTGTTGTAGGTACTGTTGTCTCGTGGTTGGGAAAGTTTGACGCTATGTTAAATATTTTATTTTCAAACGAATGAATAAAACTTCAACGCAAACCATTAACAAGAGAACTGCAATTATTTCCGTTTAACAACAGTATTAAAAAGATTTAAACAAATTACCAATTCGCTGTAGGTACACGAGCTTAACGACCATTTTACTAATTAATTATTAAGAGCGACCACTCCACGTAAGGTAATCGCCGACAATCAAACGCGTTACTACGTCCTTAATCACCACTGACATCGGACATATCGCCGAACTTGTTTGTAAACTACCCGAAAATAAAATAATGACCCAAAATAGACATAAAGAGAACCAATTAAAGTTAATTAAACGTTTACTGCAGAAAATGTAATCACAAATACATGACAATTTATTTTATAACACTCGTTTCCGACTCGGACTTAATGGCCTATAAAATAAATGCTAAAAAACTAGACCGAAATGATTTAAATTGAATCAATAACCTGTATTTTAAAGACAATCATAAAATAGTATAGTTTATGTCGTTTCTTCGTAGTCGCGTGAAATTATAGTCAATTTTTATGGCATGCGGAGTAAACGCAAGTGGAGCGGTTGGAGCGGAGCGAGCAAAAGCTCGCGTATCAGCAATAAACCGCACGACTGTAAAATGTTATGGCGTTTTAAAAGTAAATCCGGTTCCCGCTGAGTCAGCGCGCAGGCGCGCACTCACTCGCAGTAGATTGTGGGAAAAGGTACATCTTTTTTATTTTACTTTTTAAAGTACTTTACGTGTGTGATTAGTTTTAATCTTTTCATTTCGCAAAAGATTTTAAGTAAACGGTATTAAAGCGGTGCCCGCCCGGGTCAGAACCATCTCAGTTCAGACTATTGCTCTATGAAACCATAAGTACACAGAACACAACACACGTCAGATTGCTCTGCTGTAAGTCAACTCGCAATTCATGCACCTCGTATTTCCGTCTGACGTCTGACAATTAGTACAGTTTCCGAGAAAGTCGCGCATGACACACAGACAGACGATGGTATCGCGGTATTTGGACAGATTCGTTTAGTTCCCTGGTTGCCGCAGCGCGTCACCATCGCCGTCATTACAGATCCGTTGAGCCAATTGAGAGATAGTAGATAACATCAGACCTTTAATGTGTCCGCTCAGAATCACGGGTAATGTAATCTGTTCAAGCTTTGGTAAGCCGATGTGAAGTCAGAGCAAAATATTGATTCTAATTATACGTAGTAGACTATACCTATAAGATCATAACATTCTCATGAGTTAGGCAGAAATGCGATGGAATGCAATGTACAAAGGAAAGGACTTGGCCTGTTTGTGACCCTGGCTTTCTTAATAAGTTACAAAAAGGTTTTGGAAATGTAACTGGGCAGCCTCCTTTCTGAGAAACATTCTGCCTGTAATGAGAAGTAAAGGCAAATTCTTATTTTATCTGTAGGAATGTTTAGGAAACCTGTCGTCAATGATGAGCTCAGCTGTTCTACATTGATTAGCACGCTGTTGCCGGCAATGAGAGTAGGCAACTTCAAAATGTATAATTTTCTCTTTTATAACTGATGTATAAATCAGAACCGATTCGATTACGAAATAAAACTAAATTCTCTAACGAACTTCACAGCTTTAAATCTTAACAAATCGTAACTTTACGAAGAGTTAACCAAATGAATTCTGTTACACTTTAAACTCCATTTTAATTGTTAAATCGGCGCGGCCGGCGTGGCGAAGTATGATGGCTGTTAGATGCATATTATGTGTATGTATGTATATAGGAGCAATTAGTGATGGTGTCCGAAGTGATTACTGTGTTTTTATCTGTGTGTGTTCACGGTAATCGGATTAATGCGGCGGCGGCACCACAAAGCGATCGTTATGTGCGCCCGCGCATAGCACACCAATTCTGTTTGTGTTTAGTTCTATCAAATGGATTTGTTTGAGTTTAACTGTAATTGAATAATATTAGTAAGTTTAACGTACTAATTACTTTGTTGTTTCATCTTTTTAAAAGAGACGAAAGGAATAGAAATAAATTAACATAGGCCTACTCAAATACATACATACATACATACAGGTGATCCTAATTATTTGTTAGTTATGGCTATAGCTTTTGCCCTTCCCTAGCCAGACCAACTCAAGTTAGGTACCTCGGCATCATGATAGACAATCTGATGTCTTGGAAGGTGCAAATTGATGGAACGTCTGGCAGAGTGAGGAAACTCATGACGATTTTCAAGAATTTACGTCATAGTGCAGACTTAGATACACTTCGCACGGTCTACTTCTCACTCTGCCAGTCAGTACTCTCTTTTGGGATAACGAGTTGGGGTGGTGCTCCGAAAACTTATATTCTTCAACTGGAAAGAGCGCAAGTCGTGACATCGAAACATTTCCGGTATAGCACTATACAATTGTATGAGGACTGCAATGTTATGACTGTCAGACAACTTTTTGTGCTCAATACCATTTTGCGCAAACATGGTTCTCTGAAATGCAGTACTGGTCGTTTGGCAGATAAAAGATCAAAATATGTCTGTCCTGCAGAACGTTATAAAACTAAAATGGCTGAAAGACACTTTCGAGTATTGGGTAGTCGAATTTATAATGCAGTTAACAAACAATGCAATATTTACCGATTGAATAAATTTGAATGTAAAAGGAAAATGAGTCAATGGCACACGACTCTTACTTACGAGGAGGCAGAAAAGTTACTCGGAAAGCTTTTTTTAATAAAAGTTGCTGCTTATTTTTAGACAACTCAAAACATACACTACACACATACATACATACACACACACACACACACACACACACACACGACACATACACTTACACACACAAACTCACAGTGTAGAGAGGCTTTACATTTTTTATTTTATTTTATATCTTTCTGTTTCTTTTATTTCATTTCATAACTTTATTTTATTTTTTTACCGAAACGATAGCAACTAACCGAACGCTAACCCGCCAGACAGATTATGATGAATCGTGAGTTACGCAATTAGGTTGCGTAACTCACGATTCATCATAATCTGTATCGTTTTGAAACGGATTGTTAAACCATTGCTTCATATGTTCGAAAAATGTGTCTGTTCGACAACATAAATAACGCAATGAATATTGTTTAACTGTGAAGACGAAACCAATTATGATCAATCGTGAGTTACGCAATTAGGGTGCTGTACTAGGCTAAGTTACACTACTACTAACATTATATGGATGTTTATCCGAAATAAAATATTTGAATTGAATTAATAGTGACAGTACTAACCTATCGCCTCTGTATAAATCCTCTGTTAAATAAATTAATGAAATAAAGTTTATTCTATTATATTCTATTCTATGGTTACAACACCCAGAGAAGAGACAGAAGATCGATTTTCTTCTTGAATGAGAATACGATTAAGAGATTTATTACTATTATTATTTTGCTATTTCCAACCAAATTCAAACGAAAACCAATTTTGACCCTTATTGAGCTCAAACTTATTGTCAATTTGCACTGTAACTGTAATCGTTTGGAACAAGCGGACACGGGCACAATTTATGTCTAGCAGATATAATCACATGACGTTAGCCAACAATCTAGCTATTAGCCTCCGATTAGCCCCGATACCAAGAAATTATATATTTGTCAAAGTATAAGTGAGAGCTTAAGTTGGGATTAAGTTTTTGTAAGTATTGCTTCGTACGTGGTCGGTTAGTTAAGTGGTGCGGTAATTATAGTTTATTTTTAACTACGTACTTAAGTCTGTGTCTAGACTGAAAGTTTGGAGGAGGAAATCGGATTAGTGTCAAAAGAATTGATGGTGAATATCCTTAGACAATATTGTTTCATGCTTAATTTAGCCGCAAATTGAAATGGCGAGATTGATATGGACGTGTCGTGTTACATACATACTCAGCCTGTAACGTTCCCACTACTGGGACACAGGCCTCCTCTCCGTGTCGTATTGGTATTCTCATTATATTTTTATATCATTTAGTTTTATTTATTCTGATCTGATTTATTTTGCTTCTATTTAATTTGATTTATCCCGAAACTGTCTTATTTGTTTTGTGTACTGTTCATTTATGATAGGCTATTGGTGTAAATTACCCAACAATAATATGTTTTTTCTCTTTAACATCGTGCACTTTGCATGCATAAATATGAATTGGGCCTTATTTTTTTTCACCGCTTCTGCATGTTACACTATACCTGGTATATTTTCAACTTTAACAATAATTACGAGCCACCGCTTCTGCCAGTCCCCCACAGTTCACGCCAAAATAATGCCGAGCAGCACAGTATTGTAGCAGTAACCTGCGCTTCCTTTGCGTCGGCAGTACGACGTAAACGCAGCGTCAGTATGTGCTAACCCCTCAAGATTTAAAATGTAACACTGCTACAACATTGAATTTGTTACGAATAATCTACAGAATAATTCAAAAAGAGTTTATTGTTTCGACTTGGTTTCGAGCCATCGCATCACCGAACGTCGCCATACTCATAGCCAGCGAGCCCATATGAACTGCGATGAAATTGTTATCCACTATCGTCCGAGTTACTTTATTTATGACTTATCGGTAGACTTTGTCATTTGAGGGTATGTACTAATTTAATTTACTTACGTCTTCTTTATAAAATTAATCCTTACTCTCAAGTTATAAAGAAAATGTTTGACGTTCACTACAACTTTAAAACGTCTGTATGCAGATTTCAGAGACGATATGACAGATCACGTGACATTTTGTTAGTTTATGTCAGTCTAAAATATTTCTAGCGCTTCCTATTTTATCGTTTGCGTTAAGGGATGTTACTTGCCTAGGGACCCGCTTGTGTCAGTTAGCAAAATATGTATAACATTAAGTAATCTGTAAATTATCAAATCTTTGTAGTAAAATGAGATCAAAATTTGTTAAGTAATAAATGTTATGCAATAATGATAAAAGTATTTAATTTTTCTTAATTTTGTTTGAATTTTGGTAAAAATTACTAAAACAAAATAGAAAAATACAGTAAATTAAAAAAATGCATGAAGAAAGCTCATTTCGTGCCCAGGATTCGAACCACCAATCTTATGCACGACAAGTGGTCTTGTAACCTCCGATCTATTTAGAAGTAGAATAGCTCCTCGTAAATTTCAACCATATTCACTAAAACAATGCAGTAATTATAATAAAATGTTTTTGCAAAACACAAAAAGTAACTTGTGTCTAGCGTGGATTTGAACGCACATATCTTTTGGAGGGGTAACCAATTAGTGAAGCTTTGTGTATCTACCTCCATACCCACTGCAGTCCGCTCTTTATCCCTGGTCGCGCCAAAATTCTCAACCGCATTAAAGCTAGGACAAAGAGTTGGAATACTAAACAGGTGAATACAGAAGAATCATTTCACACAATTTGATAAAAAAGCTTATACACAAGAAGACGTGACAAAAAGATTAAACTTATAAATATAAGAGAGCACCTAAAATGTAACTAGCTAGTACCATCACCGCACTGATATCAGGGGCCTAAGTCTACTAATTTATAAACGTTACAATGGTCTCTCAATGGTGTGTTTTGTACAGTTTTTGTATGGCAAATCTGTCAAAAACTTACCATTGAGAGACCATTGTGACGTTTATAAATTAGTAGACTTAGGCCCCAGTTTCGTAGAATAGTTACTAAAGACGCTATACTAAACTAACAACTTTTCTAGTTTTGAGAATCTGAACATTAATTTTGAAAACCATACCATTTGTGGTATTTACTTCCGGGAAATGCTGGCAGTTGCTTAGCAGTACGCCACCGACAGGCGTACTAACGTGTAGCAGGCATTGTCCAAGGCGTGGTCAGTCTTCTCCATTTTAGCTGATAGGCAAGGTATCACCAGTTACCAATCTAAGACATTAGTTAACAGTGTAGTACAATCTATAGTTCACTATACTATACGATGTTCCGAGTGGTCCTGCTCGGGTTGATTTTCTGGTGATGTGCGGGCGCAGAGCTCGGTGCGCATGCGCCGATCTCAATTATAGACAGCGGTAGTTACATACACCGACCGGCGCGGTACAGGCACTGACACGTGTCTTGAAGACTGTTGTACCGATCACAAAGATTTAGGAGGTGGGACACCAAATAAACATTTAAAACAAATGTGTCGCAATTTTCTGGTATCATCTAGTTTTAAAATACTGACTAAAAAGGTAGGTATCTGAAAAGATCTACTTACATAAATATTAACATAAATTCATTTCGTTTCATATGCACAACAGAAGGCATTTAGATCAAAAAAACTTGCTAACATATCGAGAACAAATCTGTGGAATGTTAGCCGCGTGTTAACACGACTGTGAATATAGCCTTAAAATAGAATAACACGTCGCGCGTCGTGTGGGACCTTTGTTGAAGTTGGAGTCTTTCGCGCTGTGTTTCGTAGAATATGGCATATATTTCTGTAATAAATAATTATTATTAATTCCTGTATTTTTGTTCGCCTCTCAATCTCATTGTCTGTTTATTGTGTATCTGTCAAAAAAAAAACTTCTAATTTATCTTACACTAGCTTCCGCCCGCGACTTCGTCCACTTAAACGTCGAAAATTATCCCGCGGGAACGTACTACTGAGATAAAAAATATTCTATGTGTTAGAAAGAAAGAAAAGAAATGTAGCTCCTAGAAATAAAATAAATTTAAACATGAGCTCTGTTTACCGCAATGTAGGCTCCAAGTGCTTAAAAGAAACTCGTACATAAATGCTGTAAGGGTATATAACAAATTACCGGACGCCTTTAAAGATTTACCTTTTCCCATAATTAAAAAAAGTTCACGCAATGGTTAAAAGAAAATGTTTTTACGATCTCAATGAATACATGACAGATGGCAGAGAAGGAAACTGAAATGTAAATTGGTATATACCGAATGAATGTAGGTCAGTGTTTAATGTTGCAAATTTTACTCACTCAAAAGTTTGACATTACAATATGCATGACATTATCAATCATATTTTATATTTATTACGTTCTGACATTTTATTTATCTTTTTAACTGACACTCTCGTAGGTACAACTTTGACATCGATTAATTAATTTGTTCCTTATAAATCCTAATGCATGTAATATTATGTGTCGTTGTTGTCTGCTTATTATCTATTAAAAATAATGTATACAATTAAAGACATATTTGGACACCTTATGTGATGGTAGAATGTAAAGGGATCATTATAGTTATAAGATCATACACTGCCACAGTTGTAAACCTATATTCTGACAAATAAATGAATTTGAATTTAATCTAGCTTATAATCGATCTGTGTGACAAATTTTATCCAAATCCATTCAGTTACACACAGTTGCATGGAGAACATTATAAAAAAATTGTGTAACATCCATACCCCTACCCATGTTGGTAAAAAAATAAAGGATTTGATTTGATTTGTTTTTGCGTTAAAGTGTAAAAAACATCCATACATGTAAACTTTCGCTATATTCATTGTCACTGTGGTGAGACTGCTAGTGAATTGGCCTTCAGGTGGGATCTTCAGAAAAAGTATTTCAAAACCAATAAAATATAAAGAAGTACCTAAGGCAGCAAAGACACATGAAAAAAAAAATGCAAATAAAAAAACGAACAGACTTGTGTTGCCGACTGTACTGTGTTCAAGCTCCACAGCACCCCACAGCGAGCCCCGTGACCCCCTTGCCCTGCACCTCCCACTATTTGGGGGCCATCAAGCAATCTACTACAAGATGTAGAGAATGTAGAGCACTGTTTGTTCTTGCCTACAAAAGACATCAACGCGCTCGTTGTTCGCACAGCATTTTGTTAGCATTCACTTGAAGTTAATACGTAATGCCATGATTTTATCTATATATGTTATTAGTTTTATAGATCAATATGGCTTTGGAAACCTTTACTGTGCGTACAGTGAACGTAAGGTTATCCTTAGTTGACCAGCATTGTATGAGAAGTTGATTTTATAAGAACTTAATTATTGCGAATAGTAGGTACACAAGTCACTGAAACGTCATCTTCTAAGTCACTTGAAACAAATGAAATGATATTAATGGTTTTTATAAACAATACTGTATCAATATTACAAACAATTTGTAAAATTATAAATATGAAGCAGACTGAGAACTACAACGCTTATTAAGTGGATGTTTTTAAGAGTTATTTTCAAAAGATAATTTTGGGCCTTTATGAATAACGTTTAGGCATTTTGTACATTTTATGTGCAAATCTGAATCAGAGAATGACCCAAGTTAGTTAAAAATGGTCAAAATGGATTTAGCAATAATAGATACTTTAATTTGATTAGTTTAAATTGTAAGTCGGCCAAGCGATCTTGTGACAGTATCTGAGACATGTGTGAAATGTCTGATGTAGTAGCACTTCAGGAGACGTGCTTGCTTCGCCATGAAATCGGTACCACTATTGGAAACTATTTCTAACAATTTTGAATACACATCTAAGTTCGCTGTAGATACGTCGTTTGCTGAAGGGAAGACCTTATATGCTCTGAACAAGTGAAGATTGCGCTTTTTAACCGACGACAAAACGGAGGAGAGGTTACTCAATTCGACGCGTATATATTTTATTTTTTTATGTATGACCACGCACCTCTTTTTACAGAGCAGTTCGATTTTGATAATTCTTTTTTTAATTGGAAAGGGTATAACCCGAAGTTGGTCCCATATAAATTTCAAAGAAAAATTCCAACACTAAGGGTAAGAAAACAGGGGATGACTGATTGTTTACTCACAGATTTTAATACTGAGTTGTGTATTAAAATACAAAAAGTAATCAAAAATTAAGCATGTAGTAATTAGTAGATTATAGCCACAAAAAATTATAAAATAAAACTTTTTAATAAAAAAATTAAACCGCCGAAAAACCGAAAAGTAAAAAATAATAAACCTGCTTTGTCCAACCCCAATAACTAAGTTCGGAAGTCGGTGACTTTGGATATGTATTTAATTGTATGTCACCGCCTTCCAAACTTAGTTATTGGGGTTGGACAAAGCAGGTTTATTATTTTTTACTTTTCAGTTTTTCGGCGGTTGATTTTTTAACGCATACTGTCAGAACTTTTACACTCGAATTCTGTGGGTTTGGTCCACCAAGATCACTGGATGCTCTGCGCATCTAGTATAATATCTAGTCTAGTCTAGTGTGTGTGTGTGTGTGTGTAGTGTAATATTTTCAGCATCATATTGGGGCTGCCACGTTTCTGTAGTGCATCGGGAATCTTCGCAATGTATCACAGTGATGCCTGTCATCCCATTTCATTCGCAGTAAACCCTGTATCCCTGATCTGCAGAATGCGTGGCAGCCGCAACTAAATCTTGAATACTGTTGCTGATAAAATATCATCCCCGCTTTGGAGTAGGTCCCTTCCTCGTAAATTCTATTTAAATTAAATCTTTTTAACCGACTTTTTTACATTTTAATTTTAATAATAATAATATCTTTATTTTCAAAGTGACATGACTCAATTTGTTAGTAACAATATTCCTTACCCCTATGTTAGTTTTCCTATTCTAATCACTTAATCTAAAACCATGAATACATGTGAATCACTGCCACACGCGTAACACCGAGTTGGAAAGCGTGCAGCAGCGACTCACATATAAACAATCGAGTCTGCTCGCCACACAGCGCAAAATAAGGTTGGGGCTGGCCCGCACCCGGTGCACCAGGGAGGCGCATCGTTTCCTCATCGTTGTATAGAAGCAGTCGACTCGAGCTTCAGCAAACATCCCTGAAGCACTACAGAAGCGGGGCAACCCCATCAATATCCTGAACGCATTGTTATATTGAACGCGAAGGACGCTGTACGACTTCTGCGTATAATCGGCCCACAGACTGCACGTGTAAAAAGAAGTGCAATATGCACGAAACAAATTTATTTTAACACCCCGTGTACAACGTGCAAATCTGCGAGCTATCATATGTAATGTATGTGTGTATGTATGTGTATGTAATGTTTGTCGTTTGTTGGTTAATTTCAATATAATAAATGTAAGTGTACCTATGGATCCTGTTATGTGAAACCAAATGTTTTTTTTTAATTATTATTTCAACAATTTAGTACCAGTGTCATCTTATTTTTAACCGACTTCCAAAAACGAGGAGGGTTATAGGTTCCACTGCACGTATTTTTTATAAATGTATGGCTATCGATTTCTCCCCCATTTGTGAACCGATTCTCCAAAATTTTTTTTTTTTAAAGAATATCCTCCAGAAGTGGTTCCATTGGCACTAAGTCAGGATCTGATGATAGAATCTCAGGGAAATCGAGGGCAACCCTCAAATGTTATAGGTATTAACAATGTTTTTCATATATTTTCTAAAGATATTGAGACATTTGCTTATGGTCATCGTTATCTCATGACGCTGAGCTGATGAAGGAAGGTACAACTCGTTAACGGTTAGAAGTTAGGTGGAGGTTCGGGCATAACTCCATCATATACCGACTTGCAAAATTATTTTTGTTCAAAAGGGATTTATTTCGAAATGGTCCCACTTAAATTTCATATAGATCAGCATATCGATTCTGTAACCATCTCACCGCGTGAAGTGAGCATGGAGTGAACTGTCAGTGTCAACCCACTGATGCTAGGGATTGACCAAATAGCAAGTGGAATGACACCGACAGCTCACTCCACGCTCACTTTGGTTTCGAAGACAGACAATGGAACTCTTCAAAAAATGACAGCAAATTAACCCCGATTGCTGCTATCACATAAACATGCATTGTTTTGACCCCAAGGATGATGCAATTTCTAATTGGTATGGGGTAGGTACTATAGCTAAAAAGTGAAAAATGAAACGTTTTTTATGCTTAGATACAATTTTGTAAAAAATACAACAGCTCAAACATTTCCAAAAAAAAACATCCTCTCGTGTCGACAGTCGGTGGTCCTAAACATGGCGTTATTAAAAAATTAAAAAAACTCAGTAATACAAGTCTACATAGAGCGTGTCGGTCACGGGCTGGTCCGGTCGGTCGTGCCGGATCCGAACCGGAGCGATTACACGCCGGCTCGTACAGAAACAGAAGCCTTCCCAACTGTTGACACCTAACACCGTGGAAACGACGCCATTTGTAGAACCGTTCTGCATGTAGACACGGTAGGCGGGGAACTAAGTTAGTTGATTATATGCTCAAATTGAGACAAATTGGGATCGTGATGGGTGGTAGGTTACACGGGGAGTTTGGAATTGGACTGAACGGTGCAAGGTTTTATGGAAAATAATGTGCTTCGTTCACTAAATATTATACTTTCTCAAGATATTCTTGGATAACACTTACGCGATTACGGTGTAAAAAATTGTCAATAGAAAATCTGGACTTGTAACAATATCACCAGACAACGATAACTTCCCACAGTTAGTAGTATTATTTCTCCTCCTCATTCTTCTCAATTCTAGATGACACGTTTTTCAACAGCTCTATTTTAACAAAAAAATCTCCAAAACATTGCAGCCTTGACCACAACAACTACGAAAGTTGCAAAGTAGTCTAGCTATTCTTTCAAAATGGTTTGCGGCTAATAATCTTTTACTCAATGCTAAAAAAACTAAATGTCTTAAGAGGGAACAGGGCGTGCGATTCTTCATACAAAAGTATTCTCCTTTTTCTTCCTGAATAATGCCTCTAGTTTTTTTTTTTTTTTTTCATAAAATCAAGACCTGCTGTAAACACGTCCGTGTCATTTACTTTTTTTCAGCAACTAATTAGTAAAGAAAATATGACCCTCTAAAAATTGCAAAAAATGCCCTATTTTTACCGCTGTGGTTAGAGGACTACCAGACAAAATAGAGAAGCTTTTAACATTTAAAAAAAAAATGTAACTTAAACATACTCTTTCCTCCCCTCTGAGTGGGTTCCCGCATTGACGTTGCGGGGGGCTCAGTAACCGTGGATTCCAGCCACGGTGAAGCCAAGAGGAACCCAAAGGTGGGGCTGCTCGTCAGGGCTTTTGGCTTCAAGCTATTGACGTAAGTAAGTAAGTAAGTAAGTCGTTTATTTGCAAATATGGGTACAGTACATGGTAATAAATAGACAGGTTAACAGATAGGTTCAGCCATATTTTACCAATAGGCATGCAAAAATTAGAGGTAGTTTGACCAAAAAGTAGCGGCCAAAAAGTAGGTTGCGGTGAGGTGCACCGCAACTGAGGTGGGCCGCGATGTCGAATGGGAGGCATCGCGGCTGAGGGTTACGGGCTGCGGTAGAGGAGGAGTGCCGGTGCTTCTGAGCAGCGCTCTTTCTTTCCGTGGCCTGGACGGGGCCGCCACCGTTTGATGGCAGACGCGGTGGGGCCGCAGGGGAAGAGGAGTGTCGGTATAGCGTCAGTCGCTCTCCCTATCCCCTGTGGCCGAAAAGTGGTAGACGGGACGGCGCGTTGTGTTCCACACGCGCGCCGTCAAAGATGTCAGCAACCACTGGTGGGGTCCGCAAGGGCCGATGCCTGCCAGGGGTGCGGGTTTGTTCGAAAGAGATACCACAGCCCCTGGCATACGGGCTACTGAGGGAACACGGGTGGGTTTAGTCAATAAAAGTCTGACACGCCCTCCTGCTCTACTCAGCAGGAGAAGACATTTGATGATTTCCCACCCAAAAAAAATATATAAAAAAACATACTCTTTCCTAAAATGTCTATGTAAAACATAATTGAATAGGCTCAGTTTTCGAGGAGAAAGGTCGTTACCAAAAAAAGTGATTTCCATAATATAAATACGGTATTCCCTTTCTTCTCCTAAAATGGTTTGTCCGAAAATCATTATCCATAACACGTTTGCTATAAACTTCAGTAGCCATAATGATCAAAAATTCGAAATTTTGTTTGACATGATTATCTTTACTTCTAAAACTATTATGCCATCATATCGAGTCAACATATTTCCCATTATATTGACATTTACATTTAATTCAATAATACAATTTTAGTGGTATTATCTATTTAAGAACTGCATGACTAAGATAGATAATTAATTTAAACAAAATGTAATTTATTTTATACTAGCTTCTGCCCGCAACTTCGTCTGCGTCAAATTTCTTGCCACCCCGATCCACCCCGTCGCATTGCATCGCCTGGCCGTGCGAATACTTCGTATTCGGGACGTTTTTCTTTTTGCTCGGCTCCTAACGGCCTATAGCCTAAATTAATATTTATCACTACTTTATCTTATACGAGTATCACCAGTGCGAAAACCTTAACAAAAAGACAGTGTCCGTATCCAATCGCAGATACTGTTCAAACCAAATCACAAAATATCAATTAAAACAAAACAAACACCAAAAAGTGAAACAACAAACATGGATTTTCCTTCCTTGATAAATGGGCTATACAACTCTAAAATATTTTATCAGTAGCTCCTGAGATTAGCGCGTTTTATAATATAGTATAGATTTGCACGCCGAAACTAAAGGCAGAGAACAATATTGTACATTTTACCAACCTTCTGTACCTTATTTAGGCAAATAAATGATTATAAACTTTATTTTTGACATATTCTCATAATTATTTGACATTATACATCAATTCTAATATCGACTATTTATTAGTGATTGTCATGGAAATCATGTCACTTTGTTTAAATAGGTTAATTTTATTTATATCAGTCTGTGAGGTCTAGATTTTCTACTATTTATTTTCATTCCTCTAAGTTCCTAGTACTTACTGACAGTCCTGCACTGTCCTCCCTTATCTCTGTAATTTGAAATCATTTTAAAGCCAATTATTTTTAAAAGAGTAACCGTGGTGTTTCTTGTCGGCTCTTCTCCATAGGCAGCGAGAATTTGGAACCGTGCACCTAGCTTCTGACGTTACATAAGTGCCCATGCAGGTTTATGTGAAATAAAATATTTTGCGTTTGATCTAAGCACAGCGGCATCGTAAACCTCTAATGATTGCCCTCTTGTGCCCTCTCGATCTTAAGCATGCAGGTACATAGGTACTCTCGTTACGTGAAATTAACAATAAGCAGGCTCTATAGTAACCAACATCATCAGCCGCTTGTTTCTCTGGCTGTATAACACCGCCCTGGTAACACAATTGTTTGACACAGAAGGTTGATTTTAGAAATCTCACAAAATAATGAATATTTTCCTAAAATGTATATACCGATGCAATTTATAATTTTTGGAATTGTGCGAAGAACGAAAATCAAACCTGAAATATTTATTTTAAAGGCTTTTATTATAATGACACTGATATAAAGACTTCGTTAATTCGGCACAAACAAAACGCATATTACAAAAAAAAAGATACGAAAAGGCACACATACAAAGTAGCCATAATACATTATACATTGTCCTATACCTAATATCTTTTCGTAGGAACACAAACAATAATCTATGTAGGTATAGTATGATTTTTCGTTTTTGGAATGCGAGGTCACGCGATAGGTATTGATATCGGACGTTTTCTGACTTTACTTTAGTTTTGGAAATAAAATTTGCTAGAAAATGTAGGTGGGTGAATGACCGCTGTTGCCATGCTAAGCCGACTCGGGTAAAGTTAATTAGTTGAGAGTTTTTACAAAAAGCTTCAAGTCCAACTCTTAAGATGGAGCAAAACAAAAATGTTGTGAGTCATGAAAGCCACTAATCATCATTGTCTTGACAATGCTTATTCCAATTTATTCGGCACAACATGTCTTTTTCCATTCTTCTCTATTATTCATTTAACTCGTTACTCACCCCTGTAGCCATATCATCTTTCACACAGTCCATCCATTTAGCCATTCATCAAGCATTAAATTGGAAAGTAGTCCTTCTGTGCCACGTTTGTATCGGATACCTGCGCGGGTGAAACACAAAGCAGTTGCAATTAACCACAATTATCAATCAAGTGATGATTACACACACCCTCACACACACACTCAAACACAGAAACACATAAAGCACTGGGATGCGCACGCGCCGTCCTTTGTTACAAGAGGCAGATAATTACAAACTCATCAGAGAATTATATGCAGTTAAATGGGCTTCAGAATTAATGTAGCGAAATGATTTAGTATGAGTTAATTGTTTGCAAATGTAATTTTGTAAGCCTGAAGATTATCATAAATTCATTCATAAGTACCAGGAGTCCAGGTAAACCATAAGTTTAAAACATTACGAAACAAGCTAAAATATAACCTTTCTCCACACAAATCTGTCACTGTAACAAAACATAAGTAACTGTTATCTCAAAACATATAGAAATTAAATAATTAATGTAGCACCATAAACTACAGCCAACAGCCACAAACTATTTGTTGATAAAAGTCTTTAAATTCCACAAAACGTTGGAGTCTGTACCGAACTCTCTATAAATAACATCTGAACGACGTTTTTACTCAACGCGTGGAATTAAGCGTGAAATATATATTCCTACGAACTCAACCAACTACAATGTATGAAGCAAAGAGACTACTCGACAGTAGTGTGGCGATAAACATGTAAACATAGCTACTGAATAATATTAATAATTATGGAAAAAATAAGTACATTTTACTGCTGAAATTAACAATGATTAAAATGAAGGGTATTATCTGGGAGAGAGTACTTATTACCCCCGTCCTTCTGTGTCCCCGAAAGTTATTATAAAATTTCGTTTAATTACATTCTCGATTCCCCCAGAAATTAGAAAATATGTGGGAAGTGCAAACAATTAAGAAAATAATACTCGGCCTGCTACAAAATGCAACGGAATCAATACCACCTCTAACTCCTAAAACAACCTTGATACATGGACAATCACTATCTGCATCGGACTTAACGTCTACGAGCGCCCCCCCCCCCCTTGAGCGGCCACGGGATAAATTTAATCCCACCCGCAAAATGCCGTTGAGCGGCCACGGGATAAATCTATCCCACGCGCGCTCTGTTGCGGAGTGACTCATTTATTTTAACACGTGGCAAAAATCGACTAAATAGTTCTCTATGGTAACCGTACATTCTGATTCCATGCTCAATATACTACGTTTCAAGCTAAGAAAACCCTGGAACGTTCGAACAAAAATATTTTTAATCTATTTGATTTGCGAAGTCTGTCGTAAAACTTACGTCAGGCAGTTGTTATTGTTTTGTTTTGTGATGCTTGTTTTTAATTCATTTTGTACTAAAGGTAGGTGGTTTTATTCATTTGTTATGCTAAGAATATACACACCATGCATTTAAAACCATAAAAAACATAGGTCATCGCTTGTTTTTTTTTTTGTTATTGTTATTTTTTTCGACAACGTAAACATTCTAAGGTAAACATTCCCACGCTCATTTTCCACGAATTATCTAATTTTTTACGACCATTCATTCAAACGAAAGTAAGAATAGTTAAATCGTCCGTTTACTCAGAATTCCAAAGCAATAGACGTTCGAACCACTCCACGAACAAAGAACCCTTGTTTTTTTTTCGAGTTTGCGATAAGAGGCGGACCACCCACGACGCAAATGGGTGCGATGACGTCATCGTGGCCGCTTTACGTTATTTAATTTAATTCGCTTGGCCGCTCGAGGAGCTACCCAAAATGCAGGCGGAAATAATATCACTGTACGGTACAAGCGCCAACGCATCAACAATCCCCGAATAAAGAGGTGGTTACTGAACTCAGGCCAGCATTAGGCGACTTCAAGCTCGAGCTACTGGGTATTATGTTGATGAAATGGAAGAATGAGTACGACCAGATGCTAATATCCTGGAGAGCCGATCAAGACGCCATATTATTTAAACTAGTCAGCGAAATTTCTCAGCTTAAAAAGCAGTACTTTTCAATTCAGACGATAAACTTCGAGATTGACCGTAGCGTGACCTTTATTAATAAACAGCACGAAGATAGATATCATCAGCAAGGTTTTCAACTTAGAAAAAGAGAAAAGGGCGAACTCCGATTATATAAGCTGACTACAAAAAAAATACAAGACTTGCATTTCCAGTCACATCATCAGCCTATAATGGCCTGTGTCCCACTGCTGGGACACAGGCCTCCTCTCGGTGAGAGGGATTGGGCCGTAATCTACCACGCGGGCCCAGTGCGGGTTGGTAGATGTCACATATCTTCGAATTTTTTGGTTCTAGGACATGCCGGTTTCCTCACGATGTTTTCCTTCACCGTTTTGAGAGCAGTGGTGATGAAATAATTTACACAAAGTAAAGCGCCTGTCTGGGTTCGAACTCACGACCTACAACTCGTAAGTCGCGGCAGTTACCACTTGGCCACCACTGCTCTCCAGTCACGCCTAGTAACTATCGAGATACGCAATATCCCGGTTAAAGAAAAATAAAGTCCTGATGACCTCATTTCTAGAGCAAAAACTGTGGGGAAGGCTCTTAATATGAGCATTCAGGCTTCTGCTTTTCGGAATATATAATATACCGCGGCAGGGCCCACAATGCTCCAAAACGAATGTATGTCTTTATGTACCTACCACCTAAGTTCACATTGTGGAATGCAATAAACGTATTGAGTATTGAGTATGATAAGCTAAACACACAGATCTTATTGGTATCGAATAACTTTCGTTTCCCCAGGAAATGTATAATTCTAAAGCCCTGGATGACATCTGAAGGGCAATTCTACTAATTTTAAGAACGTTGATCTCAGTGTCAATCTGTCAAAAATACCTCGATTTTTCATACATTTTTGACATTTGCTTGTCGCTGAGATGACACTGCGACTAGATTTTGAACGGTTTTAATTACGAGAATTGGCCTTCAGGTCTAGTTCAGTGCATTATAAATTGAGACAGGCTTCATAAAAATCTAAATCATCCCCCGATAATAATATTGTAATGACTAATAATAATGAAAAATAACATGGCAACACTGATACGTCACACACGTCCATTTTTTTTTTCCATTTTCCTATTTTTTGTTTACATTAATTCCTGTGAACCCAAAGCATAAAACCACAGCAAAACGCTCAGAATAAATCAGAATAAATCTTCACAATAAAACAAAACATCAATAAAATGAAAAAACGCAAAAAAAAAATATTACACCCGAAAATGACGGCTGCCAAATGCAGCCTCGTATAATGAAAAACTTATGGAAAATGAAAAATAAGCTATGTGGACAAGATCAGCTGCTCGACGTGCACAACTACTATCCCCGGACTCGTCGCTCAGCTCCGCCTCGCCGCCGCCGGAACCCAGCCCAATCGAGAGTGCTGTGACACCGGCCGTGGCAGTTGCGTCGAGCTCGAGCGACGAATATTTTTCCCCGCCGACGTCGCCAACGCCTGTACGTCGGCAGGGGAGAGGCCGGCCACCGAAGAGCTTGGGACTTAGGGGCTATTCGGCCCCGAGCCGGGTCCCCGCTACCGGTGGTTGTGTGCAGCGCATGATATGGACTCAGTCTATGAACGAGAACGTCATGCGCGCATATTACGGGTCTACTGAGGGGGGAACTAACCTCACTGCGTACCGCGAAAGGATGCTGTCTCTGTTCCAGGTACTAGAACCAACCGTCAACGTCTCGGCCCAACGACTGTCGGATCAGGTGCGGGTCATCCAACGCAATCACAGGTTGGATGATACCACACTTGATAGGCTGCGCTCAGAAGTGCTGAGCAACCATATCGTCTCGTCTCCGATACAAACCGCGGCACATGCGTCAAGTATTGATGCGATCTCGCCGCGGTCTAATCATGTTGAAGAGGATGATAGGGTTGTCACAGTAAGTAGCCAGTGCAACGCCCGACTGAGGAGCGCACTGGATGATGCGATTCGCGAGTTTCGGTCCACCCCGACCGAACTTAGACCCCGACTACCACGGTTACCTATGCACAAGAAAAATAGGGCGCTGGTAAGTGCCTTGGACTCGCAGCTAAAAAGTTTTTTCGAGAACAGCGAGAATCTCGTTGATACACACTCGATCCTGTATTGCGCGGCTGTTGCGGCATGTCGTTTAGCTAACGTCAAGTTCCCAAACTGTGACGGAGCTACTCGACCGAAACCATCCGCACCAGCCTGGCAGTGCAGGATCGAGCGTCGTATTGATGGGGCCAGGGTGCTTATTAGCAAACTATACTGCTTCAGGGAGGGCAATACAAGTCCACGAGTGATGCGCTTTGTGAAACGGGGTTTCTCGGGGACTGGAATCAGTCCTCCAGAATACATGTCTCGTGTCACAGAGCGCATCGACTTCCTGAAGCAGAAAGTCTGTGCATGGGCAAGCCGTATTCGGCGGTATAAGCGGCGGGTTGACCGGTACATGCAGAATCGCATGTTCCAGAGCGATGAGAGGTGGGTATATAGAGCTTGGGAGCGACCCGAACAAAATGTGACGGACGTGTGCCGCCCGGATGATGCCGCTACAAGTGCCTTTTGGCGGAACATTTGGTCGGTGCCCGTCTGTCACGTTGAGGCAGACTGGATGCAGGATGTCGAGCGATTGTGTGAACCAATACTAGAAATGGAACCGGTGTCCATTACATCAATAGACGTAGCCAAAGCAGTCCGTCCGTTACCGAATTGGAAATCACCGGGACCGGACGGGCTGCATAATTTTTGGCTAAAATGGCTAATTAATTCACACAATCGCCTGGCATCTCAATTCCAGTCATCCTTAGAGTCTGGGTCGCTACCACAGTTTCTAACAACAGGCGTTACCCACCTGTTCCATGAATCAGGTAGTCCCGCGGAGCCCAAGAATTATAGACCGATCACATGTTTGTCGACGGTTTATAAACTTCTTACATCCATTTTGAGAGCGAAAATTAATACGCACATTGAGAAAATCTCGATTATGTCTTCCTCTCAAAATGGATGTAGGAACGGGTCCCGCGGTACTAAGGAGCTACTCCTCATCGACATGGCCATAAGCCAACAGGTTCGTCGATTTCGCAAGGATCTGTCGACATGCTGGATAGACTACAAGAAGGCCTACGACTCAGTGCCACATGCATGGCTCATGAAAGTGCTGGAGTTGTACAAGATTGATGCAACTCTACGTACCTTCCTTGAGTCGTGCATGGGACAATGGAGGACAGTCCTTCGCTATCCGGGGTGTCCACAGATCCAGAGGAATGATGAGCCCATATGGATCAAACGGGGAATATTCCAGGGCGACAGCTTGAGCCCACTTTGGTTTTGCTTAGCCCTGAATCCTCTAAGCACACTGCTGGAGGATTCAGGTCTAGGCTATCGGCTGAGGAGAGGTAGTGAGGTTATATCTCACCTCCTATACATGGATGACCTTAAACTCTTTGCCCCCAACAAATTGCAACTGATGGAGCTACTGAAAGTTACTGAAACTTTTAGTAGCGCCATCAGAATGGAATTTGGTGTGGACAAATGTGCAGTCATACATGTAAAGAGAGGTGAGATTATGGAATCCGAGGGAGTTCAACTCTCGGATTCCATAAACCTCAGATCCCTCTCTTCATCCGAAAGCTATAAGTATTTGGGGATGTCGGAAGCCTTAGGCATCAACACTGCTGACATGAAGCAATCGTTGACGGAGCGCTTCTTTGGTCGCCTGAAGAAGGTATTAATCAGTCTTCTTTCAGGCGGAAACAAGGTGCGCGCCTTCAACGGTTGGGTCATGCCAGTTTTGATGTACTCTTTCGGCATACTCAAATGGACTCAGACTGAACTTGACGCCTTGGATCGACGGGTCCGTACATTGCTGACTGCAAACCGGATGCATCACCCACGATCATCGGTGATGAGACTGTACATCCCGCGGAAGTGTGGGGGTCGAGGCTTTCTGAATGCCAAAACCCTCCACAACCGCGAGGTGTGCAGTCTCAGGGAATATTTTATAAAAGCCGAAGTGGGTATGCACCGTGATGTGGTCGCGGTGGACAAGGGACTCACCCCACTGTCCATGGCTAAAGAGAACTGGCGCAAACCTGTAATAGTAACTACCGATGATCGCTAGGAAATATGGCGAAGCAAGGAGCTTCATGGGCGCTTTTATCGGGCTGTTCATGAGCCCGGTGTTGATTTCTTAGCGTCCGTATCCTAGCTACGTTTTGGTGACCTTTTTGGGGAAACCGAAGGTTTCGTCTGTGCAATTATGGATGAGGTTATCTTGACGAATAACTACCGGAGACATATTATGAAGGACGGGACGGTGGACGTGTGTCGGGCATGTCACCGTCCGGGTGAGTCCATCAGAGATATTATCTCTGGTTGTTCTCGTCTGGCTAACGGCGAATACTTGCACAGGCATAACCAAGTAGCCAGGATTATACATCAGCAACTTGCTTTGCAATATAAACTTGTGGATTCTGAGGTACCGTATTACAAGTATGTGCATTAATAGAATTTGTCTCGTTTTGGAATTTAATATTATTTGCATGCCCATGAGACGGTAGAATATGGAGGACTACTTTTTAGCAAAACATCTATGTACCATTTACCCATGTTTGCAAAAATAAATGATTTGATTTGATTTGATTTGTGCCCGACCCAGTTCTTGAAAATGACCATGTCACGTTGTACTGGGACCGATCTATCATTACTGACAGGACTATTGTAGCCAATAAGCCTGATATAGTGGTGATAGACCGGTTAGCGCGCCGCACAATTACAGTCGATGTTACCATTCCACATGACGGGAACCTCGTGAAAGCTGAGAAAGAGAAACAAATTAAATATCTTGACTTAGCTCACGAGGTTGTTGACATGTGGAATGTGAACTCGGCTGTTATTGTGCCGACAGTAGTATCAGCCAATGGACTGATAGCCGAAAGCCTCGATCAACATCTCTCGAGGCTCTCGTTAGGCGGTTGGATCAAAGGCCTGATTCAGAAGGCAGTACTCCTCGATACGGCTCGCATCGTGAGGAGGTTCCTGCCTCTGGAGCCCAAACCACCGGTAGCCTGGACCCTGCTCTTGTTACCGGCGGAACACTATTTTTATATTTTTAAATGTTTTTTATAAGTTTCTTTTATAAAAATATTTAAAAATGTAGTAATAAGGACTGAAAATAAATAAAGGAGTTTATTAGTGAAAAATAATAATACCGAAATTATCTCAGTTCCCTTCTAAAAAAAACTAAAAGGTCGTACGATAAAAATGAGTCAATTTAAAATTAAAGTTAAAAATGGAAAGGCCACATGGAAAGCTATTAAAGGTATAATAAATCAGAACTGTGAACCGGACATTTATATAAAAGAAGATTACACTCCTGCTGTTTTACAAAAACGTAAGGAGCTCCAAGAAGAACTCAAAAGAAAACGCTTAAGTGGAGAAAAAGTTATGCTACGCTACGACAAAATAGTCAACATAAAACCCCGAGAGCGACAAAACTCTACATCAATAAAAACTTTTTTCAAAAAAATAACAACCGACTTCCAAAAAAACACTACAAAGTGCAAAATAACTTTAATTTCGGAAGTCGGTGACTTTGGATGTGTATTTTAATTATTTGTCACCGCCTTCCGAAATTAAAGTTATTTTGCACTTTGTAGTGTTTTTTTGGAAGTCGGTTGTAATTTTTTTGAAAAAAGTTTTTATTTTTCACTTTTTAGTTACCTACCCCACACCAATTCGAAATTTCATCATCCTTGGGGTCAAAACAATGCATACTTATGCGATAGCAACATTCGCGTTTGATTTGCTGTAATTTTTTGAAGAGTTCCGTTGTCTGTCTCCGAAACGCATCATCAGATCTATGTGAAATTTTAATGGGACCATTTCGGAGTAAACCCCTTTCGAACAAAAAAATAATTTTGCAAATCCGTCAATATATGACGGAGTTATGCCCGAACATACATAAAAAAAAAATATATAAACATGTCGAATTGATAACCTCCTTCTTTTTGAAGTCGGTTAAAAAGGATCACCACCAATAAACGACCTCTATCGGAGTCTCCTGAAGCTGAAAAAAATGGAAAAATGTCAAACAACGAAGAACATTTGAAACAAGCACCTAAGAAAAATAAAACTCAAACCATAACGGGCTTTTTGCGTCCCTCACAATTGAACCCCACACCCAGCATTTCTACAAGTCAAGATTATCAAGCACCCCTAAAAAACTAACTTGCGCCCCTCCACTCACACCTCTCCCAACCCGGCCGGTCACCGTGGGAGACGTAGACCAAAACCCTCTAGAGATAATATGCACGAACAGTTTTGAGAGTAACCTACTTTATGTGGCAACATATAATGTCAGAACGTTATCTTCTTACTCTCGCCTTCTGGAACTAACCGAAGCCCTGGAAAATATAAAATACGATGTCGTCGATCTTTGTGAAATTAGACGATTAGGAAATTCAATAGAAGAACATGACGATTTACTTTTCTACTACATAGGACAAACACAAGGCTTGTATGGGGTAGGGTTTATTGTGCATAAGCGCCATAAGAAGAATATCATTCTGTTTAAAGGACTATCAGAACGAGTGGCTCTACTTCAACTAAAGATCAACAACATGGAAATAACTATAATACAATGTTATGCTCCCACAATATCAGCAAGCGAAGAAGAGATTGAACTCTTTTACACCACTGTAATTATGGCAATAACAATGTCAAATAAAAATCTAATTGTAATGGGCGATTTCAATGCCAAAATTGGCCAACCGAAACAGGAGGAAAATATAATCATGAAAAACTACGGCTATGGCGACAGAAATAGTAGAGGCGCTAGACTTATACAATTTGCATTTGAAAACAAGATGGCAATTTTAAACACTTTTTTTAAAAAGAAAAGCAGCAAAAGACGGACCTGGAGATCACCAAACGGCATGGTAAAAAATGAATTAGACTACATACTGACTAATCTTCAAATAAGTGTCCAAGACATGCAAGTGATCAACGTGAAATACCCTAGCGACCATAGATTGATGAGAGCGACATTTAAGCTTCAGTCTTCAAAGAAGAATCGAAAAACCTATGGAAACAATGCAAAAAGTACCCTGAATAATGAAAGAGAAATACAAATATATAAAGAATCACTTCACAATTGCTTAGAACATCTGACTGACTGCCAACAAAGCTACACAGTACAACAACTTAATGATGAAATTGCTGCTGCTATAGATGGCAGCCTCAAAAACGCTCATATTTCTCCAAAGCACATGAAAAAATGTTCTACTATATCTACTAATACAAGAAAATTGATGCCAAGACGAAGAGACATACAAAAAATCAAACCAAAAACAAGAAGCATGAAAAACGAGTTAAAAGCTCTTTATAAGCTTGTAAGCAAATATATATACTCTGACTACAATAAATATCGCTCGAAAACCATCGAAAAACATGTATTACGGTCTGGAAGCCTAAAGAGAGCTAACAAAGAATTGAGATCACATAAAACTTGCATAGAAGGACTAAAGGTTTCTAATCAAACAACCTGCAATAGAAATGAAATACTCCTAATTGCAACTAATTTTTATAAAAAAATATACAATTTTGAAAACCAAGATCCCACAATATTCTTATCAAAAGAAACACAATCAGAAATACCAGACATAGATGAAGAAGAGGTTTCAAAGGCAATAGCCAAACTGAAGACAGAAAAAAGCCCAGGACCCGATAAAATAACTAACGAAGCCCTGAAATTAGGATGTCTCTATCTAGCGAGCCCTCTAACAAAGCTCTTTAACATGGTGCTAAAAACGGCAACCACACCAAAGCAATGGACTGAATCGGATATAATTTTACTGTATAAAAAAGGAGATCCAAATAATATAGCTAATTACCGACCAATAAGCCTGCTGCCTTCAATCTACAAATTATTCTCAACAATTCTAGAAAAGAGAATCAGAAGCACTATTGAAAAGCACCAACCTATTGAGCAGGCAGGTTTCAGAAGAGGTTTCTCTACTATGGATCATATCCACTCTATCGAAACTCTAATAGAAAAATACCGAGAATTCAACAAGCCGCTCTATCTTGTGTTTATCGACTACCAAAAAGCTTTCGATACGTTGTACCATCACTCAATATGGAAATCTCTACATTCGCAGAATGTCGACACCATCTATCTGAAGGTTCTACAACACCTATATCAAAATGGTAACAGCAGGATTAGATTGGAGACGATTGGACCTTCCATACCTATCAGAAGAGGAGTCAGACAGGGAGACCCTATCTCTCCAACAATTTTTATTGCAGTATTGCAATTTATTATATATATTAATGACCTTTGCAAGAGCCTAAAACATAATTGTACACTATTTGCTGATGACACTACTCTGACAATAAAATCTTCAAATAAGAATGACCTAGAAACTGACACTAACAATGAATTACTAAAAGCAATGCAATGGCTGGAATCTAATAATTTACGTGTAAACATTGAAAAAACAAAGTTAGTACAATTCCAAACATACAATTCTTTAGTGAAACCACCTCAAATAAACTTAAATCGTTCAATTTTGGAACCAGTACCATCAACCTTATTCTTGGGAATAGTCATTGACGAAAAATTGAATTGGAAGGGACATGTCAAAAAAGTGTGTACTAGACTTGACAAATTTGTTTTTGCTCTTCGAAAACTGAGACGAATAGCGAGTAAAGAAGCAGCCCTCAATGCATATCATGGCTATGTTTCATCTGTGCTGCGGTACGGCCTCGTGATATGGGGTAATTCAGTAGACGTGAACAGAGCATTTATTGCACAAAAAAAATGTGTCAGGGCTGTATACGGAGCAGAATATTTAAAGCATTGTAAGCCATTATTTAAGGCACTAAAAATTCTTCCACTTCCTTGCCTTTACATTTTTGAAATTTGTTTATTTATAAAAAGGTATTCGCACATGTTCCCAGTGTATGAACACATTTCTAAAAGACTCAATAGCAAAAGCCCAAATAAATTACTTGCACCTAGTCAGAGACTGCATTTGTATAGCAGAAACTCTAATTGCATGGCAATCAAAATTTTTAACAATTTACCTTCACACATCAGAGTGCTGCCTACTAGTAAATTCAAGAGAATAATATTTGCTTTGCTTTTAGACAACTGTTTTTATTCAGTTCAAGAATTTTTTAACTATAAATTTTGACATTAAATTTGATTAGTATGTACTTAGTGTGTGAATGGACTTTTTAATCTTAAGGCATTTGACATTTCATTCATTTTTTATTTTTGTTTTAATTTATATAACTTGACATTGTATAAAATAAATAATTAAGTACCCATTTTACATTAAACTAATTAACTTACATCTATTTCAATGGGGACATTAATAATTGTACTATAATATTTCTACACCGGCAACGGTAGTATATGTGAAAGTGTTAAATAATATTAAGATCTTAATATACCGTATACTCAGAAATAAATAAATAAAAAAAAATGGGTTATTGGGAGACTAAACTGGGAGAAAGTCGGCTTAAAAATAAACGATCAATACATAAGTCATTTGAGATTTGCCGACGATATTGTATTACTATCAGAAAATACAACGGAGTTACAATTGATGATAAACGCCCTTCATGCTGCCAATAAACAAGTAGGCTTGGAAATAAACCGCAGTAAAACCAATATTATGACGAACTACACAAGAAAACCTGTATTCATAGAAAATGAGGCGCTTGAGTATGCTGACACTTTTGTTTATCTGGGTAAGCAAATTTCGTTTAAAAAGCAGAGAAACGAGCACGAAATAGAGAGAAGGATTGCCATTGCCTGGAAGAAATTTTGGAGCCTACAAGAAATTGTAAAGAGCGACATGTCGGTCAAAATTAAACAGAAAGTTATGGATACGTGCATCCTACCATCTTTAACCTACGCCAGCCAAACTTGGAAGTTCACTTACCGGATGAAATTGAAAATTAGATCATGTCAAAGAAGTATGGAGAGAAGTTTATTAAAAATTAAAAGAATCCAAAAAATACCCCATAGCATTATAAGAAACAAGACAAAGGTTACCGATGCTCTGTGCCACTGTAAAAAACTAAAGTGGCGCTGGGCGGGTCACGTAGCTAGGTTGACAGACAATCGATGGACTTATAGACTAACATCTTGGAACGGGCCACCAGGCACTAGGAAAAGAGGTCGACCAACTGCCCGGTGGGCAGACGATATAGTACAAGTGGCTGGCGAACAGTGGATGAACACAGCAAATGATAGGGAGGAATGGGAATCTCTGGAGGAGGCCTTCACCTTCAATTAAATGAGGGGTTCTTACTTACGCTACATGTTTAAAATAAGTTTAAAATAAATTTAACATAAGTAATAGAATTTTAAGAAAAATGTAATTTAATTAGAAAATAAGTTTCATTGTTATTTATTTTAGTTTTTTTTTGTAATTTTTAGTAAGAAATATAAGGCTTTTTTATTTTTATTTTTATTTATTATTATATTAAATCAGAACTCATACCTACTAAGTTCTGCTGACACCAAAGTTTCCAGGTGAGTAGCTTTTTTGCTACTGAAAGTGAGAGTTTAGCTTCGAAAGATAACATTCCGTCTAAATCCCAAGTTGAATTCCTGGCACAACCCTCATCGTGTAATTTCCTTGTCATTATGCCGAAGTAGCCGACGCTGATGTTAAAAGGATTATTGATAGCGGATGATTGTGCTACTGGATACGACAAAATCCCTGCAAATATCCTCAGTATCACACAATGTCTGTAATTGCGCCATGGAGTCTGGTACTTACCCCAATGCTTTCAAAAATACTGTAGTACATTCAATCTACAAGAGTGGAGACAGATCCAACGTTAACAACTATAGACCGATTTCAGTTTTCAGTTCTCTGTCTAAAATTCTAGAACGGATAATCAACAAAACTTACCACATATCTTGAAAAATATAATATACTAGCAGCGCTCCGCAGTTTCACCCGCGTAGTTCCCGTGGCCGTGGGAATACGGGGATAAAGTATAACCTATGTCATCCGGGGATAGTGTAGCTTCCCAAAAGTGAAAGAATTTTTCAAATCGATTCAATAATTTCGGAGCCTTACAGATTAGCAAAAAATCAATATGGCTTTAGACGGGAAATCTCTACCGAGGACGCGGTCATAGATCTCACAAGACTTGTAGAAACCAAGTTGGATGTGGGCCTCAAGTGCTCTGGCATCTTTCTGGACTTGACTAAGGCGTTTGACTCTGAATCGGTACCTGCACTAATATCGAAGCTGGAAACCATTGGCGGCATGGCAATTAAAATCTTCTTAGACTATCTGTCAAATCGTTCACAATGTGTAAACATCGACTCATGGTACAGTAATGATAGAAAAATCCGTTTAGGGAAGTATATTGGGACCTCTATACTCTTCTTCCTTGACATAAATGACTTGTGCTATTTATCAATACTTTTCTGCGATATTTTCACATATGCTGATGATACGCACCAGTCATATTATGACGATAACTGGGATAATGCTCAGCGAGTGTTGACACGGCAAATTTGTTAACTCTCAATGTTGACAAAACCAAGATTGTCCGCTTCTCTCTCCCTCACACGGTTACACCTCCCAAGAATCTAGTACAGTCAAAGCCTATGGGCCTATGCCTGAAGTTTCTGGATAACAGTAGCAACGCTTGCACTTGCCTCACTCCAAATACCTTGGAGTGCTCATTGATGAGCATCATAGCTGTTCTCCCCACTAAGATCGCGAATCAGAAAATTAAAATATATTTTCAAAGAACTAAGACACTCAGCTGATTGTGAAACCCTGTTACTTGTTTACCAGAGTCTGTGTGTTCGTAAGTACAGTAGTTCATACAGTAGGTAACTACTGTATTTCTTCTTGGTGAGGAATCTGCAAGACTCACCTGATTCAGGTTGAACGAGCGCAAAGAGCAATTCTTAAAGTTATGCAGTTCAAGCGCAGAGATTACCCAACCAGCCTGCACTATTCTGAAGTCAGAAGTTATCAACTTTCGTCAACTCTTCAATCTACGTGCGGTATTATGCCGTCATTCTTTGCTTCCTCCTGATGATAAACTTTAACTTAAAAAAAAAACATATACGTTAACCAACTTATAAACTTTTAAATATTGTGGTGAGAAATATAAAAAAAAAACACCGAAATAATATTTTCAGGAATTAATTTTATATTCTAATCTATAACTTGTTTGCTATTTACAAAGGTATATTTTTTATGTAAGTAGTTATTTTTTTCTAACATTTTAATATCAATATTCAAGAAATCTTAGCGAAGAAACTAATTGTAAAATTGATAAAAGTTGTAATTTTATTTGTAATAATGTAGAATAATTTTCATCAGTCATTCAGTCATTGAAGAGGGACCGCCGCCGCTTTAATACAGAACGTATTAAAGACGCGATAGACCGGAATGAAGGCTCCAAGGTCTTTACTAGAGATCTGTCTATTGGGCAGAGTCAACTTATGAAACTGAAGACTGATGAAGGCAGAATCGTATCCACCAAACCTGAGCTGTTGAGAGAGATTGATAGGTTCTATGGACAGTTATACACATTAATAAGTAACCCCGTTACGAATCTGGCAAACGAATTAACAACTAGATTGACCTGACACTATACCGAAGACATCCCGGACGACAGCTTGTACAAGATTACACCATAGACCACATACCTACATACGCTTGGGCAGGTTATACAGAAGACCGAAAAGTATAACCTGCCTCTCTGCTTAGCGTTTGTGGACTACGAAAAAGCCTTCGATTTCTTAATCGGTGCCAGATCGACAATGGGACATCGAGGTGCTGAAGTGTCTGTAACCGAAAATGCCATTATGTCAGTCCGACTCCAGAATCAGACCTCGAAATCTACCCTTCTGCAGCGAGGTATGAGAAGTCAAAGTCAAAGTCAAAGCATTTATTTCAATTAGGCACTTAAAAGGCACTTTTGAACGTCAACATTTACATTTAAACAGAATTGATTCTAGTCGCCCATTCCAAAATGTAGTTTCGTATGGAGAAGAACGGGCAAGAAACTCCACCGTTACTCTTTTAAAATGTTTTACATACAATTTATCATAGTAAATTCATTATATAATTATATGTGAAAACGATGCACCCAGAATAAAATTACTATACCAAAAAAGGTAACAAAATGCAACTGAAGCAATAAAGATAAATTAATTCTATGATAGATACATGGTGCCCACATATTTACAAACATTGTAAGAGTAAATATACGATTTTCCTAGAATATTAACAAGAAATAAGTCAGTGTGTGAGTGTAAATCAATGTCATAAATATAATTATTTATTTAATTCAATTAGCAACCAGTTTGATTTTGTCTAGACTCTAGATTGTCCTATGGAGCAGGACCAGCATGTTTCCAAGCATTCTTATCTTGGATATAATCCTCTAATTTATAATACGCTTGTTTTCAAAGTGTACTTATAATATGAGTTTTAAATTTCCTTTCATTTAATTGTAATATATCACAAGGTATTTTGTTATAGCATTTAACACAGTACCCCATAAAAGATGAATGTACTTTAGCTAATCTGAAAAATGGTTGATCCATTTTGTCGTTGTTTCTAGTATTAAAATTATGTTTATCACTTATTTTATTAAAAAGATGTAGATTTTTTCTTACATACATGATATTTTCATAAATGAATTGGCAAGGTACTGTCATAATATTAATCGTTTTAAACAGTTCCCTGAGGGATTCGCGGCGACGTAGATTATAAATGGCTCTGACAGCTCTCTTTTGCAAAATAAAGATGGATTCAATGTCAGCAGCCCGACCCCACAGTAAAATGCCATACGACATAATGCTGTGGAAGTAGCTAAAATAGACCAAACGCGCGGTTTCTACATCTGTTAACTGTCTGATCTTTCTAACAGCATAAGCGGCCGAGCTTAGCCGCCCCGCAAGAGATGTTATATGAGGTCCCCATTGCAATTTATCGTCTAGCGTGATTCCCAGGAACACCGTTTGATTAACAAATTCCAGTTTTTCTCCATTCAATATGATGTCACATTCGCTACTTCTAACATTTGGTAATTGAAATCTAATACATTTGGTTTTTGTGCCATTTAGTACCAAATTATTTACCGTAAACCAATCTTGGACCTGAAGAATAGAGTTATTCACGTCGTCAAGATTTTGTGTACGTCGGTCTATTTTAAATATCAATGATGTGTCATCTGCAAATAACACCATCTTCGGTTGATTTAGAAGTATAAACGGTAAATCATTAATGTAAACTAAAAAGAGGAATGGACCCAATATTGAACCTTGGGGAACGCCCATTGCCATTTCAGCCCCCAGTGAGTTTATGCCGTTTACTTGAATTTTAACTTTTCTGTTTTTCAGGTATGATCTTAGTAAATCTAGAGCTGTATTTCTAATCCCATAGTGCTCCAGTTTCAGCAGAAGTGTCTCATGGTTTACGCAATCGAACGCCTTGGAGAGGTCGTAAAAGATTCCAATGGCATCTTTTGCTTCTTCCCAGGCTTTAAAAATGTTTTTTATTAGGGTAACACCAGCGTCAGTGGTACAACGCCCTTTGGTGAAACCGTACTGCTGTTCATGAAAGATGGCATTTTTATTAAAGTGACGTAACATTTGATTGAGAATCAACTTTTCAAACACTTTACTGAGGACTGGCAGAATTGACACGGGCCTATAATTGTTGGGTTCTTTACTATCACCGGATTTGAACAACGGAACTACTTTACTGTGTTTCATGAGATCCGGGAAGACTCCTTGGTCTATACTGGTATTAAATATGAAAGCTAAATAGGGCGCAATGGTTTCGGTAATAGCACTACATACTTTTACAGACATTCCCCAAAGATCTTCTGTTGATTTAATTTTAAGATCTTTAAAAGCTTTTATAACAGCTTGGGGGTCGGTATGCTGAAACCTAAACTCCAAAGGGCATGCCGTTACATTCTTCCTGAGTAAAGCAGCAGAACGCGCGGGTGAAGAATTTAAAGCTTCAGTAGTTTTAACAGGAATATTAGCAAAAAAGTTCTCAAATTCCTGAGCTATTTCTACATCTGAGTTGATGGAGCCATTTGCAGTCTCTAAATTAAATTCAGTATTACGCTGTTTTTTCCTACCTGTTTCATTATTTATTATTTGCCAGGTCGTTTTTATTTTATCATCAGCTGATTTTATTTTATTGCTAATATAAAGCGATTTAGCTAATTTGCACACAATTTTAAAAGTTTTTGAATATTTTGAAACATACTGATCAAAGCTTGTATTATTCATTTGTTGCTTTAGGCCATAAAGTTCAAAAAGTTTTTCCCGGCTTTTACGAATACCTGGAGTAGCCCAATCACTAAATAAGAACGTTTTGCAAATAGTTTTAGTCTTTAGTGGGAAAGTTTTATTAAATTGCGTGTTTAATAGTGAGAAGAACTCGGCGTAGAACTCATTTGGGTCACATACATTATTAAAACTCTGAACACATAATGTACTGGCCAAAGAATTATTAAATTTTTCTAAATTTCTACATGTCATTGGCCTAAACCTAATTTTAATTTTTTGTAAAGGCATGTAGGAGCAAAAAGTTATTGTTTGTCCACAATGATCAGACGGCAACTTATTTACAATTTGTTTGTCTAGGTAATCACAGTTACAAAAAATATTATCAATACAAGTGGCAGAAGAAGCTGTCACTCGGGTTGGTTCACTGAAAACATTTGGCAGATCAAATGACCTAAATAGATTTAATAATCTCACAGTATTTGAGTTATTAGGTCTTTACCTATGAAATTGCCGTTCTGCAGTACTGGCCATTTCAAATCAAAATAATTTTTGTTTGGCTAAGAATTCTAATTTCAAATTAATTTTATTTTAAAAACATGTTTTTTTTTTTCTAAAAGTAGTCATTTCTTTATTGATTAGTGTTACATTTTCATCGCATTTCAATCTTTTTCGTCATCATGGATACGTTAAAAATTCGAGTAATTATGGAATATGAGTACCGTCGTGGCAGCAACGCGGCACAAGCGGCACGCAACATCAACGACGTTTACGGAGCTAACACTACAAACCAACGCACCACCTGTTATTGGTTTGCTCGCTTCCGTTCTGGAAATTTCGACCTGAAAAATGAACCTCGCGGTCGTCCGAAGACTTTGGTCGACAATGACGAATTAAAGGCGATTGTGGAAGCTGATGATACACAATCTACGGCTGAATTAGCAGCAGCTTTCGACGTTAGCGTCAAAACAATATTGGTCCATTTGCGTCAAATTGGCAAGGTAAAAAAGCTTGACAAATGGGTGCCCCACGAACTCAATGATCGCCAGCGCGAAGTACGCGTCGAGACGTGCCTTGCACTGCTCAACAGACACACAAATGAAGGAATTTTGAACCGCATTGTTACCTGCGATGAAAAATGGATTCTGTTTGATAACCGTAAGCGCTCAGCAAGTTGGTTGGATCCTGGTTCAGCACCTAAACAATGCCCTAAACGAAAACTTACCCCTAGAAAAGTGATGGTCACTGTTTGGTGGTCTAGCGCCGGTGTGATTCATCACAGCTTCTTACCAAACGGGGTGAGCATTACTGCAGATGTGTACTGTGAAGAACTGAACACAATGATGGAGAAGCTGGCGCATCTCCAACCAGCATTGGTCAATCGCTCGTCTCCGCTGCTCCTGCACGACAACGCGCGACCTCATACTGCACAGCAGACGGTCTCCAAGTTGCAAGAACTGGGGTTGGAAGCTCTCCGTCATCCGCCCTACTCACCAGACCTTGCGCCTACAGACTACTACTTATTCCAGAATTTGGATAACTTCTTGGCGGGAAAAAAATTTAATACCCGAGAGGCAGTACAAAATGCCTTTGAAGAATTTGTTGCCTCCCGTCCAGCTGATTTCTTTAAGAAGGGCATCAATAAACTGCCACTGCGATGGCAAAGATGCATTGATTGCATGGGTGATTACTTCGATTAATACAAATAAAAAATTCATTAAAAAAATTCGTTTAAATTTTTTCATACAAAACGGCAATTTCATAGGTAAAGACCTATTATTATAATCCTCGTGTTTATCCGAAAATACGTTTCAGGAGTCAAGAACTTGCTTAAACTGGTCAAATTAAGGATTACCTTAAATTAAGGATTTTCTTAGTTTTATTTATTATAACGCCATCTGTGAGCAAACTCAGGTACCCACTAATTATTTGTTTTGGGTGGGACGCCATCAAATAACTTCTCCCGCTCTGGGTGGAGCAGGAGGGCGTGTCAGACTTTTACTGACTAAAACCCACCCGTGTTCCCTCAGTAGCCTGTATGCCAGGGGCTGCGGTATCTCTTTCGAACAGCCCGCATCCCTGGCAGGTACTAATTGGTGGTATGCCTTTGTGAAGTTAATAAAATATTTAATATTTTGTTGGCCTAAGATCAGATTCTGCAGTACTTTTTGGATATTTCTATTTTTGTAAAAAAAAAGGTAACGCGTATAATAAATCAATCTATGTTATAGCCAAACAAATCCTTTAATTGTAGGTACCTACTTATTCCATTTCTTCCCGTGAGTGTCGAAGGAAGCGAGTAAAGGACCTACAAGAGAGTGGGCAGCAGCGTTCTCTATGCATTTTATCACCATACTGCGATCGCCAACCAGCCTGCCAAGCGTGGCGATTATGGAAAGTCCCTCCCAAATCCAATCCTCCAATCGTATTACCCTCCAGCGGATAAAGGGGCATAGTGAATCCTTGGGTAATGATGCTGCAGGTGAACTCGCGATGAACCCACTTCTCCCCCTGCCTTTCTCACAATTTCGTGCGTGGATTCGCCAAAGATCAACTGAACTTCATAACAACAGATGGTCACGGGCAACAGACTGTAGACAGTCAAAATTGGCTTTACCAATTTTACACCCGCGACTAACCAAAAAACTTCTTAGCCTGAGTAGAAACAACCTTAGAATAATCATAGGAACAGTTACGGGCTATAACCCCCTTAGCAAACATCTTTATAATATAAGCGCCACAGACAGCCCACTTTGCAGGGCCTGCCTTGATGCCGAGGAATCAGCTGCCCACGTCATCCTGGAATACGAGGCCGTGGCTTCTCAACGTGAAGAAATCCTCGGAACAGTGAGGTCGCTCCGCGAAGCCTGTGAAGCTCCCAGGAAGCTTCTGTGCTTTTGGGCGGAGCTAGGCTGGTTTTGTTAGCCAGAATCCCCACGCACAACGGAGCGGATGGGAGTCTACGTGCGGAAAAGGGAGTCCCATCATCATCATCATCATCAAGTCCCCCCAAAAATCTGGCAAGCACCAACATAGAATGGCTCCTAGTACCCGGCGGCCCGCCTACCGTTGGCTACGGTAGCGGTCAAGGCTACGATGAGGCAAGGGGTGCTAAGAATCTCCGGAATAGATCTGGCACAACAAACGAAAACTGCACCTGGCAACTTACAACACGCGTATACTCCGGACTGACGAGAAGATTACCGAACTGGAGGAAGAATTGAGCAGGTTACGGTGGGGTATAGTAGGATTATCTGAAGTTCGAAGAGAGGGGGAGGACACACTAATCCCTAAATCCAATAACTTGCTCTATTTCCGGGAGAGCGATCAGCTATCCCAAGGTAGAGTCGGGTTTATCGTCCATGAGTCCCTTGTAGGCAGCGTGGCGAAAATCGACATTGTGTCAATCAGAGTGGCGTACCTCATACTCAAAATATCCGCAAGATTTTTGTTGAAGGTCACACAGGTTTACGCCCCGACCTCGAATGAATGGCTCTAAAACTCACATCACTGTTGTCATGGGGACTTCAACGCGAAACTGAGCAAACGAGACGATGATAAGCTGCGAGTGGGGCAATTTGGATTTGGACGTCGATACCATCGGGGTAACTTACTGGCCAGTTTTATGGAGAAGGGAGGCCTCTTTATGATGAACTCCTTCTTCAAAAAACGTGAGCATAGAAAGCGGACCTGGCAGAGCCCTGATGGTGCAACTAAAAAACGTTTTTAAAGTTTTATTTTTCACTTTTTAGTTATAGTCCCCACTCCACACCAATTCATCATCCTTGGGGTCAAAATGCATATTTATGCGATAGCAGAAATCGCGGTTGATTTGCTGTCATTTTTTGAAGAGTTCCGTTGTCTGTCTCCGAAACGTATCATCAGATCTATATGAAATTTAAATGGGACCATTTCGGAATAAAACCCTTTCTAAAAAAAAGAATTTTGCAAATCGGTCTATATATGACGGAGTTATGCCCGAATGTTCACCTAACTCCTAAGTTAAAGAGTTGTACCTTCCATCATCAGCTCAGTGTCATAAGATGATGATGACCATACGCAAATGTTTCAATAGCATTAGAAAACATAGGAAAAACATTGTTAATACCTATAAGATTTGAAGGTTGACCTCGATTTCCCTGGGATTCCATCATCAGATCCTGACTTGGTGCCAATGGTATCACCTCAGGAGTATGTTCTTTCAAATAAAAAAAGAATTTTGAGAACCGGTCCACAAATGGGGGAGAAATCGAAGAACATACATTTTTAAAAAATACGTTCGGTGGAACATAATATATAACCTCCTCCTTTTTTGGAAGTCGGTTAAAAACGAAACTGACTTCATTATGTCGACGAAGAAGCAAATATTAAATGATGTCTCTGTGATCAACGCGGTGAAAAATGGAAGTGATCACCGCATGGTGTGAGGCAGATTGAGTCTCAATATCAAGCTGGAAAGATCGCGGCTGATGAAGTCAATGCTTCGTCCAGCACCAATCCAAATCCAAAACCCCGAGAGCTTTCAGGTCGAACTCCAGAATCGTTTCGAGGGCCTAGGGAGCTCACTGGACGATTATAATGATGGGTTCGTGGAAACTGTCCATTCGGTCGGGTCTGATATTTTCAAGACCAGCCGTACAGATAGGAAACAGAAACTCTCTGATCTTACATTACAGATCATGGAGGAGAGGCGAGAAACGATACAGCTGTCTTCAGACGATGCGCTCCAGTACCGGCCGCGGCGGCTCAATAGACGGATCTGTAAGTCCTTGAAACTTACCTTCGCCGATTTAATACGGACAGTATTAAGGACGCGATAGAGCGGAACAAGGGCTCCAAGGTTTTTGAAAGAGATCTATCTATTGGGCAAAGCCAGCTTGCGAAACTGAAGACCGACGATGGCCGTGATGACGTATCCGCCAAACTTGAGCTGTTGCTAGCTTGAGGGGGTAGTCAAAACAGTATCCTGAAAACTGCCCTATTTTGTTATGACAGGTCAATGATCACTGAATATTATTAAAACTTGTTGGGCTTAGAGATAAAATTATAGAAATATAAATGAGTGTTTATTAAAATATCAACAACCGTTTCGCCACTAGATTTTATGTGAAATAGATTAATCAAAGATAATCTCGCCCAATCAGGTGCTCAGTGGTACAGCATTAATCCTATTCCTCTAATAAATTGGCAAACCGGTACACTAATCAAACGAAGTAGCTTACGGTACGAGTGTTCGACTTTTAGCACATAAAAACAAACGGTGCCAATATTATGACAACAGATTTATGATCTTCAATAATACCTAATGCAATTTAAGGAACTCATTGGACTGGTTCAGTTAATTTACCGATACGATCTCGTTTTAATACAAGTTTGTAATCAAAATAGAAATATCAGTTTCCAATTACCGACTCCCAAGCATATATCTAACTGCGGGCAATCTTATAAAAGTTCGCAGACGTTACCAAGAGACAGATAATGTAATTGAAATGCGTTTATCTGAGAGATAATAAACAATAGTTAGATGTGGCAGAGCTAGCGACAGTTGCACAACAGTTGTGGCAGAACGATTTGCGCGCGCGGGCGCACGGTGGATCGAAAATCGGCTGTAGAAGACATAGGATCTCGATTTCTTAAATGTTATTTTTTTTTGCTGGAAATGACTTCTGCTGATCATTACTGTTCTATAAAATGTCATATGAAGTAATTGTGTGCACAAATGGAAGAGTTATAATTTTTATAAGAAAAAAATGTATGGAGCTGACATGAAAAATGAGGATATCTCTGGAATCGCTAGGATGGCCGTTATATCCTTGCACACTGTTATAGTACTATTTATTTGTGAATTTTTGACATACTTAATATCGCGGCATCACTTGCAATTTTTTTTTTTTTTTTTTATCGTCAAAATAAAAAATAATAAATGTTAATGATATGTACATTTTAATGCTTAAATATGGCTATAGCAAGTGTAACTTACAATATTTTTTATGCTTAGACCAAAACATTCTAAGAAATCACAAAATCGTATTACCTACTTATTTGAAATGACATGGTAATTATGAATTACATAATATGTAATCTTGTCTAATGCCTCAAGTCCACATTAGCTAATTATTAATAAAACTTAATACCTATATACCTGTTAAAAGGAGACGTACCATAATGAGGGTAATTAGATAAACGTGATCATTAGTCAATAACAATAAATGGTAAACTATTGTATGATTAAAAATAAAAGCAAATTATTAAAAAAAAAATAACTTAACCTAACCTAACATAAACAATAAAACTTAACTTATTTTATACTTCGTCACCATCAGAATCCACTTCAGAATCAGGCTCTACAATAGATATAACTTCTAAGAACTCTGTCGGAGCTTCCTGATCCTGAAGTTTCAGTAGTTCTACTGTTTCCTTAAAGTATGTCTGCCTCTTGTGGGCATTTAATTTTGGTCTTGTGGAAGAAATTAGAGGATCAGAAGAGACGATAAGTATATTGAGGATATCCTCGTTTGATGCTTGTCTACTCTTTTTCCACGAATGGTGTTCTCTGAACCTCCTAAAGTTTTTGTTTCGGGCCTCTGAAGCTTCTTCCGAAAGACTTCCAATTGGTACAATAGCATTTTCTGCAATTAGGTCCCCTCCGTGAATCAACAATTTGTGGACGGTTGATGACATGTAGTACCAACCGTACAGTTCCACGTATTTTTCAGCGGTTGTTCTAGCGTATTCTTTATATTTCGGCACGTCTACAATCTCTCCAGATGTGATAGCTTGCAGAATCACAGCAAATCTGCGTATTAGGTCTTCATCTAATCCAGTGATCGCTGCAGTTTTATCAGGAAATTCAAAAAACCGCCTTGCTGTGTTCCCGTCGTTAGTTGTGCCTGATTCTTGCTTAACGATGTCAATCAAAAGGTTGAGATCATCTTTGAATCGATCTTGAATGAGTTTTTTTCGTGAATGCAATAACTCTTGATGACCTTCTCCTCTTGCAGACCACTTTTTGAAGTCGAGACGATACGCTATGTGTAGAAGACATTCCATCACATTAATGCGGGCATGAAGTGATGCTAATCCGAACTCATACACACCAGGACAAATGGTTTTTGACGCAATGACATCTAACTTATTCATTTCTGTAGGCTTAGCCAAACACAGGTAGCAGGCCGCATTTGACTTAGCTTCAGACAGATATGTACAAATTTTGCCGTCAATCATCGTCATCATTAATTTGTGACTAATTTCATGTCCTTGACATTTTGAGGGAACGACAGCTTCAATTTCGTTTTCCATTGCAGTTTTTTCATTTATGACAACGTCTTTGGTTTCTTTCACAAAACTAAACTGGACTGGACGGCAATACCTAGGTGAGCAGGGTTTTGGATTCACCCATACGGTATCACCGTCCGCTGTCAACTTTAATGGAACCAAAGAGGTCATAAATATGCTGGAATCATCTTGACCACTCTATGTTTTGCTTATATCTATTTTGGTTAGATGCACCGTCAAATCCCCACTTTGATATTAATATCAATTGTTTATCTTGTATCGCATCAGGACTACGAATAGTTTCAAAAATTCTGTTCACTGTTAAATCTAGTAACGTTTGTAGTGCAATCTTAGCAGATGAATCCGTTACAGTCACAAATGTCTTCGGAGGGTAGCACTGTAGCTTAGCTTTTTGCACTTTATAGTAAGACGGATATATCTCCTTTGAACCTTCTCGAATAGTCGTTTCCCTTAATGTGATATATTGCCATTTCGATAGTTTTAATGAAAGTAGCAAACCCAGTGCTTTTTCTGGTGAAAATATTGTTGAAGGAGCTGGTTTGTTCAACATTTCCTTGATTTTTGCTGCTGCTTCTGGATTTTGGAGCATATGTTCAATAACAGATGCAATATCCTCACGACCATCTCCTTTCAAAAGTGCTGCAGCTGAATAAGCTACTTCATTAGGGTCATCGCCTATATGTTCATCAGATCGTCTCTTCTTCTGCTTGTTACTTAGATCTTCAAACGGCTTTCGAGATCTTTTTGTCATCGTTGAAGTTGATTTCATTGTTGAAGTTGATGGTACAGGTTCAGTAGAAATATTTTCACTTGTTGATTCTTGAATGAGCAAATTGGTTTGCACGCAGTTTGGCCAGTCAATATTTGCCTCAAGCCAATTACTGTAATCACGTCTAAAAACTTCACTTTTCCTGTGGGATCGTAACCATCTCTTTTGAACTGCCCGTGTAAATCTTCGACGAAATTCTTTCACGGTAACACTGTCTTCATCTGAAAGGCTAGAGCCCAGTCGAATAACAAGTGTGTTGAACAATATTTCATGATCGAAAGACGAAGCATCCTGATTGCTCAGAATAACAAACAAATCCAAATTTGTAAAAATGCTTTCCATTATTCACGATCACTGAGTAAAAAGACACGGTAGGATATATGTTAGTATTAGAAATGCTCTAAATGAACTGAAGTTCTGAATCCAATGTTTGACTATTTATTGTTATTGACTAATGATGGTATCACATTTTTCTAATTACTTTCATTAAGTTAATCCTGCACTAATTGCTAAATTAGCGAGTACCCCAAATTATTTTGGTACGTATCCTTTTAACTAGGTAAATAGGTATTAAGTTTTATTAATCATTAGCTAATGTGGACTTGAGGCATTAGACAAGATTACGTATTACGTAATTCATAATTACCATGTCATTTCAAATGAAAATCACAAAGTAGGTAATACGACTCTGTGATTTCTTAGAATGTTTTGGTCTAAGCATAAAAAATATTGTAAATTACACTTGGTATAGCCATATTTAAGCATTAAAATGTATCATATACTTTTTTTTAATATTATATCTCTTCCATTTGTGCACACAATTACTTCATATGACATTTTATAGAACAGTAATGATCAGCAGAAGTCATTTCCAGCAAAAAAAATAACATCTAAGAAATCGAGATCCTATGTCTTCTACAGCCGATTTTCGATCCACCGTGGGGCGTGTCGATATGATCGATGTGTCCCGCACTCGCCCGCGGCGCAGCACTAGCGTGTGAACCGCACTACGCTATTTGAAACGCTCAAATTATACTGTTTTTGGTTCAGCAATTTATTTGACTCATGATCTCGTCCAAACCGAGCGCGTTGCACAACGCGCAAATATTTGATTAGATTACATCTCACATCCCACTGCGACGCCATGTTTGAATACAACCGTGCATGCGCAACACACTTTTATTATTCAACTCCGATCGAGCAATGTGAATTATCTGTGGAGGAATTTAATTAAAATTACAATGAGGCCCTTACATTTTACAGCGTTGGTTAATGAACTAAATAGCGAGTTTTTTAGAATTAATCAATTCCCAACGCGCTTATAGTTTAAATTCCTATTTTATGGGTGAATAAAATCCACGTCAATGCCGATAATGTCTTATCGATAATCGATTTGAACTTAATCTGCTATTAATTCAAATCGATGGTAAGTTTGAACGCCTGGTAGCGATCCCTCGAGGTAAACAAACAGTTAGCGAGTTGTACTGATCGCAATAAGCCCGAAGACATTTGCTTGTGGAATAAATTACAGTGTTTCGATCTGTTGTGCGCGGTTACCGTCGATAAACAATACGGTGAGTGCCAATAATACGTACTGTGTGTAGATGTTATCCGCGCAAGCGCAGTGGCACACCCCCGGGGAGGCAGCCGGCGCACTGCGCGCACCGTGCACGACGCGCGACGCCTGCAGGCACCCTGTAATAGCTCGCGCACCATCACGCTCAGCACATAACAATGATCCGACATTAAAATAATCCATCGTTCGTTATGAACTAACCAGAGAAACTATAAACCTCAGAGAAGATGAAATGTACTCTGCATTAGTTAGAGGATCAAATAATGTTACAGACCGAAGTCAGGAGGAAAAATATAGGATTTTATTAAAGCCATTAGTGTGCGTAATGAATGATGTCCCGAGGCCGGCGACACTTTATGAAGACATTCTTCACGCTAATGAGATAATAAAATTGTTGGGAGTGTTCGCACAACCATCTGTTCCTTTTTCATATAATGTTTGGAAAAAACGCGGGGTTTCTGCCGACCGCCCACGGGACATCACACACGTCGTACAGGCGTACATCGTGAGAATAAAATGAAATAGTCCCACATCTTCAACGTTACACTTCACTTTAATGAGGCGGTAGCCATTTTAAATTAGAAACGAATCATGTGTAGTCTTAGTCCTAAAATAAAAATTAACATTCTTGTTGAAGTACCTAAGTATGCATCGTATTATAGAAGTAGATGAGTCGATGACTCAGGTGGCGGTGGCGATGGTGGCGGCACCATGCGGCAGGGCAGATAGTGAGAGTTGTTCGGATAATTATGTGCATATCGATTAGCTAGATGAACTGATTGGCACTGTAGCCAAGAGCTTGTCATTTTATGCTTAATGTTTGGTTTATACGATCAGTATAAACATTAATAGCCAGTTATATGACATGAGACACAGAAAGAGATAGAACAAAACACTACAAAAGTATTTAATAATAACAATAATTAACTATAGCTAAACAAGTCCTTCTCTATTGTACAAACGAGCGTCGTGAAAGTGTCTGTGCTGCATGAAGCAGTGCTCCAATTGGCTATCACGATCATAAGCGCTCGTAGAATATAATGATAGCCACAAAGCTGTTCAGAACACTGCGGCCACATACACACGGCTACACATCAAGCTATACATTTCCAGTATAAGCTGATCTCGCATTATATAGGATTTGCGTACAGTACGATATCAGCGTAAACTGGAAATGTATAGCTTGATGTGTAGCCGTGTGTACCAGTGCCCACGCTAAAGTGACTTTGCAGGATTATCTTAAAAATTACCAATAAATTAGTAAAAATGTAAATAACGCATTGAATACAGACGCCAGCACATCAAGCTACCCAATCTGCCTAATTTCTGTGATTGATTTTCAACTTTATAAAAGAAGCATAAGGTGCATGTTCAATCGGGAAAATTTTACAGTTTGGGCTAACTTGATGTGCTGGCGTCTGTACCTAATCGCGAATAGAGAAAGATAACGCGAGGTTATTTTCAAAAATGAATCAAAGAATTTTGTGACATTAAATAAGTTGAACTAGGACCAATTAAATATCTACAGCTAATTTCAACTATCTACTTTCTATTAGTATTAGTCCTTCATGCAAGCGCGAATTTTAGACGTCTTCATTGTCCATTCGTCTGATATCAATCAACGGATCAGTTGATTGTTTTATGTAGAATGTCTCATGGTCACCCTACTCCCCTTTCATTGCCCAAACGAGCACTTCCTACAAACAAACACAAACCTTTCTTTATGCCTAACGACGTGTATTCACGCTCCGCCCACCGCCGTCACGTCACTCGACGTCCATACACGTCATACGTCACATGTCTATTTGTCAAGGAATTAATAAGACCATTGAGCCAGTTGACAGTGACCCCGGATTGAACCACAGTCACGGGTCACAGCTTAGGCTCGAGGCAAACGTTGTGTGATGGGATTATTTGTAGCTGAGTGCCTTTGGACGCGGGTTGGTGGCTTTGTTAGGAGGACTTTGATCTGTTAAGTAGTCACCAAATGGTTGACCATTCTACACACTGACTAGTCTATCTCATTATATTGGGAGTTAAACATAATTTAAAAATAATAGAAGATGGATTTGAACAAGTTCAAGCAATCCCAAAAGTCTCAAGACACAGGCAAGTGAATATAAGCCGATGGCAATCAAAATATGTAGGTATATTCAGATATTCCAGTAGTTATAGAAACGAAAAACTCTTATGAGTAATTATGTGATAGGAGAAAGTAACAGAATTTTGTGCTAGATGTAGATCGAGATTATCTTACGTGTTTAACTTCAAGAGAATTCCAGAACGCTTACCTAACCTCAGATTAAGAAAACTGAGCAAAGCCCTATTTCTGCACATGACCGCAAATAGGTCTCGCGAGCACTTTGTCTAGAATGTCGGTCTCTGCCTGCCCCGTCTGTAGCAGAGCATAAACAAGGTAAAACCGGCCAGTGTTGCCAGGGTGTAATTTGCACAAATCATTGTCCGACGCGCGCGCAGCCTACATGCGTCTGCGCAACACTAGCACATAACTTGTGTAGTAATCCCGAGAAATTATTTGGCTTTCTGAGTCTTCCCGTGACAAGTCATGTTTCGACATAAAACCTGTATCTGAAACATTGGTCCATATTGAGTCCACCACAAAGTTCAACCATCCTGCTTTATCGACATGTTCTTGTATGGAGATGTATGGAAATAAAGACACGGTGCGACAAACCAAGTCAATTATGTAAGTAATTAATACAATTAAGTACTTTTCTATTGTTATCAGACTCAATGTAATCACTGCCTAACAGCCGAGGGGTTAAAACAAGTGCAGGCGGATAATGGCGAAGGGTTCTCTCTCCGTAAAAGGGTAACAAAGTAACTAGATCTCAATTGCACAAGTTCACAACGAATGTGTTAACGTTGCGATATTATGGGTCGGTATGATTACTGCGAGTAATCGGACGATAAACTACTGTGATGAATGTCTGCAAATTATACGATACAATGTAATATGATAGGTACTTCTTGTACAATGTAACATTTATCATGTTTTAACTACTTGTCATAGTGATAAACCAATGTTAGTCAGATAAACATAATAGGAATATCTGACTACAAGATTTCCCAGAAATTGCTGAGGTTTCTAAAGTTTATATTCATTTCTGACCACAGAACTATTTCAAAAGCGTCGAACTGGAAAATTTCTATCATCACGCCACCATTCATTAGATCACACTCAAAATTACCCTCCCGTGTCAGCAGTAATCCAATTACTGCAATCCTTTATGTTTTTTTACGCCACCCAAATAAAAAGCATGACTTTCATAATAATATAATCAATGAGTGGTTCCTAAAATTAATTTATTCAACAATGTTTGATAAAAAACTCACAGCGCAGCAGTTTGATATAATTGCCGGTAATCTTTGTACTCTCGGTAGCCGCAGGTAACTCCGTGAAGGCAGAAGTTCCACTGCTAACAATGAGTTGGTGAGTCAATTAATCAATGGAGCCTATATCTATGTTAGCTGAACAAAGGACTCTAGTAAATACTTCTCGATCCTCTGCTTTTCATTGCTCATACAGGACGTTCAGTGACCCAGGCTGATAAACTTGAGGTCTTCACTAAAACATAATTACAATTCTGTCATCTTTACTTCAGCAAAGTCTGTGTACTGTTTAAAAGAAAGACGGAAACGGTTCGACTTGCCACTGCAGAGAACCATTGGCGAGAGATAGAGCTTCAAAAGATACCACGTCACGCTATTGATGGATAATAGTAGGTAATTAGTCATTTGTAGAAAGACTTCGACCAAATACTAGATGCCCTTTTGAGATAGTTTTATTTCCAGAAATGGACTGGCTATAGCTAAGAAGTAGACCTTCTGAATTCACGCATAAGTTGGTAGTGACGAGAGGGGTAGGATTGCGGAGGCGGGGGCTGCGTGCGCGCAGGTTAGAGGCGATTAATTCGGGACCGCTATTACCGCGCATGACTTGACGCTACCGTGCTAGGCGCGCTAGGGATGTGGTCACTTTACTAGGAAATAAACTTATTTGGATGAAATCATTCTTGACAACTTAGCAAAGTAATATGGCGAAAAATACATTTACTACTTACTAAGCCTTCACAAGCCGTCGGATGTCACATTGGATAATTAAGGTGGTCCACGTGGATTGTTAAAACTTACAGAATGTTTTTGAATGAATCGCTAACTATATTGAAGATGAATTAACATAATCAGAGGAAGCTCCACAAAATCACAGGCCTGTAGGAAGCAAGCTTTTATACACAAGCATTACATGTATCAGTCAAACGTACTCGCTCACTGTACTCAATTTCTCACCTCATGATAAACAAGAAAGTTTCAAACTTCTTCTGAACAGGAAACTGATCGAATCCTGCTCCCATTTCATAACCGTCGAATGAACATAAAATATATTCTGACAACGACAATTTACGAATTAACATCTTTTTATTATAATAACGGGCTATATTGCCAGTGGCTTCTCGTCACTAGCTGCCGGGACCCGGGGGCCAGGGCCGGGGCACGGGGCCCAGAGGCACAAAAACCTGGCCCGCCTCCGAAACTCATCTAATTTAACGCTTCTATCCCAATTTAATTTCACTATTACGTGCTTCGGTGAACCAAGACCTATTAACCACATGTCAAGTAAAGTTTACCCTTATGTCCATGTCATACAGTTTACTGATACAGCAAACCATAACTTTGTCTCTTCAAACTAGCCATGCCAATATCATCCTTGTATCCTGAGTCATACAGTTTATAGAATGGTATCGGATTAGTGTTCAGTTTAGTGGTCAGCAGCCTCAGGGCAATGGACTGCGTGTTTAATTGGTGTTAATTGGTTAATTGTAAGGAGACAGAGCATGTGGACTGGTGGACAGGCGTGACGTCATCGCCATGGTATCGTTGCGTAGAGTTGTTTATGACATTCATAATATGATAGATTGGTTTTCTGGTGACTATAGTTTCCTTTTTATAACGCTTTTATTAGCTCGGGTTGTATGTATGTATGTATCTATGTATGTAACGGAATCTTTGAGCCTAATTTTCACTGGTTTCTAGACGTCTGATCAACTTGAAACTTTGCACACGTCTTAAGGGCCGATGACAATGCAATAACCCGATAAAAAAATTCTAAATTTCCAAAAAAAAATTAAAATTTTCCCGATAAAAATTTGATCGAACTAAAAAATGGAAAATAAATAATAGTTTAAAAAAACACGCTTTTATTGCTGACCGAACTAAAAAGTAGAAAATAATTTTTAATTACAAAGAGTTTATGTTACAGTAGTAGGAAGTCAATAATTCAATTCAGAGTAAAAAGCGTGGGGTGCTTGATATTTTAATTATTACAACTATTCTATTGGCAACCATCTATGAGAGGAGAGTCATGAAAATATAGGAAAATACACCCCACGCTTTTTACTCTGAATTGAATTATTGACTTCCTACTACTGTAACATAAACTCTTTGTAATTAAAAATTATTTTCTACTTTTTAGTTCGGTCAGCAATAAAAGCGTGTTTTTTTAGTTTTTTTAAACTATTATTTATTGTATCTGTTTTTAATAGCTGTAAGTCCTCCATGTTCTTATATAAATAAATTAGTGACACTTCGAGTTTGCCCGTAAGTTAATAAAGACTAACAACTGAATCACTTCAAATGCAGTCTTCAGTATTCGCAAGTCGACCGAAATTTTCTGAAACTGCTTCATTATCATTTTCATTATCTACATTATTGTTTTAGGGTCACCAAACAATCGTTTATACACACTTTGACTAAAATGAAAAAAAAAACACGGGATTGTATTTACATTGGGAGCTTTCTACCTACTAACAGTGATACTCATGATTAATTGTATAGATTCTATAATGTAATATGCCAAACACTTATTAGCTCAAGTAAACTTAATTAGCGTTAAATTAACATTTAAATGTTTTAATATTGTGACATTAGTTATACATTCATAGAACTCGATGACAGATTTAGTTCCAGTTTTGACAACTGTGGACTTGTTAGGCAGCCCTCTATAAACTTTATCAAAGATTTATAATTATTTACTTACTGTTAATGAATTATTTTAGAGACGAGTTAATTAAAAATATGGCTACATTAAGACGGAGGTCATAATTTGCAGAACTTCACTAATTTATGATCTAAAGCAGGTTTCCATTCACATTATGAGCACATTTTAAACAGGATTATATATTTTTTTCTGCTCTGAGCCTTATTAAATTATTTATTTCCTGAGACAGTATTTTATTAATTTCTTGTCACCGCCATACGAAATTTAAGTTATTTTTCACTTTGTAGTTATTTTTTTTCGGAAGCTGTTTTTTTGTTTGTTTTTTTACAAACTTTTTATTTTTGACTTTTTAGTGGTTCACATGTGCTTACCCCTTCATAGCGTACCGGCGTGATGTTATGTTATGAACTGGTGTAAACAATAGACAGACATGATAATAGGTCTTTACCTATGAAATTGCCGTTTTGTATGAAAAAATTTAAACGAATTTTTTTCATGAATTTTTTATTTGTATTAATCGAAGTAATCACCCATGCAATCAATGCATCTTTGCCATCGCAGTGGCAGTTTATTGATGCCCTTCTTAAAGAAATCAGCTGGACGGGAGGCAACAAATTCTTCAAAGGCATTTTGTACTGCCTCTCGGGTATTAAATTTTTTTCCCGCCAAGAAGTTATCCAAATTCTGGAAAAAGTAGTAGTCTGTAGGCACAAGGTCTGGTGAGTAGGGCGGATGACGGAGAGCTTCCAACCCCAGTTCTTGCAACTTGGAGACCGTCTGCTGTGCAGTATGAGGTCGCGCGTTGTCGTGCAGGAGCAGCGGAGACGAGCGATTGACCAATGCTGGTTGGAGATGCGCCAGCTTCTCCATCATTGTGTTCAGTTCTTCACAGTACACATCTGCAGTAATGCTCACCCCGTTTGGTAAGAAGCTGTGATGAATCACACCGGCGCTAGACCACCAAACAGTGACCATCACTTTTCTAGGGGTAAGTTTTCGTTTAGGGCATTGTTTAGGTGCTGAACCAGGATCCAACCAACTTGCTGAGCGCTTACGGTTATCAAACAGAATCCATTTTTCATCGCAGGTAACAATGCGGTTCAAAATTCCTTCATTTGTGTGTCTGTTGAGCAGTGCAAGGCACGTCTCGACACGTACTTCGCGCTGGCGATCATTGAGTTTGTGGGGCACCCATTTGTCAAGCTTTTTTACCTTGCCAATTTGACGCAAATGGACCAATATTGTTTTGACGCTAACGTCGAAAGCTGCTGCTAATTCAGCCGTAGATTGTGTATCATCAGCTTCCACAATCGCCTTTAATTCGTCATTGTCGACCAAAGTCTTCGGACGACCGCGAGGTTCATTTTTCAGGTCGAAATTTCCAGAACGGAAGCGAGCAAACCAATAACAGGTGGTGCGTTGGTTTGTAGTGTTAGCTCCGTAAACGTCGTTGATGTTGCGTGCCGCTTGTGCCGCGTTGCTGCCACGACGGTACTCATATTCCATAATTACTCGAATTTTTAACGTATCCATGATGACGAAAAAGATTGAAATGCGATGAAAATGTAACACTAATCAATAAAGAAATGACTACTTTTAGAAAAAAAAATCCATGTTTTTAAAATAAAATTAATTTGAAATTAGAATTCTTAGCCAAACAAAAATTATTTTGATTTGAAATGGCCAGTACTGCAGAACGGCAATTTCATAGGTAAAGACCTAATATTTCAGCAATCCCAGTCCATTTACTATCCGTTGCCTATCTCCAAAGTTCTTCATCAGGGCCTCAAGTCTGCTATTACAATAGAGTCAGAATGGTCTATCATTGATTTCATAATTGTTGATTTTGACAAGTTTGGTAATCTAATAATATAATGGCGTCATTATGACTTTCCAATGGTCAGCCACTGACACTCCATTGAAAGAAATGGCATTTATTGGTAATCTCGTACATAATGACTGACTTAGGGGGTAATCTGCTAAAATTTTGTCAGTTCCTAAAATAATATGATAAAAAATAATATGTAAAAATATATACATATAAATGAAAACTGGAATGAATAAATGTTCAAATTTAGTAGTACTTTTTCGAAAATCATTTCTACTAATGGGTTTTATAATAATGGCAATACGACAAAGCCATTATAACGTTACTTTTACATATTATTTATTAGTGTTATAAGGAATCTGAAGTAGTAGGAAGTTCGTAAATAGCAAAAAACTCACAACTCAATAATATTTTATCTGTTTAGCTGTCAAAGTTAAATGTGATATTACTGCTTACTGAAGTTTATCTGTTTTTATTTCTAGCGGCCGGTGTTTTGATAAGTATTTGTTTACATTTGAGTGTTTTAATTAGATTTTTATTTAAAACAAAATAGTTTGTGTGGAACTGTCAAAATTTTAGCAGATTACCGCGTAAGTCAGTCATTCTTTTGTCTTTATGTACGAGATTACCAATAAATACCATTTCTTTCAATGGAGTGTCAGTGGCTGACCATTGGAAAGTCATAATGACGCCATTATATTAGTAGATTACCAAACTTGTCAAAATCTACAATTATAACATCAATGATTGACCATTCTGACAATTTTGTAATAGCAGACTTGAGGCCTTGAGGCCCTGTTGATTCTCGGTTCAGAATTAAAATTTTCCAGTTAGTTTTCTAATGCGTTGTATTTTGTTATTCTCGTTATCTGCTTCCTGTTACTTAAATATGAATGAAACCATTCCTTGGCTGGACCTCTGGGGCCTAAGTCTGCTATTTACATAAATTCGTCATTCCAACACGATCCCATTGTCATTTTGCTAAAAGTTCGTAATCTGCTAAATTCATAATGGTCGATCAGTGGTCGGTTAATGGTTTCGTAATAGAATTGTGTTATAATGGCATTGTCGTATTGCCATTATTATAAAATCCGTTAGTAGAAAAGATTTTCGAAAAAATACTACTAAATTTGAACATTTATTCATGCCAGATTTCATTTATAAGTATATATTTTTACATATTATTTCTAAACATAGACTTTAGGATCTGTCAAAAATTACCGCCAAGTCAGTCATTCATTTGTAATTATGTACGAGATTACCAATAAATTCCATTTCTTTCAGTGGAGTGTCAGTGGCTGACCATTGGAAAGTCATACCCAAGCAGCACATTAGCGAAGATTACATCCATAAACAAGCTATATAACAGCCAATGGCTCTTACGTAGCTGTACTAATGGATAAGACGATTCTTGGGGCTGTATGGGGGGTGATCTCTACACTGTTAAACAGCACAGCTGACTAATGGCTGTACATTGGACAAAAAAACATCAAAATGCATTTTAGTAGAACTTGAAAGAACCATTGTCCAGCGTTTGGCTACGTATAATGCTACTAGTAGGTCAAGAAGACCGACGCTTGTAAACAGCTGGCTAACGAGATAAAGTAACACCCTTTCTAAGCTTTGAACTGTATTAGAGAATTTAATTATGCCATTGGTATTCTTTTATGGTGTAAAATAATTCTATTATAATGCTTCCTCAATGAGCTTGACACTAGCTGGCTAAAAGCATTTAACGACTGCATGAGCTGTAAATTAGTGTAGTATTACTCCACTTTAATTCCAAAGCTTATAGTGTAAATATTAGCTATTTCACAGCCTCTAGAATTATTGAAGAGTAGACTTAGGTGAGTAGTGCTATGATAACGTCAATTTTGTCATAACCCCGTAACGCGAATTAATCACATAGATTTTGTTACCAATGATCATAGTTCCGTACAATTTAAGGATACGGTCAGTGACCTTTCTAAAACAATGATTGTAAGTAGAAGTGGTGGGGGTGTGAAAGTTTTGAATCAAACCAGACATGAGGGAGATAATATTATATTTTATAGGCAATAAACAGAAATATTGCTCAAGATGCACTGATGGAATTACTAATAATAGTGAATTAAAGATTTTTGAATGAATGAAATGAATCGTTCTCGGATCTTTTCGTACCAGATATTGTACAAAAAGATCCGAGAACGATTCTACATAGGTACAGGTAGAAAAATTACCATAAAATTAATCGAATCTGGTGGTGAATACTGGCACAATGTACTAATCAATCCGCTAACTATAGTTTTAAGTAAGTGGCATTGGTGCCAATTCTGTTGTACACCGAACTAAACTAATTAAACTATAACTCAATTTCCTTACTTTTGACTGTGAGAATCTTAACTAAAAAAAAATATCTCCTTTAAAAACAATTTTGACACAACTAAAATCGAATTTGACAATCGCGACTCGCACGTGGTATGTTTTGGCTTCGCAACGTGGTACTTGTTTGCCCTACCCCGTGTTTTTTTTTAGAGCCAGCAGCGCGCCGGGGTCAGCAGCCTGGACGTGATTTATATGGAATTTTCATGGAAAAAATGAAAAATGATTACCCACATGTTGAGTTTTAGAGGTGTTTAGGGGTTTCCTAAAGGGGGTCGAAATTTTCATTATTTTTGCGATAGGACCCACCATTTTCGAGATATAAGCAAAAGAAAAGAAAAAAAATACAGTACTATTTTTGCACCAGAAGTCGAGGTGTCGGTGTGAATTTTACTTCTTGACTACTAATTTTATTCCACACCTATTTAATCGGCGATTAAATAGGTGTGGAGTATGAAGTTGGTTATTTAAGCAGGATACTGTTTAAATAACCAACTAATGAACCAAATATTAAAAAAAACACTTTTGAGTAACGTCATGAGATAACGTTATTAAATATGTAGGTACTAAATGTGTTGTGGTCAACGATTTCGTCTAATATATTTATTTCTCCAGACGTGTTACTATGGTTCAACATTTCAGTTAATACTTTTTATGCATTATTATAAGTTGCAATGGATGACCGTTTCATTATGCATTGCATTTTTTTTCCAATCTGTATGAGGCTTTGAATATTCTAGTTTATTCAATTTCGAAGTGATGTTTTTAATAGGCCATCTCAATCCTTTTCCCAAGCACTTGATATGATAATTTTTCTTTCCCTCTTTCTTTTTGAACGACATTTCTATTTTCTGAAAACAAAAATAATTAATTAGCAATAACATTAGCATCTTTACCTACTACGTCATAAGTAAGAGATAATTAAGTATGCGAATTTAGTATTTGTGCCATTAAGTAAAACGCTCTAAAGCGCCAAAGCATCTATTACATGCACTATAACAAAAATATATACACTATTATTAATTGATTACAAAATGCCCGAAATGGTTTTCTATCAAGATTAGAGAACCCTAAGACGCTGCTTTCACCATTCGTTAGAATAACTGAAAACCATTGTGCAGCTAGCGTCCAGTTCTCAGCTGGTTAATAGAATTAAATATGGCCATTGCACGGCAAAGTGAAGTTGTAGAGAATTTAGTTAGAATTATAGCTGGATAACAAATTGACGCCATTTTAATGTAAACAAAACGATTAAACATGAAAAAAAAAACTGAAATCTGTTAAATTTTTATGATATTTCAGAGCTATTAAAGTAAAACACACTATTTCATAGCTTCAAATAGATGATAATGCTCATAAGATGGTATTTTTTTGTAAAAATCCATAAATGATTCCACACCGTATTTATTTTGTATATTTATTTTAGTAAAACTGTATTATTTCGATGGCGCGTGTAATATTTGATAATATCACCTAATATATTAACAGTAAAATTGCACCCGCAGTACAATTTACCGATAGAGATGCAAATAAACGTGAAAAATTACTTACCTTAAATTGGAAATTAATTATATTTGCCTACAGATTATAGTTTGGCATAACAGTTGCGCTGTCCAAATAGACTTTTGTTGCTATTTCTTTGTAGATTCAACAATCGCCGTTAGTAAGCCATACAACATCTTTGGGCTGTCTAAGAGAATTAAAGGAGCTTGATAGTGGCATCTTGACAGCTGTCTAAGCTATTGTCCAGCCCATGTAATGCTCTTACAATGCTCTGGAATGCTATTAACAAGTTACTACAATGCTCAGGGCTGGTTAATTTGGGGCCAAATTTAGAATTATAGAAGCTGTGTAGCCGGATATAATGCCCTTGTACAAACGGCATAACAGCCATGAGTTTTCAAAAATTCTGTTGTCCGGTGGCTATACAGCTATGTGTGCTGCTTGGGATAATGACGCCATTATATTAGTAGATTACCAAACTTGTCAAAATCAACCATTATGGAATCAATGATAGACCATTCTGACACTAATGTAATAGCAGACTTGAGGCCCTGATACCGTGTTTTTTCAAGTGCGGTGTATAGGTAAAATAGCGTCCAGATACGATGCAGCATTTATCTCCCACAGGACTGCCCCCTATCTCGACGGCATTTCATAATCAATGGTGCGGGTGTAGTATTGCCTAGTGCCTGTAGGTGCAAATTATGTTCATTGGCTGCTCGTTAGGTGCGCAGGCGCACAGCGTGGAATACGTCATGTTTGTGAGCGCGTGAGACGATTTTGCTTTTCAACGCAAATTAACGCGAACGTGCGCCCGCGCTGCCTGACGAGCAAGACGGATGTTACATTGGAAAAACAGGGAATTTCTTGATCCGAATAACATTATGTATAATAAGTGTGTACTAAAAAGTAAAGTGCAATCGGTGAAGTCTAAAAGTGCTTTAAAACCCAAGAGGGATCTCCTGCCCATTACTTAAAAAAAAAAAAAAAGTTTCGCTACACGAGTCTTTTGGTTAGTTTAATTCTGTCTAATGCTAAGTATTAATAATTAAGTTCGTCATCAAAATCAGCCTGTAACGTTCCCACTGCTGGGACACAGCCCTCCTCTCTGTGAAAGGGGGTGGGCCGTCATCAAACACGCGGGCTCTGGCGGGTTGCTAGATGCCACATGTCCTCGATTCTAAGAGATGTCAGTTTCCTCACGGTGTTTTCCTTCACCATTTTGGGAGTAGTGGTGATGTAATAATTAATACTAAGTAAAGCGCCTGTCTGGGTTCGAACCTACGATCTACAACTTGCGGCCGTTACCACTGGACTACCACTGCTCACATTTAGTTCGTAAAAAGTCTAATACCGTTTCAAATTCCACCCCTTAAGTGAACCTAGTCGCTGGCTCGAACTCACTGGTGAGCCTGGCTAAAAAGCACGCTGTCTCACCAGGCTTCGCGTCCGACAGAGGTAGTATCAGTAATAAGCAGTTAGACGTTAGTCTACACGCACAACGTTATTGAGTGAGATGCAGGATGATCTGTAGTAAAACAGGAGCGTAAAAATTAAGAAAAGTCCTTCGGGAGATCGGGTTTTATTAAAAAACCACGGCATAAATCAATGACCAATAAAGTTTATTGAACTTATCGATAATTGAACTTTGTCGGTATTGACTTGGTTTTGGAGATTTTACACTTCTTTTATTACTTAAACACGCCCAAAGTTAGGTTAAATTAGCAAAAAGACGATTTTTTGTTGGCTCATAACTTTTTAATGGCTTTTATTTTAGTATTCTGTTTCCGTATTGACAATATTAATAATGAGACAAAACCTTACCATGTTTAAGTTTTGATGTACTACATTGTCAAACAGTGGAGTAAAACCCTCCCGAAGTTTATATGGAAAAAAGGTGGACTTGTTTCACCTTAAGGCTGACTATAACCATGAAGATACAAACCTCTGCTTTGCTGTGGACGTGTCGCCGGTGGTCACCGCGGTGATGGATGAATCCGCGTGTAATTGACAGCGACATGCGCGCGCGCACCCATGCATCAATCACTGCGCGTCACATGTGCGCCGGCCAGCCTGCAGGCCCAGCCCTGGGAACAGTGGCCCAGCTGCGGTCCGTAACGTAATCAGCAGAATATCTGGCAACCCGGAACTACGGAGATAGCTACCGGCAAATAAACGAACATCAGCTACCGTAATAGCTTTCATTTTGATCGTTTGGCTACATTCATTGCATTGATCAAGGTCGCAAGTATCATATCATATCATATTAAACGCTCTTGCAAAATTGAGTCACAATTTTTATAATTATAATGTAGGTACATTTATATTCTTTTTTCTACTTCTTTTGAACTAGCAAAAATGACGTAGCACTGGATGTTATGTTTAACAATGTTGGACTTAAGGCCCGTGCAGACCAGCGCGACGCGACGCTCGTAAACAATTTCTGTGAAAACTTCATAGAAATTGTTCTACAAGTGTCACGTCGCGCCTGTTTGAAAAAGACGGAGACGAAATTCATGACACAAATAAGTTTGTAAATTTTAAGTCCTTCGAAATGAATATAGATATTTGTTGTTTCTCTCCCCCTAATGTCCGATGTGTCTCGAGTGATTCGTGCGCGAATGTCTGCGGTGCGCAGGCGCAGCACAGCGGGGCGCCACACAGTGGATCCTTCCCATAGAAAAGGTTGGACATAAGCTGTGATATCAAAATAGATTTTTTTAATGCTATTATGTTCCTTTATGAAATATCTACACATAATAAATAATAATTGGACTCATATTTCAGGAGAAAATCGATAAAAAGTGTTTTCTTTGTATGGAAATGGACATTAAAAGTCCCCCACCGCCTGAGTTTCGCTTTGTTTTGGCTAGGCATTTCTATAATTGGTATCTATCTACTTAGCACCATATTTCATCCAACATTTTTTATCACAGATGTGCCCTTTCTGAGATATAATCGATTTTCATTTATCGTAAAAAAAATACGATAGCATTGACAAAAATTCCATTGTAACCATACATTTTCATTTGGCTAAGCTAGGCTAGAATCAAAATAATGTGTATGTGTGCCTAGGTACATGTATACTTTATTGCTACGAAAAAGCGAGAAACGACAATAAAATAAAATAAAAATGTATAAATTATACGTATTTAATAAAAAATAACTATTCAACTAAATTGGTCTAATACACTAAAATAAACATGCAATATTCTGAAATTAGCCTTATTGCTTGTTACATAGGTACTAAGTTTTCAACAATGATTTTCTTCCTTGCCTAAACTAATAACTTTTCAACAAAGAAAATTTACCGCCGAAAAAAACTGACAGGCGGTAACATAAAATTACAATACTTATCCAAAATCACCGACTACCGAACTTATTTGTTGAGGTTAAAAAAAAGGTTTATTAGTTTTTGTTTTTCAGTTTTTTTCGGCGGTTATTTTTTTTTTACGTTTTTATTTTATAATTTTTTGAGGGTATACCTACCCTCAAAAAATTATAAAATAAAAACGTTTTAACAAAAAAATCTACTAATTACTACATGATTACTTTTTATAATACACCACTTAGCATTAAAATCTGTGAGTGAACAATAAATCACCCCTATTTTCCCGACCTTAGGGTAGGTTTTTTTTCCAAATTTATATGGGACCAATTTCGAGGTATACCCTGTCCAATAAAATAAGAATGATCAAAATCGGACTACTCTGTAAGCAGTTATGTGTGGTTTTACATTACAATCAATGAGAGAACAATCAATCATCCCTGTTTCCTACCCTTAGGGTTAGTTTTTTTTTTTCCAAATTTATATGGGACCAACTTCGGAGTATATTTACTCTTTCTAATAAAAAATAATTATCAAAATCGAACTACTCTGTAAAAAAATATGCGTGGTCATACATAAACAAAATAAGAAAATACGCGTCGAATTGAGTAACCTCCTCCGTTTTTTCGTCGGTTAAAAAAATACAAACTACTCATGAAAATTCTTGAAACTTATTCAAAGACATCATCATCACGCTGGTCGTCATCATCATCCTTGACGTCGTCATCATCACTACAATCAATGTCGGAATCAGGTACCGTGGTGACATCAATGCACTCAGTTTCATTTTCGTCACGCATTAATAAGTCATCAAGTTCCTTGAACATATTTTTTTAACTTTTGGAGTCGTCTTTGCCCGCATAATCGTGAGCAAAGGATCTGAAGGTAACAGAAGATTGTGCAAAATGTCTTTATTAGTTGCCAAACTACTGCATTTTAGGAAATGACTTTCCCTATACTGCCGGAAGTCTTTGATGGTCTCGCATCGGAGGCTTCTTCTGACAGGAAGCCTGTAGGCACTATAGACAAATGGTCTACTATCTGCAGACCATAAAGCTTGTGCAGACTAGACCGCATATGATACCATAGGTACAATTGCTCAAAAAGTTCTGCAGTACCTACCTACTCTTCGAATTTTATTAGACTTTATTTTTTCTTCTGAAGAAACAAAATGCAAAATCACAGCAAATCTCCTGATTAAATTAATATCTAAGCCTGTAAGAACCATTTTGATTTCACAAGCTGCCTATGTTCAACCTCTTCTATGGGGACGATCTAAACTAAAGGTTATCTACGTTTATACTTCTTGGTGCGCCACCAAGACGCACGTACCGCAGCACTTGTGCAGACGTACGCTCAAACAGCCAGGAAGATGTAGATGTGCAAAACCATAAGATTATTGTAAGAGAACGTTGGTAGTACTACTTACCTAGTCCTTCGGTCATAAAAACTATAAAAATAGTTTATTAAAACCGCCGTTTGCTTCTGACTTATACATGACATTTTACCATCATGAAAACGAATTAACAAATGGCAATACAGAGATATTTTACAACCCAACATACATACACACGGCAGATTTTTTTAAACTACGTTATAGCTTATTAGGTTTCTTTATGATAACATAACACATTGTTAACTGGGTACTTTATCTTTTATTTAAAGACCGTTTTTTTTAATGTACCAAATTTTCCACCGAAAACATAAAGGTCGCAGCTGTGAAACAAGTTTATGCAACACAGACGCTATACTTCCTACTTCCAGCACCCCACCGCCATCAGCCACTAATCTCCTCGTATTCATTAGGAACAGCTTAAGATCTTAGAAGTTAAGATTTCCATAAGATCAGCAGAGCTCCTGCCGCGGTCGTCACAAACTAATTTGAATAAGAATGAGGTGTGAACTAGACTTATAAATCTATGTCCACACGGCTACACATCAAGCTATGCATTTCCAGTATAAGCTGATCTCGCATTGTATAGGATCCATACAATGCGAGATCAGCGTAAACTGGAAATGTATAGCTTGATGTGTAGCCGTGCGTCCATGGTTCTCGCTAGGGTAGCCAAGTGATTGACTTCATGTGGGACATTTGGTACGATATATTTGTAGAACATTAAAAATAATGATTATGTTAATTTATTTGTGCTTTATTAAAAACCTTGGTTGCCTCGTTGGTCAGTGCTCGCAACCGCTACTGCTCAGCATGAGGTGTTGGGTTCGATTTCCAGGCAAAGTGTTATTGGGTTTTTCCGTTTGTAATATCTTGGTAGCAGCCCAGAGTTTGGATTTGTTCCAGGTTGATGGCAATAGGCTCGCCCCCTATTACATGGGATTTCAAGATGACAGGCGAAGTGTGGGTGTGCTATGAGTGCACCTCTGCCGCCCTTCGGGGAGAACAGGCGTGATGTTATGTAAAAGATAAAATTTGAAAAACATACATATTACCAAGTGTGCTTCCATTCTGAAACAAAAAGACATGTGAAATGTTTTTTTGTGGGTAACATATTCACCACCGTACGGACCCTTTCCATGCGAGTTCAACCCGCACTTGTCCTACATACTTAGTAACTGTGAAATTAAACAATGACAGATTTCATTTTCAAGATGGAATTGTATAAAGAAACGTACCAGGAGCCTACGTACCGTACGTACGTTGGATCGTACCAGGAAAGTCTGCCTCAATACTTGGTAACACCACTTCTATCAAAGGCGCGTCTTTTCCTGCGCCGGCGCATTACCATGATAACAGCACAACGTACATTAAGAACTATTCTACTTTACTAAGCAATGTACTGTAAGTTCGTAAGTATGTCAGCCCCGAGCGGCGCCCGCGCACCGTATATAACTCAGCGTGATGCAAGAACCAGAGGAGCGACAAATAATTATAATTTATTCCTAATTTATTCTATTCCAGCACTAAGTCATCAAATGTGTTGATTTGTGTGATAAAGATGTGTTTTCAGAACATGAATCAGGATTATATCGCCCTGCTGCGGGCTAGTCGAATGTCCATGCGAAAGGGTCGCAGTATCGATCAGTTTTATTATGTAATTTATTAAGAAAAGAGGAAAAAAGCTTCACAAACTATGTCTGTCGCAGCGAACACAATAAAAAATGGGCAAGTGCGAGTTAAACTCGTATGGAGGGTTCCGTACTTGTCATAGGTTTTTTTATACTCCACAAGTATAGAACTATTTTCTGTATGAGGTGGAAATGGTCAACATTATCTTGACTGACGTCTAAATTTGTTTATAAGTTTAAAAATAATTTCAAAATGTTCCATTATAATTTATAATTCAATTCCGAGCTATTTGCAAAATAGTAATAAAGAAAAAGAAGTCGCGAGAACATCTTTTGTTTAACTTTATCCTTTCATGTATTTAGGTTAATTATGGAAACGTATGCCGCAGCACCTTCTCCATTCACTCGCCCATCTTTCAACTATGAACACAATCCGAATGCATTCATCGCCGCAACGTCCGCAACTCGTAAAGTAGGCGGAAACGCAACTGCTTTAAAGGATGCAAAGTGTAAAGGTAATAAAACATAAAACAATGTAACGCCGACGTTTAAACTCACTCAATGTTTCAGTGTTTATTTTCAAAGCTTCCGCAGAAGACTTTTTCATACAAAAGCCATAATGGGAACATAGAATAATTTCCCAGATATTGAATAAATATTCACCAGTTTATATTTGAACGATCAATACATAGCAATCTGCTAAGCACCCCAATCTCAGACGTCTTAGAAAACTTACTGCCATATATATACATATATCCAGCGGAGCCATGCTGGTGTTCGCATTTCCCCTCATAGTGCCTGTTAACACAACCCACTATTTCGACTTCACAGCAAATAAATCCGACACCAATCTAGATCACTCACAGCCCCCTAACAAATGCCTGGCTATGTCGCACCTAACTGCAGCATTATACGACGTAACATCAACCTATCAGCGCATCCAACGCATGCTGCACGATGCAACGTCACGGCTGCACCAATCAGATTGCAGTAAATAACATTAAGAGCAATGGCTGGCTGTTTTCACTTCCAAATGTCCTGCATTGTACTGCGATGGTATCGAGTGTCAGACACTGCTGACACAACAGATACTGGTATCGCTGAGATCAGTAGATGTGGCGATGTATGGTGGTGTCGCTAAGTGTGTGATGTTGGCAAGTGTAATGCGGAGGTGAACACTAACGGAGGTAGGCGAGCAAACTGACCTACTCGTATGTTGAGATCTATTGCATTTTTTTTGTGTCAGTTAGATTGGATTTTTTTATCTGAGACCTTGCATTACGTCATTAACTCATTTTAATTTGCTCTCTCTTCTATGTTACCATGTGCCACGTTGGTGTCATACTGGTTTCACGACATAAAAATTTCAGCGTCAGCATGTATCAAACTGTTCTTCTTTACTAATAAATGCAAGTCGGCAGGGACTTGCACGACGCCACCCTAGCGTAGAAATAATTGGTCGGTTAAAAAAAATCGGCTGTTTCACAGAACCATAGAACAGTGCAATACCTACGCAGTCGAAATTTATAAAGCCGCGTTTTTTTACCGACTTATTTCACCGCAACGGTAGTTCAGAGGCATGTGCTGAATCCATGGTAACAGGTTGCGCGTCACGGTGCCTGCCACCCTGTGTAGGGGGCCTTCATTTATTCGACAGGTACTATCTTATTCGACATTCTGAAAGACGATGGGTCGTGCCAATCCTACTGACATTACCTTCTTCGCCTTTAACGACACCCACATGTTCTGTCCCCACTGACCTCGTTTCTAACACCACCCTCATCGCACGCACAGTCAGCTCCCTATTGTGAAGCAGACGCAACTTGCTGGCTATACATTACTCCGGACAGGCTGCCTTGTTCGCGGCTGCCGCGTAGCTACCGACGTCTCATTACACCGCCTAAACTGCGCCCGCGCAGACATGGACCGCTTACTTAGATTTATTGGCGACAGTGTACAGGGACACTTGTTTGTTAACCATAACTGTGTAAGTGTAACACTGCTTGTTACTTTAATATTGTGCCAACGCTGGTTAAGGACACCGCGATACGCGGAGGAGATAACGATTCGATTAGAAAATGTTTATGACAGGTTGCTGTGTCGAATAACAAGTGTGTCATTATTATATTCGACATTATTATTGTCGAATAACAATAATTATGTCGAATATAGGAACCGATAACCCAAACTCTCGGGGAGTTGTTTAGAAAATAGCAATGTTGAGAATCATCAACATACATGATAGTCCTCTATCCTTGTCCTTAGTCGTATTCGAAAAGAAACATTCCTCTGGTCTAATAAAAAGGAAGCTGACATCATAGCGATGACTCACGTAGGTATAATATTTCAAGAAGTCTATTGAGGACGCTCTTCATTTGTAACGTTACGCTTGTAAAAACATATTTACTACGAGAGTACGCCGTAAGGCAAGCAAACACGAACAAACACGCATGTGAGCAATACATATCAGCCGATATTATAATAGAAAGCCAAAACATATGATCCTGTTCACGCCGCGATTGCATCTGCGACATGAAGAATGCCATTTACCGAAGTAAAGTTACATTCAGAACAGTTTTACGTATTCAGTCGTTTTATACAGGTGCTGTTGTTCAGCTGACGATAAACGTTTGATCCATTAGCTGCACATATTCTAACACAGTCGCAACGATAAGATTTTCCTTGATAACGTAGCAACCGCATATTTGCTAGCTTTGGTTGGCAGGTGTGAAGATTCATGCTGAAGTATCATAGTACATCCAAAGGAGCTCGGAGTAAAATGTTACCGACTTTCATTATTCGATCGACGAGTTCTGCGACAGTAATCTGCACTTATCTAAGAAGTTGGATGGGTGATCAAACTGCGCAAAGCGGCATCTGTGTCACTGTATGTGTTCAGGCTGCAACCATTCCCTGATACAGAAAAGGAATAACAGCGATAACTCTAAGAAGCGTGCACATTATTTTATATCTCACTTGACTTTAAAATCGCACCCAACCGCAAACATGTGAACTCCAGTTACAATAAAGCGGACAATTCACGCCGCGACAAGTGATTGCGTAGGCGACCGTTAACAGGATTTACTGCGATCGATAGGCGGTGGTAACTAACCACGCCAAGTAGGGCCGGCGGACGACGCGACGCGCCGCGAGCCCGCGACCGCTAGCCGCGAGACAGATGACCGCGCGCCCGCGTTTAATGCGCGCCTTAGCCGCGACAATCGTGAAATGTTAGCCGTAAGATATGTCGCGAGCGATTTGTGTGGGAAGCCGCTACTGCACTATTTTTACTGGCGTCGAGTCCTTTATATATTAATACTCATTGGATCGTAGACGCAACGGCTTGCTTAACTACCAAAATAAAATTGAGAATAGCAGCGATTGCGGTGCCCTGTACTTGCTGGAGAAAAACGACAAAGAATAGACAATTTCTTGCCTGAGGGAGGAGACTTGAAAAGGAAACATTATAGTACGTACTATCAGCAAACAACAATGATATGCACATCATCAATCATTCTGTCAGCCACCCGCGCGTGGTGAGCAAACCCATGTTATCGTTAGGAACGACAATATTAAGGGCGAACAAGCGACATCCATATGGTGATGGTGAAATAAATAAAGCAACATTATTAATTCGTGACTAAAATAAAGAATGGATAGTTAATCGCTTTGGCCGACGCACGTACGGCCATGCAATATAAAAAAAAACGAGTGCACAAATGTGGGGCGATGCTATAATCGATGGCAGACATTGATCCGACGTACTCTTAATGAATGTAATAATAATCTGCAAGCTTCTTGCTGGCGGTCACGAACCCACTGTAATTGTGTTTAATCGCCCACGCTGGACCATGCCGCTTATTATTAGGGTTCCGTAGTAGAAGCAAATGAAGTAATCTAGTACTAAGAGTATCTGAGTAAAGCCGCGGATAGACAAACAGACTTGGCGAAACTATAAAGGCTGCTTGTTCACTACGGAACCCTAAAAAGTATTTATTGGGACTGGCACAGGATCTCCAACTAACGAAATTTAACCATAGATAGACACCTAAAAACGGGTACGTATTTGAATATCGAAGATTAAAATACCTACTGTTAAAATATCGATGTTCAAAACATCGAAAATGGAAATATCGAACGACCATAAAACCGAAAATTAAAATAACGAAAGTTTATAGTATCGAATGGTTAAATATCCTACGTTCAATATATCTAAAGTCTAAATATCTACAATAGTTACATCGAAAGATCCAAATATCGAAATACAGAATATCGAAGTACCTACAAACTATCGAACGTCCTAAAAATCGATGGGTATGTATATTATTTGAACATCGAAAATTAATATACCTACGTGTAAAAATGGGTTAATTTTCAACATTTAATACATTCATTAATTCACCCTAAAAATACGTACAAGTTAAAATATCGAACCAATTTTGATATAAGTAGTATGAGTGGAAAAAGGTTGCTTCAGCAACGTCTCCGGCGCTACGGGAAGTGCAACCCCTTCGCCCTTGCGTAACAAAGGATAGGCATGGATAGGATGCTTTGTTACAGCGGGCGGGAGTTGCCGTCCCTTCGCGCCTCCGGATTTTTATATACACTCTAGGGGTAACAGCCAAAAGACTACGTAAATTCGGGGTGCCCCAATTCGGTTTTGGAACAATTTTGACCTATTTTATCCATGAAAATCAGTGTCTAGTGTACAAGCATAGTCAATCTTGAAGGTATTATTTAGGTCTTTAAATTAAAATATTTTCTTGAAAATCAAAATGTTGTGCTACTAAAGTTAGTGACAGAAACGTATTGCTGCAAAACCGACTCCACGTAGTCTAGTCTGCCCTACCCCTAGAGAGTAATTTAGAATCACGTAGGCGCGGAGGGGCGAGGCAGCCCGCGCGTTAAGCTCGCATGGGACTGCCGGAGCCCTGCAGCGCCGGAGCCGTGACAGAAACCATGCTTGCTTGCATGTTGCATGATTGCTGCATGCTTGTTTGCTAGATGGTAATCAGTTACTAGGTGGGTTTTTCAATTAGTAGGTATTTTTAACGTAGATATTATGAACTTAGATGTATTAAATGTTGATATTTTGAACTTAGGCATAATGTCATTCGATATTTTGAATCATTCGAAATTTTAATCACTCGGCATTTCAATCTTCGACGTTTTAAGCGTAGGTATAACAATTTTCGACATTTTGATATAATCGGTATTAAAATTTTCGATGTTTTAAACATTGGTATTTTAAGCGTAGGTATTTTAATCTTCGATATTCAAATACGTACCCCTAAAAACAAACATATTTATTAAAACAAAACATAAAGTACGTCCAGCAGGAGGCGAAACGCTCCTATCTCAGCTGGATGCTGTGACATTAGAAATACTTAGGTGTCGTAGCGCTGGGATGATAATTATGTCCAGCTGAATTATTTCTTAAATATGTTTGTTTGAATAATGTGTGTGATCATGACCAAAGAAATGGTAATAGCCGGAGAATTATTCTGGGAGACTTCAGCAATTCCAATGTTATTCAGCAATAGTTAATTTAGAAGTCCGATATATAGAATACTCCTCAGCCATCCTGGTACCTGTCTATGAGGAGTATCGAATGAGGAACCCAACGGCATGTATAGCCTACCCGCACTTGGCAGATAATTCGTGCACGCCCATCAGTAATCCGGTTAATAACTAGATCGCCATCGTGTCTCACTGTCTACTTTCTAACTCAATTATAGTTTTAATTTTAACAGTAAAGTACAGGTATTTATTATGCCTTACAAATATATTTAAGTGCTCGCAAGGTAACGCGATGTGGCAGAAAGAAAGCTTGCCATCGTAATAGGTTATTTAATCCTGCAGTTATTTTTCCTTCTTCAAGAAATCTACTTAAACATCTCAGTAGTATTTTATAAAATCACGTCATTGAATTGATTGATGATATTTTATGCCCGTACCTATGACGAAATGAAGATATCTGGAGTCGCTATGACTTATGAAGTAACATTATAAAACGTAGGTGTTAAAACTTCACGAATCCATCTGTACTTAAAAGTGGATACATTATAATGATTGCCATTAACGTCGCACTATATTTTATAATGTAGGCAAGTAATTCGGGTCACTCGCCGCCAGTACCAACACTCAATGTGTCGAATTAGATACACAGAACAGATAGATACAAAAGATCCACTATGTTGGTTTTGGGCTACCAGTCTTACCGGATGCAACTGAATACTAGTATTGCCACACGGAACCAAATAAAGTTACACATTACAAAAGGTAGGTACTCAATAACTTGCAATTGAATCAGATGGGAGAGTACTGTATCGGTTATAGCATAAGAAGTATTAAGGGCTGCACCACACCTCCGACGTGAAAATAATGATACGAACCGCTCCATCTAAAATACTGTTGTTCAGCGAATGCAGTTAGACTTGAAACTGACACCAACGCAGCTGGGAAAACACTAGGCAGTTTGATTGATACGTCCACCTATGAAACAAAAATCCCGTCTATGAATACCGCTACATACCTAGTCTGCTTATACAAAACACCATAAAAAATACCCCCATTTTAAACCCAATCCCTAAACTACGGCAGCAGCGAATTATTGGATTCAGTGCCACCCAAACTTCATTGAAATAGCTTTTAGAGCGTTCCTTGTAAAGAATAATTCTTTATTTTGTTAGCTGCACCAAATTATATCTTCGCACAATTTATGACCGTTGACTTGAAAAGATAAAGGTCTCAAACTCAAAGCTTTTTCGTTCAAACTGGCTTTTGCCAGCGACTCCGCCCGCTTGCATGTCGGTTTTCACGTAAAGAAATCCGTGCCCCAGGCTATATCTCTGCTAAACATGACGATCGGTTCACCGTTTTAGGCGTGAAAGCGTAACAGACAGTCAGAGTTACTTTCGCACTACCCAGTTACTGGGTAATGCGATACCCCTTGGTAAGACTGGTTATTAGACGTCCGGGCTTCTGACGATTCATAATGACTGTCAAAGATCCACGAATGACAGCCGGGACCAATCAACGGTTCAACATGCTTCCTGAGACTCAGTTCCGAAGTTCCGAAGCTCAAGACGAGTTCTCAGTGACCCCTCCGTGGTTACCGAGAATTCAAGACAATTCATAATCCTGATAATCTTATCCTCATAGTGTTCATAACCCAATTCATAATTCATGATTACATCATATTCAGAGAATTCATTACTATTACAAATATTAAGAAATGATTACCTACTGTTTTATTTAGTGTGATTTCTGAGTTTGCCAAGAGTAAGCTTATTGCGACTATTCTTTCTCGTGTCGCGTATATGCTGAATTAAAAACGCAATAAAATGGTAACGAGTGGCGAGTGGTGACCGCGAATTAGTCTCGTTTAGTGGTCCACCATTAGCGGAGTATGGGAGTGTGGGAACTGACTCGACTATACGCTGTTGATGAATGTTCACGCGCCGACGTCATACAATGAAGAATAATGGTTCCTCGACAATCTGCCAGCTTAGATATGCAGTAACGCTCACATTCGTAATTTTTTCGGTTAACATCGAAATGTCGGTATTTTCGAGGAACACAGCATTTGGGACAATGAACTATTGAACAGTGAAAACACTTTATTAGTCTTAGCAGGTCATGAAGATCTTTAAGAATAAGTTGCATACACTAGGATGCGGCTTAGTGGCGTCTACAAATGAAGATAATTAACGTCTGGCGTAGTGGCAGCCTTAGTACTACTACAACCAGTAGCGCTACCACAATAATGTTCCCGTGAAGCACATGCCGAAAATGTGAAACAAGAGAAAGAGCAGTAATCAATATAGGATATAAAATTTCAGTCTGGATCCAACCATTTTTAGGAAATCTTATCCCTTGATGTTAAGGTGCCAACCCTAGTGAGGCAGAACCCCGCAAGATTTAAGAGTAGTGGAATTTGCCCTACTAAATCGAATTAATGGGGCAGATTCCACTGCAATAGGCATTCCACTTTGCCCCACTATTGTGAGGCGGCTCGGTGGGGCAAAGTGGAATGATTCAACTTGAGAATCAACCATTAAATTGTTGCGCAATTAGTGCCTTCTAGATTAACATCTCAGCAACTACTCCAAACTTAACGTCTTGTGCAACTTTAACCACATGAAGTCTAAGGTTACCTACCAACAAGATATTCCCAGGCATATGTCTAGAGACTATCGAGCTACTTTGAAAGTCAGGGTCACTATGCTCATCATGCAAACTAATTAACAGTAACATGATGACGTGTGAGGTCACCCGCTTCCCATAGAACTGGCCCGGACAGGTAATTGAACTAAATTCGAAGCAGAATGTGGTAACATGCTAATAGATCAGCGTGTTCGAAAGTGAAACGCCAATAATAGCGATAATAGTAAATTGAATAATGACGTGTTGACACAGTGGAGTAGGGCAGCACTTCCGATGAAGCAAGGGCGATTGATAAATACTCTAGTTTAGGTTAAACAAAAATACTTCATGTAGTGGAGAGAAGATCAACCAGTCTGCAGACTAATAGTGGCAGCAGGACTAACTGGCCACGCGGGGTGTACCAGATGTGCCTAACTGAGCTAGCATAGTCATTTGACGAGACACATTTCAGCCGATGTCAGCTGGCGTAAATTTTATCAAGAATTAAATACTAGAATGAAAAACTAACCTGCCGGCGAGCGTTAGGCCGGCTGCACCTGGTTGTAGCCGGCTAAAACTAGGTGTAGCCGCACTTCGGCTATTTACCGTTACATATATAATTATAAAGAACACACGACGACGGCTTCTATGAAGAACTTTAAGTAAAGTACACTTAATACCCACTAGTGACTTGTGACCGGACTTCAAATGTCATGGGTTGAAAAACGTTGACATTTCAATGTGTCCGCCAATTTCCTTCCCCAATCTCAATCAGTGCGTGTTTCCAAACGATTTGAGTAAAAAGCCATCTTGGTTTCTACTTTTAAGGGAAACTGATGACAGTCCTTATATATTTCAAGCTAAAAGACGGACCCTTTAAAGTAAGTAAGGTAAACCGGAAATCAGTAGTAACAAAATCAAAGGTGGCCTCTTATTCTGTTGAAACATCGTACTACGCTAGGTGTTACCTATCATTGACGTGCGGCGTACTGCACCTACTTGCATCAATATTGTATTACATATTTATATGTATGTCTAAGCCCGTTAGCTAGGGACTCTAAGGCGTTCCACTGGCAAAAGAAAGATCTTGATTGCCAGAATGAAGATCCCCACTCAAGGCTCCAATGGAGACCACCAACTTTTATCACAAACACAAATAATTTAGTTTGGTTTTCTTGGCGATTTGCAATGTTTTATTTATGAACTCAACATTTTCGTGCAAATTTGATCTATATCAAGATGAACCTATTACCACTGCGATAACACAGAGAAGGAAGTTTCACGTTTGTGCCTCTACTAGTGATGTGCAATCATTAGCAACCGTTAGATACGCGGATGTAGATAACCGCGGCCAATTAACTATTAATTGCGTTTATGATATTAGCAGTTAATCATTTATAATTTTGATATCAATGATTGATATAGTTTAATGTTAGTATTAAATAATAATAAAGAACCAATGAAACCATTGAACTGTTCGTCCAATGGTACACAAGATTATTTGGATACGTGTGTGTGAACATTTACCCATCTTCGCAAGAGGGGAGAGTCCCACCGATCTGAAAACACAATCAGGATGCCATTGGTGGAGGAGAGCAGGCGCGCCATCATGGAAGCGCATTGCTTCCGCATAATCGCGGCGAACCCGTCGACGCGAGGCACGCTTCCGCGAACATCCCTGACGCACGGCAGCCCCAGAAACACCCTGAATGCGTTATTGTACTGCAAGCGCCGGTCGCTGTATGCCCGCAGGGTATACTAGGTCCACAGGCTGCACGTGTAAGCGACTGGCAGAAGGCCTTAACAAGCGTTATCTTTACAGAATCAGTACAGCGCGCAAACCTGATTCTGTAAAGATAACGCTTTTTAAGGCCGTCATGACTCATTAAATTAGTGAAAATGATTTTATGTAATTTCACGATTATATGGCAACTGAAGCGCTATTTCTAATGAAATTATGGCAAATACAAGTATGGTACACCAAATTGCAAGCATATAAATTATGCCAAACATTAGTAAACCTCTTTAAATACCATGAGCTCACTTTTTGTGACATTATATTTGTGGCCATGACTAGCCGTGTACGTCACACACACATTGACTAGTTTCCTATGTACGCCAATCGTTGGGCTCAGCAGCACCATGTCATCTGCATAACTCAGATTATTTATACAAATATTATCTATCTGACGGCCGACATGCATGCTACTGAGCTCAACGATTAGCGCATTTATACCGGCTGACATTTTTTAGCGTCTGGACAACAATATGACGTGTCGTGTAAGTAGAATAGAACTCATATACGCTGACCTTTCCCTGGTACCATTGATTTAATAAAAGTTCCGAATATCCTTAAAATACATGAAAAAGAATACATCCTACGAGACTTGCGTAAAACTAATAATAGCCAAAATAGTAATAGTAAACGAGCGTCAGCTGCGATCACCCATGAATGAAGCATGATGAAGTGTACATCTTTGCAACTGATCCCTACACACACATTTGCGCGTGTACCTACACGTTACCGTGCTGTGTGGAGTTGTAGTCGGCAAATAATTTGATACACTGTGTGACGCTTGTCTTGAAACCGTAAACAAAATAAATGACGTCTCGTAAGATCGGTAAAGCTTTGATAGAAATGTAAACAAACCTGTTGATGTTAAATTCTTACAACAATCACTCACATTCATCTGTATTTCGAAGGTTTTAGCTTGATGTGTAAAAAAAAGGAATCCTAATAATTATTATTGTAATCTAAAACCATTGAAACAAATGCGTAGTGGACTCAGCGAATTGCCTAAAAATACGGTAAGAATAAGACGGCTCGTTTAGTGAAGTGGTTGAGCGATTAGCTGTGTGTTCTTTTAGTTTATGTGGGTTTTGAAAACTAAACCAGTGCTAATTGTGTACGTTGTAGATACCAAGGCGGGTAAATATGGACTCGTCGGTCCACAGAATGTTCGCCTGCGGGTGGTTCTGCAGCCAGCGACAGAACTCAATACGAGGTTCAGGGTCCAGAGCATGCAAAGCTTGCACGCGTAAGAAGTGGTATGGATGCATATCCATTGAATGGAGTAGCTTCCATACCACATACTGGTTTACGCCAAATCGACGAGCTGCTTGCCGGGTGCTCCTCCTCCTCGGGTGTTGCTGGAAATATTCCAGGATGGCGTCTTCAACATGTATGGACAAGGGTGGCAGGCCTCTGCCCCTGGCATGACCGGGAAGCTGAAACTGGCCATGGTCAAGTAACCGCTGATAAGTGCGGAATATCAAGTCTGTGTTGGGGTTACGGGGGTCAGGGATTCCATTACGTCTAAGGGATTGTAGGTATTCTTCGTCGGCGTACATTCGCCTCGCACCATTTAAATTTTCACCGGACAAAAAATAATACCTTATCATGGCAAGGTACTCTACGCTGGAGTATGCGTACGTCATTATGAAAACAATCACTGGGCACTGACTGGGCAGTTGAAGCACACGCGAAAAAAATAGCGATCGACGTCATGCTGTGACCAATTGCAGGTGACTGGAGAAACGGGGAGGGGCGCGCGCGGGTGGGAGGGGATGCGCATGCGGTGAAACGTGAGCGGTAGGTACACCTGCGAAAAAAGCGGCCTGCTTCAATCAAAGGATTGAATTTCACTACGAATTTTCATTGATAATTTCTGCGCGTAGAGTAGGGTGCCTATAAGTTGAATTTTGATATTATTTGCTGTTTTTATTTTTTTATTTTTTTTACTTTTATAATTTTTTTTAATTTTAATATGATAAGTTTACTACAAATAAGTAATAGTATTCATTGATAGGATAACTTAAATTTAGTTTAAAAAAAAAGTGTAATTTCTGTGCCACAGGCTTCTACTCCGTTCACCTATTATACCCTAGTTTTTTCCAGACGCTAAAAAAAATCAGCCGGTATATAGCTTCTGCCCGCAACTTCATCTGCGTCAAATTTCTTGCTACCAGGACCCACTCCGTCGCACTGAATCGCCTGGCCGTACGAGTACTTCGTATTCGTGACTTTTATTAGTTTTGCTCGGCTCCTAAGGGTCCTAGCATGATGTTATATAGCCTTCCTCGATAAATGGGCTATCTAAAACTGAAACAATTTTTCAAATCGGACCAATCAAACAAACAAACAAACTCTTCAGCTTTATATATTAGTATAGATTAAACAAAACTGGGGATGACAATGCACCCTGTCTTATTCCACGTTGTCTATCTATCTACTCGTATGTACCGGGTGCGGCGATTGAACTGTCCGTCTCTATCTATCTGTTTTAAAATTCGAACCACTGAATCGAATGCCGCGCCAAAATTTCAAATGTTGGTCTTTGACATGTTCTCTATCATCATTTGAAGTGATTCTGTTGTGAGAGAAACACATTCGAATTGAGAACAATGGATTTAAAACGAAATTCAGTGATTGCTCTTCATTTGGAGGGAAAATCGAATATCGAAATACGTCGAGCGCTGCCAAATCTTCAATTGAACGAGAAATTTGTGCATCGCACTATTCAACGTTATAATGAGACTGGTAGCGTTAAGAAACGCTACGGTGGCGGACGACGCTGTACTGGAATAAATCATAATAAGACTTTTAACTTTCTATTTTCACATGGCAAAAGTGTATAAATAAATATTGAAAATTTACAGATAAATTTCATTTTCACATACGGACAGTTCAATCGCCGCACCCGGTATTGTATATGTATAATTATGTATAAAAGGAGAAACTGACTGACTGATCAATCAACGCACAGCCGAAACTACTAGGACTAGGAACATGAAATTTTGTACACGGCTTCCTTTTATAATGTAGGGGAGCACTAAGAAGGGGTTTTTGTAAATTCGACCTTTAAGGGGGTGAAAAGGGGGGATTTTGTTTGTATGAAAAATCTTATTCCTTGAGTTAATAAACTTGAAACTTGGCACAAATACTTATCTCAATAAATTATAAAGTTGACAATTTATTGTTTTCCAAAACTACCCCCTAAAGGGGGATTGGGGGGTGTTAAAGTTAGTTTGGAAGAAATTTAACGTGCGGTCTGATTAACTCGAAACTCAGTATTTATACCTAGAACCAAAAATAAAGAATAACGTGTATCAGAATTTTTCGAAAATCTACCCCTAAACGGGTAAAAAAGGGTAGTCCGTAATATTATAAATGTGAAAGTTTGTGAAGATGATTGGATCTTTGTTACTCAATCATATAAAAACGGCTAAACGGATTTGGATGAAATTTGGCACACAGATAGATTATACCCTAGATTAACACACAGAATACTTTTTATCCCGGTAGTACGTTCCCGCGGGATAATTTCCGACTTCCACGCGGGCGAAGCCGCGGGCGGAAGCTAGTAGTCCATATGGATCCAATAAGATGCCAGCCCACTTTTCACCGACTCTTTCTCCTCTTTCGACCTGACTCTGATACCAAAACTATGGGATTCTAATTGTCTCACCCGGTAAATCGGTTTCTTTAAGCTTATCCCAGAGTTAATCATTAGTAACAAGGTCAAAAGCTTTAAAAAGGTCTAAATAACAAGCATAAATGGGCGTTTTCCTACTCGTGTAATACTCAACAGTGTGCTTTAGGCTCAGTATAACACTCTCTGTTGAGAGTCCAGCGCGAACTGAGCATCGTGTAGGTACACAAACTCTGTTTTCTGAGCCTCAAGCACACTGTCTACAAACTTCGGAATAACGGTGGCCAGTGAGTTTGGTCTATAATTATAATTAGATTTGACCGAGCTATCTCCCGTCTTGTTTTACATTATGGGAGTAACGATTGTTTTCGTTAGTTCACTGGGTAGGTGGGAGTGTCCAATGCACAGATTATAAAACATCGATCAAAGTCGAGAGATATATGGCCCTGCATTTTCCAGATGTTCGACGCTGTGCCCGTCATGTCTCGGTGATTTCCCACCTTTCATATTATTCAAAATCTTTTGTATGTCCATAGCACACACTTTCAGCCGAATACTTTCACACACGGGTATAGCGTCCAGCATACACTCGGAAGCGCCTAAAGGCGATTCAACTGTTAAGTAATCTTTAAACATGTAAGCGATCATCTTCGGATCGGTGACACCCTCGAAACTCAAAGAAACGCCAGACTTGATGTTCAGTTTTTTGGTGTTTCCAAAATTTCAGAGAAGTGTTATTGGAATACAGAGTCGCTAGCCGATCCATCTTTATCTGCTTCTGATGTTGTCAACACCATTTAAGCTTAGCTTTGAAAATCTTTCCGCTTTTACACATTGCTTCTCGAATGAAACCTACGTTAGGTTTCAAAATAAAATAAATAAAAATATTTTATTTCACATAAACCTGCAAGGGCACTTATGAAACGTTAGAAGCTAGGTGCACGGTTGCAAATTGTCGCTTCCTATGGAGAAGAGCCGGCAAGAAACTCCACGGTTACTCTTTTAAAAATAATTAGCTTTATCAATGTTTTCAAATTACAGTGATAATAGGTATTGGAGGACAGTGCAGGCCTGTCAATAAGTACCAGGTACTTAGAGAAATTAAAATAAAGAATAGAAAATCGTCTAAAGATCTACAGTCTGTAAGGCCTGCAACGTTCTCTCATTCACAATATGTAAAAGAATGTACATAAATAAAATGAACTATTTAAACCAAGTGACATGATTTCCATGTCAATCACTAAAAAATAGTCGATATTAAAATTGATGTATAATGTCAATTTATGACGAGAATTTGTCAGATACGGTAAAAAGTATAAAGAATAAAAAAGAACATTGTAATTTGGGAGCAGTTAATAGACTTTCACATAGTTATGCTATTAATGAGGTACCAGGGAAGCCACATGTGCAGAAGGAATGAATGCCACACTTCCCTGTCTTCAACGTAGTCTTTTATCTTATAATACGCTTTTTTGATAAGGACATCTTTGATGTGAGTTTTAAACTTTCCATCGCTAATTTCTATAACCGACTTTGGGAACTTGTAATAGAAGCGAATACTGTTTATTAGAAAAGACTTGCTAGTATTAGTTCATCTAAGTTTTGGAATCACAATTTCATCTTTACTACGTGTAGGTATTTAGATTATGGACCTCGCATCTTTTTTGAAAAGACTAAGACTAAGTTTTTGCGAACATACAAGATATTTGTAAGATATAAAGAGAAGGTAGAGTTAGTATATCAATTTCGTTGAATTTGTTCCTAAGAGACTCGCGAGGCACTATTTTATAGATTGCGCGGATTGCCCTCTTTTGTAAAATGAAAACTGAATCTACGTCAAATGCTGATCCCCACAGCAGAACGTCATAAGACATCATACTGTGGAAATAGGCAAAGTAAACTAACCTAGCTGTGGCTACATCAGTCAAATGCCTTATTTTTCTTACTGCAAAAGCAGCTGAACTTAATCTACTTGAAAGAGCTCTAATGTGAGCACCCCATTGCAATTTAGACGAGTAATAACAGACCACCAGACGCTATTGAACAGTTGGAACATTCGTTGAAACTAGAGTTGCGCATTGAGTAAAAGATTATTAGCAGCAGACAATTTCAAAAGAACAGCTAGACTATCGTTGACATGTAAGACATCCGTATCTTTTCTACCTATTCTAAAAATAAGAGAAGTTTCATCAGCGAATAAAATTATATCCGAGAAGTTAGCCATCAGGTAACGAAGGTCAATAATATTAAATAGAAATAAAAAAGGGCCTAAGAATTGAACCTTGAGGCATGCCCATCTTAACTAGAGATCCCGAGGACGTCGCCGCATTAACGTTTACTTTTTGCTGCCTGTTTGATAAATAAGAAAGTACAAGATCAGCAGCTTGTCCACGAATTCCGTAGTAGTGTAATTTACAGATCAGTGTATTGTGGTCAACGCAGTCAAATGCTTTTGAGAGGTCACAGAAAATGCCAATCGCGTCCTGGGAATTCTCCTAGGATTCCAAATAATGTGACTGATGAGTTTTACTCCTGCGTCAGTCGTCGACCTACCTTTTGTGAAACCAAACTGTCGACTATGTAAAATCCCATTTGAGTTAAAATGTGACAACATCTGGTCTAGCATGATTTTTTTATAAATTTTGCTCAATGATGGAAGCACAGACATAATAATAGGGATCACTTTTACTATCCGATTTGATAATTGGTACTACTTTACTATGTTTCATTAAGTCAGGAACCGTACCGCTGTCTAAACATTGATTAAATATGCCTCTTAGAACAGGGGCAATTCGTCCCCGATTTTGGCGATATTGACTTTTCCCTATTTTCAAAACACCTAAAACATGCCGCATATTTGAGCCTTACAGGCATTTTCGTATCTTATACTGTTTCAAAAATATAGTCATTTTTGTCAGACAGATGGAATAATAAATATATTCAGGCTAACACTACTTTTTTGAAGGAAAAATAAATAACTCAGTAAATAAATCAACAACTGTGGTCAATTATAAGTTGAATGTCAAATAAATTAAATAACATGAGTTGTTGAATTTTTCGTCAACTCAAAAATACTTTCACAAAACTAACTCAATTTGTAGGAAAACGAAATAACTCTATTTATTTAATTCTGCTATTCAGAATTCTAATATAACGTACATTAATTTATAAAAACTTGGTGTTATCTATTTCTTCTACAACTAGATAGTGATTAATTACAAGATGCTAGGCAAATAAATAGGGATATTATAGATCTAAAGAGCTGGATAAAAGAAGTCAGAAGAAGATGAATCATATTTGTGTGTTACCATGGCTTTGCAAAGTCTACTGCAGATTCCATCGACTGCAGATAGTCTAATGTATTATTCCAGAAAATTAAATATATATAATTTATCTATCTGAGCTCGGGACAAAACCGAAATCAGTACATTGCAGAATCTTTATTGTACTTAGTACATACGCATGAGACAATCAAAGTATTAGAACAGAAGTATCTAGAAAGTGGTCATAGTTTTATGGAAGTAGATTAAATGCATAGTGCCATGGAAAAAGAAAAAAGGTGCACAGAAACGTATTCTTTAATAGATTGGAAGGGAATTATGCTACGAGCAATATCAAAAAGACAAAATAAAAATTTTACTACATTATAATGTAACTGAATTGTCATATCAAGACATGATTGATGTAAAAGCACTTGCTTCGAAAATAATTAAAAACAAAACTATAGAAGATATGCCGTTTGTGTATGTGAGTTTAAATGTTTGTAAACGCACCCACAATACAGGAGAAATTCCTAGTGTGGGGCAAAGTTTTATTTAAAAAAAAAAAAAAAAAAAAAAAGAAGATAATGGGGAAAAAGTGTGCTGGTTTTTTTTTGTGTGGGAAATCATATAATATAATTCCGGCTCTGGGTGGAGCAGGAGGGCGTGTCAGACTTTTACTGACTAAAACCCATCCGTGTTCCCTCAGTAGCCTGTGTGCCAGGAACGGCGGTATCTCTTTCGAACAACCCGCACCCGTGGCAGGCATCGGCCCTTGCGGGCCCCATCAGCTTGTGCTGATATCTGTTTGAGACGTGCGTGGAACACAACGCGCCGTCGACCTGGTCTTGGTCCTTACAGGACAGTGAGCTACCCATTACTCGCCGTCCGCAACCCCGCGCCCATGGTGGCCGGGAATCACCTTGGCATCCCCGACGCCCGGGGCGTCTCCTGCGGAGGCTAGGGCCGTGAGGGCACATGTACTGCCTCTCCCTCACGTGCGCTGCCTCCCTCTTCGCGAGCATCACTGCTTCGCAGTAGGAGGTGACGGCTACCCATGCACTCTCGATCCGTACCATGGCCTGGACCAGGGCCGGCTATATAATTTACTAAATACTTCTTGTAAACCAGGGAGACCGACTAGGAGAACTCCAAACTCTGAAATTCCATTTAAAATAGTATTGATTAGGTACAGTAATTTCAATTGTTTTGAATTTTAAATTAAGTTTTATTTTGTTAGAAGGTATTTACGAGTACGTTCGAAGTAAATTGATGTTAGAAGTCGTTGATTGGTGTACTCAATGTACCTGATTAGTGTCATATAATTTTTTGAGTTTTGAGTTTTATTTAAGTTGTGTTTTACTTCCCTAATTATGAAATATTTTTAATTGAATTGAGTCGTTTTAAAGTTTTATAATGATTGCTATACCTTTGTTTTGTTGTTCACTTTTTAGTTGAGTACCTATGGCTTTTGTTTTTGGAGTTTGGGAAATCATCAAATGACTTCTCCCGCTCTGGGTAGAGAGCAGGAGGGCGTGTCAGACTTTTACTGACTAAAACCCACCCGTGTTCCCTCAGTTGCCCGTGTACCAGGGGCGACGGTGTCTCTTTCGAACAACGCGCACCCCTGGCAGGCATTGGCGCTTGCAGACCCCACCAGTTGTTGCTGACATCTCTGACGGCGCGCGTGGAACACAAATCGCCGTCCCGCCTACAACTTTTCGGCCGCAGGGGATAGGGAGAGCGGCCAAAGCTATACCGACACTCCTCTTCCCCTGCGGCCCCACCGTGTCCGCCATCAAACGGTGGCGGCCCCGTCCAGGCCACGGAAGGGAAGAGCGCTGCTCAGAAGCACCGGCACTCCTCCTCTGCCGCATCCCATAACCTTCAGCCGCGATGCCTTCCATTCGACATCGCGGCCCACCTCAGTTGCGGTGCACCTCACCGAAACCTACTTTTTGGCCGCTACGTCATCGGCTTGAAGGCAAAAGCCCTGACGAGCGGCCCCACCTTTGGGTTCCTCTTCGCTTCACCGTGGCTGGGAGACCACGGTTACTGAGCCGCAACGACAATGCGGGAACCCACTCGGGGGAGTACCTATGGCTTAAGCGCAAACAATCTTAATTTTTTTACTTTTAACACAGAATAGGATAATAGTACTGATTTAATCATGTTTTGATTTGATACAATCTTATATTTTTAGTTCTAATTGATACCTATTTTAAGTTTTTCATAGTTTTACTTGCTACTTAAGTATGTCTTTTGTAATTGGTTCTCTGATTTTAGAGGCGTGATGTTATTTTTGGGTTCAAATTATTTTCTGTTTCATTTGAAAGAATACTTCAAGTTAATTTGTTGTTTGTTTCCACTTGTTATACCTAATTGGTGAAATTTTGTTCTTTTTTTAAGTTTATGGTGAGTTAAGTATGTGATTACAATAAACTTTTTCTAAATCTTATTGTACTTTTCTATTTCTTCCAAAATATAACTTTATTAATATCATAATACATCTTTTATTTTATATGAGACCAATAATTTTTGAAAAAATATCAAAGTAATGTAACGTACAAAGCCACTATATATTACATTTAAAAATATTTCGAGTTTGATAAATTCAATAACTGCATTTATTTCAGCAAAGTTTACTCTAGCAAATGAATTTAGCTTGTAGGAAAACTAAATAAATAGCCGAAAAACGTAGCTAATTGTAGTTACGTTATAAATAATAGTTGTGGCAAAATTAAACAACTTGATTTTTATTTTTTATTTAGGTATAGTTACAGATAGAGGTTAGTTTGTTAAAGCATAATGTGAAAGGTAATCAGGTCCACAAAATATAAAATTACCGACACTAAAATTGTCTCACATTTTGTAACAAATGTACATTAACTGAAAAAAAAACACTAAATCGCGTTTATCTCAGAACTACAAAATCAGAGTTATTTAATTTTCCATCTACGGGGACGAATTGTGTCAATGATATTTTCAAGAACCTTAACGGAAATCCCCCACAAGTCTTCAGTGTTCTAAAACTCAAGCCTGGCCACCCGATGAGCTTCACTAACATACTTATTCCACCCCATAACTTGTTTTATCCTAACACTCGTACCCACCACATAGCTAGACTGTGAGGCCTCACTAAGCGGTGAGACAATATTATTATACAACATTATCTAAGATTTTTCTGTGCTCCATATTCACACACAGTTTATCACAGCATTCTCCTAATTCCATTGGGAAGTCAATTTGTCTTAACAATCTATTGCAAAGGTTTGTATACATATCGATTTGTTCTGGTTTCCTTTCACCCCGGGTCACTTTACTGGTGGCGATCTGACCGCCACCGTGTCCTCGTGGAGGTGATCGGCGGCGGCGATCTCTCGCGTCCGGCCCTGGTCTAGGCCATGGTACGGAGCGAGAGTGCATGGGCAGCCGTCACCTCCTTCAGCGAAGCAGTGATGCTCGTGAAGAGGGAGGCGGGAGGAAGAGGCAGCATATGCGCCCTCACGGCCCTAACAGCCGCAGGAGACGCCCTGGGCGTCGGGAATCTCAGTCTGATTTCCGGCCACCGTAGGCGTGGGCTTGCGGACGGCGAGAAATGGGTAGCTTTTTTTTCTTTTTTTTTTTTGGGTGGGAAATCATCGCGCCGTCGACTTGGGCTTGGTCCTTACCGGACAGCGAGCTACCCATTACTCGCCGTCCGCAAGCCCATGCCTACGGTGGCCGGAAATCGGCCTGGGATTCCCGACGCCCAGGGCGTCTCCGTATCCTGCGGTGGCTGAGGTAGCGAGGGCGCATATTCTGCCTCTCCCTCACGTGCGCCGCCTCCCTCTTCGCGAGCATCACTGCTTCGCTGAAGGAGGTGACGGCTCCCCATGCCCTCTCGCTCCGTACCATGGCCTGGACCAGGGCCGGACGCGAGAGATCGCCGCCGCCGATCGCCTCCACGAGGACACGGCGGTGCTCCGCCCAAGCAGGGCAGACCGCCACCGTGTGCTCCACCGTGTCCTCAGGGCGATCTTCGCAGTGGAAACACCCGGGCGTTTCCTCCCGCCCTATCCGAAACAGGAACCTCCCGAAACAACCGTGTCCGGTGAGGACCTGCGTCAGGCGGAAGGTGAGGACGCCATGCCGCCTCTCAAACCACTCCTCAAAGAGGGGACTTACCGCCGCAATCGTGGCGTGCCCAAGAAATGGGTAGCTTAGAGAACAATCACCGTAGAAGCCTAGATACCTTTGTGTGACCCTTGAGTGATCATGAAAGCGGATCCATCGCAAACCCCGTCAGCGGTTAGCGGCAGGCTTCGGTGTGACAATTATAACAATTTTAATTCATTTGAAACAAATTGGAAAAGTGAAAAGTTCGAAAAATGGATCCCACATGAATTGAGTGAAGCACACCAACAAACACGCGTCGTGTACGTCACCAACACACACAACACCTCTATCTATGCAAATCACTACAAGGCCTCTGTCTGTGCTCATCACTAGAACGCCCTTGTCTGGGCACATCATTACATTTTCACAAACGACTAAATCATACTTTACTTAACGAGCACAGACTTCAGTAGAATTTTTGGTAAAGCTGTTATGTACTGTAAAAATAAATAGCTAGGATGATGCGCAAGAGTTGCAACGATCTACGTACCGCTACGTGACCGGTGCTCTGCGTGCGCGCACCTGAACGGCCGATGACAACCGCGACACAGCATAGCATTAGTTAGTGAGACAATCGACTCTCTAATGCTGTACCTAATGCTGATACAAAACCCATAAATAATTCTAAACTTAAAACTTACGAACGCGACTACTGAGTATAAGGCCTAGAAAACTGGTAAGCTTAAACAACGAACTTTTAACATAATTGACATAAATAAGCTTTTCGATAGCGTATGTCATGTATTATTATTATAAATTTGAAACTTTCATAATCGTTATTGCTGATGGAATGTCACTTTGTCTTGCGCTCAGGTGTCCTAATTTCGTATATTAATATGACTTTTGACCGAAACTGTGACCGCGAAAACGATCAGTGAAAATCCACCAAAAGAATTGCTCCATTGTGAATATATATAGTTAGTTACTGGACTGATACAGTTATCTCAACTGTGTCAGTCCGTCGCGCGCTGATCAGTATGCGGCGAGCGCGCAACCCGCTTGCGCTTATCTGCGTCTCGTCAACCCCCGACAAATATCCCACCGACCCCCGCTCCACCCCCCTGACCATCCTACGCGTGCGCCTGCGCAAAACATGAAGATACCATTTAAGCACAGAAGTATCACTCCTAACAAGAGACATTCACATGTAAGGAACTATAGTCGTTTCTAATTGTTATTGTAATGTGGTCATTGACACAGTTCGATTATATAGTTTTGTTTTCCCAATAGGTAATTGCAATCGTGTAAAGTGTCGTCATAGTTATAAGTTATAATCGAAATCAAACAAGCCCGCAGGCCAAAACCATGTTATAAGTTTGCGTTCATGATGAGAAAGCACACCTCATATTATGGTTATAATCAGTGTACCTACCCTATTAATCTTTTCTATCATCCTCTGAACCTGTAATATGCAAATAAATGATTTGATTTGAAAGACTAACTCGCCTAATTGTGTGGAGTTGTGGAAGATTAACATGACTTGTTAATGTATTGTATTCGGTATGAGTCGTAAAAGAAATTATCTTGTTTGAGGCCTTCAGGTTGTACCGACCTGATTATGGGCATATTTCATAAAATTCTGTGCCAACCAAATGGTGATGATGCGAAGAGTCTGTTCAGGTTCATGGCCCAAATGTAATTAGAAGTATTGTATATAGGGTACGATGGGACTGTCATACTCATTTCGGTTGTAAAACTCCCTAATTAAATAAACATTTTAGAAAATAGTCGTAAATTATAAATATTAGTTTTTATCTATCTTCCAGATAGGTAGTAAGTAGGGCTTGCATTCGAAAATTCCAAATTATTCGAATAATAAAATATTTCGAATATTCAGAGACAAATATTTCGATATTCGAATATTCGACCAATTTCTATAACACCGAACTGCAAACCCTAATGTGCACAAAATACAATTTTAAACAACACAGGACACAATAAGCAAGTGTGATGTGTCCTATTTATGGTCGACAACAGTGCCTTCGTACATCAACTATGTTTAGCACATGGTGTCCAATGTGAGTGTTGGATGTGTATAGACAAAAATAAACGAAATGGGAGGAGCCTGCAGGAAACCCAGAAGAGACAGGATGAGATGATGACTTGAGCTGTTGAGAGAGATCGAGAGGTTCTACGGACAGTTATACATATCAACAAGTATACCCGTTACGAATCTGGCAAACGATCCAAGAGCTAGATTCACCCGATACTATACTGAAGACATTCCGGATGTCAGCTTGTACGAGATTAATATGGCTCTGAAGCAGCTTGAAAACAACAAGGCACCGGATGATGACGGAATTACGACCGAACTAGTGAGGGCCGGTGGAAAACCCGTTCTTAAGGCCCTCCAGGAGCTGTTAAGCAGGCAGGTGGATACGATTCTGCCTTCATCGGTCTTCAGTTTCGTAAGCTAACTCTGCCCAATAGACAGATCCTTAGCAAAGACCTCGGAACCTTCATTCCGCTCTATCGCGTCTTTAATACGTTCTGTAGGACCATCTAAATAAATCATCATCTAAGTCAATAGTCTTTGAAACAATAATATTGGAAATAAAAACACGAGGACCAAACATTTTATGAAACATTTTCTGGGAAACGAAATTCTGCGAAATTTCTGTCTGCAAAACAAGGGGACACCCTAAAAATTACATAAGAGTAAGTAAGAATAGTGCATAAAAAGAACTTCTTAAAATCTTCAATGTAACATTACATTGAAGATTTTAGGAAGTTCTTCTTTAAATTAGCCTGCACTGTCCCTTTGCTGAGGTATACCGCCGTTTACCCGAATTTTATTTGCCCTAATATCATTTGCCATAATAGTCAACAGCCATAATATCATACGACATAATACTCATTTGCCCTACTCTCATTTGCCATATTTGTCACGTGCCAGAATCATTGTTTCCCATAAAGTCACTTACCATAACATCATTTGTCATAATCATTGTAAGCCCTAATTATCACATGCCATAATTATGATACGCCATAACATCGGGTGTGTAACGGTTGTTTATATCAAGAGAAATTGGATGCAATTGGGACTTTAGGGCACCCCGACTCGGACAGGTTAGGTTAGAAGGTTTTTTAATAAACCACACAGAAGTAGGAGCCCCGCGAAGCGGGGCTTCGTCGACTTTTCCCACCATCAACCATGCACAGAAAAAAAACCATGCACAGAATAAATAAGTTTATTCTTATTATACCAAACATTGCGCACCCATCGACATCGACAGCCAGAAAGCTAATAAGTAGGTAAGTATAAGAATTAAAAACAAGTTTAATATTCAAACTATATAATTATAATTAGGTAGTACAATTTCTTTTTTAATGCAAATACAAATTTGATGCTAAAGCACGCAAAAATTCTTCTTTTGTATGCCATTTAAATGTTATGTCTAATAATTATTATGGCACATAAAAATAAGGCAAACAATACTTGTGGCATTCGTATCTTATGGTATCTAAAATTCGGGCAATTAAAAGTATGTCATATGTCTTTTAGGGGAAATGAAACATTCGGGCAAATGAAATTCGGGTAAATGAAATTCGGGAAAATGATGATTATGGCATATAATCTTCGGGCAAACAATAGACAACCCTTTGCTGAGCATAGGCTTCGCCCAAATCCTTAATCCAATTATAACTAGCAGCGCTCCGCGGTTTCACTCGCGTAGTTCCCGTTCCCGTGGGAATCATCATCATCATCATCAACCTATAATGTTCCTACTGCTGGGACATAGGCCTCCTCTCGGTGAGAGGGAATACGGAGATATAATATAGCCTATGTCACCCGGGAATAGTGTAACTTCCCAACAGTAAAATAATTTTTCAAATCGGTTCAGTAGTTTCGGAGCATGCAAACAAACAATCAAATCTTTCCTCTTTATAATATCAGTAGATAGATAAATAAGTATCATCATCATCATCATATCAGCCGAAAGACGTCCACTGCTGGTCATAGGCCTCCCCCAGGCTCCTCCACTTCGATAAATATTATAACAATACTTAATAATCGAGATCTGAGATCTCGATTAATAAGTCAGTGTATTGATCAATTTTGCATCTAAAGGCCTTTAAGGTTCATAGAGCAGTACAATTATGATTTAATCCTTGATATTACTCAGACTCCTACTGTATCTAAGACATTGGCAAATAAAACATGATTATGAAAACAGCTTTTTTTAAAGTATTCCAATAATTCGAATATTACCTGAAAAAAAAACAAATATTCAAATACCAAAAAAAACGCATATTTGCAAGCCCTAGTACATAGATATGTATTTGTATAAAATTACTCTTCCACCTTTTTCTAAAGATTAGATCTTCTCTCCATATGCCTATTCAGTGGTATGCCTACATAAAGTGAATGAGATCAAAAACAGTCTTACTCACGACACTTGAGAAAACGGTAATCTCCTGAGATAAATCTGTGCACTGCGCAAGCGCATGATTTGAATACTTGTCACAAAAATGAATGACGCCCTCTGTTGTTCGGCGGGGGAAGCTGCGCCGTTAATCAGAGATCAGTATCAATTGTAATTAACTAGTCAATATTTACATATTGTTAACAGCATCCGTTACACTCTTATATATTTGAATTTGGAGGTTGATTAATACAAATGGTAGCGAACGTTATTTTAATCAAAGAGTAGTTATTTTAATTTTAGAACGGTTGTGTGTTCTCTGCGGGATGTATAAAAACCCATTTAGGCATTCTATTCTAATGTTCCTTTTCTAGTGTACCTACGTACCACAGATATTGCACAAGCTGGGTATTACTGCATTAACGTAACGGTGTCTAAATATAGCGCAGGAGCCATCACTAAGTGCTAGCTCCCCGACTATAAGCGGTAACTTAACCCAACTGATAACTTGACTTAACTACTTGTTAACTTAGCACATAGTAGTTTTGCTATAGATCTGCGGTCATGAAGTTCTATGAGGATCATGGAATCTTCGTTCAAAAAGCTGCAAAATCTTACAGCCCAATTCTTGGTACCTAATATAATTTAAAATTCACGGTAAATGCTCGTAGTCTCATCGCTTGTTTGTGGGGAAGCGAATTGTCCATATAATAAGTAACACATTTAACTAACTTATAATTATTAATACTAACTTGAATTTTTTCCTGCTCATTCATAAATGGCTGACCTCAACCTCGACACTCCACCCTCACATACCGTTCATTCAGTCCAGACGGTAATTAACATAATTTATTGACAAATATTCACATAAATTCTCTCACGGATACATCAAATCAAGTTTATGCGTCCGACACCCGGAGGACTTAGCAAATGGAGTCATTAACACGATGCTGTAGCTTTTAGCTCCACGTAATTAGGTACACTGGTAGTTTTTGTGTGTGGTCAAAATCTCAAGGGATCCAACAAAATTGACCATGCCAAGATGTAGAGCAGCGTACATTACATAAAATACTTGTCGAATGGCAATAAAGATATTTAACAATATACCAAAGGTTATTAGAGAACTGCGAACCAGCTTATTTCAAAAGCATCTCAGAGCATGGCTGATCGATTTTTTTTTAATGCGATCAAGGAATTTATGAATTCTAAGACAAATGTAAAAATTGCATCGCAAGAAAATATGACGTTTTATTTTTAGCTATTGACATTAATTGTAATTTCCTTGGATTTCATTTGAAAGTTGATAGGTATTAGGACAATTTGTAATTTGATTTTCTTTGACATTTGTAATTTAACTGATTTTCATTGAAATTTGTAATTTAGTTAATTTTCTTTGACATTTGCAATTTAATTGATTTTATTTGACATTTGTAATTTTATTGTTTTTCTTTGACATTTTTAATTTAATTGATTTTCTTTGAAATTTGTAATTTAATCGATTTTCTTTGATATTTTTAATTTCTTAAGTAGACAATAATATTGGCAATTGGCATAATGGTCAAGGTACTTGGCGATGTGCTGAACGGTTATCTTGCTCAGTGTGTGGTACTCAAAGATGCTCAATTTGGTTATACGCCTGGTCTCTCGACTGACAGTACAATATTAGTTCTTAAGCACACCGTCAAGTATAGTCCGTAAAATGTCGGTTTATGCCGCCTTTTTGGACCTCTGACAAACTGTGGGCCAAACTAAGATAAAATAATTTGCCTGAGGGTATAATATATATATTTTTCGAGTACTGGTACAGGCACCAGACTAATTTTGTGAGATGGCGAGTTTGCCTGTCCGATTCTTATCAATTAAAGTGTGGAATTACACATTTGGCTCTGTCCAGACAGGCATATTTAATCAATGTTAAGACAGCGGTACGTTTCTTGACTTAATATAACATAGTAAAGTAGTACCAATTTCAAATCGGGTATAAAGAGTGTTCCCTCAAATTATAGACTTATATCTGTGCTTCCAGCATTGAGCAAAATTAATGAAAAATCATGCTAGACCAGATGTTGTCACATTTTAACTCAAATGGGATTTTACATAGTCGACAGTTTGGTTTCACGAAAGGTAGGTCGACGACTGACGCAGGAGTAAAACTCATCAGTCACATTTTGGAATCCTGGAAGAAGTTTATTTATTTATTTGCGTAAAACATGGTATAAGAAGGTCTTACAGTACAAAAATAGAGCAGACATGGTTTGCCAAGATTAAACTAGCATAAAAATATTTCTAATAACAATTTTCTTAGCAAAAATTATTATAATATTACAACAACACTGTTTTCGTTCTAGGAATTGTTTTAAACTATAAAAGATGTTATTAATTAACCATTCATACAACTTATTCTTAAAAGCATATCTCGAGTGTAATATTTTCAGATTACTAGGTAATTTGTTATAAATTCGTACACACATAGTTAAGCAGCTTTTATTGTACTTAGTAAGCCTGGGTAAGTTCTGTGAGGGTCTCGTCGAGTTACAAGATGCAATTGGCATTTTCTGTGAACTCTCAAAAGCGTTTGCCTGCGTTGACCATAATACACTGATCTGTAATTACACCACTACGGAATTCGTGGACCTTGCTGATCTTGTACTTTCCTATTTATCAAACAGGCAGCAAAAAGCAAACGTTAACGGGGCGACGTCCTCGGGGTCTTTAGTTAAGACGGGTGTGCCTCAAGGTTCAATTCTTGGCCCTTTTTATTTCTAGTTTATATTAATGACGTTCCTTACCTGATGGCGTACTTCTCGGATATAATTTTATTCACTGATGACTTTTCTCTTATTTTTAGAATAGATAGAAAAGATACGCATATCTTACATGTCAATGATAATCTAGCTGTTCTTTCAAAATGGATTGCGGCTGATAATCTTTTACTAAATGCGAACAAAACGAAATATCTTAAGTTTGAGAACTTCAAGTTTTAAATTTAGACCTACTTACGATACATTAAGTAATCAGTTGCCAAATGTACCCCACGTAGGTGGAAATTTTAATCTTGATGGCAAGAAACTAGATGCTATTTCGGAAACTATATTTCTATTAATTAATTTAGATTGAAAATTACAATGGGGTGTCCACTTTAGTGCTCTTTCAAGTAGATTAAGCTCAGCTGCTTACACAGTAAGAAAAATAAGGCAGTTGAGTGATGTAGCCACAGCTAGGTTAGTTCACTTTGCTTATTTCCACAGTATGATGTCTTATGGCGTTTTGCTGTGGGGATCAGCATTCGACGTAGATTCAGTTTACATTTTACAAAAGAGGGCAATCCGCGCAATCTATAAAATAGTGCCTCGCGAGTCTCTCAGAAACAAATTCAACGAAATTTAAATACTAACTCTACCTTCTCTTTATACGAGTATCTTAGGAAATATCTTGTATGTTCGCAAAAACTTGGGTATTTTCAAAAAAGATGCGAGTTCCTTCTAAATACCTACATATGAAATTGTGATTCCAAAACTTAGATGAACTAAAACTAGCAAGTCTTTTCTAATAAACAGTATTCGCTTCTATTACAAGTTCCCAAAGTCGGTTATAGAAATTAGCGATGGCAAGTTTAAAACTCACACCAAACGTGTGCATATCAAGAAAGCATATCTTCTGAAATATAAAAATGAATCCATATTTCCTTGGTCACGGCATCACACGTGAACGGCTGGACCAACTTTGCCAATTCTTTTTTTGTTGTGTTTATCATTGTCAGGAGAAGGTTCTTATGAAAGAAAAAAAAAGTTGCGAATTCAATATTCAAAGTTAAGACAGGACAACGTCTGGCGGGTCAGCTAGTTATAAGATAAAATACTACGTTGAAGACAGGGAAGTTTGGCATTAATTCCTTCTGCACATGTGGCTTCCCCGGTACCTCAGTAACAGCATAACTATGTGAAAGTCTATTAAGTGCTCCCAAGTTACAATTTTTATTTTTTATTCTTTTTAGTTTTTACAATATCTGACATGTTCTCGTCATTATTTGACATTATACATAAATTCTAATAACAACTATTTATTAGTGATTGTCATGGAAATCATGTCACTTGGTTTAAATAGGTACATTTTATTTATGTAGATTCTTTTACATATGGTGAATGAGAGTACATTGTAGGACTTGCAGACTATAAATTTGTAGACGTTTTTCTATTCTTTAGTTTCATTCCTCTAAGTACCTGGTACTTATTGACAGGCCTGCACTGTCCTGTCATACCTATTATCTCTATAATTTGAAAAATTGTAAAAGCCAATTATTTTTATAAGAGTAACCGTGGAGTTTCTTGCCGGCTCTTCTCCATAGGAAGCGACAAATTGGAACCGTGCACCTAGCTTCTGACATTTAATGAGTGCCCATCATTGACATATATATAAGGACTGGGCGGACCGCACGTTACAATGACGCCTCGAACTTGGTCCCAAAATGGTCTTCCCTATAGCGAAGTGAACTAGAACGCGATCAGCTGTCTTCGGAGCGGTTGTAAATTTTTGCAAGCAAAAATGCCAAGTTGTGCGTGAAGGGTTGCGTGAACTACGACAAAAAACACATTAAAATAAATGATAACCATAGATAACATTTCATATCCCCGGTAAGTTAAAAATATGTCATTAAATCGACATAGATTTTTATTGTTTATTAAAAGCAAATTAAAATGTCCAACGTCAGAAAACGCTACGAATCCAAAATGTAAAAAAAAAAAATGTTTTATTCGAAGGCCTATGAAAACTTAACAACACAAACAAACTGCAACAAATATAAATTATGAAAAATATAAGGTTTTTATTTTATTTCTTTGTACCTCGAAAAATACCACACCCCGCTCTTACAAGGTTACGTCTAGGAGCAGACACGCCGATTGACATCGTAGTCTAATAGATGGCGTTAGTGTTTTATGTAGGGCGACCGCGTCCGTCAAATGTTCGGACGACCGTATCTTTACTATATAAATCAATGGCCATGCAGGTTTATGTGAAATAAAGTATGTTTATTTTTTTTATTTGACACACTGGCAAGTGGCTAGATCCGGGTCAAGCAAGACAATTTGCCAATAAGAATTGCATTATTGGATTAAAAAACTTTTGTAAAGGTAAACGCACAGTTATCAGAAACAAAGAAGTCGAAAGTAAAGAAATTTAGATTATATGTATAGAGAGATTTTAGAATAGAGTCCTCGTACACTTATCCCCGCCGAATCGGACGAGCCGACGGAAAAATTCGGAAGATTTTCTTGAAATTGGCGCGGACGATTCTTTTGGCGCGGACAAATGTGTGTTTACTTTTAAACAGAAGAGTAGTAGCTGGTTAAACTGCTAGTCATTTGAACTACAAATCCAACATGTCATTCGTTAATAGTCTGATAAATATGGATATCATCACTCCATTTGCTTTATAATCCTACATCCACGCATCCCCGTTTGATCCCGAGATGCGCGCGGTCGTTACCAGGAGGATACAGCAAAGTTGCGCCGGCGCGACGCGGCGGCGCACCAGCGCAGTTTACAGCATGTTTTACGACGGACGATAGCATCGACGCGATCACAACACTGGCTCATGGTAATGTCTTGATATCGATGCCGATATCCCGCGCTGATGGAGCCGACAGACAAGAACATGTTGCGGTGGACAAGAGCTATGGTATGTCTGGGGTTGCGGAAGTCGGAATGATATTGAGCTTGGGAAGGTATCTATTTAAATATGTCAGATGGTTTTAACCTGATTGAACAGGCTCGCACCCAAATTGAAGAGGCTCGCACCCAAATTGCGTAATACACTATTAATCAGAGTCGGAATCATTTTGAAGATCCATTCTTTCATATGTCTGCTTAGCAACGTAAACAAAGCGATGAATGTTGTGAAACTGTCAAATTCAAAGCGATTCCTACTGTGACTGTTTTGCGCAGTAACCCCTTTAAAGCTCCAGTGGTGTGGTCTGAACGTCTCAAAATCACGTTTGAGTTTCACATTCTATTCAGAAATTTATGAGAAGCAATAGCCAGTTGTCACACATTGGGGTAAACTAAATAAATTGCAAAAATGCTAAACTGATGACACTAGCGAAGCAGGCTCCGCGGTCGTTGCCCAGCTGGAAGCCGTTACCGTCACACTTGATCTGCTCACCCACGGGAAGATCACACGCCAATTCGACACAAATCAGTATGTAAATCATTCAATTCCGATTCTTGAGCCATACAGCCAGCAGGATCACTCGTTTAAATATTATACAAATGTGCAAAATTAAAATAAAAGCGCCCTGCGGAGAAGTTTATCGCTCAGCCGTTATAATAACCATTTGTACGTATATTTTGATAAGAATCTTGTAAAGAATCACATAAACGATGGTGTATGACGGGTGTGTCTGACACCTGCTGTCAGTCGGAGGCTGCGACTAATTATTATTCGAGTCAGTATCCGGTCTCATCTGATTTCTTTCACATGAGTTAAGTTAGTGCCGACTGTGCTTCGTTAAGTGAAAACGTGTCGCTCTTAAACCAGATATGTTATTGGAGCCATTTCATGTGCAGCACATGTTACATGTTTTACGAAACAGTTGATCCGTTCGGGAGTTGCGATATAGTCGAATTTTAAACAGTTTCTCAGCTGGTTAAGAGATGATTGATAGCTACAGGTCATCTCCGAAGGGCTTGGTTATTACAGTATTTTAAAATAGCACTGAGAACTCGACAAGTTATAAGAACACCTATTCCCCTCACAGTATCTTTTCATGGAGTGTATTCAATCTTTCTATCACTAGTTAAATCGTGTAAATCAGTATTTATCACCGTTTCTCTCGAAAGCCGGAACGCTGCTCGGTTATCGCAAGTTGTTGCGCGTGCGCCGATCAGGCATCGAACCCGCAACCCCATCATTCAGCAGTATCACGACTCCCGCTGCACGGACTGAGGCAGGGACACACTGAATAATTTTAGCTAGTAAATTAATGTTTAATTAAATGTATTTATTTAATTTGTGGAGGTCTGCCCGGCTTGGGCGGAGCACCGCCGTATCCTCGTGGATACGATCGGCGGCGGCGATCTTTCGCGTCCGGCCCTGGGAGCCTAATCTTTAACTCCGTCAACGAAGATACGGGCCCGTTCGAAAGTAGTTCTAAATTTCTTCGTGAATCCTACAGCTAACGAACTTTTTTGGACAGGCAGTTTACTGTTTACATATCGTGAGTAGGGACAGCAGTCAAATCGTGTTGTCATTCATTCTTAGTTTGGGCTCCAAACTATTCTTCTGTCCGTAAATGATACGGAGTTGGAAACGCCCGTTTGTTCGACCGAAACGACGGACTTCGTGCTTAGGGAGTAGGACACCTGGTCCAGACCATGGCATACCATGGGAACAGGGGACCGCTCCATAGAGCGAGAGTGCATGAGTAGCCGTCACCTCCTTCTAAGAAGCAGTGATGCTCGCGAAGAGGGCGGCGGCGCAGGCGAGGCAGAGGCAGTAAATGCGCCCTCACGGCCCTAGCCACCGCAAGAGATGCCCTGGGCGTCGGGAATCCCAGGCTGATTCCCGGCCTCTGTAGGCGCGGGCTTGAGGACGGCAAGTAATGGGTAGCTCGCTGGAGATGTCAGCACCAACTGGTGGGGTTCGCAAGGACCGATACCTGCCAGGGGTGCGGTTTGTTCTAAAGAGATACCGTGGGCCCTGCCACATAGGCAACTGAAGGAACACGGGTGGGTTTTAGTCAGTAAAAGTCTGAAACGCCCTTCCGCTCCACCCAGAGCGGGAGAAGTTATTTGATGATTTCCCACAAAAAAAGAACCCTCCATGAAACTTTTATTATACCTATATAATAGAAAGAGACAGAGGGAGAGACATATAGTTGTCATGAGTTTTAAGGGTGCTGAATCCGACACTGAGCTCGAAATGAAAATCCAAGATGCTGCGAAAATTTTCAAAGTTTTCATCATGAGTCTCGTTTCCATTGGTTTTTGAGGGCGCTGAAGCCGATACTGAGGTCATAATAAACTTTGAGTTTTTATAGATATAGTTAACGAAGAAAGAGCGTGTGGACCTTCGTTCGTACGGGGAGCCCCCGTCAAGAACGAACTACCTCATGCTTCCTCGGTAACACAATTTTCCTGAACGAAAAGTACAAAGTTTATATTTTTTTAGGCAAAGCATATGATTAATTGAGTTAACACTTAACTTTTTGTGTTAAGAGGGCTTTTAAAAGCGCGCAGCATACTCAATTTTAGGGAAATTTTACGGCGCCTGGTAGCCGATCGCGTGTGTGTGTCTAGTGAAGTACGCTAGACATGCTAGCCGCTATGCAGCGGACGCCCAGGAACAAACCAGCGCGGACTAAAGCTAAATCCCGCGCGTTCCGAGATTTATTACCGATTTACAGCGTTGCATTCAACAATTGTTTAAAAATATTAGTTTTACTTTTAAAATACTAGTTCTTTTTTTTTTTCAAGCAAGTTTACTTAATATCCTTAGTTATTAAATACTTCTTGTTTGAATTTCAATAAAACATGCATAGACAAGACATATACTTTCAGACGAAAAATTATCATAAATTCTCTGTTTTGCGGAATTATTTTTGATGGTATGAAACATAAAAAAAATAATTGAGCATTCCAAAGAACAAGGCACAGTCCTACCATGAACATTTTTATAAATTACTAACCTATTTAACAGGGTATTTGGCAGAACGTTGAACATACGAAAATGGTGGATAGGTGGGGTCATCTGCTACTTGTGCACCTAACTTCTGACGTTTCATAAGTGCCCATGCAGGTTTATGTGAATTAAAATATTTTGATTTTGTTTTTTTTTTTTTTACTTACTCAGCCCTAATTTATTTGGCCCTGGCCCCCTGGATATTTTTTTTAAATGCAAGTTGAAATTAAGATTTAAGTATTCTTTACATCTTTCTGTAAGTTTGAGGAATCATAACTTTTTTTTAGCTAACATCTGAATAAAGCAATAATTTTATAAAAATCTGCCAACATTAAAGAATTAAAAATAAAGTGTCAGATGACCACCTATCCACCATTCTCATATGTTCAACGTTCTGCCAAAACCCTGTATATGTTCCATGTAATAAAGCATCTAAAGATATCTACAAATAAAGCCCGAAAGCACAATTTTATAAAACATAATTTGCCGAGACAAATGTTTCCTTCCTTCTAGGAAACATTTTTTTTGGCTAAATCTAAACCATACTCACTCATCAAACGTCATCTTGAGCCAAACGTTCAAATTCAAGAAAAAATGTGAAAGCGTAGTATCAAAAGATTACGAGCTATAGACCAACCAGTGCCACCTTTACAGCTTCATCTTTCTAAATCTTCCTCTCAATATTCAATATTATCATGCGCTGTTCATTTCAGCCATTCAAAACTATTACGTGACACAGAATACACAATACCATGCATCGGTTACACCTGTAGCGTGATTTACTATGTTTGCGGGTACTTGAACAACATCGGCTAACTTCGGCGGCGTTCGTGCGAACTCGTGTCGGATCGAATGCTCCACGACGCGTATTTACGAGGTGTCGACTGCTCCGGCGCACCGTGCACGTAGATGGGAAGATACTCGCAGATAAGAGGGGTTCCGTTAATGCAGATAAACTTGAGTAATGTATTCTGAAAAGTTATTTATACTAGTATCTATTTTCTGCGATTACTCTGACTTTAGTTTAAAGATTCAATTAAATTAACCTAACCCAGCTTAAAACTGAGAGCGTAATGGCATTACACATTTTCAAAACAACCGACTTCCGGAACAACACTGCAAAGTGAAAAACAACTTTAATTTCGGAAGGCGGTGACTTTAGATATGTACCTGAGGCTTTTCAAATCAAATCATTTATTTTTTGCCAACATGGGTAGGGGTATAGATGTTACAATGTTTTTATAATGTTCTCCATGCTCTGCCTTAACATGGGCATGCAAAATTAAAAATTAAAATATTACTTTCAAAACACTTAAAAATTATTATGACAAAATTATTAAATTGGAAAATCATTTTAATCGTATTTTCAATGTCAAGGAGTATTTAGTAGTCAATAGGTAATTAAATAAATGTCAGAGTAAATAATGGATAAATAACTATAAGTCTATTCATTATTGGCCATAAGGATTCCCTTTCAGATATTCCTTCACACTGTAATACGCTTTATCAGTTAGAAATTCCTTTAGCTTCCGCTTAAATATGTGCGAGTTGTCAATATCTGTAATGCAACATGGCAATTTATTATAAATCTTAGATGTCATGCAATATACACTGGAGTCCATTAAATGAGTTTTGCAGGGTACAGTCTGAACTTTATTTCTGTATCTAGCACTTCGGAATTTTTCATACATATGCATATTACTTTTGACAAAGACTGACATCTCATAAATGAACAGGCTAGGTAAAGTAAGGATCATTTAATGAGTTTTTTGCCAACATACCTTTAACGACGACTCGCACCTTAAATTCGTCCCTAAAGCGGAAAACCTTTTGCACAGTAGTGTGCCCAAATGTAGTCGGTTATTTAGTTTCGAACATGTAACACCTAGTGATGTAGGTAATATTTTTAACACACTTAAGTCTAAAAACACGGGTGATTACTGGGGCATCTCTATTAAAATATTAAGTAATATAATCGATATCGTAGCCCCCTATCTAGCTATTACTTTTAATAAATGTGTTGACTTAGGAACGTTTCCTGACCTCATGAAGAGTAGTAAAGTCATACCATTATTTAAATCAGGTAACAAAAATAACGTTGGCAATTTCAGGCCCATTTCTATCTTACCTGCATTTAGTAAAATATTTGATAAGTTAATACTCAAGCAGTTGCTAAGACATTTTAATTTAAATAGCCTCCTTCATGATGAACAATTTGGCTTTACAAAAGGTTGTTCGACTACAGACGCGGGTGTTGCTCTGCTGAAACACATATTTAACGCATGGGAGAACTCACAAAATACTATTGGAGTTTTCTGTGATCTTTCCAAAGCATTTAATTTCGTGCACCATGACACGCTTTTGCGTAAACTACGTCATTACGGTGTTCAAAATGAAGCTCTTTACGTAATAAACTCTTATTTATATAATGGGCACCAGAGTGTAGATATTAATGGTGTGAAATCTTCCGGGCTATCAAGCCTAGTCGGAAGGCTCAGTTCGGCCGCCTACGCCGTCAGAAAAGTAAGACAATACACTGACGTTGATACAGCTCGGTTAGTCTATTTTAGTTATTTTCATAGCCTTTTGTCCTACGGCATTCTGCTGTGGGGCAAAGCCGTTGACATTCAAAATATTTTTGTTCTGCAAAAACGAGCTGTACCTACGTGCAATTTACCAACTAGGTGCTAGAGTTTCTCTGAAAAATTTTGGTATTCTCACGGTGGCATCACAATTCATCTTCGCTAACATCTTATATATTAGGCAAAATATACACATATACACTAAAAACAGTGATATTCATAATATTAATACTAGAAATATATTTTCATAACTCATTTATTGGGCTTGGTCTAACCGTTTATAACAAGCTTCTCTCTTCTTTGCTAGATTTAAATTAAAGTAAAATCAAATCTTTGCTCTAAGGCATACTATTCTATTAACGACTACTTAAACGATAAGAATTGTTAGCCGCTGTGATTAACTCAAGACAACGTTTGTGTTGTTTCACCAGAATTAGCTTACCTACTGACAGGTCATATGAGTTACTCCATATCATTGTTTATTTTATTTGACTGTATAAACCATTTTTTTTTTTACTTTTATTAATGAAATTATTTTTTTATTTTTTTGTTGAATGTTAATTTCTTTATGTACAGAATTAAGTTCTTCCATCTTTATAGACAGCTGTGCTGCTGGGGAGTTTGTTGTGCTTCTTCTTCCCAGCTAAAGCACTAGGAAGTGGCGAAGGGTTTCTGGGGGACAGTCTTATGTAATGTTATATGTTCAAAAAGTGCTGACTCTCAGCCTAGTTTGAATAAATGACTTTTGATTTTTATTTTAAAAAAAAACACGTCGAATTTATAACCTCCTTCTTTTTGAAGTTAGTTAAAAATCACTTAATGTAAATAAAATAAATGTGTAGCGAGCGTAATTAAAAAAAAGTTAAAATTGATCATTTATCTGACCATGTCCGTAATTTACTGTAGCGACCGCAAACTGTGCGGTCTGACCGTCCGCAGCCTGCCTGATGGGCTCACCACAAAATGAAAGGTACAAAAAACTTACATAATATAAATAGGCATTATAGATCTGACACAAAGACACTACGGCGCCATATAAAAATTGAATTAAAAGTATTTTTGTAACCGAGTTCGAAAAGAAGGAGGTTATCAATTCGACATGTATTAAAAAAAAATGTATTTTCGGTTTTTAGGAAAAAGTTTGTATATTAAACAAACTTTTCTTTAAAAAAGTGAACTAAAGAGAGAAACATATAATAGGTATCTAAAATCTGTCATTACCTTTAAACGAGCAATTCTTGTATAAATGTACGAGTATAATCTGAATCTCGGAAACGGCTCCAACGGTTTTCATGAAATTTAGTATGCAGGGGGTTTCGGGGGCGATAAATCGATCTAGCTAGCTTTCATTTTTATAAAATGTCAAACAACAAAAAAAACTGAGCAAAGCTCGGTCATCCAGATATTGTATGTATATAGTAGGTATGTTCAAGGTTCAGAATATAAACCACCGTCGAGTGGTTAGAATAACCACTCTCTTGGTCACTCATCTTCATAATACAGGCGTACCTACGTACGCCTGTATTATGAAGTTAAGGTAAGTTCTGGGGACGTATTTAAATATAGATCTTTTCAAAATTAAAATTGTTTATTTTATAAATTTTAATTGGTTGGAGGTACTGATATTGTATAGTAATGTGTAAAACGGATAGCGTAACCTATCTGAACCTGACAAATAAAACGAGCCAAAGTCGCTGGGGCTGCGTCGTTTCGTTTTAGAGTTCCTACGGCCACCTTCCGGCTCCATCATCAAATTAGCTCGATAGCACCAAAATATTGCCAGTCTAGTCACCGACTTAACATAAGTGTGCCAAACTTTAGCTCAATCGAACACCGGCAAGTGGGTCAAAGTTGACGTCACGTGATAAAAAATCATCGTAAGGAGCGTTTTTGCGGTAAATTCAAAACAACAAAAAATCAAATTTGGTTTAAATCGTTTTTAATTGAGAAAATGGATATAAACCAATTTACTTTTATTTTTCTGTTACATATTTCGTCCCAATCTTCAAATTAGAATAGTTATTAATACATTTGAAAATAATTGGCAGCCCGGGTATTGGGGCTTATATACAGGATGTAACAGATACCCTATTGCTATCCTTAAGCTCTTAAGATAACAGCTGGTATAGAATATACATAGTTCCAGCTCAAAATAAAATACTCTATGATTTGATACAAAATTTTCGGTTCCAAATGTTTCTTAAATTCAAATCATAACAAACGTGTCACCGCACTACGTACATAGGTGAATAATTTTCCACGTTACTTGCCAATATCACGATAAATCTCTTCCGAGTAATATATTTATTTCAATTTGAAAAGTTTGGTTTCTGGTATCAATGTTAAAAAAAAATCATAATTTCCAAACATGTAGAGATAAGATTAAAAAACCCTTCCAATATCGTTTGATATCATCCAAAGAACCCGTGTCCTTGGTATGTAAATACCCTTTCCGTTACACGTTGTATTAGTGTGTAGTGTAACTTCACTTGCTTGTATGTTAATTTGCCCATTAAAAAGCATATTTTGGTGATTGGGAGTAGACATGTTATAATTTAAGAGCTATGAGTATTTCTAGAAGATGGCAACATCATCGCACAAAGAACTGTAAAAATGAACAACCAGCTCACCTGCCTACAATCTCTATACCATACGAGTCAGCTAAGTTAGGATTGCTTAAAAAAAAACAATACTTACATTTTTAGCATGGCGCGGCCCTCATATTTCCTATTTGTGTAATTGTGTATCAGTTGTGGTCGATGTGCTCAAGTGCTTAAATCTAAATATGAAACTTCCGTTTTCTCTTCGTTAAAAGCCCAGCCATCATGGTTACAATATGCTTTTATCTCTGAAATCCCAACGCTGGTGTTTTGCGTTAGATATTATATGCTCAGACATTCCTCGTCGATGTGCATTGCTGCAGGATATATCGACAAGTGTAATGAGCCGTTATTTGTGCTTGACTGTACATTGGAAACGTGGTTTTACGTGCGACTGTACGTGTGAGATCAACTGTGTGACTGCTCAAGTGTAATTTGGATTTCAAAGTAAAATGGAATGAAGAAACATAACAATAACAAATATCCTTATTTGAACTCCACTATTACATCTTTTACCATTTATTCACTATCCATTTCAGCAAATTTCCATTCAAATTGAGTATGATTGTGTTCTTTCGAAAGCCTATGATCACATCTCAGATCTCCACCTGACACTTAGCTGTCTTTCCTATTTTTACTTTCCTCAACTTTGTTCCACTCTCTGCTAGCTTCACAACCATTACGTCAGAATTTTCCTATAACTTCACCAGTACAAATCTATTCATCATGGTGCGGTCAGTTCGCGGCGCATCATGTTCACTGTGCGCAGATGTTTAGGTTCGCGTGAGAGCGGCGCGTACGCACTACACTGACTACACGATACCGTAGCTTCGGTGGATGTTTGTAACTCCTGGAATGTAGGTATTATTGGTCGTATTCAGATAAATAATGATGGGAACCTGGATAAGGTTGGACTAAAGCCAGTTTATGAAAATTTCATAACAGTGCCGTTTATGAGTGGTGATCAAAATAATGATCAACATGATTTTTTGCATTGAGATTTTTCAACGGCTAAACAAAATGTAAGCGTCGACGTTACAATCAACAAGCTACAGCATCAAGCTAGAGTAAGTTTCCCGTTTAGCATCTACATCAAGTGAAAATGCACAAAAGAAAGCTTTGTTTGCAGACAAAGATACCATTCTATTAAATTAACTGTATAGCAGTTACTTCTCAGATAAGACCAATAACTGGTTTATTAATTACAATTGTACGCGATTTCTAATTAACATTTGCAGTAGGAATCCCGCTTGCCTAGGGAGGGTAAAGGGCACGCGACACACGAGCGCACATATATCATGCTATATACCTCGGGTTAGAGGTACGTGGCTTATTAACTACTGATAAAGTTACCGATAACCATCGAAGATGAGTGTTAGCACAGAATCCGAAGAAATATTTTTATTTCGGCAGACTTGTAATTATGTTGAAAGGCAATGTTTATGTCTGAATACAAATAATTAGTCCATGTTTGTTGTAATTGTCTAATTTGAGATTTTCTCGACTTACTGGAAAAACCTTTATTCTGTCTGAAAATAGCAGCAAATGACGTAAACAAACTCATCATAATGAATTGTGGCTCCGCACGTAAAAAGTCTATTCACTTACAATAAATAATATAGAAGCAACGCATCAGTACGCTACAATTCCCCGCAGTATAGTCCAGATTACCTCCCAATATGTTCACAGTCAGTCACACGCATACCATGACGAGGACCAATACGAAGGACATCCAATATTAAAAGCCCATTACAAACATAAGCGGAGCCCTGCTTTCACTCAGTTAGAATAACAAGTGGAGCCGCCACGTGTTATTGTAGGCGGCCGAGCACACACGCTTTATAGACGTAGTCGATCTCCCGCGGACCGTGGATGTGGATGACGCGCAGAGCTGCTCGGCAAACATGCTCGAGACGTTTCTGAACGGTCACTGGGCAAACGATGAACAACAGCTAGGGCTGTCACGGTTCTCTGAAGAAGACAGAACACTTTACTTTTAAGGATGAGTATATAGAGGTTTGACCCACCTTGAGTTGCGGCTTATTTAAAAAGTATCACTCCAATGGCAAGCTATTTGTCTAAAAGCCAAAGCATGCGCACATTGAAATCTTATTAATTTTAATAGTATTTTTCTTAACATCGCCATCATCATACATCACGCCTTGTTACCCCGAAGGGTTGTGCAGAAGTGTACCTATGATGCACCCACATTTTGCCATTTCGTTGGGAAATTTAATTCTATATGTAAAAGAAGTGAACAGCAATCAATAATTTATACTCTTAGGGATCAAAGCCAAATATTACTGTGCTTTATATAAACGAATAGAAAGAAGAATCAAAGTATAACCACTACGTACGTGTCAGCCCTGCATGGTGCGTGTGCGCAGTCGGCGTGGGCGTACTTGGCGGTGTTTGCTCCTAATACTCGTCTAAACACGTCCGACAACCATTCACTGTGCACTTTATTGGGCACTTGTAGGAACATATCCCCCTCCCCAACCCACCCATCTCCTTTTCTTTACTAGACCATGTCTCACTCACCTACATACTCGTAACAACAAGAAGGACAGAACATCCACTTCTCTTTAAAAAAATCTTAAAGATTTTTTTAGACAAAATTTGAACTTATGTTTCAGAAGTATGGCTTCATAGCAACAAGATAGATCGTAGATGTACGTTCGTAGACTTGCACTAACTACCCGTTTAGTGTACTTCTGCTATTTTCATAGTGTTTCGCGTATTTCAAGAGATCTGTCTATTGGGCAGAGTCAGCTTGCGAAACTGAAGACCAATGATGGCAGGATCGTTTCCTCCAAGCCTGTGCTGTTGAGAGAGATCGAGAGTTTCTATGGACAGTTATACACGTCAACAAGCAACCCCGTTACGAACCTGGCAAGTGACCCAAGAGCCAGATTGACCCGACACTACACCGAAGATATCCCGGACGTTAGCTTTGTACGAGATTAGGTTGGCTTTGAAGCAGCTTAAAAACAACAAGGCGCCGGGTGATGAGGGAATCATGGCCGAGCTCCTGAGGGCCGGCAGAAAACCCGTTCTTAAGGCCCTCCAGAAGCTGTTTAATTCCGTCATACTCGAGGGCAAACGCCACAGGCATGGAAAAGAGGTGTGGCGCTACTTTTCTTTAAGAAGGGTGATAATAATCTTCTTAAGAATTATAGGCCTATCTCACTTCTGAACTATGTCTACAAGCTGTTTTCGAGAGTCATCACGAACCGTCTCGCGCGCAGTTTTGACGACTTCCAGCCTTCCGAACAAGCCGGATTCCGTAAAGGCTTTAGCACCGTAGACCACATACATACGCTGCGGCAGGTTATACAGAAGACCGAAGAGTATAACCTGCCTCTCTGCTTAGCGTTTGTGGACTACGAAAAAGCCTTCGATTCGATCGAGACATGGGCTGTACTGCAGTCTCTTCAATGGCCAGATCGACTATCGGTACATCGAGGTGTTGAAGTGTCTGTACAAAAACGCCACTATGTCAGTCCGACTCCAGGACTGAACTTCAAAACCTATTCTTCTGCAGCGAGGTGTGAGACAGGGAGATGTTATTCTCCCAAACTGTACACCGCTGCACTGGAGGATGTCTTCAAGGTTCTGGACTGGACAGGGGCTGGGATCAACATCAATGGCGAGTACATCACTCACCTTCGGTTTGCCGATGATATAGTCGTCATGACTGAGACCATGGAGGACCTCAGTACAGTGCTCGATGACCTCAGTAGAGCTTCCGAAAGAGTGGGTCTTAAAATGAACATGGAAAAGACAAAGTCATGTCAAATGCCCATGTGACACTCACTCCCATGAAGATCGGAGACTTTACACTCTAAATTGTAGACGATAATCTTTACCAATGGTAAACTGTCCAGTTAGGTAAGTCCAACTTCGAGAAAGAGGTCAATCGTCGAATCCGACTCGGCTGGGCAGCGTTCGGGAAGCTTCGCAATATCTTCTCGTCCCAAATACCACAGTGTCTCAAGACGAAAGTCTTTGACCAGTGTGTGTTGCAAGTGATGACCTATGTATGATACAGAGATGCGGTCGCTCACAATGGGCGTTATCAGAAGGCTTAAAGTCACCCAAAGGGCAATGGAGAGGGCTATGCTCGGAGTTTCCCTACGCGATCGAATCAGAAATGAAGATATCCGCAGGAGAACCAAGGCAACCGACATAGCCCGAAGAATTGCCAAACTTAAGTGGCAGTGGGCAGGGCACATTGCTCGCAGAACAGATGGCCGATGGGGCCGAAAAGTTCTGGAGTGGCGACCGCGTACCGGAAGACGTAGAGTGGGAAGGCCTCCCACAAGTTGGACCGATGACCTTGTGAAGGCCGCGGGTATCCGCTGGATGTGGAAAGCATAAGACCGTTCGAAGTGGAGGAGCCTGGGGAGGCCTATGTCCAGCAGTGGAAGTTTTTCGGCTGAAATGATAATATCGTATGGTAATTCTGTTGTGAGGAAATGCCACCGACATTCAGACATCTTTGTCTTGCAGAAAAGAGCTGTTCGATCAATTTATAAATTAAGTCTGAGACACTCTCTCAGAGAGAAATTTAAGGAGATTAATTTAAAGACTGTGCCTTCACAGTATATTTATGAAAAACTTTTGTGACCATAAAAATATTAAATTGTTAAAAAAATACAGTTATATCCATATTATAAATACTAGGAACAAACACATTTGTTGTACCCTCAACAAGGCACAAGAAAGTAGATGGGTCATTCAAATGTCAATGTGTACGCTTTTATATTAAACTTCCAAGCCATGTTCAAAATTTAAGTCTCAATAAATTTAAATCATTCATTAAACGTAAATTGTGCCTGAAAGCCTTTTATTCCGTTAAAGATTTTATTGAGGATAAAAAAAGCTTGGGATTGACCTGCTCCATTTTTTACATACTGAATGTTCTTTTTTTGTTTTTGCAAACTTATACTCTTTGACATTTGAAAATTATTATAAACACTTCGACATGAATATTTACTTTGAGGTATATCATATTATAATTGTTTTAAATATTGTGAATTTGGGGACTATGTGGGTCATGTTTTGTGTTTTCATGTTTCATCTTTTTCTCAGGTAGTTTTAATAGTAATCTGATAGTTTGAGAACTTTATGCGGCCTACCCAAGTGTCCTTTCTTTGGTATTGTTCGTCAAATCGTTGAGCGCCTCGAATTCTGTGTTGTGCTGCATGATTACTGATAAACGCGTGCATTGATTGGACAGGTCCACTCAATCTGTGTGATTCTTTCCTCAAAAGACCATTTCAGACACCAATCCACATGGACTTCACATGATCTGACCAAGATTATGTCTGGACTTTAAAAGAGACTATGTATGACCTCTGAGTTTGTTTTGGCCTTTCTTATCTAGTTTAAAAAAAATATGATTGACGCGTAAAAGTGTTTGTACAAACCAACTTACAGAAATAAAATCATTTATCATTTACAATTGCAAAGAATGATTTCAGGGAAGTCCTCTCCTGACACACAGCTATCGCAGTAAGTAGTGGCTCATGGAGTACGGCTGTAGGATTTCACAAGATAAAGCAGAATACTTTTGGTATTCTTAGTTTATTTATGTCATTGCGTTGCATCGAATTGACTTTCTGGACTCAATTATTAGGTGACACTAATCCAATCAGAATCCCACATTGATTTCACATTATGTTTACAAATATCAATTAAAAGTAATTGTTTATTTGAATTTTCTGTAAAATTGCTACCTATGTCCTTGATTTGTTAACTTTACATATCTTAAGGCTAGGTTGTTCCGGCATGTAAGCCTTTGAAACGCTACCTCCGCCTCCCCCAAATGCGGCATGCATGACGTATTTATTTACGATAAACTGTCAACCATTTAGCAGAAAATCCATGCCATAGTATAACATATTGCAGTTGATCAACAGAATTATTTTTTCTTAGGTTCGAAATTTTTCCTTGGTTTTAGGTACGGTATGATTAAACTAAAAATATTACTTAAAGTTCCCTGTGTAGGGTAAGTGTCCTGTAAGTTACCTATTGAGCGTTTTCATATTATCAGATATTGATACCAACCCGATACCGATATGTCGGCAGCTGTACACATACCGATTCGAAACCGATATATCGGCCTGATGATATTGGCGAATAACGATGACCATCGTGACTCACCAAACGACCACAGTAGGTACAGTACCTAAGTATCGACGTCTCGAAGTCAGCAATGCGAATAAGTGTGTTCAATTGAAAGAATGGCCAATTCTCTCACCTCTATTGTGCTGCAAGCTTAGCACGAGAACCGTAGACAAGCGTTTTGTCGTCGGAAGATTAGACAAAAATTATGTTTCCCTATAGACAGTTGACAGTTTTGTACCAAGAAAAGTAGACAAGCAATTTCTATTCTACAGAAGAGTAGATATAGAAATGCGTCATGTTAAGCCTGCTGATATCGGAGTCAGTCACTGTCTACGACGACTTATGTGACAATAACAACTCTATATAAAAGCATTTATTAAGTACTAAACGTTTGCGAAAATCTAATCCCCGGTATCGTGGCAGTGTCGGAATCGGCTAATGTGCTGTGTTGTAATTTAATGTAATTGTTAAAGTGATGTAATCAACTAGTTTCGAATGAAAATCAAGAAATGTATTTTCATTCAAAACGTAAACGTTCCAGAAATAGCGATTTCAAACATTTATGAAAAAACAAACCCGGCTTTACTATTATTATGATTGCTACGGGTTTCAACCTCAGGGCCAGCTGCTTCTCACATGGACAACTGTTCGTCAATTGATCCCGCGACACCAGTCCTGTTTGCTTTGTTTCTTTGTATATTTAGGCTGTTGAGAGCAAATCTACAAATGTGACATAGTTGTATACAGGGAAGTTTTATATAATGTGGCACAATAGTGGTGTCTAACGAGTTCTACGCGAACGAAGTCACGAGCAGAAGCTAGTTACAGATACATATGGTTTTGCGGTTGTAAGGTGAAAATGAAAAATTGCAATAGTTTCATTTGGAAATCTTGCTTCCAGACCTTTCAACCAGATAATTTCCAGACAAGTTTTAGTTGTCAGTGAATTTAAGAATTTGAATTCGAACTGATGGAACACGGGTGGGTTCAGTAAAAGTCTGATAAGCCCTCCCGTTCCGCCCAGAGCGGGAGAAGTCATTTGATGATTTCCCATTAAAAACAAAAAAATACCCTTGCAATTTGTTTTTTGAGAAAACAAATGTCTTCAATTCGAAATCATGCTTCTGGAAGCATGATTTCGACATTTATTTTCAGAGGTTCCCAGAGGTTAAGCTAAGCGTAACTTGTCAGTGAATTCAAGAATTTATAAAGTCGACAAGCTGTGTGTCTGACGGTATTTCTCTTCTTCAAAATGGTAGATTTCCATACAAATCATCCACTATTTTATTTACATCTTTGGTGGCAGAGGTTTCAAAGATCCTGATTTTCAGATTTTTATCAAGTAGAATACGCTGAAATGGTCATACTGTTTCGGTTACACTGTAACCATATTCTTTTGTTTTTGGTGTTTGCCATCGCTCAGAAAGAACCGTAAATATTGTGAGCCACTTATGAAGGAACAATTGCCGTACTTTATTGTCTAGTGACGTACCTACTGCTCCAGCTATAATATATCGAAACTATTATTTTAGGACATCAACATTAATATTTTAAAATCACGGATTCGAGAAAAAATCTTGTATTGCTAGCTCCGCTATTCGAGAAATATCAATAAAGTTGTTATCGTGTTCCTTCCAATTGGTCGTGTACCCTATAGCACTTTTGTCTGACCAAATTTTTTCCTATTTTCTCTGTTGGTGTCAGACTGAAAGTTCTTTATATTATTAGTATACAACCGAACACCAGACATATTGTATAATATGTAATATTAATGTAGGATATGATAGTAGCGAACACAGTTCGATGCAGAGGAAATATCATAGTTGATATGGATGAAACTAATTAAAAGAAACTTAGAAAACTGTGATTTGTACAAACTTCTTCATAAACGACGAATTCGACTCTCACTTGACTATTATTTCATCGATAATAATTTGTAATGTGTCAACACTATTTTAAGATGACAATTAAATGTCATCATGTTGCCTAGAAATAATCACATTTTCGAAAACAATTTTATGAATGAAAACTATTATATAATTACAAGATATTTTTTCTGAGCTATCGCAATTTCATAAATTAATTAGTTATTATTTTACTTGATTTTTTTGTACAGGTGCAGAATGAGCGAGTTTTTGAAAATTTTGACACAGGTCCACCCTCGATGACGTCCCGCAGGACTCTGACAGACACTGAGCGTGAGCTGATTTAGCCGGATTTAGATCTTTTTGAGTTTATTCAAAAAAAATCTACTAAACTAAAAAATTGAACCTTTAGATTCCTTCTTAAATACGATTCCCTCATCGAACATGCAATTTTCACATAATTTTGTGCTTTTATTAGGAAATGAGACGGAAACTGGTTTTGAAATCGACCCTGTTTCGGATTTTTTTTTCATCGAGCAAATTGCAATTAATCGTGTTTTGAACCTTTAATTTCCCTCAAACAAGGATCTATCTATGACATATGTTTTTTTCAGGGCCTAAATACACGAATTTGATCATTTAATCTTGATTCTGAAACAGGCAATTTGGGACAACCCCCCGTTAAAGGCAAAATAAATACCTACTTACCAAACGAAGTTTCACGTAAACATTAATAAGAGCCAAAACTTCAGTGGGCTCCAAGTACAAAATAATTTAATTAGTCGTTGTCATCAACTCTAAATCAATTAAAAACATCCAAAAACATTCAAATCTACATCCATAGATCACAGTAATCGAAACAGTCGATGACTACCGAAGATAGTACAACTACACATAAATATCCCATGTACAAGCACACAGGTACCACAGGTACAAGCCATCAATTAACAGGCACAGTACCGCAATCAATTAGCCGGACACGCTGCAGTTATGCCCACTGCTGGGCATAAATAACTGGACAAGAAACATAATTAATGTGGCGACATACGCGACAAATTGGGATGTACACATCTGTAGAGGGATCTCTAAATTAGAAAGCGTGAATCACGTTTTATTGAAAAGTTAAACGAATACTTTGTGCAGTAGTATTTACAGGGTGTAACACAAATACTATTGCTATCCTTAAGCACTAAAGATAACAGCTGGTATAGAATCACTATACATAGTTTCAGCTCAAAATTAAATAGTCTATGAATTGATACCAAATTTTCAGTTTCATATGTTTCTTAAATTCAAATCATAACAAATGTCACTACGTAGGTCAATAACTTTCCACGTTACTTGCCAATATCCCGATGAATCTCTTCCGAGTGATGTGTTTATTTCAATTTGATGATTTAGTTTCTTACATCAATGTATTAATGGCACTGTTGAGACTGCCACCTTACTGTAGTGCGTCAGTTATGTTTGCTGATGCGCACACTGACGGCTACTTTGCGATAATGTGGAAGAAAGTTGCCTTGATAATATCGCGAGTGAGGGGAAGCAGCAACAGCATTCTGAGGGTGTTTGCAGAGAGGCTGATTGGGCCTACAATGGGCAGGTTTATCAAGCTACATGTTGGCAACAAAGCTTGTTAACCTTCCCATTTTTGATGGTGATTTTCTTTTTATTTCTTTTTTTTTTTGTGTTCTAGGAAGTTACTAATATAGTTTTAAGATGTAATACTTGGGGCTTGATGCCTGACAATAAAACATTTTTTTATTCAAAAATCGTTCCAAAATCGTTTGATATCAACCAAAGAAGCCGTGCCCTTGAGCGAAAAAATAGGTCACAACGCGTTGTGATCACTGTAAAACATCAACATCGTGAAAATCGTAATATGGCTCATGTGAAAACGCTCACGACGCGTTGTGGCAATCACAGAAAGACCACACAGCGAAATTCATGGCATGGCTGTCATGTTATACGACCACAACGCATAGGTAATAGGTAATAGGTAAAACGGGCTGTTGTCCGCAACTCCACGTCAAAGCGCGTATTTTGCGTACGGGTGGGAGAATCGGTCATTCGATCCACCCCAGCTCCTCGAAAAAGGCCAGCAACGCCTTGGTGTTGCTGACAATCTCACTTAGGGTACCTGGGTTACCGAAGTATTTTGCCCTGTAATTAGCAACCGCCGGGCAGTTTAACAGCACATGAGCCGCTGTCTCGTCGTCCTCCATGCAGGCCCTGCACAGCGGACTGTCTGTTACTCCTATGACAAAGAGATGTTTATTAAATGACCCATGGCCAGTTACGGCTGCTGTAACTGTACGCAGCTGTGGTTTTGTTAAACGGAGAACCTGTTTCGTGAGGCGGACATCGAACGCAGGAAGTGCTTCCTTAGCCTGCCTGCACTCACTTAGGTCCATCCATATTTTGTGATGATGATCCCTGGTTCGTTTCCTTACCAGAGTGCGTAGATACCCGAAGGGAAGTGGCGCAATGGGTTCTGGTCCCACTGGTGTCATGCTCGACCCCCTCCTGGCAAGTTCATCGACTGCATCGTTGCCTAGCGAACCGCTGTGTCCCTTGATCCACTGAATGGTAATATTGTTGAGGCTACCTACCTCGTTGAGGCGCTGGTGGCACTCGTGTATCAGCCCAGAGTCAACCGTGTGACTGTTCAGCGCTTGCAGAACAGCCATGCTGTCTGAGAGTATGCGAATCGAGTGATCCTTAACTTCCCTGGCCATGATAGCAGACGCGGCAAGGGAGATGCCCATGCATTCGGCCTGGAACACTGTGTTATGGACCCCCAGTGGTGTGGCTATGTGGATGTTGAGGTCCTCCGAGAAGACTCCAGCCCCTGTGCCACTACCTGTTTTTGATCCGTCCGTGAAGATACGCAGCTCTGCGGGGCGCAAGCCTTCGCATCGTCGATCCTCATGCAGTTGGATTCTGTATTTTTTATCGAAGATAAATTGTTTGGGCACCCGGTCATTTATTGCCTTCGTAATGGGGAACTCACTGTTGAGTTCCTTAAGCAGCCCGGTGTGTTGTGTGTCTGTCTTACTCCATAGATTTGTAGCCTTTAGACGCACCGCCGCCATCGTTGCGTCCTGCTGAATGAACAGGTGGAGCGGCGGCAGCCCCAGCATGGCCTCGATCGCTGCAGTCGGAGTAGTCCTCATGCAGCCCGTGGTCGCCATGCAGGCTAGTCTTTGCATGCGCTGTAGTTTGTTGGTAGCTGTAACTAGCTTGGTGCGGGGCCACCAGACCACGGCCCCGTAGGTGATCATGGGGCGAATTACTGCAGTGTACAGCCATAGTATAATTTTGGGGGATAGACCCCACTTCTTACCAATCATTTTCCTGCACTGCCAGAATGTGATGCAGGCCCTGTTTAGCTTGGTGTCCAAATGACTGCTCCAGTTTAGCTTACTGTCCAAAGTAACCCCGAGATACTTAACTTCATTGGCCAACTGAAGTTCCGTGTTGAACAGTTTCGGTAGGCAGAAAGGGCCTAATGCTCGTTTATGGGTGAACATAACTAGTTCAGTTTTGGTGGGGTTAACTGATAGCTCAAATTCCCTACACCATCTCTCTACGATACGTAGTGCTTGTTGTGTGAGGTTACAGATCGTTCCCGTCACCTTCCCCGAAACAAGAATTGCGAGATCGTCTGCATAACCTATTGTAAAATAATGGTTGGCGTTGAGTTTGGTGATAAGATCATTGATCACCAGATTCCATAGGAGGGGGGATAGTACCCCTCCTTGGGGGCAGCCTCTGGCTATCATGGCCAGCTGCTGCTCGTCCTCCAAGCGAACCACTCGTTTGCTTAAGCATGTTTGTAATCCAGTCCGTTAGTACCTGATCTACCCCATGTCTGGAGAGGGCGCTTCCGATGCTTGAGAAATTGGTTTTGTCGAAGGCTCCTTCGATGTCTATGAAGGTGCCCAGGCAGGTGCCTTTTTGGTGTATTGCTTCTTCTATCTGACTGACCACTTGATGAAGAGCAGATTCGGTCGACTTACCTGAGCTATACGCGTGTTGGTTACCGTGTAGCGGTATGGTTTTGAGGGCGCAGTCTCTCAGCTCCCTATCACATAACCTTTCCAGTGTTTTCAGTAGAAAAGAGGTCAGGCTGATTGGTCGGTGGGATTTGGCGTTAGTGTAGTCACCTTTACCTGGCTTTGGGATGAATATAACTTTCACTTCTCTCCAGCCTTTGGGAACGTACCTAAAGGCCAGGCACGCTCTCATTATAGGCACTAGTCTTAATGCGACAGAGACTCCCCCCCATTGTAATAAGGCGGGGAACACTCCATCGGGACCAGCTGCCTTGAAAGGATGGAAGCTGCGGATGGCCCATTGGAGTTTTTCCAGCGTAATCACCCTGCATGTGTAGCGCCAGTCATTCTCAGATGGTGTTTGGATTACATCCTGCCAGTCGATTACCTGCGCGAAGACGCATCCAGGGAAGTGAGTTTCAATTAGGACGCGTCTAGCTTCTTCAGGTGATGATGTGAGTGTGTTATCAGGTTTGCGGAGGGTGGTGGGCCCGGAAGTCTTCTGTTGCGACAGTACCTTCCTTACCCTGTTGGCTTGCTGGCAGGATTCAATGTTACCGCAGAATTTGCGCCAACCCGCGGTACTCCTGAATCTGATGCATTTTTTGTATCTGGATTTGGCTGCATAGTAGCTATCCCAGTCCTCATCCGCACAAGTGTTCATGGCTCTATTTAAAGCCTTCCTTACCTTACCGCGCTTGCGCTCCAGGTCAACGCCCCACCAAGGTTGTTTGCCCGGTGTGCTACGCGGGGTGGATTCTAGGCAGGCAGTGTGGTAGCTGTCTATCATCAGTTTAGTGATATGACTTACTTGTGCCTCAATTTGTGTCGTGTCCGCAAATGTCGTCGGACCGCTTGGCGTCGCAAGCTTAGCTTCTGGGCTGCGTGTATAGGTGCCGCGATCCGTATTACGCGGATTGCGACGTGGTATCGTAGGTGGCACGCAGACCTGGATGTCAAAGCGAATCCACCTATGATCCGAGCAGGAGGCCTCCTTGGAGACCTGCCAGCCAGTGATGATTTCCGCCGCGCCCTCTGTTGCCAGGGTGAGATCAATGATCGTGCGACTACGCCTGGTTACGAAAGTAGGTTCAGCGCCGGTGTTTAGTAGAGATAGGTTAGTTGAGAATAAATATTCAACTAAACCCTTACCCCTTTCGTTTTGGGTGTCCATGCCCCATAGTTGGTGATGAGCATTGGCGTCGGCCCCGACGTCGACCTCAAATCCGCAACTCTCGCAATGGCTCACGAGACGGGCGAGGTCGTGGGGGGGCGGCGCCTCCGCCTCAGGCATGTAGGCCGAGGCGAAGACGATCGCCATCTCTACGGCGTCGGCACGATGTATTACTAGCTTTGCTGCAGAGACATCTCTGCAACAGAATTCAGTTAAGAACTGTGTTTTAAGGTTACCTGTAACATAGATACACGACCTGGGTTGGTCGTGATCAGTGGTAACCAGGAGCTTACCCCCAAGATTGGATAGTCCTTGTATGCGGCCGGCCCTAATCCATGGCTCTTGGATCAGAGCAATGGCCGTGTGTTGTACCTCCAGCCACTTGCGGAGCTGAGCCGTCGCGGTCTGACTGTGGTGGAGATTGGCTTGGAGGACTTTACAGTCGGACAAAAGGCACGCCATTGCTGATCGCCGTTCGTCGATCGTTGGAGGTGCCACAGGAGTGGGAGGGTGTTTCACGGTGCCAGTATTACCCAGCCCCGGGATTCGTGCGGCATGGGTCGGATCGGCAGTGGTGTTAACCGTCGCCATTGCACTCACCTGGGTTTTAGAGGGGTCGGTACTGGTCCCAATCAGCGCCGACGTCCTCTGTTTTTTTTGGGACTTGTTGGTTTTGGTCTTGGCTGTGGCTCTCGCCACAACCCGACCAGCGCCCGCACTGGTACCCGCGAAGTTAGTCGCAAGGCGTCCAGGGGCGAGAGAAGTGCAAGCACCTCCCTTTAGAGTCTCATTGGCTTTCGCCTCCACTCCAGTGATTTGGGTTTTAACTGGCCTTAAGGCATCCATGTTAAATTGTCCATAGAAATTCGTCTCTCTGGCTCCCACCCTCCATGGAGCCCGCACCTGGGAACGTCTCACTATAAAAAGATCGAACGTTAGGACTACCAGAGAGATATAGGGGCGCGAGGCTGGTTTAAAGTGCGACATCGGGTGTTCGATCAGGTTGGCCCCCAACGAGCTGATCAACCTTCACTTACACCGTCAGCATGACCTTTACCTACCGCTTCGGTCGTCCAAGGACAACCTCAGCAGACCTCACACACCTCGCCTGTGACCCTCTGACGGGACACCGTGACCATTTCCCTGCCCCTGGCTATTAGGTAGGGCCACCGTTTCGCTTTAAATCCAGACCAAAGGGGGCGTGTTGCCTCACGGGCACATTACAACCAGAGCCGATCGGCTCAACCCCCCAGGACTCCTTCATCCCCGCTCACGGCGCTCAACTACGCAGGTCCTAGCGCAGGTGACTAATTGCTCCTACTCGCCATCAGCTGATTTTAGTGATGGACGAGCCCGCCACCACCCAGTCACGGCAGGGTCGCGGTTAGGAGCGGAAGTTGGAGTGGAAGGAGTACGGGTGTAGGTAGGGTGGAGTGGGGAGGGATTGAGAGAATTGGGGCAGGAGGGCTAAAATGCGGGATAGCACTGGCGCCTGGTGGTTTTTGTTACATCTATTTCTTAAGGAATTAGACCAAAAACGGGGTGGCAACCTCGGGAAGGTACATCCACCAGACTTGCCTTGAGGATCTACACGACTGCGGCGCTCTCCCTCAAGACCCCGCCACCCTGCTGCCTCTGAAGGAGGCGACAGGGTAGGCCTGCATCTATACTACCAAGCAAAGCAAAGCAAAGCTCTGTTGATCGCTTATGTGAGGTAGCATGTGCGGAGGTTGAGGGCCATACTTTCTTATCTGTGTATAGACCACCAGCCACGAATTTGTCATCATTTTTGATAGTTATGGAAGAAATATTAGGTAAACTTTTCAAAGATAATAAATTAGTTTTTGTGTGTGGTGACCTAAATATTGATTTATTAGTTAATTCACCAGAAAAAAGTAAGCTTGTCTCTTTGTTTAAATCATTCAATTTAAAATGTATATTTAATGAAGCGACTAGAATAACAGCAACCACAGCTTCATGCATAGACAACGTATTTACTAATTGCAAAATAAAGGACTCCTCCTTAATTAGTGGCGTCAGGTCAGACCATACTGGTCAGCTTGTATTGTTTGACTTAGATCAAAAGTTACATCTAGATAAAACCATTGAATTGAGACCTCTGACTAAAAATAAATTGAAATCTTTTAATAATAATGTTCTTAGCAAGCTCTCAACAGCGAGCTTTGATTCACAAGACCCCAATATAAACTATGGCACATTTTTTTCTACAGTATGCAAAGAATTCAATAAAGCATGTCCTGTAAAAAAAGTTACGATAGCTACTAAACCAAAATTTAGCGAATGGGCCACTGCTGGCATTAGAAAAAGCAGAGATATTTTATATAATTTGTATCACGAAAAATCATTGACTTCTGATCAGGCCCTTCATAATTATGTAAGAAACTATTCTAAGATATTCAAAAGAGTCTGCGCTCACGCTAAATCTAAATTAATAAGTAACAAAATTAGTATCTCTAAAAATAAAATAAAAGCTGTGTGGCAGGTAATTAACAAAGAAACTGGAAACACAAAACAGCGAGATCAGAATGAGTTAGCTCTAAAAATTGATAATGAAACCATTTCAGATAAGTTACAAGTTGCTGAGACTCTAGAAAATTTCTTTACCAACATCCCAATAGAAGTTACGAAATCTCTCCCCTCATCATCTGTATTAGCTGAATCTCTTCTTAAAGAAAACTTCAGCAAGGACATTCCAAGTTTTGAATTCAAACCCATCTCTATTGCCACAATTAAAACAGCATTTAAAAGTCTTAACATAAAAAACACTGAAGACTTATGGGGGATTTCCGTTAAAGTTCTCGAAAATATCATTGACACAATTGCCCCTGTCCTAACAGGCATATTTAATCAATGTTTAGACAGCGGTACGTTTCCTGACTTAATGAAACATAGTAAAGTAGTACCAATTTTCAAATCGGGTAGTAAGAGCGATCCCTCTAATTATAGACCTATATCTGTGCTTCCAGCATTGAGCAAAATTTATGAAAAAATCATGCTGGACCAGATGTTATCACACTTTAACTCGAATGGGATTTTACATAGTCGACAGTTTGGTTTCACGAAAGGTAGGTCGACGACTGACGCAGGAGTAAAACTCATCAGTCACATTTTGGAATCCTGGGAGAATTCCCAGGACGCCATTGGCATTTTCTGTGACCTCTCAAAAGCGTTTGACTGCGTTGACCACAATACACTGATCTGTAAATTACACCACTACGGTATTCGTGGACAAGCTGCTGATCTTGTACTTTCCTATTTATCAAACAGGCAGCAAAAAGTAAACGTTAATGGGGCGACGTCCTCGGGGTCTCTAGTTAAGATGGGCGTGCCTCAAGGTTCAATTCTTGGCCCTTTTTTATTTCTAGTTTATATTAATGACCTTCCTTACCTGATGGCTAAATTCTCGGATATAATTTTATTCGCTGATGACACTTCTCTTATTTTTAGAATAGATAGGAAAGATACGGATGTCTTACATGTCAATGATAGTCTAGCTGTTCTTTCGAAATGGTTTGCTGCTAATAATCTTTTACTCAATGCGAACAAAACTAAATGTCTTAAGTTCTCGTTACCAAATGTACCCCAAGTAGGTCTAAACTTAAAACTTGATGGCAAGAAACTGGATGCTATTTCGGAAACTGTATTTTTGGGTATTACTTTAGATTCAAAATTGCAATGGGGTGCTCACATTAGAGCTCTTTCAAGTAGATTAAGCTCAGCTGCTTACGCAGTAAGAAAGATAAGGCAGTTGACTGATGTAGCCACAGCTAGGTTAGTTTACTTTGCTTATTTTCACAGTATTATGTCTTATGGCGTTCTGCTGTGGGGATCGGCAGCTGACGTAGATTCAATTTTCATTTTACAAAAGAGGGCAATCCGCGCAATCTATAAAATGGGGCCTCGCGAGTCTCTTAGAAACAAATTCAGCGAAATTGATATATTAACTCTGCCTTCTCTTTACATCCTAGAAAATATCTTGTATGTTCGCAAAAACTTAGGCCTTTTCAAAAAACGATGCGATTTCCATAATCTGAATACACGTAGTAAAGATGAAATTGTGATTCCAAAATTTAGATTGACTAAAACTAGCAAGTCATTTCTAATAAACAGTATCCGCTTCTATAACAAGTTGCCAAAGTCGGTCACAGAACTTAGCGATGGAAAGTTTAAAACCCACATCAAACGTGTCCTTATCAAAAAAGCATATTATAAGATAAAAGACTACGTTGAAGACAGGGAAGTTTGGCATTAATTCCTTCTGCACATGTGGCTTCCCTGGTACCTCATTAACAGCATAACTATGTGAAAGTCTATTAACTGCTCTCAAATACAAAGTTCTTTTTAATTCTTTTTATTTTTACAATGCTGACATATTCTCGTCATTAATTGACATTATACATCAATTTTATTTAGGTTCATTTTATTTATGTAGATTATTTTACATATTGTGAATGAGAGAACGTCGTAGGCCTTACTGACTAGATTTGTAGACGATTTTCTATTCTGTATTCGTCTAAGTACCTGGTACTTTTTGATAGGCCTGCGCTGTCCTCCCATACATTTAATCTCTGTAATTTGAAAATATTGTTAAAGCCAATTATTTTTAAAAGAGTAACCGTGGAGTTTCTTGCCGGCTCTTCTCCATAGGAAACAACAATTTGGAACCGTGCACCTAGCTTCTGACGTTTCATAAGTGCCCATGCAGGTTTATATGAAATAAAAATATTTTGATTTGATTTGAAAGCATATCGTTGTGCAATCGCGAAAGCATAAATCCAGACCCCCCCAGACCACAACGCATTGTGGCTATGAAAAAAAGCTATGACGCGTTCTGAACATTAGTAGGAGTAACCATATCACGACGCCCCCGAGGGTTCCCGCATTGTCGTTGCGGGGGGGCTCAGTAACCGTGGACTGAAAGTCACGGTGAAGTCAAGAGGAACCCAAAGGTGGGTCCGCTCTTCAGGGCCTTTGCCTTCAAGCCATTGACGTAGCAGCCAAAAAGTAGGTTGCGGTGAGGTGCACCGCAACTGAGGTGGGCCGCGATGTCGAATGTGAGGCATGGCGGCTGAGGGTTACGGGCTGCGGTAGAGGAGGAGTGCCGGTGCTTCTGAGCAGCGCTCTTCCCTTCCGTGGCCTGGATGGGGCCGCCACCGTTTGATGGTGGACGCGGTGGGGCCGCAGGGGAAGAGGAGTGTCGGTATAGCGTTGGCCGCTCTCCCTATCCCCTGCGGCCGAAAAGTGGTAGACGGGTCGGCGCGTTGTGTTCCACGCGCGCCGTCAGAGATGTCGGCAACCACTGATGGGCTCCGCAAGGGCCGATCAGCCCTTGCGGACCCCTTGGTCATCCTGCGACGGGTCAGCACAGTGGCCCCGCCACCTACCACTTTACGGCCGCAGGGGATAAGGAGAGCGGCCAACGCTATACCGCCACTCCTCCTCCCCTGCGGCCCCACCGCGTCCGTCATCAAACGGTGGCGGCCCCGTCCAGACCACGGAAGGGAAGAGCGCTGCTCAGAAGTACCGGCACTCCTCCTCTGCCGCAGCCTGTAACCCTCAGCCGCGCCATTCGACATCGTGGCCCACCTCAGTTGCGGTGCACCTCACCGCAACCTACTTTTTTTGGCCGCTACGTCGCACGGTAGGCTGAAAATAGCCTTTCATAGACATAGAGACATGAAATTTTAAGTGTTCTTTTTTTTTCTGGCTAGAAATGGATTCTGCTGATCATTATAAGATAAAAGACTACGTTGAAGACAGGGAAGTTTGGCATTAATTCCTTCTGCACATGTGGCTTCCCTGGTACCTCATTAACAGCATAACTATGTGAAAGTCTATTAACTGCTCTCAAATACAATGTTTACGTATTTTTCCCACAGTGAACCCTGTTCGTTGCTTAGGTGGGAAATCTTTAAAGACTTCTGCTGGGTAGAGCAGGAGCGTGTTAGACTTTTACTGACTAAAACCCACCCTTGATCACCATTTATATATTCATTTAGACCTTTTCAATGAGCCCAAACGCGATATTTCTGCTGTTTTTTGGTGAGGTAATTGGGTATCCTGGAAATTCCAGGTGAAGCAGCAGCATTAGTTTAAGGTTACTTTGTTCGTCCAATATAATTAAAGTAATGAATACCAAATTTTGTCTCGATAAGACCCGTGGAAAGTGCTCAAATCCCTTCATCAACGAGAAAATAGTTTATAATCTTCAAACGGCTGAACCGATTATGTTAATATATGTCTAAAAATTATTGCTATTTCTAGAGGTCCTACTACCTACTTTTAAATTAAGAAAACCGTACCCAAATCGGTTCCCCCTTTTTAAGAGCCACGGTGCCACAGACAGACACACATAGCTGTCAAACTTATAACACCCCTCTTTTTGCATCGGGGGTTAAAAAAACAACAGTAATGCGCGCTTATCCCTCTGTATGATTTGTAATGTTGTCGTACGAATCTAATAACACAACAGTTTTAAGATGGTAACGGAAATAAAAACAGTCGACGGGCGTGTCGATGCCGCTTGCTGCTGGCTACTAGCTAGTAGTTACCTTACATACATAATCAGCCTATAATGTTCCCACTGCTGGGACACAGGCCTCCTCTCTATGAGAGGGAGCGGGCTTTAATCCACCACGCGGGCCCAGTGCGGGTTGGTAGATGTCAAATGTCTTCCAATTCTTGGTTCTTGGACATCAGGTTTCTCACGATGTTTTTCTTTCACCGTTTCGAAAGCATTGGTGGTGACATAATATACACAAAGTAAAGCGCCTGTCTGGGTTCGAACCTACGACCTATATCTCTTAAATCGCGACGTGACCACTGTGCCACCACTGCTCACAATATGTAATAAAAATAACGCAAATTAGTGATACTTCTAATAAAATTATAAGATCCTATATTTATGTATACCGATTTTGTCAATTAGGTAAAATCACAATTGCTACTTATTTCCGAGCCCAAGCTGCTTGAAACTGCTGCTTTGTTATTGTATACAAAATTTTGTAACAGTACTGTAAACATGTTTTTGAAATTTCTCTGGGTACATAACTATGTAACTAAAACATAGTATATTTTTTTGGGAATCTATTGTTAACGAAATTTTGATAAAAGTGTGTAGTTCTTTTTGAAACAATTTAACATTTACATAATTATTGGACACAGTTAGCATACTGATATATGCAACTTCATTTTTGTTACATTAATTTGAATTTTAAGGGCGTTTCTATGTTATTGCTCGTGACTGTACCTATTGATAAAAATGCAAGTGTCGCTCAAAGAATATTAAAATGCAACTCAAAATGTAACAGTTTCTGTAAAATATATAGCAGACAAATACTTATTTTTCACAAGTAAAATCATTTCTGAAACAAGTAGGTAATTAATTAAAGTGCATTGTTGTTATTTACTGTGACCAATAAAAAATGATTTTTGTGTCATAATTTAAAAAAAACATAAATACTTAAAGTCTGATAATATTGGTGTTATTTTTTTCTTAATAAGTTCTTTTTCTTTTTTCAATATAGAGTAGCCCTAGTAAATAAGAAATGCTTTTTTTTATGACATGATTTTTTCATAGTTATTAATTTCCTAATGACAAACACCGTATGTGCGGTTTTCAATGTTTAGCAGCATTAAGTGCATTGTTTGTCTGGTACCTGTTACAGGATAAAAAATATTTCCTAAGAATTTCTAACAAACGTTTCGAGACTACTAGTATCCATATCGCAAAGCACTGTCGGCGGCTTTTTTTTCATTCCCACAATGCGTTGTGGTCGTATAACATGACAGCCACGACACGAATTTCGCTATGTGGTCATTCTTTGCTTGCCGCAACAGGTCGTGGGTGTTTTCATATAAGCCATAACACGAATTTCGCGATGTGGATGTTTTACAGTGACCGCAACGCGTTGTGAGCTGTTTTTTTGCTCAATAAGCGTTTTCGATCTATGAGCGTAACATACATATGTATATACCCTTTCCGTTACACATTTTATATGCATTAAAATGTTGGTTTATACCACTAATCAGATCATAATACCACTACCCATTCAGATTTTAAAAAATGTAGTATTAATGCTAGTCAAGTAGAGTTTTGTTAGGGGAAAAGCTGCTTACATGCCAGAGGATAAATTTAAGCCCACCAGTTTGAAGATACCTTTGTTCCTCTCCAATGTACACAAAAACACATCGGAAAACGATATTGTGGAGTATGTGTTTTCGAAAATTAACGAAAAAGTTGTTCTACAAAAAATAAAAATGAAAAAAGAAAAAGAATACAATGCGTATAAAATAATAGTTTCCAATAACAAGTTAGACATGTTTCTAAGCGATGAGCTATGGCCAGCAGGTATAACGTGTAGACGTTTCTGACCTTACAAAGACCTAGGTCTGACAAAGATGAAAACAGAAAGCATTCGAAACAATTATGAGCATAACTTTAGTGTCATATAACTGTAAGAATATCAAGCGCTCCGTCGAGGGTATACAGCAGATGTGTAGCTTTGCAGATATAATTGCCTTGCAAGAGACGTGGTTGCTGCCGGATGAGTTGCCGTACTTGGCTGAAGTGCACAGGGAGTTTGGGAGTGCTGGGACATCGGCTGTTGACGCAGCGGCAGGTATTCTAAGAAGTCGGCCTTTCGGTGGAGTAGCACTGCTGTGGCGCAAGTCGCTTTTCCCGTGCGTTTCTGTAGTCTCGTGTGGGAATCCGCGTATTGCGGGTAATAACGAATGATTGGCCAGTGCTAGTGTTTAGTGTTTGCATGCCCACTGACTGCGCGGAAAATGTGCCGGAATTCACAGACTGTTTAAGTGCGGTGAGTGTCTTAATTAATGATAGTGATGTTGAGTCCGTAATCATGCTGGGGGACTTCAACGCACATCCAGGTGAGCTTTTTTATCGTGAGCTATTAACTTTCCCCCAGGAACAAGACTGGACATGTGTGGACACTAGTAAGTTGCAGCTAACATCTGAGACGTTCAGATTTATTAGTGAGGTACATGTTTGCAAACGCTGGCTGGACCATTGCTTGGTTACAAGCGCAGCTTTGGATTGCATTACCAATGTATATGTTAAATACGATGTGTTTTGGTCTGATCATCTCCCATTAGTCATCAACTGCAATATAGATGTTACTAAGCAAAAGGCATTGCCAATGAACCCTGTTTGTAACGGAATTAAATGGGGAGACAGGAATGCAAATCAATGTCTGGCCTACGAAAACTTATGTAACTCTCAACTTAAGCTCATTGATTTGCATACTGAATTACAACAGTGCTGTGGCAAATATTGTAATATTACCTCGCATAGAGACGTCATAGATGGTGTTTATAAAGAGGTAGTAAACATATTACGTACGAACGCTGTTGTCACCTCACACAAACAAAAGGCTTGTAAACGAGGGAAACCATTGCCTGGGTGAAACAGGTATGTGAGCGAGGCTCATGGGAATGCCAGGCTGGATTTCATTACATGGGTCGACTACGGAAAGCCCTCATCGGGTCCCGTTTATGACTCAATGGTGAAATCGCGGAAAATTTTCAAAGGAAAAGTCAAGTGGTGCCAACACCACCAAGAACAGTTGAAGATGGATTCTTTGGCAAAGCACTATGCCAATTCAGACTTTAAAAGTTTTTGGAAAGGCACTAGTAAGCTAGGTCTGGTATTCCTGTGAGTATCGATGGGATTGCCAACCCAAAAGATATTGCTGAGTTGTTCAAAACCCAGTTTACCACACAGTCGCCCCTGGGACCACCATGCGGGGAGCTCGATGCTCTTCCCGAAGATGAGGAGGTACCAACGATGGTCTTGGCTAAAGAGGTCAGGGCCAAAATTAAAAACATGGTTAGAGGGAAATCCCCAGGACACGATGGGCTAAGCATCGAGCACCTACAGCATGCTGGTGCGCACTTGCCACGAGTTCTCGCACTACTATTTAACTTGTGTCTGTCTCATTTGTACTTGCCTTTGGACATGATGCGGACTGTGGTGGTGCCAGTCGTCAAGAATAAGACTGGAGACGTATCGGACGGGTCAAACTACAGATCAATCTCACTAGCCACCGTCATAGCCAAGGTACTTGACAGCGTGCTCAAGTCGCATCTAAATAGGCATGTCAAGATTAATGATGGCCAGTTCGGTTTCCGGGCAGGGCTGTCAACGGAGACGGCCATTCTTAGTCTGAAGCACGCTGTTAAGTATTACACGGACAGACAGACACCAGTCTACGCGTTTTTCCTTTGACCTAGCCTCTTACGATTTACTCTGGCAGAAGCTAGGAGACACAACACTGCCACCAGAGTTCGCATCTCTCCTTAAATACTGGTACCTACACCAAGAGACTCGGGTGAGATGGGTAGGGGAGCTTTCGGAACCATGCAGGCCGGAGTATGGGGTGAGACAGGGGGGACTGTCCTCGCCCTTGCTCTTCGGTCTCTATGTGAATGCCTTGGCCGAGCGACTCAGCAGCATGCGTGTCGGATGCTATGTGGATGGTGTTTGTTTTAATCATCTGAGCTACGCCGACGACATGGTGCTGCTGGCTCCCTCGATCAATGCTCTCCGAAAGTTACTGGCTGTATGTGAGTCGTACGCGGAGTCTCATGGGTTGATATACAATACCAAAAAGACAGAGTATATCGTCTTCAGATCTGGTGCCAGATGTCCACCTACGATCCCTCCTCTGTTACTTAAAGGTAAACCAATAAACAGGGTGTATAAATTTAAATACTTGGGCCATCTGGTAACAGATTCCCTGAAAGACGATTTAGATTTAGAGAGGGAGCGCAGAGCGTTGTCAGTCCGGGCGAACATGCTGGCCCGCAGGTTCTCTCGATGTACAGTTGCAGTTAAAATAGCCCTTTTTAAGGCGTATTGCACAATACTGTACTCGGGGGCCCTGTGGTTCAGTTATACCCAAAGGGCTTGCAATGCTCTGCATATGCAATATAACAATGCGTTCAGGGTGCTGTTGCGACGGCCACGCTTCTGCAGTGCGTCGACGATGATTGCCGACGTGCGCACTGACAGCTTTGACGCAGTATGGCGTAAGAAATCTAACTCGTTACTTCGCAGGTTGCGGGATAGTCCCAACATCATTCTGCACTCGATAGCCGCCCGGGCAGAGAGTCCACTTGTGTGGGCGTTAGCCGACCGAACAAGATCTGTTTAGCTGTTAAGTACTAACATAGGCTAAGTAAAATTGTTACTAACACAGTGGACCTCATGTTGTCTGAATAAATAAATAAATAATAATAAAAGCTTAAAACAGGTTGAATATGTTTGAACGGAGGAGGAATATTACAAAATGCAGGTATATAATATTGCAATAGGTACGTACTAAATCTATCTATATCTATATATTAATAATAAAGCTCTTCAGCTTTATTAAAACAAAATAACTCTTCATTTTGTTTGTCTGGAACTATCCCTACTCAGATTTGAATGATTCTTCTTGCATTTGATAGCCCGATGCAATTAATAAAAACATAACTGGATAACAGAAAACAACTCACGTAGATATCTAGGATAAACGTAAAACTAAATGTGAAGAAATATTTCATTCACACGAGGGAGTAGTCAAGTATGGAGTTCCCCAGGGTAGTGTGATGGGTCCCCCACTATTCATAGTATATATAAATGACTTACCTAAACATGTAGACCAACCAGTTACACTCTTTGCTGATGATAGCACTATCACAATTCAATGTAATACTAAAGAAAGCTACAATAACGATATTAACAATTCTCTGACATCAATAATAAATTGGATGAATAATAATAATCTAAAAATTAATCTTAATAAAACTTCCGCAATGCACTTCAGTCAACGTTTATCTACTATGACTGATCTTAACGTCCAATACAATAATAGAATTATTACAGAAGTTGACAACACCAAATTCCTTGGAGTGACGATTGACAAAAAGCAAACTGGAAAGCACACATAGAAGAACTCAGTAAAAACATTAGTAATTCTTGTTACGCTCTGTTCAAACTGGTCCCAGTGCTTAACACTGAATTATTTCTCACGGCTTATCACGGTTTGGTTTCTTCACACTTAAGATATGGGATCATTTTCTGGGGCAACTCACTGACAAGGACGTACCCTTTAAAGCCCAAAAAAGGTGCATCAGGACTATGTTTAGATTGCAGTCAACCGAAAGTTGTAAACCCTACTTTATAAAATATAAAATATTAACTCTCCCGTGCCTTTACATTTTAGAGATTGTCATGTTTGTAATCAAATCGGCTCTTATTTCCACGTCAATCAGAAGTGGTTGATCGCAACCATAGTAGACGCGATGATAGTATTCCCTGTCTACATAGGCCTAAAACAACATTACTGCACAAGAGTGTTTTCTGTATGGCCCCTAAAATTTTCAATAAACTCCCTAATAGTTGGAAGAAGCTTAATGTCCGCCAATTAAAAAATAAATTAAAGATACTGCTAGAAGGGCAAGCATACTACAGTGTTCTAGAATTTCTCAATGACAATATTATCAATACATCTTTGACATAATCCATACATGCAGCATACATGCAGCAACATATTATTGCTATGATGATAATTTATTTTAATTGACATTTAAAAATTCTTGTGTAATAATTATGACGAAATTTAAATATTTGTACGCCACTAAGGCCAAACATGACTGATCTCAACTATTGTAATTAAAAACTTGCATGCTCTGTATGTGTACTCATGTTTCCACAAATAAAGAATCTTGAATTTTGATGCTTCAGGAAGACTCTTAAACGTCACGCTAGTATACTTAGGAGCCGAGCAAAACTACAAAAGGCAGAAAAAATGAGATAAGTAATATATTTTATGAGTAAATCTTAAACCAGCACATCTAAGAAGTCATCGCACTGAAATAATACGATTCAACAGGAAAATAATTTACTTTGATGTTGGATTTTAAAGTTTTCCGGATCCCGCAATGTCATAAGACGCAATGCACTGCAAAGCGTCGTATTCCCCGATATTTAACTACTTTTTGGAAAATCAGGAAGCCGATTTTAAGCCATAACATTATATTATGTATCCATTTTTTAATGTAGGTACTTGGAAAGCATCTTCCCACAACACAGCAGCAGCTACTTGCGTATCTCGGTGCCCACATGTTATATTATACCAGTGTACCAACATTGTCACCACGTATGCTTAATATTTATGATGTAACAACACCATTTGTGTCTACGCAATACTCAGGTGGCGCCTGTGCATCTTACCGGGGACTATTCATCATGCGATGATAAAAAAAATGAAGAAAGGGAAAATATTTTGGCCTATTTTATTAATTTCATAGAAAATACATCGAAAATAGAGGCAAAGAGGTTTATAAATATCGAGAAGAAAAATATTGTAAGTACTGTAACGTGACGAGAGAAGTGTGGGAGACAAAAACAATTAAAAAAACCGGCCAGGTGCGCCTGGGACTACGCACAATGAAGGGTTCCGTAATTGGGATGAATTTATGCCAAAAAAAACTTAACAATGTAGTTGAAAAACATTTTCTAAATAATGTAAATGTTTGCATGCCGAATGGTAATGGCTGATCTTTAATGTATATTAACAACTATTGTGTACTACCCATATTTGCAAAATAAAATCCTATTCTATTCTCATTCTCTAACTGCAAATGTAAGTTGAACGAGTACCTTAATTAAGGAATTTGTTTCTTTTTTTTTACATTTGAGAGACCAGCATCTTGCCGAATATCACGATTCAAGGTCAACGTGAAGTACCCCCAATAGGTTTTGGTTTATTTTCGAGCAAAGTGTAAGAAACGATGGATGGACTGTGTGAATGATGATATGGTTAGAAAGGGTGTGACTACGGATATGACGACTAATAGAGAAGTGTGGAAGAAAAATACATGTTGCGCCGACCCCAAATAAATTGGGATAAGGGCAGGAGAATGATGAAAGTGTCCTGTATTATGTCTCAAAAATAGCCAAAAAAAAATATGCGTTGACTTGGAAGCATGATTTTTTTACTCCAAGAGACCGCAGACTTGTACATCAATCTTAACATCAAATACTTTTGTATTTGATGTTAATTTCAACTTAATACCTCCACATGTTCCTGAGATAAAGTGTTGTGACAGACAGACAGGTGGAGGGACAACCCCTTCAATCCTGTATGGGTTCCGTTTTTTTCCTTTTGAGGTATGGAACCCTAAAAATGGCTTAGCATTTGTAGCAACAAATACTACAACCCTTACAGTGTGCCGTGCATTGTTCACTAGCTGTGAGAGTGGTTCAGTCAAAGGCATCGAAGCACTACGAGGCTATCAGTCGCACCATCAACAGCCATCTTTACCCAAACTTGCGACTATTTAAAAGCAGCGTCTGATAAGCCACACAATAAATTAGTGCGACACACAACTGCGACAGATAATTAATTGTTGATACCAACAGACGATTTACTGTCTCGTAGCGCGGAATCCCTGTCTACCGTGTGTATTGTTACATATCTCGTCGAGATAATTGGAAGTCTCTTTCTTATCGACTTTCGGTACAGCTTCCTACGGTTGGTTGAGATAAATGAACGTATAGATTACAAAGCAGTTGCGACAGAAATAAATATTTATGGAATAACGTATAGACAAGTACGTACTCGGTAGTTTAGCTGGTTATCGTGTAATATGTATATTACGGTCTATCTACCTACTACTTTCTCAATCACCGATGAAAGAAGTAACCGCAGGTGACAAATTTCCGGTGAAAAAAAAACTCTTAAGTAATCAAAAAGTCGTTGATAAACAGAACCCTCTTTTAACCATAACACAAGCAAAACTAAAGGGTTGCAAGACCATAATTCAAGCACCAATAACGGTTCCTAAACCTACCAACCTAATTAGCTGCATCCAACGAAACCTTGCGCGTACGCACCCCAATACGATCGCAATCTTAATGAATTTAATGTCCGTCCCGCACATACAGCCGTGCTAGTTTACATCGCCTCGACTAGGAAGCGCAACCGCAGTCTGTAGTGAGCGGACCGGGCGCGGCGCGGCGGCGCAGGCGCAGGCGCGTCCGCGGCCAATTAGACGATAGCATCGCAGGGTTAATGAAATGCCCTCCGAACAAGGATAGAGTTACGGCTTTAATTACTAAGTATCATATTTTGTGAGTTATACGCTGGGAGGAATGGTTCCTGAGGCCTGAGTCTAGTGTGCAGGATTGTCGGGGAGTTCATTGTTGTCCAACAAGTTTTCAATAAGGAGAGTCAAGCAAGTTGGAAAATGGCTTCTATCATAGAGAAGGAATTTATATTGTCCAGCACAATTATCTTATGGTTCAATAAGCACCACCGTGTGGTGGTGGTGCACTTGCGGTTCAAGAAATTAAGGGGAATCTAGTCGCTGGCTTGAACTCACTGGTGGGCCTGGCTAAATCACGCTAGTTCACCAGGCTTCGTGTCCAACAGAGGTAATATTAGTGATGAGCAGTTAGAGGCTAGTCTACACGCAAAACCGTTAATGAGTCAGATGCGGGATCATTTATAGTAAAACATGCGCGTAAAAAATTAAGAAAAGTCCTTCGGAAGATCGGGTATTATGAAAAAACTCCTGCATAAATCGATGACCAATTAAGTTTATTGAACTTTTCGATAATTGAACTTTTCGGTACTGACTGATTTTGGAGACGTTACTTGTCTTTCATTATTTACAACACGCCCAAAGTTAGATTAAATTAGCAAGAAAAACTAATCTTTGATGGCTCGTAAACTCATAACTTTGTAATGGCTTTTTATTTTTGTATTCTGAATCCGTACAGACAATATTAATAATAATACAAAACCATACCATAATTAATTTTTGATGTACATTATCAAACAGTGGAGTAAAACACTCCCGAAGTTTGTATGGAAAAATGTCAACTACTTAGATTCACCTTAAGTGGTGTCCAAGAAACGAGACCATCGCATTCACCAAGTGTTGAACCCCTAAGCTCATAATAGAGCTGATTCTGTAACCTCCAGACCACTTCAGCATTTAATTAAAGACTTGAGTTTAACTTTACCTACTTTCCCTCCTAGATTGACGTCGGAGCTTTTATTGTTAACGTAATTCTGCAACTAATAATACGTATAATTAGCCCATGCGTAGCCTGATTTCACAATAACTGTAGTAACCAGTACGATGATTATCAACTCGGTAATTGAGTTAACGAGCAAGTTCCTCTCGTTGCAATAACATTGACTTATGATTTATTATTTTTAATTTCGGTAGTTATGTGGGAACTAGATGATTCTAGATACGCCTAACATCTACTTTTTTGGCTAAACTATTTATTTTGTGTTCACTTTTATCTGCCATTCTAATCATAGTTTAATTTCATCATTTATGTAAATAACGAAAGCCTCGTGTGAACCTAATGAACGTAATTTTATTACAATCTGGATCTTGTCTTTTTCAGCCTATTGTTGTGGACTGACTGGATATAGGATATATCTTTGCAGTTACGAATTTCGCACCTCCAACCACAGGTAACAGTAGAATACTATTTCGTTAATTATAGTCAATATGTGTTAGATGTCAGACAAACATTTAACAGGTTCAGCAGAGCGAGCGGTCCCATGACAAGTATCAAGAAAACAGTTTAAACGTTAGTGTGAAGAACATGCTCACACGCAATATACGAGCAACGAGCAACCTTACACCTCGCCTTATCTCCTAACTTATTTATCACTTAACAAACAACACTGCGGTATGCTGCTAACATTAACCAAACATTTTACTTCACCCACAAAAACTTGAACCCCTGACCCGCAGCTCTAAATCTGCGCCTGCGCACCGTGGGCGTCACAACACAGTCATGTTCTGTCTGAACTATTAGTGCAACAATTAATTGGTAGCGTATCACGCTCAACAGCTGGCAACACCGGCAGAGGTCGAGGGCATCTAATATACGGCTTGGTACATTTAAGATGTCCGATGAATTTTAATGATAAAATGGAGATATTAAAGTGATTCTAGTATAGTGTTATGTCGCTGACTCGTAATGTGATGAATATTTTAATGCAACGAGCTCTGACCTCCGAACTTAGGTTGCCATATTTAATATTTTCGTAGTAATGTTATTGGTAGAATGTGGCAGGTGGTAGTTATGCGTGATCGCGGAATTTGGGCTAACGAACTTGAAATATTTAAGCGATTTTATATTTTTTCACCGTGGGTCGGAAATGATTTATCGATTGTGTTTTTATCTTCTATCAATTGTAACCGATCAACAGTTTCATCTTATATTGGCATTTTCATTCTCTATTTAGAATTACAATACGACATCTCAGTTCTCCTATCTTATACATTTCACAACACTTACCCCCTTATGTATAAACGCTGATTAAAGTTAAGTAATGATTACCGACTGATTAACCATACATTGTTGACGTGTAAACACCTTGTAACTTTATGTATAATAATATCGTTAATTTTTTATAAAAGGGCCATATTTACGAGTACAAAGTATGTTAACAATTACAAATAGAGCACAGTTGCATATTGCCTGAACTAGGTTGAACTTGTACTTCAGTCTATGAAGTGCATAAGTATGTAATAAATTAACAATGTGTATAAAGTAAAAACTAAGTTAAAATGAGAAAAATAAAAGTAAAATAGCATGTTAGTCGTTCTATTTGCAGACAACAAGTAGATCTTCTGTTTGTGCATAAGCGATGGTTAGTAAATATTTAAGTATAATTTTCTTACAACTAAAGTAATTTAATTTATAGATACTTCAGTTTTCTATTAAACCTATTGTACAGAAATGGGCCTAAGAATGTGAAAAATCTTTCTACAAGGACATGTTTTGAGGATGCATTAGATGTGCATACTATATCATTCCGTCTTTTGTAAGTATTGTCAGTAGTGTAGGTAAGCATGGTGTGCTGTTTTAAGACTAAGTAAAGTAAAGTAAAGTAAGTAATCCTGCATTGTGAAAAGTTGGAAACTTTTCATAATGCAGGATTTCTATAGCAGATCTGTGGGAAAGAAAAAGGGATGAAAGTTTGCTTTAATCATCGTTTATGAATAGGCCTTGTTGGGCCTTTTATTAAATTACCATCTCTATAAAACAACGGATACAACATAAAATATATTATTGCAAAAACTGCTATGACATATATACCTCGTGTACCTATCTAATCTTTTACACTACGAGTTTTACTACCCCTATATAAATGCATCACAAACGTCATCAGACTAGTTAATTATCCAAAGTAGATCAGACTGCGAAATTAACTAATAAATAATTAAGTATCTCCACCTATTCATTTTAATTTAAGATAGCGTAACTAACTAAATTATATTCCTTTTTCTATTGGCAATATAACTCTAAGATATTTATCTTGACATACAAATAGGTACAAGTTCAAAATGAATTAATAGACCAATCCTATGAGCCACATGTAAACTCACATAAATATAGTTACCTAACAGTTATAATAGACGTGGTATCGATATAGATGAGCCCATAGATGAGTGTATCTACATAGATAACGATATCGACTCATTTAAATAAAACAAAGTACTGACAACCGCATGTTATGGTACTAACTTGGAGCAGACACCGCTTTTATTTACTAGCAGTAAAGGCGCTCTCAATGTATGGTTGTTACCAAGTAGTGCGGCTGACTGTACGCATGTGTGCGCACGCGCAGGGGGCATCGATGGCCGAATTTATGGAAGCAGTTGACACCGCGCAGTGGTTGCTACGTATTTACATGTGTGTCGTTTATCATCGGGAAATTAGTTAAACGTTGAGTATGTGGGCGAGACACGCGGCGGGAATGTTGGAGGAATGATGGGAATGAAGGAACGAATCTATGCTGCAACGAAGACCAGGTTTGCTTGCCCAAAATATTGGTACTCGACGAATGTTTGCAATTTGCTGCTCTATACTGCATATTTCTTTGAGTTGTGGACAGCTCCGGTTAATAGTCAAGTTATTAAGCCTTTTAAAATTAAATCTCCTTCAAACACATGGGAGAATCTCCAAAAGCCCAGTAAAACCGATGACTCTTGATCCTGCTTTAAATCACAACAAAAAATATGATTTTAATGTAGTTTCAAATTGAATTGACACGGATTTTAAATATTTTCTTTTCAACGACATAATGGATGGCTTTTTTGTAAAGACTAAATAATTTATGCAAATTGGCAAATAAAATGGTACAACCGAGAGCAAAAACTCAACTAAGATGTGTGTATCAGGGCTAATTCTCATAAGAAGAATTAGCCCCGGTAGTTTTTAATATATTTAAATTTCAGTGACAATGTAGAAAGTATGCTTTTCTTTTCTATAGGCAATAAAAAAGAAAACATACTTATTAATTCTTCGTTCGTCCTGAAGTTTTGTAACTCATTCCAAAAAATCTTAGTTTTGTCCCACATCACTATTGAAGTTGTGCTTCGTCCCAAATTACAAGTGCTTTAAAGGCTGTACCTTTAAAGTATTAGGTCTTTACCTATGAAATTGCCGTTCTGCAGTACTGGCCATTTCAAATCAAAATAATTTTTGTTTGGCTAAGAATTCTAATTTCAAATTAATTTTATTTTAAAAACATGGATTTTTTTTTTCTAAAAGTAGTCATTTCTTTATTGATTAGTGTTACATTTTCATCGCATTTCAATCTTTTTCGTCATCATGGATACGTTAAAAATTCGAGTAATTATGGAATATGAGTACCGTCGTGGCAGCAACGCGGCACAAGCGGCACGCAACATCAACGACGTTTACGGAGCTAACACTACAAACCAACGCACCACCTGTTATTGGTTTGCTCGCTTCCGTTCTGGAAATTTCGACCTGAAAAATGAACCTCGCGGTCGTCCGAAGACTTTGGTCGACAATGACGAATTAAAGGCGATTGTGGAAGCTGATGATACACAATCTACGGCTGAATTAGCAGCAGCTTTCGACGTTAGCGTCAAAACAATATTGGTCCATTTGCGTCAAATTGGCAAGGTAAAAAAGCTTGACAAATGGGTGCCCCACGAACTCAATGATCGCCAGCGCGAAGTACGCGTCGAGACGTGCCTTGCACTGCTCAACAGACACACAAATGAAGGAATTTTGAACCGCATTGTTACCTGCGATGAAAAATGGATTCTGTTTGATAACCGTAAGCGCTCAGCAAGTTGGTTGGATCCTGGTTCAGCACCTAAACAATGCCCTAAACGAAAACTTACCCCTAGAAAAGTGATGGTCACTGTTTGGTGGTCTAGCGCCGGTGTGATTCATCACAGCTTCTTACCAAACGGGGTGAGCATTACTGCAGATGTGTACTGTGAAGAACTGAACACAATGATGGAGAAGCTGGCGCATCTCCAACCAGCATTGGTCAATCGCTCGTCTCCGCTGCTCCTGCACGACAACGCGCGACCTCATACTGCACAGCAGACGGTCTCCAAGTTGCAAGAACTGGGGTTGGAAGCTCTCCGTCATCCGCCCTACTCACCAGACCTTGCGCCTACAGACTACTACTTTTTCCAGAATTTGGATAACTTCTTGGCGGGAAAAAAATTTAATACCCGAGAGGCAGTACAAAATGCCTTTGAAGAATTTGTTGCCTCCCGTCCAGCTGATTTCTTTAAGAAGGGCATCAATAAACTGCCACTGCGATGGCAAAGATGCATTGATTGCATGGGTGATTACTTCGATTAATACAAATAAAAAATTCATGAAAAAAATTCGTTTAAATTTTTTCATACAAAACGGCAATTTCATGGGTAAAGACCTATTATATGTAATTTCAAGGCAAGAAAAAATATATGTACTTATTACCCAGTCTAAGATAAAACAATTATTCAATCAGCATCTACCGAATGCTTGATAAAATGTATTGTAACCCTATAATATTTATCCCGATAATTTCCGATATAAAACGCTGCCGGTTTGATAGATCGAGACATCTCACGCAATCCAAGCAGCCGAGCACTACTCCACTTATGTTTGCAAATATTATTACATTCCGGCCGCGACTGTACCCGAACAGGTCCTAATCGATGCTCCCCAACACATCTCTTTCCGTTATCCTCTTATTTATACACACGCACATGTATTTCTTATCCCCGACATATTTATTAAGCCAATTATATATTGAAAGGGTCTCTGCTCTCTGCTCGGTCCAAATATTCGGATTATGCAGATCAGCCCGATGGCCTGTGACCTCTGGGGAACATTATCTGTGGTAGCATGTGACGCCGGTTGCTTCGCTTTTAAATGGAAGCCATGTTTAATTTATGATGTACTTACCGGTAAATTCTTTTAGTTGCGTAATGTGGATACTTTCGGAAGAATTGAGAGGTCACACGATCACGTCTTTGTTAAATTACGTTTTTTAGTTTAGAAAGCATCGCTTTTTAAAAAGAAACTTTGAAGTTTTCTCATTTACATACAACTAATTGGATACATTAGTACAAAAATACTGATTAATGATGAATTACATTTTAATTTCATAAACCGATGAAAACGTTTATTTCGTGGTTCATACATCCAGGTACACCTGGATGTATGATTTCTGTTGTGTCTAATTTTGTTTTGAATAACTGGAACATTTGACACAGCTGTCAAAACGTACAACTTATACCTCGAAGAACAATATAAATACTAAAGATGTACGTGGCTATGAGCGGCTTAAGGTTACTTAACAATCACTAAACAGGGTACACCATAAAGTTTTGACACTAACCTGAGTAGTGCTATACGTATGTATATCAAAGTGAAGCGTCCATTTAGGGCAGAGATCAGACGGCGGCCCGCGGGCCGCTTGCGGCCCCCCGGGAATTTGCCAGTGGCCCGCCAGCAAAAATATCATACATTTGAACATTCACAACATTTCACACAACAACATTTCGTGGGAACAGTATAGGCTGATGATGATGATGATGATGATGACATTTGAAGGACCTCAGTGCAATGCTCGATGACCTCAGTAGAGCTTCCGAAAGAGTGGGTCTTAAAATTAACATGGAAAAGACAAAGGTCATGTCGAATGCCCATGTAACACCCACTCCCATGACGATCGGAGGCGCTGCACTCGAAGTTGTGGACGAGTACGTTTACCGAGGACAAACTGTCCAGTTAGGTAGGTCCAACTTCGAGAAAGAGGTCAATCGTCGAATCCGACTCGGCTGGGCAGCATTCGGGAGGTTTCGCAATATCTTCTCGTCCCAAATACCACAGTGTCTCAAAACGAAAGTCTTTGACCAGTGTGTGTTGCCAGTAATGACCTATGGTACAGAGACGTGGTCGCTCACAATGGGCCTTATCAGAAGGCTTAAAGTCACCCAAAGGGCATTGGAGAGGGCTATGCTCGGAGTTTCCCTACGCGATAGAATCAGAAATGAAGATATCCGCATGAAAACCAAGGCAACCGACATAGCCCGAAAAATTGCTAAACTTAAGTAGAAGTGGGCAGGGCACATTGCTCGCAGAACAGATGGCCGATGGGGCCGAAAGGTTCTGGAGTGGCGACCGCGTACCGCAAAACGTAGAGTGGGAAGGCCTCCCACAAGGTGCCCCGATGACCTTGTGAAGGCCGCGGGTACCCGCTGGATGTGGGAAGCACAAGATTGGTTGAAGTGGAGGAGCCTGGGGGGGGCCTATGTCCAGCAGTGGACGTCTTTCGGCTGAAATGATGATGATGACATTTGAAGGAAAAATATTCCTGAGGTTTACAATCAAATAATACAAATTTTAATCTGGGGCTATTTTTATGTTTTTAGTTTGTGCTGGTGGCCCGTCATTAGTTCATCATTTGTCCAAGTGGCCCATGGTCTCAATAAGTCTGTGCGTCCCTGATTTATGGACTAATTCATCGCATGCTGTAGGTGACGACAACATAGGTATGGCGTTGTAGAAGGAGAGTGCTCGACCGCTCGGTGCGCTTCACATAGCAAATAGTAGTTTATCGTTTGTTTCTAGTATTCTAGTTTGTTTACTTAGATTTTAATTATATACAAAAGATAACCTCCTAAACAATGCCATGAGAGACTGGCAACACTGTCACAAAGTAAACAAGTTCGTCTCCAAGCTAATTTACATTAATAATTAAAAAACTCCAAGTGATTAGTTGAAAAACATTAAAATCAATCTGTAAACATCTGATTACGAAGTGATATCGTTCGCAGAGTGAAATATCAGAACCGTAAATTTAAAAACCTAGTTATGTGGTGACTTCAGTGTTTTTCTAAATAAGAACCTATAATAACATTGAAGTGACAATTTAAACTGTTAGACGACTAATATTTAGAATAAGAAAGGTTATCACAAAAACTAAGTCTATGTATAAGTGCTAAAATTTTAGTAAAGTGAGTCACAAAATCCAAAGTGAACGTTAACTTTTAAAAAACAATAACATCACCCGCCTCCTACTGTTTCAGCTGGGCGCGTTCCAGCACCTAATACTGTGAATTGCGATATTTTGAACATAAACTGCTGCACAAACGCCATCTAGTGTTGAGTAGCAGACTGATTTTAAAACGTTCCGTTTCTAAATTATTGATATCTGTAGCATCACTATAAACAGGTACACTCTTTCGGCCACAATAGTTTAAAACACGAGGAAGTAGTATTTTCTTCGTGAATATTAAGTTCAATACTATTCTTTATCCACAACCCAACAAGTTACTAGGAACAACCAAACATAATCACCGAACCAGATCAACTTGAAGTTCTTATAATTCTACAACATCTTAACAAAGGGTGCCACAATAGCTTCGAATAAAATGGATTCCGACAACAATAACATAACACACCGTAAACCCTATAGAACGAGCTCATTAACCGACCTGTCTAATATAACAGACAGTAACGAGAAAACTATATTCGACACAACCATGATGAGCTTACCAGATAGCCTTAACGACAATTATAGTGAACTCATAAGCAATCTTACTGAAGAAAACGAAACACTTAAAAATCACTTATTGAGAGCACAGCAAGAAATAGAAAATTTAAATAGTGAAAACTTTCGACTCAAATCTGATTTACAGAATATGGTAAAAACTATCAACACAGACAAAAAAATATGCGTGACGTCTGAGGAAAAAAATGTAACACCGACACGCAAAAATAAAACACTGCAACATTTAAACTCACTAAGTTCCCTAAATCGGGAATGCGAATCACAATACAAAAAATTTAACAAAGAGACACAAACTACTAATGGCAGTACTCAGACGCCCAAGAAAGCAAAAGAGACATCCACTCCCAAAGAACAGATTTCAAACACATCGAATGCTAGACAAAAGAATAGACTGTGTATTCTGAGTTGTGACACAATAAAGGGATCCTCGTCAACAATTCAAGAAGTTTTTTCTGACTACTTCATCTACTGTCACTACAAAATGCCCAACAGCACCACAAAACGGCTCATAAGTAATATCGAACAAAAATTAAAAGACTTCACTTTAAATGACTATTGCTTGCTCTTCATTGGAGAAAATGAAATAAAAGAGGACCGCAACTATATAAATGTCATAAAGACACTTAATGAATCTCTTCGAAAAGTTACAAACACCAACATAATTATCTGTCTCCCTACATATATAACAGGAGCACCAATATACAACTTTAAAATTGACATGTTTAACAACCTCCTTTATCTTGACGTACAACATCATGAGTACGCATACATCTTTGACAGCAACCGTAATTTATCACATGAGATGTTCTCTTACTCTACAGGCAAAATCAATAGATATGGAATGAGAAATATATACGACAATATTATGAGGACCATACTAGTGGATTGGCATCTATTTGGCCAGATCAACTTACAAGAACATAGTAGCAAACAAGATAATAATAACATAATAGAAAGTGATTCTGACAGTAACGAGCAAAACGCAAGCCACAAGGAAAATTCAAACTTTTTTCGTCTACAATAGCATATTTGTACTCCACCAAAATATTGCCGGACTTCTTAACAAAAGTGACATCCTCAGTGTATGTTTGGAAGAGCTGCTAAGTAAGAAAAAAACGATCGATGTTATATATATTACGGAACATTTTATGACGCCTGAGCAAGAAGAATTATTAAAAATACCTAACTATAATTTAGCTATAAGTTTCTCAAGAGAATGTAAAAGAGGTGGTGCATGTGTACTAACAAAAATTGGACATCAGTATAAAGTAGTAAACTTAAACAATTATTGTATAAAAAATTTGATTGAATGTTGCGCAATTGAATTAACCGAGCATGGTATTATTGTTGTATGTATATATAGGGTACCAAATTCCGATTTAAATAGTTTTTATGACAAAATGGAAAATATTCTCCATTTAATTTGCATTCAACGAAATAAAAAGGTTATCGTCTGTGGGGACTTTAACATAAATACTTTAAAAAGAAATAAACAGTCCCTAGATTTTGAATATATTCTTTCAAACTATAATCTACAATTGCAATTCTCTCAACCCACTAGAATAAGTAGTGGGACATGTTTGGATAATTTTGCGCACAATATCAGAGGGTGCAAAGGAGAAATTACTGAATTTGGACTGTCAGATCACACCACACAGGTTTTAAAATGCCCAGTTAAAAAAACGTGTGCGATTAAGTCATGGCGTATTAAACGAAGAAACTATTGCCAAGAATATTTGGATATGTTTAAGAACTGTATGAAACGTCTCTCATTCTCAGAAATGTATGATACTTCGGACCCCAATGAGGCATATGGGTTTTTTTTAGACCTATTCAAATGCTTTTACGATCTCTGTTTTCCTTACGAATATATAACAAAATCATTGACTAAAAAATCTAAGTGGATCTCAAAGGGAATAAAAAAATGTAGTAAAAGGAAATGTGTGCTTCTGTGGCAATACAGAACTAAGCCCACTCTTTAGAACAAAAACATGTTCAAAGCATATTCACATAGACTAAAAAAAATTATATCTTTAACACAAAAATCTCAAAACAACTATTTTATCAAAACAGCCCAAAATAAATCTAAAGCGACATGGACCGTAATTAATAAGAATAAAGCATACTTTCCTAAAGAACCTATATCTAAATTAAAAATTGACACAAAAATTGTTACGAACCCAAATGAAATAGCGCACTCCTTTAACGAGTACTATATAAACCAAGTATCTAATTCAAGTCATGACACAGTACAAAAATTCCCCATAAATTCAAATAATCTGAAGTCTTTATTTATGCAACCAACTCTGCCGCAAGACATCATGGATCATATTAGATCCCTTAAAGATACACACAGTGTAGGTAGTGATGGGATCTGCACAAAAGCCATAAAAACAGTTTCACAATACATCTCCCCACATCTCAGTTACATCATCAATTTAAGTATTGAGAGTGGTATCTTCCCGGAGAAGCTCAAAACCTCAATAGTTACTCCACTATATAAAAAGCAAGATAAGTGTCTGATGAAAAATTATAGGCCTATTGCTTTGATACCTATTTTTGCAAAAAAAAATTAAAAGGTCGTATATAAAGCTCTCTATACTTATCTGGAGAAATCAAACATTCTAGTTAATGAACAGAAAGGATTTCGGAAGAACAGGACAATAAACATGGCTATCCATGATCTGATACGCCCTATCTTATCAAATATGGATGAAAGAAATGCCGTATGCGCGATATATATGGCCCTTACAAAGGCTTTCGACTATGTAGATTTTAAGATACTATTAAATAAATTAGAAAACTACGGTATACGAGGCAACATTTTAAAGCTTTTTGAAAGTTACTTACACAACAGAAAACAGATTTTAGAAATAACACGAATTTGCCCACGCACTGGAAACGAAAGAAGATACAGATTGAGTAGTAAGATCATTAAATACGGAGTCCCACAGGGCAGTGTGTTAGGACCCCCACTATTCTTGACTTATATAAATGATCTGCCTAAAGAAATAAAGCATCCGATGGTACTATTTGCTGACGACAGCACGGTAGTAGTAAAATGTGACGATCCAAGTACATACGAAGCAGAGATAAATTTGACATTAAACAAAATAATTACGTGGCTAAATAACAATAATCTTGTGATAAATCTAGAAAAGACTAAAATAATGCACTTCTATCAAAGAATTCCCAATATTAACATTGACATTCATTATCTGGGGACTAAAATAGAATCCACAACTATGACTAGATTCCTTGGTGTTGTTATTGATAGTAACTTGTCCTGGAAACCGCAAACGGACGACATCTGTAAAAAAGTTAATACATTTGCATATGCCCTATATAAACTAGCTAAAATTGTAAGTCTAGAAGCACTTTTAATGGCTTACCATGGCTATGTTGCATCGACACTAAGATATGGTATAATATACTGGGGCAATTCAGTTAATAAAGAGTATGTTTTCAAAGCTCAAAAAAGATGCTTAAGAGCTATGTGTGGCTTACAAAGTACTGACAGCTGTCAACCGCTATTTAAAAGCCTCAAAATATTGACGTTGCCTTCTCTTTATATTTATGAAGTAAATGTATTTGTTAAAACAAACTTCAGCCTTTATGAAATAGCGTTTAAAAGCAAATATAGGAAATTACGTGACAAAAATAATTTAGAGCTTAAAGTACCATATGCAGGTACGGCTTTAATGAGGAAAAGCTTTTTTTGTATGGCCCAAAGAATATTTAATAAGTTGCCCTGGCAAATTTCAAGCGGAAACTATGTACTTTATTATTACAGAAATGTTACTATTGTCTCAATGACTATTTTGATGACATTTCTTTGACATGATAATATTTGTATACTCATAACGTGACTTTTTATGCATGACGACTCTAATAATTCAGCGGACAGTGTCAACTTTGAACATTTTTCATTTCAGTAGCTTGTTGACATTACTATTAATTATTTAATATTGACATTACCTGACATTTCTTATTGCATTTTTATTACATTCGTTTTAAATAAATTTGACATTGATACTACTGAATTATTATACTGTAATCTATTTACTTCATTGGCAAAAGCCTATCATAATTGTATATTTGTACGCCAAATGGCAAAACATAGAGAAACTGTAATTGACTATTGTACCATCTTACACACTGTTGTAACCTATGTTTACAAATAAAGACTATTGATTGATTGATTGATTGATTGAATGCCTTGCGAGGCAAACTATTAGAAAAACTGAGTGTCGGTTTTATGTTTTTTTTTTTTTTGGCGAGAAGCTTTAGATATATATTTTATTTTATCTTCAAAATGGTCTTGTTATAGATCTAAAGAAGAGAATGTCCCAAACCAATTATTCGATTATTTGAAATTAACTATATGCCTATCTATCTATATTCATGCAATAAAGTCCCGGACATATTTACATAATGAACTAGCTTAAGATTAATGTGGTTTTTATTTAATAAATAAACCCACACAATTTGCTACAAGTCGTGATTAATTCCAAAAATATACTCCGATCTGCATAACAAGTTTTTGTTTTGGCTTAAAAATAGAAGTGTTTGGTTAATCAACATCGATGTTATATAATATATTTATAAATATAATGAGCAGTAGGCAGACAAGCTGATTGTAAAAGTTATTTCAGAAAAATATCTGTTTTTTTGTGAAACATCATCTGCCTAGCCTTTTCCCAACTATGTTAGGGTCGGCTTCCAGTCTAACCGGATGCAGCTGAATACCAGTATTTTACATGAAGTGACTGCCTATCTGACCTCCATATCTCATGGATAACACGATACCCCTTGGTAAGACTGGTTGTCTGGCTTTCGGGCTTTTGACGACCTGTAACGACTGTTAAAGATCCACGAATGACAGCCGGGACTAGGGTTTTCATTCAAATAATAAAATATTTCGAATGAAAAAATTTCGATATTCGAATATTCGACCAATTTTCATAACACCGGACTGCGAACCCCGATGATTTTTTTTAAAGTTTATGCATAATGACTAACGTAACAAGCGTGATGTGTGCTATGTATGGTCGACAAGTGCCTTCGTACCATCAACAATCTTTAGCACATGCTATCCATTTTGACTGTTTGATGTAGGTACACACGTTTACAGAAAGCACAGAAGAGACCAGATAGGATGATGATTTGACTTGAGCTGTGTAGAGAGATCGAGACGTTCTACGGGCAGTCATACACGTCAACAAGATTCTCTTGAGTCGTCTAACGGGGTTATCCCCGTTACGAATCTGGCAAACGACTCAAGAACTAAATACACCCAACACTCTACAGAAGACATCCCGCACGTTAGCTTGTACCAGATTAAGATGGCTCTGAAGCAGCTTAAAAACAACAATGGAACGGGTGATGACGGGATTACGACTGAACTCCTGAGAGCCGAAGGAAAACCCATTCTTAAGGCCCTCCAGAAACTGTTTGATTCCGTTATACTCAAGGGAAAAATGCCACAGGCATGGAACAGACGTGTGGTAGTACTTTTAGTTAAGAAGGGTGACAATACCCTCCTTAAGAGTTATAGGCCCATCTCACTTCTGAGCCATGTCTACAAGCTGTTTTCCAGAGTCATCACGAACCGTCTCGCGCGCAGGTTTGACGACTTCCGGCCTCCCGAACAAGCCGGATTCCGAAAAGGCTTTAGCACCGTAGAACATATGCTCATACGCTGCGGCAGGTTATACAGAAGACCGAAGAGTATAAACTGCCTCTCTGCTTAACATTTGTGGAGTACGCAAACACCTTTGTTTCGATCGAGACATGGGCTGTACTGCAGTCTCTTCAACGGTACCAGATCGACTATCGTTACAGTTCGTACAAAAACGCTACTAGGTCAGCCTGACTCCAGGACCAGACCTCGAAACCTATCGCTCTGCAGCGAGGTGTGAGACAGGGAAACTTCATCTCTCCAAAACCGTTCACCGCTGCACCAGAGTTCAGTGCGCAGTTCAGACTGGAGAGGGGCTGGCATCAACATCAATGTCGAGTACATCAATCACCTTCTGTTTGCCGATAATGTAGTTGTCATGGCTGAGACTACCCAAGTAGCAATATTTGTTCATGATATAGACGACCTCAGTACAATGCTCGCTGTTAAGTATACATCCCTTAGTTTTCGTGTTTCGGTGCTGTAACTGTGTTATGTTAAAAAAATATACTTCATAAAATCTTCAATGTAACATACATTGAGGATTTTATATAAAGTATTTTATTGCCCTACGTTGTCCATCTACTGAGCAAAGGCCGCGCCCAAATCTCTACCCTACTTGTGTTACTTGTTATTTAATCGTTTGATTTTTTTAAGTAGAAAATGTATTAATGATCTCGATTAATAAGACTTGTATTGTGGTTAGTTGTCTGTGTATCGATAGCCTTCGATTTGTTGGGCTTGGCTTGCCTTCTAAAACAAGCTTCCCACTTCTTTGCTAGATTTGCCTTTTGATGCGTTTAAAGCTCAAGTAAAATCCATCCTTTGTCTAAGGCTTACTATTCCATTAACGACTATTTAAATGACAAGAATAGTCGGTCGCTGTTTATGTTCTTTCTCCAGAATTAGCGTCTAGGTACGCTGATAGGTTATATGGGTTCATATAATTATTTAGTTCAATACTTTTTTTTTCTCAATTTTATGAACCAAGTGTTTTTATTTTTATCATCTATCTATTATATCATTAGTTATTGACATGATCTAACAATAATCCAGTATTGCATATGTAAGCTATAGAGCCCTTTATACCAGGAGACTTTTATTTTTGGTAATATGCGTGATTGTTTATTACTTTGCCTATGTATGTATAGAATCAAGTCCATCCAACTAAACAGACAGCTGTGCTGCTGGGGAGTTTGTTGCGCCACTTCTTCTTCCCAGCTAAAGCACTAGGAAGTGTCGAATAGTGGGCGTTTTTGGGGGACTGTCTTATGTATTTTGACGTTCGAAAAGTGCTGATTCTCAGCCTAATTTGAATAAGTGACTTTTGATTTTGATTTTATCTCTAAATTTTTACCTCAAAAAGATTAACGTAATTGTATTTATCAAACAAGCGTCAATGTATATAAGTACTCATCGTATGTATACCTATGTTACATTATTTTACTAAACCCGCGTCTCACAAGCCCCACCCACCCTTCAGTATATTTCCTTCATACTGCTGTTCAACATTACGTAAAAGAATGTCAAAACAAGACTTCTCCATCGGTACATCTTATCGGCCGGTACATCGAGCGACGGGGGATAGCCTCGGAGCCCCACAGCCCACCGGCCGGGTTGCGCAACCAGCTGTAACAATGGCAGCTAATGCGATTGGAAAGTAAACACTTTGTTACTATTGCCGATGTGCACAAAGTTTACAATCTTTAAATAGCCTTTAATAGAGGAAAGTTTAGTTCGTGTTGCAGTCGCCCTATGTGGCTGGGAAGATGCATGAGTAGGGCCACAATGAGTCGATAACACACAGGATATTTTAACACAGTGTAGTTTGTTTCAGAGGATCCTGATCAAACTCATACACAAATCAAAATAAATTAATCGTTAGCCCCTAAAGCCTAATTAGAGGCTTCACAAAAACACAGCATGTATATTAGTAACGTTATACGACTTTCCAGTGACACACGTCTGTGCTCTATCTGTCTGCAGTATCAGTAGTAATAGTGGAGAGCATGTGACCTAGCTGCGCCTGCGCCGGACGGCTGCGGAGTTAGGGTGGGTGGTCATTGAGATGTAACATAGGGCAGACGACGAGACAAGGACAAGGCAAAAATATGGCGGACAAGAATATACGGGGAGATAGGCAGAACAGTGTAACAAGTTACAAAATTACCTCATCGGCGACGAAAATCGATTCGCGAATAACTATGTAATAGGTAGATGTTGAATTCCAAATAACATCTACAGTGTTCGTAAAACCTTCACCTGCTCGAAATAAGTAATCATATCGTTCAGTATATGTAGGTACCTACCTACTCACTTTAACCACACACACATTACATCGTTAGAGACTTCAGAGATGGTTAATAAATAGTGCTTATCGATTATATCTCGATTACATTATCGAGAATTAAGATATGGATGATATTCATGCGATTAACATAAGTTTAATATTTGTTTTCATTACGAGGAGATTATCTTAATAAAATGTAAGCCTTATTTTTTGTATTTTTTTGTTTTAAACACTATTTATCTGCGGAGATTAACCTGCAGATTACAGATATTAAACATAACATTAATATTAAGTTAATAAGTAGTAACTTGTTTAATTAACACAATTTATTAAGAAAATCGTTCAACCTTTGATCCCATTTCTGAAGTCAGAGAAAACTACGTCGTATAGGTACCATTCCAACCTCCGTCAGCAATATTCAAATTATTAACATCATCATCTGCCTAGCCTTTTCCCAACTATGTTGGGGTCGGCTTCCAGTCTAACCGGATGCAGATGAATACCAGTATTTTACATGGAGCGACTGCCTATCTGACCTCCACAACCCAGTTACTGGGTAATACGATACCCCTTGGTAAGACTGGTTGTCAGACTTTCGGGCTTCTGACGACCCGTAACGACTGTCAAAGATCCACAAATGACAGCTGGGACCAACGGCTTAACGTGCTTTCCGAGGCACGGAGGGGTGGTTACGCGGTTGGTCCGTGGATGGTCACCCATCCACGGACCAACCGCGGCAAGCGTAGCTTAACCTGGCCGATCGACCCGTGCAGCTATTGTTATTTAGCCACAAGCCCACTTATAATAAAAATATAAATTATAACATTTATAATTAAAATATTAGGTCTTTACCTATGAAATTTCCGTTCTGCAGTACTAGCCATTTCAAATCAAAATAATTTTTGTTTGGCTAAGAATTCTAATTTCAAATTAATTTTATTTTAAAAACATGGATTTTTTTTTCTAAAAGTAGTCATTTCTTTATTGATTAGTGTTACATTTTCATCGCATTTCAATCTTTTTCGTCATCATGGATACGTTAAAAATTCGAGTAATTATGGAATATGAGTACCGTCGTGGCAGCAACGCGGCACAAGCGGCACGCAACATCAACGACGTTTACGGAGCTAACACTAAAACCAACGCACCACCTGTTATTGGTTTGCTCGCTTCCGTTCTGGAAATTTCGACCTGAAAAATGAACCTCGCGGTCGTCCGAAGACTTTGGTCGACAATGACGAATTAAAGGCGATTGTGGAAGCTGATGATACACAATCTACGGCTGAATTAGCAGCAGCTTTCGACGTTAGCGTCAAAACAATATTGGTCCATTTGCGTCAAATTGGCAAGGTAAAAAAGCTTGACAAATGGGTGCCCCACGAACTCAATGATCGCCAGCGCGAAGTACGCGTCGAGACGTGCCTTGCACTGCTCAACAGACACACAAATGAAGGAATTTTGAACCGCATTGTTACCTGCGATGAAAAATGGATTCTGTTTGATAACCGTAAGCGCTCAGCAAGTTGGTTGGATCCTGGTTCAGCACCTAAACAATGCCCTAAACGAAAACTTACCCCTAGAAAAGTGATGGTCACTGTTTGGTGGTCTAGCGCCGGTGTGATTCATCACAGCTTCTTACCAAACGGGGTGAGCATTACTGCAGATGTGTACTGTGAAGAACTGAACACAATGATGGAGAAGCTGGCGCATCTCCAACCAGCATTGGTCAATCGCTCGTCTCCGCTGCTCCTGCACGACAACGCGCGACCTCATACTGCACAGCAGACGGTCTCCAAGTTGCAAGAACTGGGGTTGGAAGCTCTCCGTCATCCGCCCTACTCACCAGACCTTGCGCCTACAGACTACTACTTTTTCCAGAATTTGGATAACTTCTTGGCGGGAAAAAAATTTAATACCCGAGAGGCAGTACAAAATGCCTTTGAAGAATTTGTTGCCTCCCGTCCAGCTGATTTCTTTAAGAAGGGCATCAATAATATGCCACTGCGATGGCAAAGATGCATTGATTGCATGGGTGATTACTTCGATTAATACAAATAAAAAATTCATGAAAAAAAATCGTTTAAATTTTTTCATACAAAACGGCAATTTCATAGGTAAAGACCTATTATAAAATCATCAGAAACTCTAAATGCCAGTGTTTTCAACTACCTATAACTATAACTATAGACCTACATTTAATCCTTTGTTTTAATTTTTTGCGTATGCCCTCAAGCTGAAGTGTCGTAAGTACCCGTTCACTTGCACATGTGATGACCTCAACAACGTCACCGATACCGCAACCAACATGGCCACCTACTGGGTTCAAACAATATAAAAGTTATGTTACGTCAACACGGAAAGCAGCAGCAGCCTTAGGCTTCAACTTAGTCAGATGCGTTAAGATATAAGCGTACCATCTGACCTCCACATTGAAGGTACCGATTTCGTAACAAACTAAAGTAAGTATAAAACTATAACCAGATAATGACACGTGCGTCGTGCCTCCAACTCAATCCAATATGTAAATATGACCGAAAACAAAGTAATTTATATCTTTAACATTATCAAAAGCGACTGTTTCAGCTGATTACACAGTTCTACTCAATAGGCGCTCATTATGCTCGGGTTCCACGGTGGATCAATTAAGATTGTGCGCGCGCATCTTACGCGGTGGCCTGCGCCCGCGCTTGTACACCACAGACATAGAAAATAGAGAAGGCTCATTTCTAAAAACCTGAGACTTGGAACTTTTACAGTTACTCAAGCAGTCTCATTCTTATGTATTAGAAGTATAGGTAAACTAGGCTGTGCATAACGACTGCACAAATGAAACGCATTTTTCTTCGACTTCGAGAGAAGCCCTATTTCATACTCGTAATAGACTCGAAAACACTTTGTTCTACAATCTACACCATGCAACGTTAATCAATACTTCAGAAGAAAATCGCTTTTGCATCTTGCGAGATGCTTATTGAGCTCGTGACTGTGTGACTATGCGGGTAACACTCTACATAAAGTCTTTACTCGTCTCGGTGGATCGTGGGGTGGTTTACCGGCTTTTTGATTCTGAAACAAATGCAGAAAAATATACATTCATCTACTCTCGTCACATTTCGAGTAACTTAAACTTATGCGAAAATATACTTACTCCTCTATCAACCCTTTCGCTAACAGACTTCATGTAATATCATGTTGCTTCTAGTTTTAGCGTAAAATCTGCGCGAGCTATTCCTGAGTGTACCTTTTTACCTCACTTGTCTAGTGGATATTAGGTGGACGCTATTAATACTCAAGTTATGTGGATGGGAACCGTCCCCGTTCCCCGTCCCGCGTCCCCCAGTGCATTTAGATTGAGATTTTAGTTTTATCGACCCGCTAAGGATCGCCATGCACTGCAGTGTAATAGTCTAACAATTCATTTGATCCGTGAAAATGATAAAATGATAAAATTTGAGTATTGAGTATTGAAAGGGATTGTTTGGATGGACACTATGCTTGTTACGAAACGAAAATGAAAGTTCGCCAAAATGAACAGTTCGCCAGAATGTCAGCATTTCGGAAGGAGCAGAAGGTATGGGTGAAAATACTGTATTCTTAACACAAATTTCAATTGTTACTTTGCAACTGAAAGACGAAGAAACATCAGAAATTGTGGCCACTTCGTTAGTGTTGTGTTTCGTAAATTTTAGAACCGAAAACACTGAAAATATCACTCGTGAACATGTCGGCTCGTCGATCGTCGATCAAACAATTTATTCTACCATTATTGCAACTCTGTCACTGGCACTTTGTACATGTAACCACAAGTTAGTGGAATCAATCGCGAGTGCTGCGTTCAATCGACCGGCGCGGCGCTTGATTCACCACAAATCGACTGCTGATTTGTGGTCAAACACATATGTGTTTCTACACATATAATATTATCCTGATAATATTATCCTGTTAGTTTGTGTGCAATATATGAACCGATACGATATTCGCAATATCAAAAGGTCATATCGGTATTTTTAAGTAAATTTTGTTGGTTTGTAATCACCTTTGTTAGGAATTTCCAATAGATATTTACCAGTCTAACATGACTATCCTATGTTTATGTCAAAATACCATGCTGTATAAAACCCAATAAAACCGCTGGGTTATTGGATAAACTTCCATGAACAAGATGAAACGCGCAGGCGCATCGATCAGCGAGGCCGGTGATTGCCGAGTCGTGTTCACCGCGCTATCATAACAACCGCTCACCGATCACATAGATCTTGTGTTTGATCTGTACCGAGCCGACGGGAATGTGTAGCACAATCAATACATTAAAATATTTCACATTTGTGGTATGAGGTAAGAAGAACACAATAGACTTTCTGAATATGTTACGGTAAGAAGCAGCATAATATTCGTTTCTGCTTAGCCCAATACCTTCTGCCAAGCCCTAACACACATTAAAGTATTTCAGAACGAAAAAAAAGAACTTCTTGGGACTCGCACAGGAAGAACAACTTATCAATTAATTGTACTCTTGTTGGAAAGCAGTATGTCTGATATATCTAGCTCCTTTGTGGGCACGGTTTTTGTGAATCTATTAAGGATATCTCTATGTTTAGGATAAAATGTAACATGAAAATACCTACTTAAGGTACATCCACAAAAGTACCAACCTTTTACTATCCCAGTGCAAGCCAAAGGGCTATTCTAACATAGAAAGTACAAGCGTTGACCACCATGCTTGCTTAAGACGGTTGGCGATTTTAGACTACAGGTTTCCTCACGATGTTTTCCGTCGCTTATTTCAGTAATATCCAAGATAAACTAGACATGGATTGGATTAGGTAAAAACGATACCTGATCCACCTAATCCTAGTATTTAAAAATACCTAATCCGTTTACCTAATCCGAATATTCATTCAATATAGCCGCTGGCCTAGCTGTTACCGATTTTATGTATCGTATGTGGATTGGGTAGGAAATATTCGGCATGGAGTATGGACGTTCCGTTTCTGATATATTATGGATCGGTGGATTATACATATTTCATATTGGTTGGATTGGATTATTCATTTTTAGATGGCGCTGGCGGCAGTGCTAATTAAACTTGAAACTTAACCCCCACATTTTAAGGTACGAAATGTCTTCTGTGTAGACTGTGTACGAATATTTTGTGCCATATCTAATCTTCGACGCATTGGATTAGGTACGGACAAGTATCGAAAATACCTAATCCAATATTTAAGCCTCGCCTCTAAGGTAAACTAAGAAGATAAAGTACAAGTTAATTGAAAAAGTCGCTTTGGTACTTACCCGGATGTGCACCCACAACCTCGTTCATGAGAGGCGAGGCTTTAACCACTAGATATCACGACTGTTGTCTGAACGAAAATTAAGAATGATTGTGACTGTATTAAATGATTCGCTGGACAAACTCTAAGGGACTAGCTACCAATATGCTCACGAGTAGGTACGTACTGTACTAATAAAACAGCTGCCAAAAATTTGATACCACCCTAACACATTGTCAGTGATATTAGTTACAACACAAGAATTGATGGTCCATATTCTATTCATACCACACCATTGTTACATCATAACACATAAATAGAACCCGGGACCCACCGCGACGCTCTCGCGTTACTCCTGATAGCTTTACCATCTAACCATTGAGCCCATGGTGCTAAGTTATGTGTGTTTACTCGAGTTGATACGAATACCTATCAGATCGGATCTCGGAAGTATCGATTATCGGACGGTATTGAGTAGAATCGATGCGGGGGTTCCGATTAACTTAGAATTGAGTCGTTGTTTATGGTCGTTTAGTTAATGGTTAGGTAATGGGGCGTGGCTATGTCTATGGGTATTCTTGTGTCTGGATTTGGAATGGAGTCGAGAATTACCGTTGGGACCGTTGTTTATTAACTCAAGTGTCTTTGATTACTATGCGCTAAATAAAGGAACCGTATGGTTTTAACTCAAAGTAACTCAAATTGTTTTTTTCGTTTTTACGTTACCTTTTTCTTTACCTAGTTCAACACTTGCTACAGACGGAAAGTTTGAATTAAATTGTGAAGTAATCGTGAGTTCGTGACACAGTCATAACTAAATATCGATTTAACGAAAGAATTACAACCCACACGAATGACTAACACATAACAGTCACCTCCTGGACTTGAACCCGCGCCTACAAGTATTGAACTATTGTCGCTAGATACGCATCTCAATAGCAAGCATTATGCTGAGCATTATTCTCGAAATGTACTGACTGTTGGTTCAAAAGAATCGTAGATGCTTCACAGATAGGGCTCAGTTAATGAGGCGAGCTCCAAACAACGGACAATGGTAACAAAGAAACATTTAAGTTAACCGACCGATGGTTATCGATAGCTGACGGGTAACGCGGAGTAAGTAGTATTTATGGAGTAATCATACGCAGATTTATCCATGGAATGCCATTCACCTTAATCCTTTGTATATCTGAGTAAATACCGTGGATCCACGCGCAACACAATGACTTTTTATTTTTGTAATTACGGCATTCGGCCGGTTAATGGAAGTGGTATGAAATACACCCTAATTAATCCTTTATCTTAACAATAGCAACATTCAGATGCGGACATTTTGTAAATTGTTCACATAAATTGACATAAGGCATATAAGTTATCGGTTTGATGATGACAATGAGTTATTCTTTACCGCACAAAATAATATTTTTTTTTATTTGTTCAGCACTCTTTCTGGCAACCCAAATGTATGACTGTCATACTTAAAACTCCATTCGCTTTTTACTCTGTGATGATGAACGTCTGATGGCCACATGATCACCGATACACAAGCTATTGACAACAATGGTCAATCACTGGCGACCTGCGAACTGTAGGCAGGAAGCGTGCTGATACGCGGAGCGGGTAGCGGGGAATACAAGGTGAATCATCATCTTGTTACGAGTAAGTCCTAATTACAAAGTTAAAAATACTCTTCATAGGTAATTGTTGTTGTATTTCAGTATGCAATGATGTCTAGCAAAAGCATCACATTACGAGTATGTTAACTTGAAACGTTTTCATTCAAGAAATACTTTATTGATTTGATCATTTACTACTCTCACTTAGTATTTGTATGTGTCGCAACTTAATATCCAGAACGTTACTAGATTTCAGTTTTATTTAAACCCGCTGTGCGTGGCACTCACACCAACATGTGGCTACGATAACATCGCCAAAATATTTCCAAAGTGTCTGTACTCCTTTAATACCAATCACACTTTAGTCTTACATAACGTGTTCTATAGGTATACACATTCTGAGGTGTAATATTTATATGTAACGTAGCAAATATGACATGATGTTGCTCTTGTGTGATATGATTGACAAATGATATGAATATGACACGTTGTCTCAAAATGAAACCACCATGTTTCCATAAGAAGGGTCTATCTAGCCTGTAAAAGTTGACTCGTTGGCTTCCCGTTAGACTGTGCTGTCATATCGTCGGAAAAGAAATTAAAGTAGGTACTAAAGCCCCCCGGAGATGTGCACCTGCGAAATGTGCGGGTATAATACAACATGCTATCTAAACCGTTACTCCAAAAAGGAAGCCATTTTTATTTGAGCACAGAATCAAACCACCAGCTTATAAGCAGGCTAACAATCCACCACCGACCATCACACGGCCCAAATATTCGTCTAAGAGGCATCGCTGTCTGTTTGCTTGTCTGTCCCAATATTTGTGTAGGGCCATAAAAACAGCGTGTAAACGCCATAAGCGGGACAATGGCGGGTTTCATGGGAAGAGGGAGTGTCAACAATTAATATTCGATTACGGCTCGTTTGTCGACGGGCTTTCTTAAGTGCGGCCCTGCGCAAGAGTGGATGGGAGAGTAGTTGGAAATGTTGAATGATTTAAGGCCCTGGTAATTTTGAATGTACTCGTCGTATTGTCGTTATGAGAGATAATAGTTCTTACTGCAATCCGATACGGGTTAAAATCTGTTGTAATAAATTAGAATAATAAATGAGCAAGCAATGTCGTAAAAATGCAAATACAATCGTTTATAATTAGATATTAACTATTTAATAATAAATAATCCATCAATGGATGCAGTTTGTCATTTAGAATTTTATGGTATATTTTTTGAAAATACCATATACTTTTTTTCAAAATTATTTACAGTTTTAGAGATATGTTGGTTTAAAAAACCAAAATTTTGAGCGTTTTCAAGAAATCTCCGCCTTAAAACGAGTTTCGTCGAAGTTACCAAACTACCAAGCACACTACAAACAAGCGTACCCCTCTACCAAGAGGGGTACGCTTGTTTGTTGTCATTGGAATTGCTCCTCACACAGAGGATGTTATGTTATTGAGATGAACTGATAGCATTATACCTTTGTTTGAACTTTATTTAATTTGATTTTATACTTGAGTAAAAAGTGACGTCTACTTCTGAATATGCTGTTCAAGACCGACTTTACTAACACCAGTTCTACGAAAGGATGTAACAAAATGCTAATCAAATATAGCGCACAACCAGTGTGGTTATTCCAGTCAGTAATATATAGGCAGAGGAACAGATCTCAGTAATTCATTGCTGTCGTATAACCGACTGCGCAATAAAGGATGGTCTAATTCTCGGCATCATTTAACATGTCAAACCTTGTAAAACCATCAAGCGACGCCGATCGATTGATCTTCCCTGTGATGTAGTTGCGCGGGCGCTTTGGACGTAGGGTTGTCAGAACTGTGAAAAAAAGATTCCGGAGGCCGAAAAAGCTTTTAAAAGTGTACAATATGTCAGTAAGCCTAGAGCATAAAAAGAGTGTGACTTTCGAAACAAAAATCAAATACGTGCTATTTTCATGCAACGCGTCAGTGTTGGCAGTTACGTTATATCTACCCTAAATGTTAGGTACTTTTTATCTTGATACCACGAACTTGTCATTTGTTTGTTTCAGATGGTGGCACCTCGAAACACTTGTGAGGATTCTACATTGATGCCTAAACTTAAATTTAGCAACAGATATTTCGGTTTTAAAGAATTTATTGAATTAATGCATCTTAAAAAGTGTACCAGCCTTGCTTGCGACAGTTGCACTCAATTAGACGGTGCGATCAATAAAGTTAGTTATAAATCCCAAGTCCGTCCGGGGCGCAGAGCTCCAGTCCCGGCCGCATGGCGCTCCAGGGCCACTAGGGACCCCCGGCGCTGCGGGCAATGAGTAACCCCATCCGTCAACACCGCAGCACTTCGAGCTAAGGACGAAGTCACGAAACAATAAGAAGATAAAATGAACATAGTTAATTAAATTATATCGCTTAAGTATGCAGGAAACATTTGGTACTTACCATGTTCTTACGTAGTACCTCGATGGTTATTAAGAAAGGAACTAAGAGAAGACGGGACTTCTTGGCCAAACGTGTTTTTTTTTTACTAACACACTGTGCTGCGGCGCCGTATCGCGTCGCTCATGTTCCGCACGCGTGGGAGCGCCAACACCATCCTGAACGTGCTCAGCCATAAGCTGGACAACCCTCTTCTGGGGCACTGGGTTCAAGCACAAGTGCGCGTGCTCGGGGCCTCAGAGGGCGGCAAATACTTAAATTAAACCCTGATTTTAAATACTAACATACATAGTTTTAAGTCGTTCTACTAACAATATGTATGGGCCAGATATGCCTGAAATAAAAAGATCGTTTTTGATTGTTATTTTATTAAGTCTAAATAAAATAAAACTATTCATGTGATTTCAGAAGTTTGTTATCATAGGATCACGAACACAACTGAGACACCACCACATGAAACTGATTGCGCGCTTTAGAAATAAGCAACATTTACCAATATTCTGACACCTGGATTAATTGTAAATTCCTAATGTATTTGCGAACCCCACTAACGAAGGCGTCTATACATGACATCCTGCAGGCTTAGCACGAGCACCGATTTGTCGACGGGAGAATAGACATGACTATTAAATAAATGATGTACATACAATAGGATACACAGTTATGCGTTCTAAACGAATCATGATTTTGTAGGTAATCGTATATACTTTGTGGCCGTCGAGTAGAAAGTTTTGTTGTCAGTGTAATTTTGACAGTTTGGGAAGAAATATTCTGAAATAGTCTACATTTATAAGGACCTAGATAAATATCGTTAGAAACGAAAGACTAAATGACAGATTATAGAAGGATATCTACGGTGCGATAACAAAAATGTAAGAACGAAATGTCACTTTCTATTGAAAAAGCACTGTCTATTCTTCGCAGAAATACAAAGCGTCATGCTAAGCCCGCAGTTCGACCAACATAATATTATATATGTAGGTACACACAGCGTCTGTATGTGCTAACCCCTCAAGTCTGTATACAGATCTTGTGACATTTAGTTAGTATCTGTCAATCTAAAATATTTTAGCGCTTCCTATTTTATCGTTTGCGTTTTATGGATGTCATTTGTTTATGGACCCGTTTGTGCCAGTTGGGAAAATATGCAAGTTATGAATAAATTATCAAATCAAATTGTAAAATATAAATTACTCAACATATGCTACGCTCTCAACATTACAATTAAAGCTCTATTATGCGTTAGGTGCCCATAGCTACACGATTGAACAACCTGTTGATACCACAAGCATGTGAACTCGACTAATATGTCTCATTTGCCTTTACAATAAGTTCAATTACAGCTACAGTTTTCGCCATAACTCGGCTTGTGTCGCAATTTAAAACGTTTACTTTAACACATTTATTCTCAATTAAATAGTGCATTCGCTGACACGATTAGCAGTAAGTTTCCGCACTTGTAGGATCATAAACTGGCCAATAGGCTGCAAGCACGACATTGTTAGCTATTAAGTGTTTTAGAAGGAAACTATCGAGTTCTATTGAAGGGAACTTGCAACTATTTTGTGGAGGATAAATAAAATATGTGAAATTGGAAATGAAGATCAGAGCTCCACAGTTGACTCGGGTCAGTTTTCTACTAATATTGTAAGGTTTTTCTGTTTATGTGTCTATGTCCATGCCCGGGACAAACAAGCAGATCCTTATCGTGTAAACAGCAAACCTGAAGTTAATGAAGATCATGGCGTAGGTATATCGTATTTTGGAGTTGTTATTTGACGACAATAATACACATCAAAATCTGTAAAACATTTATTAAATGTAAGGAGCGTCAACTTCAATACAAATCACCACAACTAGTAAAATATACAGTACTTTATTTCATCAAATATCCTCCCCTGTTTAGTTTCTTCCGCTTTCCACGACCCGAAGATACTATTATGCATTTAACTTATTGAGCTGATCCATTAATAAAATTGCGCAGTACATTCTCATCTTAGAACTATTTCGTGACTGCAGCCATCCAATTAGGGCCACTCGATGCACGTTACTAATCGCCATAATAATTCGCGCGCGCACGTCCGCCCTCTCTGGCGCGCATGCGCACACTGGCTGGCCGCCATATTTCTTTCTCCAAAAGGACGCGGCTACGTTTGTGTTCGTGTATTGAACTATTATGGTGTTGTTCACCTTATTGGAGGGTATTTACATCATTATTATCGGAGAGCCATCGTTTTTGTGGGTAGTTAGAAGGTTCCTGTATGGAGGGCTGCTTTTGTGGTGAGGAGCGACACGATGTTCTTGAATTGTGTTGAATAATGTATTGACATGACGAGGTATTGCTATACCACTTTATTTTGTATCCTATTGAAGGGTATTATTATTAAAGCCACTCCTCACGAGTATGTCACTTGGGGTGGATATAAGTATGTCATAGTGGGCATGTTTCATAAAGGCTCCCGCAGACAGGCACGACTCTTGTAGATTCATGTAGTTCCATTATGTTTTCTTAGAAATACATAGTTCTACTAGAGTCACGTTAATCTGCTACTGCTGAACATTGGTGATCTTTCAACCCCATTTTTATGTCCACGCAATCACTGTCCATTCCAAGGTGGCCTGGAAGAGATCGCAGAAAGCGATAAGGCCGCCCATTGTATGTTTTTGTGTTAACTACATTTTTTTTTGTTATGTATTTTCTGGTGTACAGACGCATGCACATCAACCTACTACAATCTGTCAAAATTCTTTAATAGATGTTCAACCTTATCGCTAAAGTGTAAGGTTCAAAGTTGATTGAGATAATTTGACAGTTTCGGGTAGGTTGATGTGCTGGCGTCTGTATAATAAAGCTTATGTAAATAAATCTTTATACTGAATGATACCCAAAGGAATTATTTTTTTCAAGTAGGAATTCGATTTCAGGACAAAGGTACATTGTAGAGGTCTAAAAGATCTTCCGCTCATTCATGTGCTGAAGGGAAAAACAAACAACTGCTGGATCTGCAAGTTCTTATATGTTGTTAACCATCTGTCTTCGTCAGAGTCTATTTTTAAGCTCTAAACCACACTGAACCACACCATAAAATCCTTCGTATCTCCTTTACCTCGTGAGAAACGCATTCACATATATTTTTATCGCCTATTATATAGAAACCATTTGCTTTGAACACCTACATATGAAGATTCCTAACAGTCCCTTCTTAGTAAAGTTTTAAGTGTTATTTGTAATTATGAAACTATAAAAAAAAACATTTAAATTCAAAACTACTGAATACTTTTAATCCTTATTTTTCAAGTGTTTAATTATTAATTTAGCTGAATTATTGAGTGTAATAATATGCATTATTATCAGGTTTTATTACAGTAGTAACTGTAAAGTAGTGCTGTGAGTGCGGAGAAGACTTAAGTGGCGAAATAAAAATAAACATTGAGATAAGTGGAGCCTGCGCGGGCGCAATGAAACACGGTGACACGGTGCGTCTGACTGCCGTGTGATCAAACTGTACTAAGTGTGGAATAAATTATAATTTGAGGAAATTTAATAACCCGGTCATAACAAACAAGTGAGTTTTGTTTTAGTTTTAAGCATTAAGAGGTTTTATCTTACCTACAACGGGACAAGATAAACAAAGATACTAAAATTAGTGTAACGCACGTTTTCACTAAGACCAGGCGACTCCTTTGTAAATGCCTCAATGAAAGCGCGCTGTTGGATGTTTAAGGAAAGTAGGAACCTCAACAGCGCGCCTACGAGTATGTTAAGAGATTCAATACGTGCTGCCCAGTATTCGTGAAAACAGGTATGAATCTATAGGTAATACCTGAATGTAAGTGTGTGGAAAAGACAGAAGGAGGCCTGCGTTGTGCAGTGGGGCATACCGGCCTGATAGATAAATAGCATAGCGTCAACTGTGGCATCTTTACTTTCCATGTGCAACTTCGGTAAAGTTGCTCATGGAAAGTGTTTGAAAATATAGATTAGTGAGAACTGTGCTAAAATATAGAGATATTTTAGCACATAAAAAAATAGTAATCGAGAGCGATTACAATTTTTTTTTTTTACAAATAGTAGATTATTCTACTTCTGTGAGGCTTCGATATTAAATGGCAACACATTTTCAGTTTTCGAGAAAAATTTAAGTACAGTAGGTAGTCATGGGCAAAGTTGCTATAGAAAGTAAAGATGCCTTAGTTGATCGTACCTAGATATAGCACCATCTTGGGATATTAAGTAGCTCATTCTGCAATCTATATATCCAATAACCAGATCCAATAAGATAATCCTCTGCTATCATATTTATTGCAAAAGTCTTCAGGTGATAACAAATACATCAATCTACATAAATATAACGTCTGCCCCTTCAATAAATAAGTACCGAGCCGATAAGTACCCGCAGATCAAGTACCCAATCAATAGTGTTCCTACATGCGCGGGCGCATATCTGTGCGCCAATCGCATCGCCGTGACGCGCTCGTTAAGATAGCCCACCGGCCACTAATGGCCAACTTTATAGGCCACACTCGGGCCATCTTAATGAATACAGCATCTCAATTTGAACTGGAGATGTTCTTTTTGTATTAAGATATGGTCAGTAAGTGCATTTGGTTTGGTTACGATATACTGGAGGCTGGTGATTTCATGTAAGAGGGATATTTTCTTTATTTTCAATGTGATAGGGGAATATTAAACGTATCCACCTGAGTCTAGATTCATTTAGTTTCATATTTTGTGTTGATTCTCTAGCAAATCGTAACAACGTGGTTAGGTATGTCTCAAGGGGATATGTCAAGATATTGTTTATCTTCTTTTTGAGAATACAAAAGCAGAACATAACAACAACTAAAGAACTGCAGTTATTACGAGAAACCCGAGTGTCTACCTACCGACCTAGAGCGTATCAGTACCTGAAACCAAAGTTAACCCAACGATTGCAGAAGAAATTAGTTTCTCTACGTAAATGACAGATTTTTAGCATCTGATTAGACTGGAAACATCCCAAACAAGACAAAATAATGCGAGACATATACCTATCTTGATTACATACCTTCCTACATAACACAACGACAAGACATCCAAGTTATCTTAATCAAAAACCTAATCAAATTAAGCTACCTACCTAAGCTCCTGCCTAGCCCCGCCCCCGTCACGAGCTCGACTCACGCGCAGTCATGTCGAGCGTCGCCCGCATGCTAAGTGACGGTTATTGTGGTTATCATACATAGCGTAGTACTTATCATACATAATATTATACTCTTATACTTATCTGTGAGTGATCAACTGTTCTGTCAAAAAGCGGTGAGTTTCGGCTGATTTCCTTCTCTGGAGTTTGTTGAGGGAGCAGCCGTATAGTATGTTAGAACGTTTCATGGACTGCGGTAGTAATTCGCGGTAGAAGCGCTGAGTAGTTTTGATGGCTATTCATCAATATGTAACGAGTTCGAGTTATGCGCAAAATCTAAACAAAGTGATATCATTTATTCGGAGTCGGAAATTGTAGCACCCCGCTTTGGAAAGATTTTTGTATGAAGTCAAATGAAAACCTATTTCATTTGACTTCATACAGAAATAGGAGATAGTTTGGCAAGAGCGAGCGATGCGGGACCGAAAAACTTATGTCGGAGGAGGTTAAAGTGTCTTTTGAAAATATCTAAAGAATTAGGTACAGTAGCCTCCACTAATGGTGCCCCAATCTCAAAAAGCAATAGATTGACACTTCGCTTTAACTTACGACCTTCTTATAATAAGCAATTTCTATAGGCTAAATACTATAGACACACACACTCTCATACGTTTACAAATGAATGTATTTCCTAAATTTAACCGTTAAAGCAAATGGCATGATAGCTGAGCGGTTACCGCACTTGATTATCGCGTTTGAGCGCAGCGAGTCGCGGTTTCGAATCCCACTCGCTGTGTGACAGTCTTTTTATTGTTTTAAAAATCACTTTTGAGTATAGTTTCTTGTTCTGTTCTTCTTATTCACTAAACTCGTAAAACTTTATCATTATACCCACAGAAACCTAAATAAATTTAAATGATTTACGACTCATTCACCGCGACTTAAAGAACGGTGTTGGTTGATATTGTGTGCTAGTGACGTGTGTTTCATCTATTAGCGTTCTTCTAATTCATTTTAAAATGTAAGCAAATTTAAATATAGAAATGAAAGCGAATATTATTGCGCTGCATAAAAGTGGACTTAATACCTATATCACAAATACCTATGTGATGAAACCGGACTGAGTGTGAGTATTATGATTTAAATATATATTAAACATTTATTTAATTAAAGTATAACTGCTGATCCTTGTAGTTATTTTAAAACGTTTTATAAATATCACAATGTCTAAATAGAATAAAAATATAAAATTTCAATGTAAATTTATTTCCTAGATTATAGAACGATGAAAATAACAATAAACTTAATATCTATGTGAAATTGCCGTTTTAAATAATTTTGTTTCTAAATAGTAGGTAATACATAAAGTGTGTATTTTGCTCAGTAGCCTAACAGTACCCCTTTTTTGTTTTAGTGAAATACTGTGAGTCGGTGGGTGAAAAGATATGAGGAAGGCGATAGCCTTGCCCGTGGAAAGCAAAGTGGAAGACCCCAGCTCCTATAACAGGCACACGTTCAGCGAATATGAAACAAGTGGTTTCAAAACGACAAGACATTTTGCCGAATTACTCGACACATCTTTACGAACCGTGCGCCGTGCACTCCACGCAGAAGGTTCAGCGCATCATCGAAAACCAGCTCGAGAATCTGCTCAAAAAACATAGTTAACGGAAAAAACATTAACATTAAGTTATAAATTACAAATATTTATTTATTTTAGTAATATTCAAATAATATTTTGTCTTATCCGTAATCTGGATTATTTTGAGGTTTAGTTTCAATCTTCTTTTCGGAATGAAAATGAACACTTAAGCTATAACCTCTTTAAGTCCTATTAAATACGATTTGTTAACTTTGAGGTTTGAGTTAGAACGAACTCACTCGCAGTAGAATAAAAGTAGTACTACTGAGTCATTTAATTGTATTGTGACAACTTGTCTGCATTTGTTACTTTTACGTGGGTAGATTTTTGTAGAATATCGTGATTTATTTAGAGTACCGACACACAGTAGTAATCAGCACAATATTATTATATTACTAAGATACAATAGCCTGATTATCATAGTTCACAAACTAGCTTATTTACTTCAATAAATTGTTCTTTATGAGAAAATAAACTGTTTTAACAAGAAGTTATTATTAGTTATTTTTATACATTCTTCATGAAGTTATAACGAATAAACATTTTGTAATCATTTATTATTGGTAAACCTTTATTTAAATAACAATACGAGTAATAATAAAAAAATGTTACATTATTATTCTGGTATATTAATAAATCGAATAATAAAAGAACAGATGAAGATGATTGTTGAAAAGAAAAATTAAAGCTTCATCGCGAGATTTGAACCCAGACCTATGAGTTTCTTAATCTAAGACGAAACGCTGCACGCTACCGGATCAAATTATAAAAGTAAATTTTATCAATCGTATGAACCGACCAAGGTCATGTCTGTCGTCGCCGACGGTATGTATAAAATACAGAGAGTAACGCCAGTGTGTGAGTGCAGCGGTGAGTTTTGTGTTAATACATCACTTATACACACAGCTGTAGGTACGGCCTGGACCGCCACTTCATAGCAATATAGCCCTTAGTATGCGACTGCATTAGTGAATCTTGATAGTACATTACAGGAATTAGGTTCAAATTTTTTGTATTTAATTGAATCATTGAGACCTGTCTGGCTTGGTACTTTAATGTTTTATTACTAACAAACATTTGTACGCCCTCTGGCATAACATAGCGCACTCTATATTATCTTTATATTTCATCATTATTGTACCTACCTATGTTAAACAAATGAATAAATGACTTATGACTTATGACTTACATCTTTGTCAACTTATAAAAAAAAGTTTGAGAAACAAGAGATTAAAGGATACAAGAGCGAGCGAAGTGAGCTCGAAATCTTTAGGACTGAGCTACGTTTATATTTTGCAGACATCCCCTACGTATGCTCTAACTACACACAGCTTTTAACTTATGAATATGTTTTAGTTGGTTTAGTATTAATTAAAAATTACTTTTTGAGACTTGAGGGCCCAGGACTGCCCCAAAGCCCAGCCCTAAAACCCTCAATCAAAACATTATAATCTAACTAAGGAACGACGTCATTTTTTATTAAGAAAATGGCAATCTAGAGCTGAAAGCCAATCTTGTTTCATCGAATTTGTGCCGTAAATAAATATTTTATGTTGGAATCATTTAAAAATATTTTTCTACTTGGATTGTTGTGCGATGTCACTGAAAGAGCGAAGCCCTGGGTGGTTGCCCTGCTCGCCACCCCCTAAGACCGCTACTGCAGCTTTTATAGAGTTGAGCCCAACTCCAGAAGGGTTGGCTTCAATTCTGTGTGAGCCAGCTGTACCTAGTTGGTAAAAGGCTACGGATAGATAGACTACTGAGAACATTTGATTATTGAAATTATAGTCAACAATAACATCATTCAAACTTCTAACAGCTATGTAAACATCTGGCTCCAAATAGGTGATTTCTTCAAGAATTTCAAGTTTTGCGGTTTATTGTAGTAAATTAGAGATTTCTAAAACCCCCAAAAATAACAAGTCTGACGTCGTAGTATCTGGCGATCTGGCCAGCCAGACCAAATCACCACTACGGGAGATCAAACGGCCGGGAAATTGGTGTTTCTCCAAATCTCCTCTTTGCGGAGTGGATTGAGGGCGCCTCACCGGACGCGGCTGTTTCGGGAGGTTCCTGTTTCGCATAAGGCGGGAAGAAACGCTTGGATGTTTCCACTACGTAAATCGCCCGGAGGACACGGTGGAGCATACGGTGGAGGTTTGCCTGGCTTGGGCGGAACACCGCCTTGTCCTCATGGAGGCGATCGGCGGCGGCGATCTGTCGCATCCGGCCCTGGTCCAAGCCATGGTACCCATGGCATGGTGCGAGAGTGCATCGGTAGCCGTCACCTCCTTCTGCGAAGCATAATGCTCGCGAAAAGGGAGACAGTGCACGTGAGGGAGAGGCAGTATATGCGGCCTCACGGCCTTAATCGCCAAAGGAGACGCACCGGGTGTCGGGAATCCTAGGCTGATTCCCGGCCACCACAGCAGGCGCGGGCTAACGGATGGCGAGTAATGGCGAGTACCTCGCTGTCGGGTATGGACCAAGCCCGGGTCGATGGCGCGTTGTGTTCCACGCGCGCCTCAAAGAGATGTCTGCACCAACTGATGGGTTCCGCAAGGACCGATGCCTGCCAGGGGGGTGGGTTGTTCGAAATAGATACCATGGGCCCTGGCACATATTCAACTGAGGGAACACGGGTGGGTTTTAGTCAGTAAAAATCTGACACGCCCTCCTGCTCCACCCAGAGCGGGAGAAGTCATTTAATGACTTCACACCCTCAAAAAAAAATCCTGTGTGTATGTGGGTAATGCTTATTGCAGTGTCAAATAATTTTCTTTCTGTCTACGACTTCAGGTTCAATTCACAATGGCATTATAACGTCATTTGCTTAAAAATATGTACCATTAACATAATGTCATTACTTACACCATGTACTTCAGTTAAAGTTTTTACTGATATTTTTTTCGTTCAAGGCAGGAAAACACAGTATGCGGCCGCTCCCTCACTTCTTACCAGCATTACGGGCAGTTAGTATGCGAGCGGCGTTCGCGCATCTCACCCCAGATCAGCTGCGCGCATTGCACTCACGTACTTAATTGTTTTATAACTGTACTACACTAGTCATGCTCCTCTAGAGAGTGAAGAGTTGGAGACGGATGCAGGGCCCGATCTAGCTATTTAGCCGCTCCGGGCAAAAATTATATTCGCCGCCCTTTACACCAACACTATAGAAGTCATGAGCTTGCTGTTTTTTTTTTTTTGTATGGCATCTCGCAGTTGACCTTGAGAGGCCGTGACTGCTCAACCGGACTTTCCTGTGAAGGTTTTTAGGATTCTAAAAGCCTCCAGCCAGGGCGTAAACCTACTTAAACCTAAAGCGACTGCGCACTGAGGGCACCCCCTGTGGGGTACGAACCTCGGCTCAGGGAGTCACTGGCTGGGGGGCAGCTAGTGGGGACAGGCTGGATCAAAATATTTTCTTGATTATTAATCGGGGAATTTAAAGCTACTGGCTCAGCTGCGGCGCGGGCTGGCGCATCAACGAGCAAGGGACGGTCGGGGGTCTGATCGTTACTCGGGGGTCTTCGCGGGGTGCGAGGACCTAGGCGGCGAGGTCGGAAGGACAGTCGTTTGTGTTTGTGTGCTGTACTGGTGGCCCTATTCTTTTCTTGGAGAACAGTAATGGGGTCATCTGGGTCGGGCCTTATGTACGCCGTGTAAATACGCAATTTGCACTTGAGTGACAATTTGCTACGTGCGTTCAGAACAGAGTGCAGCCTTCAGAGAGCGAAGGCGGCGCGTAAGCGCGCCTTCTTGATATGCTCAGAGAAGGAGAGGTGCTGATCTAGAATCACTCCAAGATATTTGGCTCGCTTTTCCCAAGGGATCGGCTTGCCGAATATGGAGATGGGCCGGGGGGGTCAGGGTGGTGTCGCGGTTTCGAAAAGAGAACCGCCTCCGTTTGGAGGGATTTGGCTATGCCCAGAGTGGTAGATGGCTGTGTCGTCTGCGAACAGTGCCAACTGTGCCTTTCTACTTTTGGGGATATCGCTAGTGAACAGCGTGAAGATGAGAGGGGACAGCACGGCGCCCTGAGGGACGCCGGCGCGAATCGGGTGGGGGGATGAGAGAGTCCCTTCGATGTGATAGCGAAAGGTGCGGTTCGACAGAAAGTCTCGTAAGATGAGTACGAGCCGGTCCGGCACACCGAGTTTGTACAGCTTGTATATCAAGCCGTTGTGCCAGACCTTGTCGAAGGCTTTCGCTATGTCGAAAAATACTGCACCGGTCGCATTGCCGCGTTGGAAGCCAACGCTTATATGCTCTACGATCCGGTGTACCTGTTATACGCAACTGTGCTGGGTTCGGAAACCGAACTGTTCGTTGGTTATCCGGCCTTTAGTCTCAGCGAAGTCCCTGAGACGCTTGTAAATAAGTCGCTCATAGATTTTTCCAAGGCTGTCTAGTAAACTGATGGGCCGGTAGCTCGTGGGCTCCGTTTTGGGTTTGCCGGGTTTTGGAACGCAAATGACCGTGGCTTGCTTCCATGCTTGGGGGAAGATGTTATTGATCAAGGCTCCATTGAAGATGGTGGTCAAGAGCATGATCAGGTGGGCGGGTAGCATCTGGATCACCCTATTGGTGATGCCGTCAGCGCCGGGGGCCTTTCGGGGTTTCAGACTTTTGATGATCTCGTGAACTTCGTCCGGGGTGACGAGAGGTAATGGATCATCTGGGTCTTCGACGGGCGGGAGAGAGGTTCTACGTTCGACTTCAGGGTCCACCTCAGCGAGGTGTGCTTGGTCTACAGGTTGAGAACTGGGCGCGCAAAGCAGGAACGTGGCGATCTCATCCCTTTGGGTACCTCCAAAGGGATGAGATCGCCACGTTCCTCCGCGACCATCGCCTAGACATTCTGTTTTTTCAAGAGACGTTTCTCAAACCCAGCATTCGCGACCCGAGAATTGCCAACTATTTTGTGAGGGAAAGTATGCGAGGGAGACCACTGTCCCATGTTAGTTTTTTAGTTTATATATATCTTAACATTGTTATTTGCTACGTTGTAATATTGTTTCTATGTTAATTAATGTAATTGGTGTTACCGTTTTAATTAACTACAAATAAATAAATAAACGCGCCGTTGACCCGGGCTTAATTGGTCCTTGCCGGACGGCGAGCTACCCATTACTCGCCGTCTGCAAGCATGCGCCTACGCGGCCGGGAATCAGCCTGGGATTCCCGACGACCAGGGTGTCTCCTGTGGCGACTAGGGCCGTGAAGGCGCATATATAGCCTTTTCCTCATTTGCCGCCGCCCCCATCTTCGCGAACATTACTGCTTCGCAGGAGGTTACGGCTTCCCATGCACTCTCGCTCCGTACCATGGCCTGGACCAGGGCCGGTCGCGAGAGATCGCCGCCGCCGATCGCCTCCACGAGGACACGGCGGTGCTCCACCCAAGCCGGGCAGACCGCCACCGTGTCCTCCGAGCGATTTACGCAGTGGTAACACCCGGGCGTTTCCTCCCGCCTTATCAGAAATTAATTATATTCCGTTACAAAACGAATAAGTCATTCTGTAAAATAATTAAATTAAGTAAATAAAACATTATACTCTACTTCGTAATAATTAAAATAATTTTCTTCGCACTTTCTGCTCTATTTTATGATAAAATTGAAATCGTCACAAACTTTATGTTCTATTAAAATCATAGCTAAGAAAACTTTGTCGGGCTGCTAGGCATGGTAATTTTTATAAGATTTTTCACTCCTACCGATAAAATTGAGTACTTCGTGCAACCCTCAATTTTGCCGCCCCTCATTTTTGCCGCTCTGGGCATTTGCCCGGCTTGCCCCCCCCTAGATCGGGCCCTGGACGGATGGAAGGGATCCATTAAAATTAAACATAGAGAATGTCTGAGTAATGGCAGAGATGAATTTATCTCCATTAAGTCAACAATCGTACTATTTCACCGGATGAGAAAATGGTCGAGTTTGTTTGAGTTTGTTCGGTCGACTACGTTGATGATAAGGAAGTTTGGCGTTAATTCCTTCTGCACATGTGGCTTCCCTGGTATCTCAATAACAGCATAACTATGTAAAAGTCTAAATTACAATGTTAATTTTTATTATTTTTATTTATTACAATGTCTGACATATTCTCGTCATTATTTGACGTTATACATCAATTTTAATTTCGATTATTTATTAGTGATTGTCATGGAAATCATGTCACTTGGTTTAAATAGGTACATTTTATTTATGTAGATTCTTTTACATATTGTGTATGAGAGAACGTCTTAGCTAAGCCTTACAGACTGTAGACTTGTAGACTTTCTATAAATCTACAGTTTCTATTCATTATTTTCATTCCTCCAAGTTGCTAGTACTAATAAATAGGCCTGCACTGTCCTCCCATACCTACTTATTATTATCACTGTAATTTGAAAACATTGTAAAAGCTAATTATTTTTTAAAGAGTAACCGTGGTGTTTCTTGCCGGCTCTTCTCCATAGGAAGTGACAAATTGGAACCGTGTACCTAGCTTCTGACGTTTCATAAGTATCCATGCAGGTTTATGTGAAATAAAATATTTTGATTTTGTTCCCGTGGGCATGCTAATGCCGTAGCATGGTAGTGTCACAAAATGCGTTGCGTTGGAGATCATAAGGTTTTAGTCGGCTAGATTTCGACAACCCAACCCTTTTGAAAATAAAAATAATCGTAGGGTTGTAGAAGGGGTACATAATGCTGCGTTCAACGTGTTATATTTTAAGAATCCTCTACTTTTTCCGGGGTACAAAGCAAAACAGTGGGATATGCCTATAACAGCACAAAGAGAAATTGCTCTCGTAGAGTGTCTGCTTATTGACCAGTATCCGTGTTCATAGATAGCCCATATTTCATTATCTTAGAGTTCTCGTGATCATCTGTTTATTGGTAATTTCAGCTGACATTGAAGGCTTCCGGTTTAAATAAATATGGCTGCACAAGTCATGAATCTTCGAGATTGATACCTCCATTCAGTATAACAGACTACCTAGCCTGCGGGCTGCGTGATTTACAACCTTCGATATATTACCGGATGTGCTAATTATGTGCTGATATCACGAATCGATTGCTAAAGTCATCGCAGCACTAGCATGACTAGTATAATACCTAGCAACACTCGTACTTCGTAGCATCATTCGTAGTACAGAGCAAAAGACATCAACGAGCTACACTAATGTGCTACGCGTGGCAGTTATGTACGTTGTATGTCTATTTTGTACGTAATTATGTGGCTTGATCAAATTGAGTGAACTATAAAATCATTTTGTTGGATCTCTGAAAAGCAATGGTCTCTACTAGACCATCAACAGAACTTTTGCTGATATTAAGCCAGGAAAATATTGGTGAGTATCGCTAGCGTCAGCCACTCGGCGCTGGCGTAGAGCCAGAGCTCACATTGCACAAACGTGCGCACAAAGCTGCAACTGAACATTACGACGTAACTTAATAACTTGTTTGACTGAATTAATCAGCGCAGCCTCAACCGTTTCCTCTAGAAATAATAACACGATCCGCGCATCGAGTGCAATGCTTACACAACAATAAAAACGCAGCGCACCGCACCGCCGCCGTCCGTCGTCATCCGCTCAGCAATTTTAATGGCTCGGTCACAAAAAGCTGCGCGCGCAACATCCTCTCATGTTACAACAAAAAACAAACAACGTTACAATGAGCCACTCTGGTTGCGCCACGTCGTGCAATTGAAACGGGAACTGAGCCCACGACCCCGCGGTCACGTTTCAGTCCATTGTTTACGTTCTCCACCATTGTTTAAGGAGTTGACCATCAATTCGCTAATAAAGCGCGGTGAATGTGCATGCGCCTTTCTAACTGTGTGCACCAATGGGAGCGCAGTGCGGCCACGCCCGCCGCGCCCCGCCCTGCCGCTGGACTAGCCTCCCCATGACCTCGGCCTGGCTGCGCAGGCGCAGGCGTCTTTCCTCACTGCACTATCGCTGGTTTATTAGTGAACCGATGCGAGGTCACACGATCGATCTAGCTGCCTTGTGTCTAGTCGTGAAATCGATCCTAGTTAACACCTATTTGTAGTGGAAGGGCATAACGGTAACTAGGATCTAGACTACCACAAGAAACGTGGAGATAGTTTGAATAATAGTATCAGTCTACTGCAGGTCTACAGGGCACAGGGCACGGAACACAGGACACGTGGTTCGCTTCATACAGAGATGGAAGAAACATCAACCATCAGGAACATCGATCATTATACGCTTGCTTACTGCGTATTGCCGATTTCAGATTAGTAAGGCATGAGTCACAAAGTGCTCGTCGAGAATCAGTAGAACAACAGCCCAGTCGCCGTATCAGTAACAAAGTTACGTGTGACCTCACAACTATTGTAGAAACTTGACCAACTGACAACTCAACCAATTTAATTGCTTTTGTTCTTCAAGACTGCTATCCTAACAACGGCTTGGAGCTATTATTAAGATCCCTCACGCTACTAGGCATAGCCTTAAATCATAGTGATGTACCTACTTTAGGTACCACTTAAATCTGGCTAGCTGTGCAAAAAAACATGAGGAAAAAGTTGTAATTATAGTTACCGATGGCGAGCACTGATCAAATGCGATCAGTCACAAGTCATTTTGTTTATAATGTTCATTGAACTTGCAGATTATGTGTATAAAGTATTCAATGGTTATCTTAGGTTTACTGTAGCTTGGCTGCCGATCGGTAAGTTTTGGGTTTGATTAGCTATTCGTAAAAATTGGTACGTTACTATAGTAGGCTTACCTACATCTAACGCTTCCACGACGTAAGCGCTTTCTAGCCGGGCTGACGTCGGATTCCGTTCAACACAAGTGTTCACACATTTTCGTATAGCAGCAGATACGAGCCAACACGAGAGAAAGATTATAAGGACATTTTCAGCCTCAGTAGCAAGTTAGATATAAGCTTAAACATAAACAAACATAAACAATTTTTTATTGACATAAAGAAGATGTGACAATTAATTGAAGCCCTGACCCCTGAGCTAAGTGGTACCTGTGTTACAGGAGGCAGTGTCTTCACCCGCTTGTGGAACAGTAACAATTTATGTAATACATTTTAAATTAACATTAATAAATATTTAGTGCATGATTGCTCTTGTGTGGGTCTGTGTGTATGTGCGTTTTTGGTGTTTATGTATGAGTCTGTTAGCTACTCGTAAGCTAAGCTTTGTGTTCAATTGATCGAGAGCTTATGAGTTTTTGTGCAGCCGTCTATATCAAACATAGCTATTCTAGATGTATGTTACAGATGTAAAATGGATATACCTATAGCTTATAATAATTATTGCAACTTAAAACATTATGTCTTCTACGCCCCATCACCTCAATGCAAATGAGCTAGACTAGACGTGACGCATTACGCCTCGTATCGGCTACCAATCGCAGCTGCTATCTATGGATACATCACAATCTTTTTCGAGCAGCTCTAGCCTTATCACCTGATCTATGGCAGAGATATCTGCACTAAATTTACGTGTCGTAAAGGTTTGAACCCATCGCTTTATGCTGTTCTAAGAGCACGTAGTTTTTACATCTATGTTTCTGCGAGATTATAAATAAGTCAGAGGAAATTCCACAAAAGGTAACCTATTAGTTTTCGTGTACACTTCGCATGACATAAAACAATGATATTATAAGTGTAAAAAGGTTACTTATAAAATCATTAACATAAAAGCACTGTCAATGATAACAGGTCAGCAGGCCTAGACAAAACATATTTCTGTTACAGTTCACGCCAAACGCTACGCCAAAATGTATGGGAATGACATTACCCGCGGAAAGAACCCGACGTGACCTTTCCGCAGGTAATGTCGTTGCCATACATTTTGGCGTAGCGTTTGGCGTGAACGGTAATAGAAATGTATTTTGTCTTTAGGCCCTGGACAGACCGTCGATCACAATCTACAAATAGGCAGTTTTTGCTGGAATTATCCGCCAGAAATGTTACAGAACTGAAAACTTAACAATCTTAATTACTTTTGTGTAATAAAACACCCAAAAGCATTCATCCTAAGTGACATTTATTGCGAAAATGAAAACTTACATTGAGAACGGATCAACTACGGGCGCACCCCTCCATATTACTATTTCAATGTGTGTAGTCACATCCTTACGAAAGTGTTTGTATGTAGTTGTAAGTATTCGTCTTCAGTTTCAAAAGTTTTGAATTTTGGAGGGGCGCGCCATGTTGTCGTAGTTAATCTCTACGCAAGAATCAATAAAGAAAAACCATTAGTGGCTAATTTCATCCCATAAAGCAGATAGCATCAATCGTGCTAACCTTACGAACAAATACAGTTACAACAATACTAATATTTATGAGCTGTTGGAGCAATAAATTGCTTCATTGTGTTCGCGAACATGTTACGATACAGCCTCCTTGTTGCGCGTTATCGGCGCATCTGGCGAGCGCCTTCCACGGACGAATGGCTTAGGAAGACTGCTCACGAAAGGAACTATCGTGGCACTGATGCTGTAAACATTATACCGATACCAATTAGCAAAATGTCTGTTTTTGCACGCCCAGAGCTTTTGCATCACTGAAGACCCATGTTGTAGGTATTCGGGTGGTGATGGTGTAGTGGTTAGGAAGCATCTTGCCTTTCTCAAAATCTGTCTCGATCTAAGATGCCTTATTATCTGTAGTAAGACCCTGATAGAAAATGGGGATAGGCTCACCACCATAAAACCTATAAAACATTGTTATTTTAAGCTTTTCTAGTGATTTATTTATTCTTCAGAAAGCTTACAGTCTAATATCTACTTTAAAAAATAATATAAATTTAGCGCGTATTAAATGATAAATGATTTTATTTCTGTAAGTACTTTTACACGTTAATCATATTTTTTTAAACTAGATGAGGTCGGCGTTTCCTATCTGACTACTCTGAGAAGAAAGGCCGTAGCAAACTCAGAGATCACAGTCTCTTTTAAAGTCCAGACATAATCTTGGTCAGATCATGTGAAGACCATGTGGATTGGTGTCTGAAATGGTCTTTTGAGGAAAGAACCACACAGATTGAGTGGACCTATCCATTCAGTGCATGCATTTATCAGTAATCATACGGCTCAACTCAGAACTTGAGGAGCTCAACGATTTGATGAACAATACCAAAGAAAGGACATTTGGGTAGGCCGCACAAAGTACCCAAACTGCCAGATTAACATTAAAAACTAACTGAGAAACAGATGAAACACAAAAACAAAAAACATAAATATCACATAGTCCTCACATTCACATTAATTTTTAAAAAAATAATAATATTATACTTCTCAAAGTAAATATTCATGTGAAAGTGTATTTAATAATAATTAAATGTCAAAGAGTATAAGTCACCAAAAAAAAACAAAAAAACAAGAGTCAGTATACACAATTGGAGCAGATCAATCCCAAGCTTTTTTGTCAATATAATCTTTAATGGTATAAAAGGCGTTCAGGAACAACTTACGTTTAACGAATGATTTAAATTTATTGAGACTTAGATCTTGAACATATGGCTTGGAAGTTTATTATAAAAGTGTATACATTCGCATCTCATCATCATCATCATCATTTCAGCCGAAAGACGTCCACTGCTGGACATAAGCCTCCCCCAAAAGGGGGGTTTTGCCATAACCGCAACGCGTGGCAGGCGGGTTGGCGATCGCAGTGTAGTGGTAAAATGCATAGAGAACGCTTTCGCATCAGAATGAACCTATTTTCTTGAGCCTTGTTGATGGTGCAACAAATTCGTGTTTGTTCCTAGTATTTATACTGTGGATATGACTGTATTTTTTATTTTATTTTTATTTTAAGTGAGCGGTTGCTGTCATGTGCAAGAGCAGCATTTCTTTGAGACAATCCTAACGCGTCACCTCTCATCATCTGCACTGCCCCTAACTCCGTCCGAGCGTGGCGTGTTGCGGACGTGTGAACCCGCACTTATCGCTCATCGCGCGCGTGTACCAATCAGAGCAGCGGAGTATCGTGGGCCACGCCGTAACTTGCGCTGGACAAACGACGCGCCGTCACGCCATGCCACCGACCTTCGCCCGCGCCGTCAAACGGAAACCACGGACAAGGAGATCAGAAGACAATAGTTCTGTTTAATAGAAAATAGTACATATCTAATATTGACTTAAATGGCAATACCATATTTTCTGGTTTTCAGCTACATCCGGTATACACTAGAAGCCAACCCCAACATAGTTGAGATAAAGCTGTGCAGATACTTATTTGTCAAAAGCTACCTATTTATAGTTTATTATAGTACATATTTATAGTTTATAAGCAGAGCCACGCTGCCCCGTTGCAGCGGGGCAGCGTGGTGTTAGCAGAAGACAAAACTCTGTCACTAGGAATATTCGCGAGTGGACTGGAGTCACGGGTCCTGCTGAGCTGTTTCACCACACAGCCAGCCTTCAGGAATTTGAGAGGCAGCAGAAGAAAGCATACGAAGGCACCATTTATTATCAAATACCTAAACTTTATTGGTTGCAAGTATCTTCATAGGTACATCCGTTCACAGTGAGGATCTGGAAGAAGTGGACTCCAAAACTCTAACCCAAGCACAGCCATCAAAATAGTAAAGTAATGCGACAGTTTCATAATATTCGAAAGGGTAGTAAAAATATTGTACATATAAAAGTAATTTATCCACGTATCACGGCGCTGTCCATCGATTTATACCTATTAATCAGCATAAACATAGAGGCTGGTACCACATTGCAACGTATTACAGAAGGAGCACTTAGAACAAAACTCCGAAGAAGAATAAATGACAAGATAGAAACAATAGTGAGTAGATAAAAGTATCGTTACAGTTAAACAGAACAGCTTGAATCGTTGTAATCTGCAATCGTAGGTGGGTAAATGGTATTTAATATAATTAAAAAATCTGTAATTTTTACAAGATACAACTGACTCTATAATTTTATTTGATATAATAATCAGTTAATATAATAAACGATTGATATAATTTTAAAGCAACTAATTTTTGTAAGCACAACATACATTGAATATAAAATCGTTTGATATACCACTCAAAAGACATAAAACCTATTTAGTCTAACCAATATGGTAAAACGCCTTTTAAAAAACACAAAGCAAAACTTCAGATATACACTATGTATGCAGCAGGCATGCAAACAAGCATACATCATACATGCAGCATGCCGCAGCTTTGACTTGCTGGCCGGCTGCGCCGGCCAGCCTCAGCCGAGGCGGTGAATGTTGAAACCACCTGCTCCTCAATTCACGGGCCGCCTCGCCCCTCCGCGTCTACGCAATTTTAAATAAAACTCTAGGGGTAGGGCAGACAAGACTACGTGGAGTCTGTTTTGCAGTGATTCGTTTCTGTCACGCCGCTCCCGCAGCACGCGCAATGAAATTAATCGCAATATTATATATTTTAAACGATAGGCCTAATGATTTTCGATTAAATAAACGTTAAATCCAATAAAATTAGACGAAATAAGTTTTAGAGTATATAAATGTTACATCTAAAGAAATTATATCAACAGTTGGTATAATGGTTTATTATGTCTTGTGAACGTAATTGAAATGAAAATATTCCAAATAACTTTATATGATATGAGACACAGCCGTCGTAGGTTGCTTGGATGTTGCTGGTCATAATGGCATGTTACTTCACAGGGCCATCCAAAAGAAAGTAATGGTTTCGATGTACCAGACCTACCAACGTTAGGAACTACCGTTGGCGTATAGTGGCAAGAAAAGATAAGATACTAATTAAAAACACTATTGATTGCACACCACATCTTCTATAAATAAAAACCTCTCAAAAAAGAGTCCTTTCTAAAATGTACTAATCAGAGTGGCTAGTGATTCTGTTGGTCCTTCTGCCCCCATCCTATGAGATGTCCTGGGTCGTGCACCGGCCGCAGTGCGCGCGCGCAGACCACGTCACGCGCCGCCATTGCGCCGATAATTTATGAACGACGCCATTTTTTCATTGTGCGCACTGCCAGTTGCTAGCGAAGCCGTGAGTTGTCTGTAGAGGGACTAAATATTTTGAGAGTAGCAGGATAGTGGACATGGAACGGTCTAGATTAAATGCCCCAGGAATCTCATCTGTCAAAAAACTTCTAGTTGCTCTACACTGTTGTCAAGTTTTTGACATTTGTTGTCCCTGACATGTGATTACGATTAGATTTTGAACGTCTTTAATAGTGGGAAATTGCCTCTTGGTATCGGCAATTCCAAGTACAAGCGCGTATTCAGGGTACGGGGTAGGTACATTCAAGATACATGTATTCTGAAGAATATCCCAGCTTAGAACCTAGCTTAGATGAGTAGGCCACCCTACTGCTGGGACGTGCAGCCGGCAGAGATCGCTCGGCTGCAATCTATCTGTCACGCTGCGCCCGCGCCCGGACATGCACCCACCGCTCCCACCGCTCGTTCCGCTCTCTGACGAGTAGCTAGACAACTACTTACAAGTCCTTACTTCTGATCGCTCTTGTACGAGCTCTTGTAGGGCTTTGTGTTTGCGGAAAAACCAACAATTATTGTGCACAAGATTTTAGATCGTAGCTAAGAAATCCCATGCGCGGCTGCAGATCTGGAGGAAATATGAATATTGCGAATAGTTTCAGACGTCATCGTTTCAGGAATATATACCTACTAGTGGGTACCTGGGTACCTGAACGGCTGAAAGTGGCGGCAATTGGTGGGACACGTTGTCTGACCTGAGTTCATATCTTCCTAAGACTTCCCCAGGTGTAGGTATGGTTACAAGGATATTATTTATTCAGTAATTAGGTTGGGTGACACCGGCAATCATAACAATCAAAACCCCACTGAGTTTCTCTGTAATAAAAGTTTTATGTTTGTCATTCGATTAACTATAAAAACCTTACCTGTCACGACATTTATGCTATTAATTCCAATATCAATTCCTACTGAACAAGTACATACCTTACATATTAATGTAAGGTATGTCGAGTTAGCACCATAGTGCAAACTATTGAGTTTTCACGATAGTGCTAACTCGACTACAGATAAACTAAAGGCATTGTGGTCCGAAACCGTCATGGTAGCGCGGCCTTCATACGAAATTAAGAAAAATTTTATTTGCATGCATTTAACTTTCTCAGGGATACCAAAGTAGTTTCTTTTACAAATACAGCAGCAAATGTTTTTTCGTAGTCAAAACCCTTCTCTAATTTCAGTGTGATGATTGTCAACTGATCAGGAATTGTTGAGATCTGTTCAAAAGGTCATGTTACTCGTAAAAGAAGTTTCCTACCTATTCCTACTAAGAATAAACTACTAAAGCTTTGTAGGTCCCCTATACCTAAGTGAAGGAGTACACCTACTTAATACCTGATGTTGCCCTTTATTTATGTCATAAATTGTGTACATCTTTTGTTGGAGATCCTAAATCAATAAATAAATAAAATTAAATGCGTTTCCTGTTAGTGAACACTTGCACTTTTGTTACCAAGAACTTATCTTAAAAAAAAAAAAAGATTAAAAAACCCCCGACCCAAACAAAAACTCTAAAAAGTAAAAAATAATATTTATAGGCCTTTTAATTTGAACGTAATATTTTAATCAGGGCATTGTCAAGTCGGGGGACGGTCAATGAAAACGCCAAACAGAGGCCTAGCCGTCCCCCGACTTGACAATGCCCTGATTAAAATATTACGTTCAAATTAAGAGGCCTATAAATATTATTTTTTACTTTTTAGAGTTTTTGTTTGGGTCGGGGGTTTTTTATTTTTAATTTAATTTTTATTTCTTGCTTTTTAAACTTAATGTCTCCCTTAAATCACCATTTATCTATAATCTATTCATTGAGACCTTTTCAATGAGCCCAAACACGATACTTCTGCTGTTTGTTGGTGAATAACTTGGGTTTCCTTTTTTTTTTCGTCTAATATCATTGAAGTAATAGAATCCCAAATTTTGAGTTGATCAGACCCATGGAAGAGGGTAAAATCCCTTTTTCAACCAGAAAAGAGCTGATAATCTTCAAACGGCTGAACCGATTTTGATGAAACATATCTAAGAACACTCCCGACTAATACACCTTTCAAACAAAAAAAACTAAATCAAAATCGGTTCATCCGTTCGGGAGCTACGTTGCCTCAGACAGACACACACACACACACACACTCACACATACACACACAGACACGTCAAACTTATAACACCCCGTCGTTTTTGCGTCGGGGGTTAAAAATACAGTTTACAGGAACTCCTTAGCAAATCAGCTATTACAATGATAATAGCTATACCATGAACAATACCAAGGACTACCACACCCACTGTTCAGTTCGTAATCTACCTGCATCCCTAAATAGCAACAAGTTAAAATGAAGTAAACACATGATTCATTTGCAAACTATTTAAAATGCGTTGCGCCCGATAATTTGTAGTTTCCTTTCGTTTTGTTATTTGCGCAGCAAGTCTTCAAGACACGCAACGGGGCAAGGTACTGTAAGTAGGTACTGTTGAGAGTAGCCCTGATGCTGTCTTGTTGTTTTTTTTTTTTGTTATGAGTGCACCTGCAGTTTCAACTGGGTTTGATTTAATTTCATATTTAAATTTCTTGTTCGGATAATTTTATGGTTTTTCTGCACGCTTGCAACTTCATCCCTGATGCAGGCAATATACTTTTCAGGCTGAAAAGACTGAAAAAAAAGGCAGAAAGTACGCAGTAGAAAAATATATTTGTAAAATCAAAATATAATATTCTCGCGAGATAGTCATGAAATCATCATGATCACGACACAAGTTATGACATGTAAAACTGTCAGGCACAACTTCTTTACAAAATGAACAATTTTATTTTCAAATCATCAAGAATAACCAAAAATCTAACCCAATCACCTAATTTCGGCCCACATTAGGTTCACCCGATCTCATCGTGTCCGATTCAAGGCATCATTGATGTTGTTAAACCGATCGAGTGTGAACGGTGCGTGGGCACAGACGCGTCGTAACATCGTTACCTGGGCCATCTTGTAAACGACCACTATTATATTAACATATGAAGCCCACGAGTATTGGCTCAAATTATTTGTAGGGAGATCCTTACTGATATACATGAATTATAAAACTGAGTTTGTCCGTCTGTTTCATCTCCACTTGTAATCGTTTCTTGAAAACATATAAGTGATCTCTTTGCCTAACCCTTCGCGATTTACAGACGTAATATATAAAGTAACAAAGTGGAGATACAGCTAGTAGACGACCAAGAAAATGTGGACGAATTTGGCCGAAGGAAGAAGAAAATAATGGAAAGAATGAAAAATAACGTTGATCTTTCTGGCAAAGATATACAGAAATAAGCAAATTAAAATTTTCACCATGCCTAAAGTGATAGTCTACTTAAACGCTTATGCTTATGATTTGTATGTAAGTAACGCCCCGCGCCAATTTCACAAAAGCCTTCGGTGACAAACCCTAAGAAAACGAACCATAGACGAACCCTTGAGTTCAACCTAGTAATAACTTCTCGATACGAAGTCATAACGAGCAGTAATCTATGTAGGATATCGGCGCGGCTGTAACGTGGATAATGGCCGTTATATTGAGGTGTAGCAGGGATCGCCACACAAATGACGTGAAAGTTTACATCCTATTCATTACGATATGGAATATGATGGCCATGGGGTCCATAAGATTTTGATCTGTTTGTTGCCACGGCAGCAAGGAGAGGCCACGATGTCTCACTTATTATAAGATCATAAGGTATCAGCTATACTAATCACCATTAGTATTGCTCTGTTCCAGTTTGGAAGGTATGCGTATTGGTATATTACAGGCTCGTAGCACATTGAAGTTATTGTCTAGTGTTGCCGAGTTAACGATAGAATGATATCTCTCTAAAAATGACACAATATGAGAGGCTCTCCGAATTAATGTTATTATCCTCTTACATATATAATTACATTATCCTCTTGCATCCGGTTAGACTGGAAGCCGACCCCAACGTGATTGAGAGGCTAGGCAGATGATGATGATCCTCTTACATATATTTAACTGGCATTCGTTTTGATTCATACGAACATCTATTGTTCGTATCTCCAAAGCTACCAGCTTCTGAATACATGGTATTTAGCGATTAATTAAGCTTAGCTGCCTCGGTCCGTTCCAATAAATAAATACGCTCTACCTCTGCCTTCTTACTATTGCAAGTATCCCTGGTGGTGGAGGAGGATAAAAAACATCTTTGAAAATTTAAAGAATTACTATGTTTTGTATACTGACTTTCAAGAAGACAACGCCAATGTATCCTCCCATCTTTTTCGTGAATGAACAAACCAAACAGTATTCAACCCTTAATATTTATCATCAAAATTTATGCGGCATTAATAATAAAAAAGAAGACCTTGAAATATATCTAAATGAATTGTCAAAAGAACTGAATTTTTTATGTATATCTGAACATTTTCTCAATGAAACCCTGGCAAAACAATTCAATTTCATCAATTACAAAATGGGGTCTTACAACACTAGACTCAAAAACAATAGAGGTGGTTCAATGATTTTATTACCTCAGGATAGAAGCGTGGATGAACTTCAAGTATGTAAGCAATTGTATAAAACTGATTGCTTTGAAGTATGTGGAGTTAGAGATTTAGAGACAAATTTGTGTGTTGTTTGTTGTTACAGAACTCCTGCAAACAGTAATTTTGATAACTTCATGGATAGGCTTGAAAAACTGTTACAGCATTTCTTCAATAAATTATGTATAATTTGTGGTGACTTCAATATTAATATTTTAAAAGATGATGCGAGACATACCGCTTTCTTGTCGTTATTAACGTGCTATAACTTCAGGTATCTAATAAATACTCCCACCTTTAGAAGAAATAAATCAGAATCATGTATAGATAACTTTTTAACTAATTTACCTGACACTTTTATAGAATGTACAGATGTTGACCACAATGGGTTATCAGACGGTCACGCGGGCTTGTTCTGTACGCTGCGTTTAGTCAAGGTTGAGTTTAAGATGCGGACAAATTATATGCGTCTTTGCCGAAGAAAATATACTGACATGAACAAGAGGGACTTCAGAAAAAAGCTGTTAGAGACTGACTGGAGCACAGGTATTAACACTTTTATAGGACAAATCAAAGAAATTCACTCTTCATTCTTTAAGAAGTGCAAATTTAAAGTTTCGGTTAAAAGGAATGAGGGATCTAAATGGGTAACAACTGGAATAAGGACAGCCAGCAAAGTAAAACGTTTCCTTAACACCATAGATAAAACACAGTGTGATATTTCAGTTTTGGAATATCGTAAAAAGTATAACAGAATATATAGAAAAGTAGTTAGTTGTGCAAAAAGGAATGATGTCAGAAAACAAATAGAAATGGCATCTGATTCTAGTAGGACGATATGGAAAATAGTAAATCGACAGCGCAATGTAAGTAAAAATCCTGACAATGAACAAATTATACTTAAGATTGACAACACAGTTACAAATAATGCTCTAGATGTGGCTAATATCTTTTCAAAAAGATTCGACAACATTATCCACCTAAAAGCTTGTGACCAAAAATCAGCAATGGCATATTTAACCGAAAGTTTTAGCAGAGTAGATTCAAACATGAGTTTTGATGCAGTCACTCCATTAGAAATTTTTAGTATGGTAAAAAATATGCCTAATAAGTCCACCACTGGTTATGACGAAATCCCCCTGACTATTATTAAAGATAATATTGACCTATTGGCAATTCAATTAGCGTCTTTTTATAATGAGTGCATCGAGGCAGGCCTATTCCCTGATCAGTTTAAAATCGCGCGTGTGCTTCCAATCTTTAAGAAAGGTTTAAAAACAGATCCTGCTAACTACAGACCGATTTCCCTATTGCCTGTATTATCAAAGATCTTTGAAAAAATAATGAAGAATAGGCTCATAAAGCACTTAAGGGCTCACAGCATTTTAAATAGTCAGCAGTTCGGTTACCAACAATCTTTAGGAACCACAGATGCTATCAAGGCATTAACTGACGAGGTCGTCTGCAGTTTAAATAACAAGCTTAAAGTAGCGGGTATCTTTCTGGATCTTAGTTCTGCTTTCGATACAGTTGACCACGAAATTCTTCTGGCTAAGTTGGAACATTATGGTATACGAGAGAATGTATTGAAGCTATTCAGATCGTATCTGCATAATAGACGTCAGTATATAGAGATTAAGTCGGTTGTGGATGGAGAAGAAAAACTCCATAAATCCAATCTAGTCACGGTATCCCGAGGTGTACCTCAAGGCTCTGTTCTGGGCCCAATTTTCTTCATCCTATTCCTAAATGACTTAATTGATTATATTAAAAAACGAGTATCTGACACTACATTAATTATTTTTGCTGATGACACTAATGCAATCGTTTCTGCAGATAATATAAGTGATCTAGAATCTAAGATTAATTCTGCCTTAAGAGCCTTTGAAAACTGGTTTGGAACAAATAATTTAAAACTGAATGTGAATAAAACAAAATGTTTGTTATTCAAGTCAACGGTACGAAATAACGCTAGTCTTAAGGTTGTGTCTTGTGGTAACATTGTCGAAGTGGTAGATAATGTTAAGTTCCTAGGTGTCCACATTGACGCTTTATTAAACTGGAAGGCCGAAATATTGTCAATAACGAAGTCTGTTAGCTCTGCATGCTATGCAATCAGAAGCCTGAGGGATGAACTCACCTTGTCCCAACTCAGGGTGGTGTACTTTGCTCTGGTTGAGTCAAGGCTCAGATATAGTATTGAGCTTTGGGGCAACAGCTACAGATACAACGTCCACGCAGCTTTTGTTATTCAGAAAAGAGCCTTAAGGACAATTCTCCGCATGAAACAGGCAGAATCGTGCAGGGACCACTTCATCAGACTTAACATTTTAACAGTGCCATGTCTCTACATTCTAGTGTTGTTAACCAACTTTGTTAAGAATTTGCACGAAACCAACGAGGAAAGACAAGCTAGAGATAGTACTCGTAGGAAAGACTTACCTTCAACAATCCAACCGAAATTGAACGTGGTTCATCATAGTCCTAGAGTACAATCTGTCTTTTTATACAACAAGTTGCCAGTAGAATTTAAAAGTACGAACAACATTAACTTATTTAAGAACAAATTGAAGACATATTTGTTGAGGAAGGGCTATTACAGTATTGATGAGTTCATAGATGATAAACGACAGCCACAATAGAATTACATATTTGTGAATCTTTTTGTTTGTTACGTATGTTTTATTTTTATACTCGATAATGAATTCTAAATTTAATTTTGATCTCTGATTTGTTGGTGTTATATTTTAAACGTGTAATTAATTTTAAATATGAATGTACTCAATGTTTATTATTTTCGTTTATTTTCTTTTGTACATATTAGGTATATTTTTAAATATTTTTACAAAAATAAAATAAAAACATTTAAAAATATAAAAAATAGTGGCCCATCGGCATCAGGAGCAGGGTCCAAGATGCCGGTGGTCAGGGCTCTAGAGAAAGGAACCTCCTGACTATGCGTGCCGTGTCTAGGAGTACTGCTTTCTGAATCAAGCCCTTGATCCAGCCGCGCAATGAGAGCCTCCTGAGATGTTGGTCGAGGCTCTTCGCTATTAGGCCATTTACTGTAATGATTATCGGTACAATGATTGCTGAGTCCACGTCCCACATGTCGACAACCTCGTGAGCTAAGTCAAGATACTTGATTTTCTTATCTTGCTCAGCTTTCATGAGATTCTCGTCATGAGGGACAGCGATATCAACAATCATTGCACAACGCTCTCGGCGATCTATCACCACAATGTCAGGCTTATTGGCTACAATAGTCCTGTCAGTGATGATAGATCGATCCCAATACAATGTGGCGTGACCATTCTCGAGAACTGGGTCGGGCACATATCTGTAGTATGGTACTTCAGACTCCACAAGGTTGTACTGCAAAGCAAGTTGCTGGTGGATAATCCTAGCTACTAGATTGTGTCTGTGCAAATACTCGCCGTTAGCAAGACGAGAACAACCGGAAACGATATGTCGGATTGATTCACCGGGACGGTGGCATGCCCGACAGATGTCAACCGTACCATCCTTGACAATGTATTTCCGATAGTTATTCGTCATGATAACTTCATCCATAATCGCACAAACAAAACCTTCGGTTTCCCCGAAGAGGTCGCCGAAACGTAGCCAGGATACAGACGCCAAAAAGTCTACATCAGGCCCATGAAGAGCCCGGAAAAAGCGTCCGTGTAGCTCTTTGCCTTGCCATACTTCCTTACGATCGTTAGTATCCAGTACTGCAGGTTTGCGCCAGTTCTCTTTCGCCAAGGAGAGCGGGGTGAGGCTCTTGTCCACTGCGACCACATCTTGATGCATCCCCACGTCAGTGTTAAGGAAATATTCCCTGAGACTGCAAATCTCGCGGTTGTGAAGGGTTTTAGCATTCAAAAAGCCTCGGCCCCCACACTTCCGCGGGATGTACAGTCTCATCACTGATGACCGTGGGTGATGCATCCGTTGTGCCGTCAGCAATGTACGGACCTTCCTATCCAGGGCGTCAAGTTCCCATTGAGTCCATTTGAGTATGCCGAAAGAGTACATCAAGACCGGCATGACCCAACCGTTGAAGGCGCGTACTTTGTTTCCGCCTGATAAAAGACTATTTGACACTTTATTCAGGCGGCCAAAGAAGCGCTCCCTCAACGATTGTTTCATGTCGGCAGTATTGATGCCTAATGCTTCCGACATACCCAAGTACTTGTAGGTTTCGGTTGAGGAGAGTGATCTAAGGTGTATAGAATCCGTAGTTTGGGTTCCCACGGATTCTATAATCCTTCCTCGCTTTACATGCATGACTGCACATTTGTCCACACCAAATTCCATCCTGATGGCGCTACTGAAGGTTTCTGTTACCTTCAGTAGCTCCATTAGTTGCAAGTTGTTGGGGGCAAAGAGTTTCAAGTCATCCATGTAAAGGAGGTGTGATATCACCTGACCACCTCTTCTCAACCGATAGCCTAGACCTGAATCCTCCAGCAGTGTGCTTAGAGGATTCAAGGCTAAGCAAAACCAAAGCGGACTCAAACTATCGCCCTGAAATATTCCACGCTCAATCCTAATCGGTTCATCGGTCCCCTGGATCTGTCGACATCCTGGATACAGAAGGACCGTCCTCCATTGCCTCATACACGACATCAAGAAGGTGCGTAGAGTTGCGTCTATTTTGTACAACTCCAGCACCCTCATGAGCCATGTATGTGGCACCGAGTCATAGGCCTTCTTATAATCTATCCAACATGTCGACAGATCCATCCGGGATCTACGAACCTGTTGGCTTATGGCCATGTCTATAAGGAGCAGCTCCTTAGTACCACGGGACCCATTCTTACATCCATTCTGAGACACCGACATAATAGCGTTGCTTTCAATATGACTTGTAATTTTTGCTCTAAGAATGGATGTAAGAACTTTGTAGACCGTCGGTAAACATGTAATAGGTCTATAATTTTTAGGTTCCGCAGTACTTCCCGATTTATGGAGCAGGTGGGTAATACCTGTCGTAAAGAACTGTGGTAGCGACCCATTCTCTAAAGATGACTGGAATTGTGAAGCTAAGCAAGAGTGTGACCTTTGTAGCCATTTAATCCAGAAATTGTGTAGTCCGTCCGGCCCTGGAGATTTCCAGTTAGGCAGCGGACGGACTGCACGGGCCACATCCAGAGGACTGATGGTGATAGCCTCCATGTCTGGTATTGAATCACACGCCCGTTCAACAACACGCATCCAATCATCTTCAATGTGACTGACGGGCATCGACCAAATGCTCCGCCAAAACGCACACATGTCATCATTATCCGGTAGACGCGCGTCAGTCACACCTTGTGTGGGAAAGGGTCGCTCCCAAGCTCTGTATACCCACCTTTGATCATTCTGGAACATACGATTCTGAGTGTACCGATCCACTCTTCGCTTATACCGACGGATACGGTTTGCCCATGCATAAACTTTCTGCTTCAGGAAGTCGATGCGCTCTGTGACACGGGATGCGTATTCTCGAGGACTAATACTAGTTCCCGTGAACGCCCGCCTCACAAAGCGCATCACCCTTGGTCGTGTATTGCCCTCCCTGAAGCAGATAAGCTTCCCGATGAGTACCCTGGTCTCATTAATACGACGCTCAATCCTGCATTGCCAGGCTGGTGCGGCGGGTTTCGGTCGTGTAGCTCGATCAGTGTTTGGGAATTTGACACGAGCTATACGACATGCCGCAACAGCCGTGCAATACAAGATTGAGTGTGTATCGCAAAGGTCTGCGCTGCTTTCAATAAAATTTGGTAACAGCGCATCCAGGGCACACACCAGTGCTCTGTTTTTTTTATTCATGGGCAAACGTGGTAGCCGTGGTCTAAGGTCAGGTGATGTGAACCGGTACTCACGGATGGCATCTTCCAGAATGCTTCCTATATCCACATTGCATAGGTTCTCTGCAGATATAGCCCTGGCTTCTTCCTCCTCATTGTGCTGGTTTGCCTGTAATGGAACGTTGGCAGGCGCATGCACGACATTCTGGGGTGGAGGAGGGTTACTAGCAGAACTATTCTGCATTTCCGAGCGCAGCCGATCAAGTGTAGCGTCATCCAATCTATGATTGTGCTGAATGACGCGCACCTGATCCGATAATCGTTGGGCCGAGACGTTGACGGCTGGTTCAAGCACCTGAAACAGAGAGAGCATCCGAACTCGGTACGCTGTAAGGTTAATTCCTCCCTCTGTAGCCCCATAATATGCGCGCATCACACTTTCGTTCATGGACTGCGTCCATCGTATGCGCGACACATTTCCACCGGCAGCGGGGACCCTGCTCGAGGCCTGTTGGCTTCGAGGTCCCAAGCCCGCTGGTGGCCGTCCTCTTCCTCGCCATCGTTGTGGTGTTGGTGACGACGGTGGGGAGAAAAACTCGTCGCTCGAGCTCGACGCAACTGCAGCGACCGGTGACACGGCGCTCACGGTTGATGCGCGTACCGGCGGCTGCGAGGCGGAGCTGAGCGACGAGTCCGGAGATGGTGGGTGTGCCTGGAGTCGTGTCTTGGCTCTTGTCTGCATAATTAAATCACTCGCTCACAAATCACATAGGATATTGTTTGGTCCATTTTTTTCAAATGTTTGTGGTCCGTTTTTAAAAGGTTTTTCATTTTTACTTTCATAATAGTACTATTCTAGTTGTTTTTATTTAATATTGAGGTAGAATCTGGACTCAGATACTATTTATTTTATGTAAAAAATTATGCTTGAGAATTTTTCATTCTGACGTTGACAGACGCCATAGACTATTTTTAACTTAACTATTTTTAACTCAATGTTTATTATTATTATTATCATTTTTTATTTAATTTTATTAATGTTTTATCTTTCATTTATGTAATTTTCAACACAATGTATTTTGTTATGAAATAAATGACTTATGACTTAGGTTCCGTGTCCTATTGCAAGTATCCCTGGTGGTGGAGGAGGTTCCGTGTCCTATTGCAAGTATCCCTGGTGGTGGAGGAGGTTCCGTGTCCTATTGCAAGTATCCCTGGTGGTGGAGGAGGTTCCGTGTCCTATTGCAAGTATCCCTGGTGGTGAAGGAGGTTCCGTGTCCTATTGCAAGTATCCCTGGTGGTGGAGGAGGTTCCGTGTCCTATTGCAAGTATCCCTGGTGGTGGAGGAGGTTCCGTGTCCTATTGCAAGTATCCCTGGTGGTGGAGGAGGTTCCGTGTCCTTTTACCATTGCTATGTAAATGCAGCGCTGAGTGGCGGGCGCGAGAGCACGACGTGCCACACTTCGTTAATTAGACTGCACCGGCGCAACCAACACGAGTAGACAGACGCACTAGCTTACGGTAAGGCGAACCTAGTCCACATTTTTCCCATACAAACTTCGGGTGTTTGACAATGTGTACATCAAAAATTAATTAAACATGGTATGGTTTTGTCTTATTATTTAATATTATCTGTACGGAAACAGAATACTAAAATTAAAAACCAACAAAGATTCGTTTTTCTTGCTAATTTTACCTAACTGTGGGTGTGTTTAGGTAATAAAAGAAAAAAGTATAAAAACTTCAAAACTAAGTCGGTACCGAAAAAGCTCAACTATCGAAAAGTTCAATTAACTTTATTACTTACATATACAGTGATTTCAGAAAACCCGATCTTCCGAAGAACTTTTCTTAATTTTTTACGCGCCTGTTTTACTATGACTGATCCTGCAGCTCACTCAATAATGTTGTGCGTATAGACTAGCGTCTAACTGCTCATCACGGGTACTACCTCTGTCGGACACGAAGCTTGGTGAGACAGCATGATTTTTAGCCAGGCCCATCAGTGAGTTCAAGCTCACGACTGGGTTCCCCTTAAGTATTCGTACGGTACTTTTGTTTTAAATTCAATGGGAATAGAAGATAATTCAAAATAATAAAAACCCTTTTCTAATGAGCCTAATGAACTCAACAGCTTAATAAGGTTTTACAAAGTTAGTGCCAACCATGTCATAAGTGCTACAAAACCTGCTGCCCTACCTAGATCGTCGGTATCTTATTAAAATGTATCCTCTTGTGTACCGGACACAAGAGGATACATTTTAATAAGATACCGAACTGATCCAATATGCAAAATTTATAATAGCTGAGGATTCATGGACGCCCACAGACATTCATGTCAATATTAAGCCATCAGTAGTTTCGATAATTTAGATTATGTAAGTCAATCAACTTTATCTGTAGCTAATTAATAGGTGCCTGTCCTGTCCCCCTTTGATGCTTCCTTATCACGTCACTCTGCTATCTACCCTACGCCTACGATATTGGACCTCCCGCGTCACCGCAGCCATCATTACCGACGCATCGATTCCTTCTAATTAAAATGTAAATGAGCTTCAGTGAGCGCCTCTGTCGGTCGTCATGTCGTCGGTCCCAGTCCCATTACCGGCCCATACTTTTTTATTACTTATCAACCACAATTAAAATGTCCACGATTCGATCCGGTGACTCTAAAATTTTCTATAAATTATCAAATTAGATTAGATCATTTAAAATAAGGTTTTATCGTGGATTGAGTATGCGCGCTGATGTAGGTGCCAGATATAAATGATAATAAAATTGAGATGATTTTCGATGTTTTTGATAGACTTCAAATGTATTAGAATTTAGATTATTGGAAATTTTGATATTGAAAGTCACATTTATTGTGTAAGCTCTATCTTTATGATTTACCCATTAAATTAATATCAAATTTACTCCCAACAATGTCGAAACGAAGGAAAAAAGCTTGTTGGTGCCGAATACGTTAAAGTTGTCACTCTCACATAAAACAGATCGGAAGCCGAACCTAATCCCAATACTGTTAGACTAACGCCTGCTGAACGTCTCAGCAACAAGTCAATCATGAATTCACCCCTTAACCTGACAAAACCATTTCCGTGTATGAAATCGAACTATCTTCAACCCAGACCACACAGGCTGACAACCGTCCAACTAATAACCAATAAAAACCATTAGGTGGGACATGCAGGTTCCGTACAAGATGCCACTTAACCTGCGCCCGCGCAGCCTAATTAGCGCGGCGTGTAGTGCAGCGTCGCGGAAGTGCTCGATGTGTGCCGAGCATTGCCGAGTGCGACACGACGCAGGCGCACGAAGGGACGGCAAGCCAGAGGAATGAACGCCATTACAATGATGTAGGGGTCCGAGGACTGAAACAGGTCCTAATAATTGTTTCGGATTTTGTAATTGGATTCTAAAGAGAGAACGAAGTTTTCCTATCGTAAATAGGACTGTGTTGGGACTATGACTAGGACGAGCCATACGCGGCGTGGTGATCAAAATCTTTGCACAACATTTAAATAGTTTAAGTACCTACCCACTTATTAATACGAGTTTAGATACACCTGGTAGCATTAATTGACACAAAATTATTCGATCAATTATATTTCAACATTTCCTAATTAAAGCTCTTACAAATAGGCGCAACGCAAATCTCATAAGAAGTTTTATGAAAACTTCATAGAAATCGTTGTACAAGTGTCGCGTGGGGCGCCGCGGCCGTCGCGTCACGTCGGTCTGAAGAAGCCTTTATAGCTAACAGTTCTAATTCGAACGAATTATTTACTTAGCTCACTAAGATTTCGCCAGTTGGATTACTCTTGAGTATATTGAACTATTAATGCAGCTCAGCTTAGCCCTTCGGAGAAAATAGGCGTGATTTTTTATTAAGATTTAAAAACTGAAGTGTTAATCGACTTTTGTCGCTGGCTGTACATAATTACTTCTATAAATCGGGAAAAGCGGGAAAACAGACCGCTGAAAAGATATGATAATGTTTATTTTACCAAATACAGTGCGTTACAATTTCTTAAAGTCCATATTAGTGCCTAAGTTAACAAGGAAGAAAAAAAATCTGGAATAAGACGCAAAGGAATCATTTTGCTTATGAACTCCACACTAGGTCAAGCCTGTCTCGTGGAGTCCATGGGTGGTATTACCAGATGGTGAAAAGCGTATTACATGAAACTAAGATTACTATTCTCGAGAGGCATATAAAAATGCCTATTGAAACTAAGTAATGATATTAGGTGATTAAACATTGTCTAGGCTTAACAATAACGTAGGCTGAAGGAATATTTGAGCGCCATTGAGAACTATGCGTAAGTGTCTAGTATGTGAGAGAGAAAGTGTGTGTGTGTGTGTCTGTGTGTGTATAGTTGTTGTGTTATGAAATTACCCTAAAAAGAGATTTGGATTCGGTGTATGATTGGGCTAGCAGCCATTTGCGAACAATCTTTTTGACTTGGTTCATCCTAGAGTTGCGGATGCCACACATTCTTATGGCTTTGTTGTTTATGTGACTGAGCAAGAATTCTTGCATGTGCTGTGCGAAAGTTGTACGCGTCCTTATAGAGGCACATTTAAAAACTCGACGTTTGAGGAGCTGTGAGTATTCCGGGGTTTGAGTTACGATTTTATAGAAGTACAACTGTCGGACCGTAAGTACTGCGGCTTCTTTGTACAAAAGGGCTGTCGGGTATCTGAAAGGTTTTTTGAGCATGACTTTCAAAACCGATCGTTGAGCTCGTTCGCTTTGGATCATAGTGGTGATTCACAATCGCCCCATACAATTATACAATAACAGAATTGATTCACACATTGCCACATATACCATGTTTAGAGTTTTTTTATTAGCAGAGTTACGCAGGAGTTTCATCATGTGAATCAATTTTCTGGTGCGTTTGGCCCCCAGGTCAATATGCGACTTGAAAGAGAACCGCTGGTCTATTTAAACCCCCAGATACGTTATCCATTCTACCTTTTTTATTTTCTGGCAAGTGCACAGGAGAGGGTAACAGGTTGCATAGTGAATGTTTATGTCAAGTGGTAGTTTAGGCGCTGAGGCCTGGGTTTTATGGAAACACAAGTATTTGGTTTTGTCAATATTTAACGAAAGAAGATTGTAGTCGAGCCAGCGTTTGATACAAGTCAAACTATTTTGAGCTTCCTTGTGCACTAATTCCCAGGATTTGCCATGAAAGAGAATTACCATGTCGTCAGCATGGCATATGATTTCTGAATTTTCTTTCAATGTGAAATGAATATCATTTATGTAGGTGATGAATAAGGTCGGACCAAGAAAACTACCCTGTGGAACTTCAAAGATCATATCTTTTTGACAGCTAGTGTTCACACCCACTTTCACGCACTAACGTGTTTGTTAGGTAGGTTTTAAACCAGTCCAATGTCAGTCCTCTGATTCCAATGACCTCCAGTTTCTTGAGAAGTATGGGTATTGCAACGGTGTCAAAGGCTTTGGCTAGATACACTCCCAAGCACTTTTTATAATTGTCAAGATATGATGAGTTTGGTCAGACGGCTCACTGCATCTTCAGTGGATTTTCCACTCCTGACACCAAATTGGTTATTGGAGATCAGCTTGTTCGACTCTAAGAAAGAAACCAAGCGTTTGTTTGCTACCTTTTCCAGAATTTTGGAGAAGATTCCTAAAAGCGATATAGGCCTGTAGTTCGCAGGGTTTTCTTTTAATCCACTCTTGAAAATCGGGGTGACTCTAACTTCTTTCTATTTGTCGGGGAATATACCTGTACTTAGACTAAGGTGTATAATGTACGTTAGTGGGGTCAAAAGTTCACTTCTAATTTCTTTTAAAATTTTTGGTGTAAGACCTAGTTTTGTTTATTTAATACATACAGTGTCATCTCCACGGCACCCGAAACTCTTTTGTTGCTTTATTTGTAATTTTTTAATAGGAGATGACACAATCTTTACACATTTATCTTTAAATTCTTTCCACAACGTTACATTAAGAAATTTTACTTTACATTTGGCAAAAAGATTTTATTTTATTAAAATTTACACAAACTACTCTTCAGTAGACTTCAAGAATCACGAAAGAGAGAGAACGGTGGAACTGTAATGCAACAATATTAGCATAGGAACCGTTGTCGCCAACTCACACGATTAAACCGTTAATCATATAATGCACTACAAATAAACAATTCGTTTGATTTGTCGTTTTACTTTTAGTCAAAATTTTAGTCAAAAACTTTTAGGCATAAGCCACAGATCCTACGTCTGGAAATAAACCTTCATAGTCTATAGATAGGATTAATTTTGATTTAGCTAAGAAAGTATTAACAACGTTTTGTAATCTAAAGTCGATCTAGATTCGATTACCGAGTAAATTCCGCTACTCGACCATAGATGGCAGTATTCTCAGTAGTCGTAATTTTAAACTTAATTGCGATAACCATAAGATTGACATTCGCGTCGTAAGTTGATATCTAGTGCTACTCGACCAAGGTCACACCAGTGCAGAATACATTATAGGTATCGATAGATATTTTGTTCTAATTGAATCAGAAATCGGGTAAGTCTTGTTGGGAGTTTAGAAATAAAACTGAGGGAAGAATGACGTAGTATTATTTGAAAATAAAATCATTATAATAATTACCTACGTCATTTTGTAAAACTTTGATTTAATTTTTGCTATAAAGCATGTATGCAACCTAATACACTTCTTATAATAAATTTCGTGTTTGAATGTTAAATAAATAAATAAATTCATTTATTTCAGGTAAATTACACCCATTGCCAGACATAAATTAACACAAATTATACAAATAAAAACTAAATAAATACATGAAATGAAATTAAGCCATAAAGAAATAAAATAACGATGTCAAATCAAATTAAATTACTTAAATCAAAATAAACTAAATTAGGTCAAATAAGCAACCTATATTTGTATTGTAATGTTATTTTGTGTTTGATTAATTTTCTTTTATCGATATCCATCGATAAAACCAACATCCGACCCGACTACATCACTAATTGAGTAGCGAAGTACTTTCTAAAACGAAATAGCGAATATAATCAATCTAAAATAAACTTTATTTGAATGGCATAAGGTTGATTTTAACTAGACGTTATATTAAATTATTAGTAAATTGAAATTAACTAAGATTTAATTAGAAAACAAATAAAACCGTACTTATCGATGATACAAAACACCTCCATTTTTAAGATTTATTCTCCTACTATCATTTTTATGCTGCAAAATTGAACAATACGGCCATAGCCACGGAAAAATAAATTTGTCGCGAGACTAGCAACTCGACACGCTGTTAGAACACGACTGTGACCAAGTTAGCGTTACAACGCTTATTTGTGATACGCGTGCCACGCCTACTTTGCACTTCCGTTCTTTCTCTTCCGTGTCGAGAATATTTTAAAATTTTGCACATTTATAACAGCCGCTAGGTGCGTGTAATCAAATGCCGCCACTAACATAAATTAACCAAACGAGTCCACTTATTCAGTACTTAGGTGCAGCAACACCGTGCACGACGCGAGCGTCCTCCACAACATAATGCTGCTAATAGTTGATACATTATTTATTCAGGACATCATAAACTTGGCTAACGAGAGCTAACGGCACTTACGGCACGGACTAATGAGCGGAGTGTTCCATGCGTGCCGCACCGTGCCGCGCCGTGTCGCAACGTGCTGCGCCACTCCGTGCTGCGGTCACGATAACCGTTATGTTTCACGTACTAGCAATATTGACTGTACCAATCTTCAAGTAGATAGTGTTACCATTTTAATAAGTAAGTAGGTACTTAGTGGGAAATTGGAAAAACTACATGAAATTAGATCCAAGTTCTCGAGACTCAGTCCCGATCCAAACAGTACCAAGCCATTGGTGCCGATTCTGTTGTACACCAAACTAAACTAAGTAAACTATAACTAGAATTCCTTACTTTTGTATAGGAGAATCTTAACGCTATTCTGCAAAAAAAATATCTCTAAATTTCAAAACAATTTTGACACAACTAAATTCGAATTTTACAATTGCGACTCGCACGTGGTATGTTTTGGCTTCGCAATGTGGTAGTTGTTTGCCCTACCCCGTGATTTTTTTTAGAGCCAGAGGCGCGCAGTGGCGGCAGTCTCGGCGTGATTTATATGGAATTTTCACTTGTTGCATGGAAAATGTGAAAAATTATTACCCTAATGTTGAGGTTTGGGGTTAAATAAAGGGGGTCAAAATTTTCATTATTTTTGCGATAGGACACACCATTTTCGAGATATAAACAAAAAAAAAAGAAAAAAAATACAGTACTATTTTTGCACCAGAAGTCGAGATGTCGCATGTCGGTGTGAATTTTAGTTCTTGACAACTAATTTTATTCCACACCTATTTAATCGTGATTAAAAATAGTCAGATATAGTTAGACAACCAAAATTTTAGGTTGAATAGAATAATGAAATTGACAACAACAGAATAGCAAAATTGGCATTTTCACTAAACTAATAACTCAGTGCAATCGTAGTGCTGTCAAACTAAAATATAGTTAAGTTGTATCACTTTTGTCAATTTCAGAATGGGAACACGTCGTTTGACAGGAATAAACTAAATTTTGGTGATTTTTAGTCTAGTTTAGAGAGTTTTGTGACAACAGAATCGGCACCATTGCCGAGGATGGGATTATAGTTGGCGGAATAAATGACAATAATTTCGCGAAAGTCCGCGAAAGCTGCCCGTGACATGTTTCATTTTTGATTGGCTGTCCCACCGTCTAAAATAATGAGAGCGTGACGTTCAAGCTGATGCCATTATTGCATCGACACATTTGTGCCAGCATCGCATGTCACACGCGAACAAACACCGCAACTGACACAGGGCACGGGGCACGGGGCTGGGGCAACGGCCGCACCTACTGCTTGAATCTCAGATACATTGCCAAAGAACTCATTAAAAACATGACAAAAAATGCCCACTTTACTATCCCCATCACACATAAATCTTCAAAATCCAATTACTAAAACGGTAGCCGCCTCCCGAACGAACCGATTCGATACGATTGTTCATAAAATATTCTAACGGTAGCCGTAATAGATTACAATAATTGTTCATCGATAAACTATTCGCTTCATACATATCGGTAATCAATCCGATTTCACGCCGCGACGCACGGTTAAATACTATAATAGTTGTAATGGATAAAAAGATAATTCGCGAGGGGATCTCAATTGCTGGAGGGGAAAACATTTGATGCAAATTGAAGCCGGCAACAGAAAACCGCCCTAACAGCAAACGACAAAAGGTCGATGTTTAATGTGAAAGATTAATTTGTTTTGCAAAAAACTGTAATAAATAATTGAATGAGATAGTTTAATCCCATTTTGTTACAATAGGCATCCACTTGCGCAGCTGACGTAATAAAACCTGCGCTTGATGCGGTATTGTGTGAGTTGTGACCCTCGCGGAGGGTCGTACGACAATAGACGAGTTTTTTGTGGTTAGAATAATGATGTTAGGACAAGTGGGCAATCAGGAGTCTGCGCACGTTTGCACAAATGTTTGTAGAGCTTAGAGAGCTTATCCCTGATGGAAATGATGATGTCTCATGTCGCTGCGGTCCCAGCGGTGCCGGTGTCAGCTCGCTATGACCTGAAACGGCTCTAGAATAACTAATGAGCTAAGATTTTCTCTCTGAATCTCGTTAATTGTGTCGTTCCTCTTACATAAAAAAAATACATAATTTTTTATGTAAGAGGAACGACACAGTTACAAAAAATTAAAATTTACAAAAATAAAAGGAAGAAAACGCGATGCAGACATGAAACTAATAACTTTTCAGTAGCATAGGAACCTACCCTTACTAATCGAAACTTAATAGGTACCCTCCATATACGCTTGTAGATGCCAAAGATAATTTTACTGATTCAATAAAACAAGCAGCAGATTGAAATAACAGAATCGTTTACAGAACTACCCATCTCCAAACGAATTAGTTTCCAAATGTGGCGGTTTAGCATAGTGTTAGTTGTCCGTACATGGCAGCATCGTTCCGTCGTGATGGCGGATAGCGCGACCTGGCCGCGACCGGGTCGCGCGACCATGTCGCACACCTCACCGCAGCCGCCGCCGCGCCGCCCAGTGCATCACTTCATTAAGAGCGCTACATATTGTTCTGGGGCTCCAAATGGCACTGTAGGGTACGGCTGTTAGATTGTAGCTTATAGCGTAGGTAGGAGTAGTTTGTCGTTGTAAGGCGCTTTTTTGTTTTTGTTTAGGTGAGCTAAAATCCATTCAACCTAAATATACAACCTTTATTTTGCATTAATTGGGATTTTGCCGCATATTTCATACACAGGCAGCTTGTTCGATATCTAATTTACTCCTTATACAACCTTCATCATCATCATCATCATAATTTCAGCCGAAAGACGTCCACTGCTGGACATAGGCCTCCCTCAAGCTCCTCCACTTCAACCGGTTCTGCGCTTCTCGCATCCAGCGGATTCCTGCGGCCTTCACAAGGTCATCGGTCCATCTAGTGGGAGGCCTTCCAACGCTACGTCTATCGGTACGCGGTCGCCACTCCAGAACCTTTCGGCCCCATTGGCCATCTGTTCTGCGAGCAAATTGCCCTGCCCACTGCCAATTAAATTTGGCAATTCTTCGGGCTATGTAGGTTGCCTTGGTTCTTCTGCGGATCTCTTCATTCCTAATTCGATTACGTAGGGAAACTCCGAGCATAGCCGTCTATAACAACTATTTGGTGATTTTTAGCCTTCTGATAAGTCCCATTGTAAGCGACCACGTTTAGTATCATATGTCATCACTGGCAACACACACTGGTCAAAGACTTTCGTGTTGAGACACTGCGGGATGTGGGACGAGAAGATATTGCGCAGCTTCCCGAATGCTGCCCAGCCGAGTCGGATTCGACGATTGACCTCTTTCTCGAAGTTGGACCTACCTAACTGGACAGTTTGCCATAGGTAATTTCGAGTGTAGAGTCTCCGATCTTCATGAGAGTGAGTGTCATATGGGCATTCGACAATACCTTCTTTTTGTGCATGTTCATTTTGAGAGCCACTCTTTCGGAAGCTCTACTGAGGTCATCGAGCATTGTATTGAGGTTCTCCATGGTCTCAGCCATGACTACCTACTATATCGTCGGCAAACCGAAGGTGAGTGATGTACTCTCCATTGACGTTGATGCCAATCCCTCTCCAGTCGAGAACCTTGAAGACATCCTCCAATGCAGCGGTGAAATTAAAAAAAAAAAAGTTTCGGAGAGATTGCATCTCCCTGTCTCACCCCTCTCTGCAGGAGGATAGGTTTCGAGGTCCGATCCTAGAGCCGGACTGACATAGTGGCGTTTTCATACAAACTCTTTAGCACCTCGATGTACAATCGACCCATTTGAATTATGACCCACCATAAGCTTATTTTCTTACAAACATTCAAATACAATTAGGTCGACATTCGCGTACACATACATTTCCATGGTAACGACCTTGTTTTCTGCCATATAAATATACCGTAATACACAGAGAATTATCTGTTGCAGTCTCCATCTTTATTAAGAGCTTTTACACACGAGTACGATATAAAGCTGAATGCACACCCAAAATAAATACGACGCGTACGCATTATCGTACTAAAAACAATGTGTTTTTAATCTAATATATCTGATTTATTATTTATTTTAATATGCGTTCAACTTGTGTGCTAGAAAACGAGATTCCGCCATCTTTGCATAAATCTTCACTGAATTTTGCTTGCAATGTGCGTTAAGGCAACAATAAGAAGTGGGGAAATAAAACTCTTGAAAATCTATAAAAATTATAATGGTGAACTCATAATTTTTTAACAATAGTTAATATCGGGTGTAACTACCTAACTACCATTGCTTGCTATTGCAAGCAATTACAGCCAATAGTCTCAAACGCATTGATCCAATAAGGCGACTGCAAACGTCGTAACGTGCCGCAAAATATCGAGTTCCAGTAAACGGATCTTCTTCGTAATGATGACGCATGTCGGTTTTCTGTTGATTCGTGATTTGACGAACGCCATGATTATATCTTCCAGAGTATCCTCTTCTTCATATCGCTTGATCCAGGTGTTTCGAGATATCCACTGTTTCGAGATTATACCTCCCCCTTAACTCTCGAGATATTTCTCGTATACCGTAGCGTTGCTTACTGAGAACTATAATCCGAGGTCTTTGTCTTGCCACTATACGATATAAATAAAAACGAACTATTTTTTATTCTCATAGGAATTATTATTTGACACCAATTTCTGAGTGACTTTTTGATGCTTTGTCATTTCATACTCGAAAGAGTTCGGAACATGGTTTAAAAAAAAGAAACATTTGTTCTGAACTTCTGAGTAATACCAGTTAATTCCAAAGAGTTTGGATTAAAAAACGATTATGAATGCTTTACCTAAAATATTATCTATTGCAGTGATGATAAAGGTTAAAATTGCATTGATCTTGGACCCGTATTGACATAGCTTGCTTAATATTTAAAACGTCCTAAGTGCGGCATGCACTGATCTTTGTTATTTTGACGGTTTCAAACGATTAATCGGCAAAGTGGGTCATGATTCAAATTTGTCGACTGTACAGACGCCAACACATCAAGCTACCCCAAATTGTCAAATTTTCCCAATTGAACATGAACCTTATGCTAAACTGACCTAAAATTGAAAATCAATCAAAGAAATTTGACAGATTTGGGTAGCTTGATGTGCTGACGTCTATACCGATAATCAATTTGGCACTGTTGGAGAGACTGCAGTACAGCCCAAGTCTCGATCGAATCAAAGGCTAGCAGAGAGGCAGGCTCTTCGGTCTTCTGTGTAACCTGCCGCAGTATATGAATGTGGTGCACGGTGCTAAAGCCTTTTTAGAATCCGGCTTGTTCGGGAGGCTGGAACCTGCACGCGAGACGGTTCGTGATGACTCTTGAAAACAGATTGTAGACATGGCTCAGAAGTGAAATGGGCCTATAATTCTTAAGCAGAGTGTTATCGCCATTCTTGAAGTAGAGTACCACCACACCTCTGTTCCATGCCTGTGACGTTGTGCTCTCGAATATGACGGAATCGAACAGCTTCTGGAGGGCCTGAAGAACGGCTTTCAGTAGTTCGGCCGTAATTCCATCATCACCCGGTGCCTTGTTGTTTTTAGGCTCCTTCAGAGCCATCCTAATCTCGTACAAGCTGACATCCGGAATGTCTTCGGTGTAGTATCCAGTCAATTTAGCTCTTGGGTCGTTTGCCAGATTCCTCACGGGGTTACTGGTTGACGTGAATAACTGTCCATAGAACTTCTCGATCTCACTGCCAGGGGTGCGGGTTGTTCGAAAGAGATACCGCCGCCCCTGGCACACAGGCTTTTAAGGGAACACGGGTGGGTTTTAGTCAGTAAAAGTGTGACACTCCCTCCTGCTCCACCCAGAGCCGGAGAAGTTATTTAATGATTTTCTACCATAAAAATAAAAATACTTCTAGATCTCTTTTAACTGCTCAGGTTTGGCGGATATGGTTTTACCATCGTCGGTCTTCAGTTTTGCAAACTGGCTCTGCCCAATGGATAGATCTCTTGCAAAAACCTTGGAGCCCTTGTTCCGCTTTATTTATTTCCTCCATCGGTCCTTAATACAGTCCGTATTAAATCGGCGAAGGTCATTTTCAAGAGATCCGTCTATTGAGCCGCCGGTACTGGAGCGCATAGTCTGAAGACTGCCAGGTCCAGTTTCTGTGCTCACGCTGTCTGAAGAAGGAGTTCATCTTATAGAGGCCTCCCTTCTCCATAAAACTAGCCAGTAGGTGATCCCAGTGGTTCCGACGTCCAACTCCTTTCCCCACTCGCAACTCATCATCGCTTCGTATGCCCAGTTTCGCGTTGAAGTCACCCATGACAACGGTGAAGTGAGTTTTGGAACCATGCATGGCCCTGGAAATATCCTCATACATGGTCTCCACCTCATCGTCGAGGTGTGACGAGGTTGGGGCGGAAACCTGTATGACCTTCCACAAATATCTTGCGGATATTCTGAATATAAGGTACGCCACCCTGGTCAACACGGCGGCGGGCCTCCTTGCCGGATTACCGCCATGGGATCTGGAGGCAAAGGTCCTCGCGCAAATATGGGAGTGGCGCGAGGAGGCCAAACGCCGGGGCGTAAGTCCGCTGCCGCAGGAAATCGCGGCACAGCGGACAGAGCTCCGGCGGGATCTCATGGTGACATGGAGAGAGCGATTGTCGCAACCCAGTGCTGGGCACGCCACGATTGCGGCGGTAAATCCCCTCTTTGAGGAGTGGTTTGAGAGGCGACATGGCGTTCTCACCTTCCGCCTGACGCAGGTCCTCACCGGACACGGTTGTTTCGGGAGGTTCCTGTTTCGGATAGGGCGGGAGGAAACGCCCGGGTGTTTCCACTGCGAAGATCTCCCTGAGGACACGGTGGAGCACACGGTGGCGGTCTGCCCAGCTTGGGTGGAGCACCGCCGTGTCCTCGTGGAGGCGATCGGCGGCGGCGATCTCTCGCGTCCGGCCCTGGTCCAGGCCATGGTACGGAGCGAGAGGGCATGGGGAGCCGTCACCCCTTCAGCGAAGCAGTGATGCTCGCGAAGAGGGAGGCGGCGCACGTGAGGGAGAGGCAGCATATGCGCCCTCGCGACCCTAGCCGCCGCAGGATACGGAGACGCCCTGGGCGTCGGGAATCCCAGGCCGATTTCCCGCCACCGTAGGCATGAGCTTGCGGACGGCGAGTAATGGGTAGCTCGCTGTCCGGTAAGGACCAAGCCCAAGGTGATGGCGCGTTGTGTTCCACGCGTACCTCAAAGAGATGTCAGCACAAAAAATGATGGGGCCCGCAAGGGCCGATGCCTGCCAGGGGTGCGGGTTTGTTCTAAAGAGATACCACAGCCCCTGGCATACGGGCTACTGAAGGAACACGGGTAAGTAAGTAAGTCGTTTATTTGCAAATATGGGTACAGTACATGGTAATAAATAGACAGGTTAACAGATAGGTTCAGCCATATTTTACCAATAGGCTTGCAAAAATTAGAGGTAGTTTGACGTTAAGGTAACAGTATTAAGGCAATTACAAGATAGCATACATTGAAGTTTTAGTTTTAAATCACAACATAAATAGATCACTGCCACACAATTTATCCATACAAGTTTTTTTTTATTTTTTTTAATAAAACACTACACAATACTTATATACAAAATTCTTTCTCAGTAAGGAATTCGCTGACATTATAGTAAGCTTTATGCGATAAAAAGCTTCGGAGCCTGTTTTTGAACAATGACAGTGTCAATTCTTTCCATTGCTTAGGTAATTTATTATATATGACCGGAGCCATGCAGTAGGCACTCTTGCGCATTAGTGCCGTTTTGGATTGATGAGTACACACTAGATTATTATCGCGTCTATTACGTGGGACTACGTCAGCCAGGCGTTTAAAACGATTTGGGTTCGACTTCACAAACACAGCTACCTCCATTATGTATAGACTAGGCAGTGTTAATATTTTGTGCTGTTTAAAGTATGGGATGCAACTATCAGTGGATTGAAGATTAAACATCGCCCGTAAACATCTTTTTTGGGCTTTAAAAACTGTTTCTCTTTCGGTTGAGTTACCCCAGAATATTATACCGTAACGTAAGTGGGATTCTACTATGCCATAATATGCAGTAAGAAGTGCATCCATGTATATTATTGGGGATAATTAATGCAGAGCGTATGCGGACTTACTAATTCTCTTACACAAAGTATCAGCATGTGCTTTCCAATTTAGGCTTTTATCTATTATGAGCCCTAGAAATTTGGTATTTTCTACTTCTTCTACAACTTCATTGTTGTAGTGTATATTAGGGCTAGTGCTCGGCTTCCGCTGACTAAAATGTACAACTTTTGTTTTTCCCAAGTTTATTTTTAAATTATTTGCCTCTAACCAACTAACAATTTTTTTCAAACAATTGTTAATGTCTTCTTCATATGTCTCCATACTTTTACATGGTATTGTCACAGTGCTATCGTCCGCAAACAGTGTTATTGGTTGTTCAATGCATTCAGGTAAATCGTTTACGTAAAGTATGAAAATGAAAGGACCCAGTACGCTCCCCTGGGGTACTCCAAAGATAACCTCACGCTCTGAGGATCGATAAATCTCTTCGCGCTTGCTAACTAGATTAATTTGACAAATTTCTGTTATTTGTTTTCGGTCTTTTAGGTAAGACTCAAGAAGACTAAGTAAATTGCCTCTAATACCGTAAGCTTCAAGTTTTCTCAAGAGAGTAGCATAATCTACGTAGTCAAAGGCCTGGGTCATGTCACAAAATATGCCACATACAGGTATTCGTTTGTCGATGTTTTGCATCACATTATATATAAAGTCATATATAGCCATATTAATAGTCCTATGTTGTCTAAATCCTTTCTGTTCGGGTGGGTTTTAGTCAGTAGAAGTCTGACACGCCCTCCTGCTCCACCCAGAGCGGGAGCAGTTATTTGATGATTTCCCACCCAAAAAAAAACCCTGGTCGACACACTCGCGATCTTCACCACGTTGCCTACAAGGGACTTATGGACAATAAACCGGACGCCACCTTGGGACAGCTGATCGCTCTCCCGGAAATAGAGCAAATTACCGGATTTGAGGATTATCGAGTCCTCCCCCTCTCTTCGGAGTTCAGATAATCCTACTATACCCCATCGTAACCTGCTCAATTCTTCCTTCGATTTTCTCGTCGGTTTTCAGTTGTTATACAACCTTATCTAAGGAATAATTGAGGTATTTTATATTGTACGAGGCTCTACAATAGGTATTGATGAAACTTAAGAAATTGGATACCTAGTAGTGTTTACAGTCCCACACACCGTGGGCCATTTAAACTATGAAATGAGGGATAGGTAGCAAAATAAAATGACTACAGAATTGCAAACAGCCCAAAGCAATACAATAAGTAACACAAAAATGGGATTAAAAATAATCTCTTGTATAAACCGTGACATATGTGAGTTTGGCCCCAAATGATTATATTCTATGACATGTTGTGTACTGCCAGATCGGGCAGACGGGCAACAAGGGAGGCATGCCGTGCTCATTGTCATCAACAGACTGCACGCAAAATGTGCCATACGATGTTACGATTACACTATTGAAATATATTGAGGTTGAAAAGACAAAAATATAGATACTCGTTGGATAACCCTTTGAGAGCAACTGTCGGCATTATTAATTATAAATACAAAATGTCTTCCGTTCTGTGTGTTATAGGTATAGACATTGGGAGGAAACTGTATTATGTAAACATCTTATTTATTATTTACACATCTGGGTTAACAGGCATTAGAGAATATTGCTGTAATTATCTTGTTAATCGACGCACACTAGGATGTTGTGCTCATGTCATAACCATACAGGGGCGTAGCTACCGCTGTATCAGCCGTGTCAATGATACGGGGCCCCCAAGCTACAGGGCCCCCTCGAGCCTCGACGCATTATTATAAGCATTTTTTTTTTTTTTTATAAAATTCAACACCTCAAATACTTGTTGATGAGAGGCCTACAATGAATGAATACTTAATGAATTGACGTAATTTGTTTAAGGCTTACAAAGGCTTCAAGCTGGACAAGACATTTCTTAATAAACTCTTGGATTAGTTTAGTCAAATTGAACCTATTCGAGTCAAGATGCCCAATTTTCGAGGGCACTTCATTCGCTCTTTAATTTTTTTTATAATAACGCCACAATGGCAGCTAGGTTTTGTCTCCTGAGTCATGGTAGGTACGGTTTTCTTCGATTTGTAAAAAGTATTTTTGAGCTTAGCCGTAGTCGGGTAAAAAGGGCCAATAACTTATCGTGATACAGGGCCCCTTTAGGACCCAGCTACGCCACTGTAAACATAGTTTGATATCTCGAGTGGGCCAGACATGAACAAAATGTTGTGCTCCTGCCGCCTTCCTTGATGATGTATTTAGAGACCTATAACTAAATTACTTATTGAGGTTTTTTTTGTCGTAGGTAGTTAGGTATTTTAAATTATTTATTTTGAAGTAGAGACCTTGAACCTTCCTACATAGAGCAGTTTTCAAATCTTGAACTACCTATTATCATGGACAAATAGTCTCGTGGCCGCGAGCGCAACTGCTGAGCGTGTGATCTTGGGGTCGATTCCCAGGTCTGGCAAAGTGATATTGGGATTTTCCATCGGGAATTTTAGCCCAGAGTAACTTCCAAAGTTAGCGGTGTGATACCCCGCGCCTCGGAGAGCACGATAAGCCGTTGGTCCTGCGCTTGATCTCTCTCTGGTCGCGGCGGATTGCCGTCATATCGGATTATGAGAGTGACGGAAGAGCGAGTGCACGTCTGCACACACACTTGTTTACTATAATATCTCCGCGCCGAAGTCTAGTCTCTATAGAGATTGGCCGCCAAGACCGAAATACAGTCTGGAGGACTATACTTATGAATGAAGATAGCTTAACCTTAACAGATATGTAGTGCGCGCCAGATGAGTCTGCAGCTGCACGCGACTGAGGGTGCCGCTTCGTTATACGAGTTTGTTGGTACTAATATGCACCGTAAGTAGAAGACCACGATTAGTTCCGATCTTGGACACGCACAGACTTATCTGGCTTGGACTCGACATAATTTGTAACGTATGTAAAAAAACAGGCGTAAATCCTCTCAATTCAAAAGCCACAGATTAATAATGAATACATATTTCACTCCCATCTTTTAAACATATATTGAAGGCCATACTTACTGGTCATACACTGGTCGATCGATCAGGCTACGCTTGCCGCGGTTGGTCCATGGATGGGTGACCATCTAAAAACACCAAGACTCCTCCGTGCCTCGGAAAGCTCGCTAAGCCGTTGGTCCCGACTGTCATTCGTGGATCTTTGATAGTCGTTACGGGTCGTCAGAAGCCCGAAGGTCTGACTACCAGTCTTACCAAAGGGTATCATGTTACCCAGTAGCCGGGCTGTAGAGGTCAGATAGGCAATCGCTCCATGTAAAATACTAGTAGGTATTCAGCTGCATCCGGTTAGACTGGAAGCCGACCCCAACGTTGGGAAAAGGCTAGGCAGATGATGACTTACTGGAAACCCCCAATCGCCAGCGATAACGGACGTGATACAGCGATCCTCCGCGACTGTCGTCGTGATGCCTATTTTTATGTATGTTCACCGATTTCTCCCCCATTTGTGGACAGATTCTCAAAATTCTTTTTTTTTATTAAAATAGTATAGTCCTGAGGTGGTCCCATTGGCACCAAGTCAGGATCTGATGATGAAATCCCAGGGAAATCGAGGGCAACCTTAAAATGTTTAAGGTATTAATAATGTTTTTCATCTATTTTCTAAAGCTATTGAGACATTTGTGAATGGTCATCATCATCTCATGACGCTGAGCTGATGAAGGAAGGTACAACTCTTTAACGGTAGGAATTCGCTGTAAGTTCAAGCATAACTCCGTCATCTTTAGACCGATTTGGAAAAATCTTCTTTTGTTCGAAAGGGGTTTTTTCCGAAATGGTTCCAATAAAATTTCATGTAGATCTGATGATGCGTTTCGGAGACAGACAACGGAACTCTTCAAAAAATGACATAAATCAACCGCGATTGCTGCTACCGCATAAATATGCACTGTTTTGACTGCTGACCCCAAGGATGATGAAACGAATTGGTGTGGGGTAGGTAGTAGGTATAACTAAAAAGTGAAAAATAAAAAAGTTTTCGACAAAACGATAAAAAATTTGGATGGTGGTGACTTTGGATATATATTTGATTAATTTCTTGTCATCGCCTTCCAAACTTGAGTTATTTTTCACTTTGTAGTGTTTTCCGGAAGTCGGTTGTTTCTTTTTTTTTTTGGGAAAAAAAAATCTATTGGAAAATTGTGATTTTAATGTTCTGTGTTTTGTTCAGCCATACATTTATTGTGATGAAATGATTACCTATATTTTTAGTGACTTGTAAAGATGTAAAATAATTACATTCAAACAGTTTACATTTCCTGGTATTTAATTTCGATTATAACATAGATCTGAGTAAAATTATAGGCTGGCGTTCAAAATCAACATTTTATACTGCGTTCTGATATAGAAAAAATATATTTATAAAGCTGATTAAATCTACACTTCCCCAGCTTTTAAACTGATGATAATTAATAATAATTACATTAATAATGTACTACATTTTGCTGACAGTCTCATCTTGGAACGGAATGTCTGTTTGTTCTTAGTCCATTATGGCCATGATTCTTTCGAATTCCTTGAATATACACCTACGCTTTCTGGGGCGCTTAATTTTTGCAAATGGGTCCCGCTATCATTAAGCAATACGTTAAATTACAAGTCATCCTGTAGTTATATAGACGGTTATATACCCGGGTTTTACACCCCAAGTTGGAATCTACCTTTAGACAGTTCACACAGAGACGCGACGCGAAACTGCGCGCACTTTTTAGGATAGAGTCTGTCTAATGAAAGCTGACAGTGAATTTTTCGTGTTTTCAGAAATTGACAACACTGCTGCGTATGTCACTGTTCTTGTTTATATAACCTCTTACGATACCAATTTGTGTATTATTGTGCCGTATTTCAAATAAAACAATGCCTAAAACTTTAAGAAGCAGTGCGAGAAAGTTGCTATACACTATGATAAATAATTATAACCGAGTGAAAAGCGATCGCGAGGCTGCGTTTCAAGAAAAAGTGCAATTGTTTACAATAATTTCGGAAACTACTGGTAAGCTATTGAATTGGTTTTGATACTATGGAAACAGGATTCATATTTATTAGACCTGGGGGCTTACTCTTGAAACTAATTTTAATTTCAATCTAAACCCAATACAATTCCAATGTCAATTTTGCAGTCACGTGATTCGGTACTCTTGAACACAATAGTGTCAACTTTGGATTGAAATTGGGATTGCCCCGCCATTATTTTATTCAACGTGAAGTTAGCTACGTTACGGACCGCAATAGTGTTGTTCGACTCATTACAATAAACCGGTAATACAGAATTAAAATGCTATAACCTTTAAATAACGCGGCCAATAAATAAATATCTTATAGATAGTTGCATAATTGAGTAATTGTGACTTAATCAATTCATTTGGGCGTAAGAAAATGATTAAAATCATAAAATTAACCATGACTTTGGCTGCATGCGGTAGGATCGTTGCCATGCCCTACACTATCTACTAATAAAAAAGACGGCGTCGAAGGTCTCAATTTTCTATAGTAAAAGTAGTCAAGTTTTAGTTTGTTTAGAACAGTTAGATATTGTTCGCGTTTGGTTCCTTTGTAGTAAGAAATACCCAATGGCGTTCTTTATTTATGTAAAATAACAATATTGAGTGTGTCTAGTAATAATAAAAAAACCTAGAAGAAAACCAATGAAAATGTAGTGTGGTATATTTTCTCTTACATTAAATCTTGAATATCTTTGGAACCCGTGGTACGCTTTACATAATTCCAACTGTAAAAATGGTTTTATCCATAGATCTATCGTTTAAAACCAAAATAAATAAAAACTGTACATAAATAAGAAATCTCATTTTCAACTTACGTAATTATACGAGAACCTTACATTATTTTCAAATATTCCGTATAAAACTCAAATAAGTACAACTGGATTTTATTATGAAAACTATGTAGATAGTAATGAGATCAAATTAAATTATCTAGTTAATTAGAAACCTATACATTGAGTTGAGCCAAAATCTCTTAACATTTCTCGTCTTTGTTTCCATTCTTTTTAGGGAATTACGTAAAACACTGTTTAATACTGCTAATAGTGCCATATTAAACTCCTTTTACTTGTTTATAACCACCTAAAATGCAAAACAATTTCAAAAAAGTTACACTTTTGCTATTGGAAAAATCACAATCTACAAACAATCCCAGCGTATTATTGATGCAATACACAGCTGTCAAAAAAACTCAAGAGTAGCGATTACCGCGCGCCAAGCCCGATCCCGATTTCATTTAGTTCTCCAAAAAGACACGCAATTTAAACACGATTTGGCGCTAGCGTCGAACTCAAGAGTACGAAACGTCACAATTCCAATGTCGATCGATCGGAATTGAACTCAAGAGTAAGCACACTGGTCTGTTAATATAACAGTGTTAAATGTGGAATCATAATTAAATATAGCGATGAGAAATCGCGTGGCATCAATAAAATGTTTGTAACATTCATCATGTGTCTTTTGCAGACGAATGCATTAATGATCCGAAGAAGCTTTACGCAATCCGTACTTCAATTGATAAATTGAAGGCCTTGCAAGAAAATGATTCAGTAAAATCTGAAAAACAATACCTTGAAAAAATCTCTTCTATGACTGGTCAGTATTCAAGTGTATCTTATTACCTATTTCTGATTGTATGAATGTTGTATATTTATACATTTTGGGCAAAGGCACAGTGTAAGTCATCTTTTGTATGATGGTTTGTTGATCTAGTAGCACAAGTTATGATGTGCAGACAGACAAGAAAGATCTGCGTTATTGTATCTTCTTTGGTTTCAGGTGTTAGTATGAGCACTCTGTGGCGTGTGAAAAAAGAAGGTTCATTAAATAATGAAGTATGGCACACTCCAGGGAAAAAACGCCCACACAAGCCTACTGTTTCCAATTTAGATAGCTTTGATATGAATGCTATAAGAAACAAAGTCAATGAGTTTTACATAGTTAAAAAACAAGTACCAACTCTGAGAACATTATTAGTAGACCTCCGGGAATCAATTCAATTTTCGGGTTGTATGGAAACACTAAGGCAGATATTATTTAGAAATGGTTTTGAATTTAAGAAAAATAGATACGAGAGATCTGAGGGGCAATTCTGCTAATTTTAAGAACGTTCACAGTCTGATCTCAGTCGCAATCTGTCAAAAATACCTAGAGTTTCCATACATTTTTGACAAGTTTTTGACATTTGCTTGTCGCTGAGATGACACTGCGACTAGATTATGTTACGAGAATTGGCCTCCAGTTCTCACTGAACGCCATGATATAGCAGCTTGGAGACACAAATATTTGAGAACAATTGCTCTGAAGCGAAATGAAAACAGGCCACTTATATTTTTAGATGAGACTTATGTCCATCAACATTATAAAGTCAACAAATCGTGGCAAGGGCCTTCGGTCAGTGGTGTTACAGACAAGATTTCAATGGGAAAAAGGTTTATAGTGGTTCATGCAGGATCTGAACATGGTTTCATACCAAATGCATTCTTGACATTTAGTACAAAATCTAAGCTGGCTGATTACCATCATGACATGAATGCCTCAAATTTTATGAAATGGCTGCAAGAAAAACTGATACCAAATTTACCACAAAACAGTGTGGTAATAATGGATAATGCTAGTTACCACGTCAAGCAAATCAACAAGCCACCCTCGATTCAAAACCGAAAAATTGAAATTCAAAACTGGTTGGCAATTAATAGAATTCCATATGAAGATTGTTACTCAAAGGCTGAGCTCCTTTGCCTGGTTAATGAGAACAAACCCACACCCCAGTATGAAGCCGAAGAGCTTCTTCAACAACATGGCCATGAAGTTTTAAAACTACCTCCATATCATTGTGATTTGAACCCAATTGAGATGATATGGAGTTTAGCTAAACGCAGAATAGCTAGCAAAAATATAGGAAAAAATGAAAAAATGTACAGAGCATGTCATTCGTGTTGAAATTGAGTATAAAAAAAGGACAGAATACTAGAGAATGAAATAGAACCGTTTATTATTAACGTAGGTGATGACAGTGACAGTGACGATGACCATTTGTTCCCAACGAGTAACACCCTCAAATGTTACACTGTTACTCGATGGGATTTTTTTCTGAAAAAATTCCCAACCGGTCACACTACCAGTCACACTGTTACTCGATGGGAATTTCTTCAGAAAAAAATCCCAACCAGTCACACTGTTACTCGATGGGAACACACTGTTACAGAACTTAATGAAAATAAGAATTAAATCGGTTTTTTAAATTTTTATTAAAATCAACAAAATAACAACATTGGTAAATACAGTTACTTAATTACGGACGTTAAACGTTAACATTCGTCATATTGCTAGTAATTCTCATTTTAATGTTTTAGTCATAGTAACAATATCTAAACACAATCGGCCTTATAATATAATATAACAGAGTAAATCATCACATTTTACAATAATTAACAGTCCTTATTTCTAATATTAATTTGAACCTTTAAAGAAGAATTTTCTAAATATAATCAGCCTTATGTTTGTACCTATATGCATGTATCACAGTAAATCATCACATTTTACAACAATTAACAGTTATTAATTCTAATGTTAATTTGAACTTTAAAGAACAATTTTCTAAATATAATCAACCTTATGTTTGTACCTATATGTATGTATCACAGTAAATCACCACATTTTACAATAAGTATCAGTTCTTAATTCTAGTGTCGTAAAATCTCCAAAGCATGGCCAACTGAAATAAGACCTTGTGTTAATTCCAGCTGCACTTCCTGAATAAACTCGTCTCTTGATATAGATTTCTTACCCCGTTTTCTTTTTGACGGTTTGCCTTGTTGTTTCAGAACATTTCTGACAGTATTCTGAGAAGAATCTTCTTCAATTGTGTGCAAGAAATGCATAATATTCGGGTGTTTTGTTCCAATGGTCTTATTTAGTTTATTATGCCAAGATTCGAGTGCATTTGTTGTGCGATGGGCGTCACCAAAAACGCACCACACTTTTAAAGATTCCTCACGGAGCCACTGTTTTTCCATGTAGTTAATGATTTTTTTTTGTGCCTGTACCTTCACTATCTCCGTATCTAGCAATTATGTAAACCCATCCATTAATTATCTCGTTTTCGGGCAATAATGGAAGAATCGCACTAAGTTCAATTATTCGCACCTCCTTCAAATCTTGTGACGTTCGTGAGGTCATATTCAGGCTTTTTCCTTTTTTTAAAATGGCTTTGTTGTAATGATAATAACAACCTTTTATTATGACTGTTGGAAAGACTTTGATAATGGCATTCATTGCAGCCTTTTCATAATCAAGTTTAAATTTTGTTGGATTCCAATCCGGCAACTGCGACTTAATCATTTGAAACAGAATTAAGTAGCTCTGCATTGTTTTGTTGGTCATTAAAGCATGATATATGCTTTAATGACCAACAAAACAATGCAGGGGTTATATTTGTGTGGTTTATTGTACTAGGTACCAGTATCTACATGAATTGTATACAATTGCACGAATGGAGAAGGGCAGCTTCTGAATGTGCCATCGCCATAAAATTCTTTTGATTCACATGTAATTTGCCTTGCTTCCACCGAGGAAAATACTATTATTCGTGTATTATTAGTTTTATTTGAGTAGTCTGCTAACAAAAAGTTATTATATCTTGGTGGCACTTCGACTTCAAGAGCGTTTTTAAATAACATCTTTGAAACTCCAGCTTCTTTGTTCCGTTGTCTATACAGTGTAGGTACTTTTAACGCTAGTAAATTTTGGTATGTTGGATACAATATTTATACCGGCATCTTTAAGGTTGCCTATCATGGAATTGTATTTTTGTGGAATGTTAGGAAAGTCCGGTTTGTACAATTCAGTCTTTAATTTATGGATTGATTCATCAATTTCGTTCTTCGCAAAGTCTGGAGCATGGCTATGAGCAGTCTCGTCTAGTATTCGTTGATCCTATAAATAGAAAATAGCAACAATAATAACAGGAGTCAAAGCTGTCGTATTAGTAATATTCGTCATATTGTTTAACCCTGCGTATGATTAAAACAAGTTGTTTTAAAACACGTGTTTATAACAGTTCCAAATAAATCGATTAAGTGTTTATGCCGCGTTTGTGTATGACGCATCTACTACTACTTAGCATACATGTTGAACGTCACTTGTCGCGCGCCTAATGTTGTCTTATAGTGTAAACTCGGCTTTATTAATAATACATTTTGAAACAAGTTTTAAGCAATTTTAAAAGCCTTAAGAAAAAATGTTTTAAGCCGCTTTTAATAATAGCGTATGCTTGGAAGAAATGAAAACGAATAAGTATTTAGGACTTTAAGTAGCTTGAAATAAAACAAATCTATAGTTTTATGAAAATAATGCAAAGCATTCATTCACAAATAAACGTATTGATTAACAAACAAACCATAGGTTTATCAGTAAACTTTATTATATAGGTACTTACTTTTATTCTCAAGATTCCTTTGCAAATGTTTCGTTTTGTGCACGCCCACACTATTAATCCGCTACTATGCTTTCGTCTAGCATAAAATTGATGTCCACTTCGTAGCAAAATTGTCCCACCATTCCTTTTAATTAAATTTAATGGCACTTGACCGGACGAACTAGATGCGGTGGGCTCTGACATTGTCGACAACGTGCACTTTGCTTCGTTGCACTGCTCTGACTAATTCATTTTGCGTCCCTCTCCCCCACTTACGACACGTGGCCGCCGCCGCCGGGGCCGCGGGAAGAGGGATGCAAAAGTATTTTTACATTAAATGTGCATGGAAAATAACCGCCATTACACACTCGCGATAACTGATGTTGCCGGCTTATCATAACTTTATTTTGCTATACATAATTTTAATTGTCACAACATACTTATGGATATGTATTTGGAAAATTGTTTAAAGTTCAAATTAACATTAGAAATTAGAACTGATAATTGTTGTAAAATGTGATGATTTACTCTGATATATTATATAAAGCTGATTGTATTTAGGTACCTCCCCCCCCCCCCTTATTACGTGGGACTTAAATATAGATGGCGAGATGTGGGTGTAATATTACACCTCTGCCTACCCCTTCATGGGATACAGGCGTGAGTCTATGTATGTATGTATGTATTTAGGTATTGTAATTTTATTTAATTATTTAAGAATAAAACGTTCAAAGGAGAATCACCAGCAATATGACGAATAAATGTTTTTAAAGTAAAAACCGATTTAATTCTTATTTTCATTAAGTTCTGTAACAGTGTGTTCCCATCGAGTAACAGTGTGACTGGTTGGGAAATTAGTAATAAAAAGTTCCCATCGAGTAACAGTGTGACTGGTTGGGAATTTTTTCTTAAAAACATTCCCATCGAGTAACAGTGTGACATTTGAGGGTGTTACTCGTTGGGAACAAATGGTTCTGTAACAGTGTGTTCCCATCGAGTAACAGTGTGACTGGTTGGGAAATTAGTAATAAAAAGTTCCCATCGAGTAACAGTGTGACTGGTTGGGAATTTTTTCTTAAAAACATTCCCATCGAGTAACAGTGTGACATTTGAGGGTGTTACTCGTTGGGAACAAATGACGATGACAGTGAAGATGCCTTTGGTGACATTGAATTCCTCGAATCAGACTTCGATTATGATTCGTAACTTTTTTGAATATTGTTCTGTATTAAACATCATATTTGTATAAAAATTATGTTATTATTTTTGTAATCCAGTTTCCTAGGTTTTCTGCTATGGAAATCTTCATAGAAGAAAACACAGTACCTATTAATGCATAGAATTAGGATATGCATCTAATCAAATATTTAAAAAAACATGACCTACATACCTGTACCCCTATGACCTAAATATTATTGTGTAATATTAAACGGTTTCTATGCGACTTCATCATTTCAGCCGAAAGACGTCCACTGCTGGACATAGGCCTCCCCCAAGCTTCGCCACTTCGAGCGGTTCTGTGCTTCTCGCATCCAGCGGACTATGCGACTTATAATAACCAAAAGATCATAAACGCTTATTCACACAATTTTTTGCATTATGATTTCCTATAATTCTATTATAAACAAACATAAATATTCTGTACTTATAAAAATATTCAAGTATCAAATACGTTTTATCCTAGTTGATCTGGGGATACACGACCTATTTTTTTTAAATTTGCCGCTCTTTTTCACTCTCAGCTTTCAATAGACAGACTCTAGCAACAGAATATCGAACTAATTTACAACACGAAAAGGTATAATTTCACGAGCGCGAAAGCGTATCGAAGAACGCTGAGATGCACCGTGTTTTGCAGCCCGTATACCTTATTGTGAAGTAAAAGATCTATTTTGTATCGTGATCTTAAAAAGTGCGCGCCCGTTCGCGTCTCGGTGTGACCTGACCTTTACATCTACATTGTACCACCGGGCATTTACACGCTGCCCATACGTCTGTGGCAGACGGACGGCCGTCGTAGAATTAGTAGCCGAGTACCGCTGGCACCCTTTGGGTAAGGAACGCACGAACAATAAAACATCACATTATAATCTATTTTCATGATTTAATAGACATGTAGGATTACATATACATATTTTATTTCATCATAAAACTATATGCAATAATTTACTCAGCTAATGTGTTCTAAGTGATGGTGAACAGACAACAAATAGGTATTACGAGCTCGTACAGTCAGGCAGATGCTTTGGGGACCAGCTGAGTCTATAGTCAAAATAATATTGTCAATACCAATGGACTATTATCCGATTTCTGCGTTAAATTCACAAATCGTATGAAATTCCATTGTTTACTTTAGTAATGATTGATTTATTGCACACTATAAGGCGATAACTGTTAACTTTATTTTATTTTATTGAATAATATAACAATGGGGTCCCCAAAGCCCCGGCCGCGAGTACAGCCACCATCCAACAGATCTCATGTTCGTGTTAGCTACAAATAATTAACACAAACTATAACGTACGCCTGTAGCAATGTCATCTACACTTTGTCAAACAATTCATTAACACATTCGAAACAATCAGATCACAATTTAGAAGTTATAAACACCAAGTTCTTATAATTAAGGGTCAAAGCACCCATCAGGACGTTTCAATATTCGATTCAAGTTCACTTTTACTCCACCGTGTATTAAACAAGTAGAATAATAAAATGGGCCGGCAGTGCTCGCGGTACGTGCCGCCCTCCCCCTGGCCCGCAGGCAGCGCCGCGCCGGACAATCAATCAATAACAAGCAATCTATTTCAACAACCACAAGTAGTCGCTGACATCAAACTTAAAATACAAGTTGTTTAAAGAACGTACGTAGCATCAAAATACTGATGCCACTTTGGAATTTCATCATGAAAAATAAAAAATTACATAAAGTAAAATACATAAACATTTCTCGAAACTCCTAAAACATTTTTAACAAGAGATTCAGAAACAATCAACTTCAAGTGTAGACGACATTGCATCACAATTATACAAAAACATTATTATATTTCTCACCAAACTGTTCCCTACACTCTGTATATACTGGCAAGACAATAAATATGTATTCCAACTAATAGACAACAAAATAAGGGCTTTCAGCCGATTTGTACAAATATTAAACCACTCTTTGGCTATATAACACCTCTGGGAAGCGTAAAATATATTTTATTTTATTTATAAGCATTCCAAAATTAGTAAAAATAACTTATGGTACTTACGCCGTCCACCATTTGCAATCCCTACAAACCAAATAAGAAGCGTGTTCATACAACGTAATGGCGGACAAAAACTTGTAAAGTATGATACTTAAATAATAGTGTGCAGAATAATATTGTAAGATTAAAAGTTGAAATCCTTAAATAGTGAACGTAACTTACTGTAAATAAGTGATTTGAAATATTTATACGTACTACTGGTTCATATTGGCCGCCATTACATTCTGAAGCACTACACAATTACACCGCATTTTTTGTATAAACTTTTTAGCTATAAAGATTGCAAATAAACGGCGCAGATATAAAATAATGCGCTATGTTTGACACAGTACATATTGGTACTAAATAGATCACGGACTGAGTGCGCCCGGCTTCCTACTGCCTCCGACCACAATTGTTTGGTAACTAGAATGCACTCGCATCACTGGACAGGTCGGGCGCAGTAGCATGCCGACAGCGGTAATAAAAATATATAGATGAAATAATAATACAGCGTGATATGTCAAGTTACAGCTAGCGTTAATATGGCTTGTTACAAAATGGCATTAAACAGTGTAACACTATTACTTTTCGTTTCTGTTACTGGACAAACGAGCGACTTTTACTGCCGCCACGCGACTGAGTCGGGCAATACGACTTTAATATAATTGTATCTTAAAAAGCGTTTCTGTCTTGTATTTGGTCTATAGCGAAAAATATTTTTCATATTTTATTCTATCCTAGTTTAGTTAAGGCATTGCGTTGATGTGGTACTATTTACACGTTTTAATTTAATATTTGTGTCAGCAAGAGAAAAAGGTTAGTTTGTAAATCAGGAATTAGGCCTATCGAGAACATGAACTGTCGAACCGTTGTTCCTATTCCTACGCAAGGGAAGAGGGGGAGAACGGTTCGATGGTACACGACTTGTTTCACTATTACTGCCGGATCGCGGACTTGAACACTTTATCGGAGATTATTGAACGAATGAAGCAGATGAGACATCTGAGTGATAGAAACAGTCCTTATTGCCGAACTCAGGTTCGGGCAGCGCGGCGCCGGCGTGACGTCAGTGGGCGTCGCGCGCCGCGCCGCCGACAAACGTGACGTCATCGCCCTAAGCTGTGACAACAAGCTATTTATAACAGATCGAGGGTGAATCCTCACAATGCCCGGCCAGCCCACAGAATACACCAGATAAAGTAGATATTTCACATTATAATGAGGTTATCGAGGTTCTTCACAGATCTTTCCTTAAATTAGTTCGGACAATCCTGAGAGCGACCGGTCACTGTTAACAATGGTCACCATTTTAACGAGGGATACTTTGGCACAGTTGGTGACAGACAGACAAAATTAGATAAGCGTTATATTTTCATTTATCTTAGTTAAGGAGGTAATTCTTTCGATAAGGTATCCATTTAAGATCTAGAATTAATGTTGGAACGCAAACTAGACAGACGTGACAAGCAGTAACGGAACCTCTGTGTTCATTTACTTTAGGTTTCATTATGACGCACGCACTCCAATTCATTTACTGCTCGTCTTTTTACAATTCAGCTAAAATGCAAATATCAAAGGTTTGCTGTCACCAAGTCTAGTGAGCTATGGTACCTAGAATAAAAATAATGTTCTCATAAAAATGATAGACATAGTTATTTAACTATGTGGTACGTGATCAACTCTATATAAATAGCTTTATTTCGTGCTGGGACATCAATTCATCATGTTTTGTACATAACTCTTAGCGACGGCAGTACGCTCCGACTACACTTTAAATTGTACTACGATTTAATTATCAGCTATTACGTTATAATCAATAAATTTATATCTTCTTCAAACAATATTACATTTGACGAATCTCACATAAAATGAAGAAATCGTGTAAAAATTCAAAAAAATAAAATATAAGTTTCAAAAATGTTTTGATCTTTTTTTTGTTGTTTTGTTGCAATAAGGTCGGAAGTGAGAACACATGTGCGTTCGGAAATAAACATACTACATATATCAATAGCAACGTAATCACAGCTAAAGTTAATAAGGCCACGTGTAGACGACGCGACTGCAACGTGGCGACGGCGACTACACGCGGTCCAGAGCTCGCTGGAGACTGGCCACCATTGCGAATCTTTACTTTGTGCTGCCACAATGTTTATAAACATTAAACTGGACTACGATTCTTAAATAGCCCGTATATCATTCGGTTCTCACAGTAGTCATAACATTCGATACTTTCATAACATTCGTAGGCTAAATGGTCAACCATGGCCGTCTCCGGCAGCTCTCCAGTGAACGGTAAGTACAACTAGAGACGTGGCTTGTGGCGCTAGCGACACTCGCGGCATGGCCACCGGGCGCGTGTCTGCAGAGGGGCTTATTTATTTACACAATTTCCCTGCATGAGTTAACACTGGCACATGTACACCTATTATGGCCACGGTAGGTATAATGTAATGGTGCACATGATCGGAGGTGGTTAGGTCCCGTGGCACTACTGGCATGCGCCCAGCGCCGCCCGCACACACGCACACTCCCTCGCACGCACACTCGCACACTCCCTCACACGCACACTCCCTCACACTCACACGCACATCCACACACAGCGTACGAATAAAAAACCACAATGTGAACAACACACAACTATGAAATATTTACGAATAAATTAATAACATGACCGTGCCGACACGCCGGCACACGTAACATACCTCTATTATACTCTATTTAATTTATTTTATATTAGTACGATCCACATCAAAAATTAAATCTTCACGTACATTTAACTTATCTAGTTAACAATCGGCCAGTGCCGGGCCTCGGGCTGCGAGACTGCGCAGTTGAACACTCTGCAACACCACTTACACTTACACCTGTCTGCAGAGCTACCGAGCTCCATACTGCTTCAGAATATAAACTCACATTGTACTTACAATAAGTCAATAAGCCAAGTTGCAGAGTTATAGTTCACATTCAACATTTCATTTCATGTAACATGTTTGTGTTTTATGGTGAATAGTTATTGATTGGGTATTATGCGTTATATTTATTATCAAATTAATCATTGCTATTCATGTGATAACAAAATAATATATTTATTTTACTTTAAATCACAATATCAACAGATCTATCTCATAAAATAACTCTCCATCACCCGATCAATAGCTTCCCACCGACCTAATAATAAAATGGCCACGAAATTAATAGAAACCTTAGCAAGGTAAACTAAGCTTTAGTACGTAGATAATAAGATGCAACCACTGACAATCCGTTGCCGGCGAGACATCACTCCACGCACCCAACGAAAAACATATAAAACACAATAGTTATATAGCAATAATAACGGGAACACGTACAGAGATTTATAATTTAGTATATTTATATTTTTTATAATAATATTATAAAAAACTATATTATACACTAACAACTACATAAAGCAATACGTTTGTGCTACCGCTCGGCGGGGGCGCGTGAGTGTACCGCACAACACAACTGGTAAGTAAACTTAACCCAACGTTAATTTAAACTATTAAACTTAAACCTTTGGTATTACATCGATAACTAACAACTAATTAAATAATACTACATCCAGAACACTGTCGCGATGCGCGACAGGTGCCTACACATGTTCAGCTTACGTACACTGACTCAATTACTACAAACTCAAACAGCTGTTCATTACTTCGCAACAAGTCTTCGTCATTTAATAGTGACGTAAGCTAAATATGTTTCCAGCTGAAATGTGATGTCAAACAATCAAAATCTTAATAAAATGGTGGTCTGCGACAAAAATATTGATTTAAATAATTGCCTACTTGATTACCAAAGTAAACCAGACGATGACTATAAAACACAGACAATAATAAAACTAACGTATAATGTACTCAAAGTACGACAAAAATATATTTAAAATATGTACTAGAAAATATTTAACAAAAAATATTATGTAAAGAGAATCTCAATTAAATAGTAAATGCTTGTGTTACATTTGTACGCAAATTAATAAATACATTTTTAATTTAAACTTTTAACCGAATAGATTTAAAATATAACGGTAACACTTTGGTTTGTTCGTGACTATTTCAGGCGGGAACAGACTTGTAACACTTTACATCCGTCATAAAGGTATATTGTGAAATCACATTACCACAGTCCCCCGTATCCAAGGTATCCGTATCCAACTTGTGCAACCGCATGCCGGTCGATATACACCGTTGCTGAAATATTCTAGTGCTAAGTCCTGTCGGGTGTTACCAGTCTGTCGCTCCTTATAACGTAACGTGACAGATGTAACACAAGGTCAAAGATCAAGAAATACTGTTGTAACACAGACGTGTCGATGAGTATTGGAGGAAGGCTTCGCGCAACAACGCGCGGGACTAGAAGTAACGATGTGCTTGGGGCGCAACACTCGCGCTGGTCGGGTCGGGGAACCACAGGGCAGGTTGTCGTGGGAACCAAAGGCTCGTATTCAAGTTAACAGTTGACAAACGCAACGTTACCAGGCGCTGCATTCAATTTCTATATTCCGTTTTAACTCCGCCAAAAAACAGTGGAATTTAAACTAAATATGGAAATTGTAGCGCCTCACACCGCTGCTATGCTTCTCGTTGTCCTCTGCAACTTTTTATTAGCATGAATACGAAACTCAGTAACGTAGCCACCAAAAATGTCTCTGAGCCATTATGTTGCTGAACAATGCTGTGAAAGCTTAGTATTGCATTAATACGGGTGTTTAGGCCAATGCCGTCCGAGTGCCGCGGGGCCGCTTTATGAGCACTGGTTTGCATGAGGAACTCTTGTCGTTGAAATCACTGCTTACAAAGTTTTTGTGTGACGAAACAGGTATATCCGACACTTATAACTCGCAATCAAAAGCCATCTACCTGCGCTCGTCGATGTGTTTTATATCTGTGGTTCAAACCCGGCCCTGCGAACATTTGTTTAGGTCTTATATCATACCGCTTCCGAGGTAACCTAGCAAGCCGCACAACGTGCCCCTCGGCCATGTCTCTTACGCGAGTCAAGTCAGACCCACACAGGTCTGATCACCTCACTAATAACTTTAGGGTATCGGCATTTTCTATAATTGTAAATAATTTTATTTATAATGGTAAATATACTCTGCGAGTAATCTCATACGTTTAACTTGACAAACAAGTTTAATACCGGTAAATATCGCGGTAGCTCGCGTCTCGCACACCGCGGACTTTCTTAACAAAGAAGTTTTTCTAAACGAAATAAATATTATGCGCGAATGACTAAACAACCAAAACTCTTCAAAATAACTTCCATAGCGTCTTACAGGGGTAGAGTGTACGAACACAACACCCAATCATTACAAAAACACCAAGTTTAATTCAAAGCACCGATTAATAGGTACGTCGTAAGTTTAATAAAAGAATGAACGTCGCAGCGATACTCTCGTACATTCGCACACACACACACCACACACGCTCTCAGTCACAAGTACACGCAATTATAACTCTACTACGCGTATGGGGTTTACATCGTCCTCCGCCGCGCGCGGCGACACTGTGTCGCGCCGTGTCGGCACTGTATCGCACCGTGTCGCCACTGTGTCGCACCGTGTCGACACTGTGTCACGCCATGTCGGCACTGTATCGCACCATGTCGACACTGTGTCGCACCGTGTCGACACTGTGTCACGCCGTGCCGACACGATGTCGCCCGCGCGCGCCACATGCTATGTTTTGTTCAATATTTACAACAATCGTTAATTGCTCCATATCTTCAATATACGACTCAATGGAAAATATACTCATCGAATCAACAAAAAGCTTGTTTTTTTTATTTTTATTTATATATTTGTTGTGATGTGAAGAGATTTATAACGTCGCGGCAGCGCGCGCCGCGCTGCGCCTGCGCACCACAGAACTGTGTGGCGCTGGCGAGTCTACTAGTGGACATAAACATCATAAGAAAACCGAGTTTCAAGACGACTTTGGCAACGTCTGTACAATGTTGACGTTATGTTATTTAAAGCTGGTGCTCCACGACACCCACAGGTTGCGGACAATGTCGTGATCCGACGACTTGTGACAAGTCTTACATTTGTACGAGCTGGCGTTGATATTGAATGGACACTTTGGTTTCGCTCGCAAAGTAAGGTAATCGTATTTATTGAGGTATTCAAATTTTAGAACGTGACTTCTGGTCTACCGCGCGGATATCATTTTGCACAAAGCAAGTGATACCAAGTCATGCAAAGGTACTATTGACATAGTCGCTGGTCTGATACCAAAGTTTGATGACGATACGTTTGTTTAGATGATATTATTGCACGCTACTTGCTCCATCATCGTCAACATTGCTTCGGCACTTCGAAACTGTTAGATCGAGTAATCTCAGAACCTAGCAACATTGTGTAGTGTTGCTATTCCCGCGGTAGACCGGCAGGCCGCTTGTGAAACTGTGAGCTTCTGTGATGCTTGTACGGACGTGACGCAATCCGGACCAGGCCAGCATGCGATGGGAGTGCTCGTCCTGTCGGCACTCCGGTCAGCTTCACTAAACGTATCACTATTTACGCCGAAAGAACTCGTCAAAAGTCGCTTTCGCCAAATTGCGTCCTTGTACTGTCGCAGTGAGAGACTCGAGCGCTCCTAAACTAACATACACTAAAAGACAGACAACGTACATTCAAAAAACGTACAAAATAAAAACGTAATAAAAATAATACTTCGTCCGACGTCGATACTAAACACGTCGCGCGCTACTACTAGAATTAAAATAAGAACAGCGTCTGCGCTTAACTTACGCATCGTCATGACTAGACAGATGTTGGCTTTACACTTAACATAATTATGTAAAAAATGAGAGTGGCGGCGTCGCCCCTTCGCGCGCTGTGTGCCGTGCGCACCGTGCGCACCGTGCGCACCGTGCGCACCGAGCGCACCGTGCGCACCGTGCGCTGCACGCGCACCGCACGCGTGCCGTGCGAGTGCCGCGCGTGCGCTGCACGGGTGCCGCACACAGCTCAGGCTTGCGGTGGCTTGTCGACGGGCGGCGCCGGGTTGAAGTCCTTGTTCACGAACGAGAAGCCGCGGAACTCCTCCTGCAACGATACAGTTAAGCGTCCGTAATGATCAGTAGCCACCAATTAAAAACGTACAAAATGTAGTCGCCATCTCACCTCAGCAATCATCAATGTCTAAAACTTATCAAAAATGTACATTAAGGTGGAAGCTCCAGGACCTCTTCCTCCAAGAACATTCTTAGTTTTTTCGCAATTTGCAAGATCAGTGTCAGGCTGTATGTTGAAAAAGTATGATTCGGAACTTCAAATACTTTAAAACATCCCACTTTCAAGCTAAGATATAATTAAAAATAAATAATAGTTCAAAAACTTGATAATAACTGATTATAAAAGTATATTAAAAAGCACCCCATGCTTTTTAATAGAATTAAATTATTTCCTACTTTTTTATTTATTTAGTTTGGTTTTTAAAGCGTGTTTTTTAACTAAATTTCACTACCCAAACAAATTTTGGCAACCTTTTTCTATACCAATGTAATATTTGGAATGATTTTAGTACGCACTTTTTCATTTGGTCATATTTTTACTCGGCGGAACATGCTTTTTACTTGGCATTTAGTCTTTAATCAAATGATTTATTACAGCAAACAATCTTTGGACAATAAACGTTAGGTCAATTTTTTTTTATTTTTTTTTTTGTATTTTTATGTGCTTGAATTTGACTGAAACAATTCAAATTTATGGTTATTAGGTTATTTATGGAACTTATATAAAAAAACATTATTTATAAAAATTTGAATTATGTTTAGGTTAGGTTAGGTTAGAACTGTGCGAGAACCTCCTACGCGGCAGCGGCCGGCGAGTGCCAGAAATGACTAGATTATATAGAAAGATAAATGGAAAAAAAAACCTAAAAAATCGTTACGCGAAACTGAACTAGTTAGATGATTTACCATCTACCCACTTAACAGTACACATTGTAATTTAATTTGTATATTCTCTGCAACTAACATATAGATGCAATTTTTTTGTCATTAACTAAGCAATTGACTGAATAGAAATGGTAAATTGAAAACTGCCACCACTTACCACCTGCCCTGAGAATGTTACCAATTAATAAGTTTAAATGTAACATGTTTTGATTGGCTTTTAGACATTTGTTTTTATTCCGTCAGTGACTTTTTAAATCATACTTTTTGATAATGTAATTTTAATTTTGACATTGTGATTTATATTTTTGATATGATTTATTCGTTGACATTATGATTAATATTTTCGACATTATGACTTATATTTTTGATTTAACCATTAATATTTTTGACATTATAAATAATGCTAACCAGTCTAATAATTTGTAAAAATCCAGGATTTCATAATTTTATATAATATGCTCAAAAATACCCATTTCTGATTTGCATGTATCTAGTTTACTAATTAATATTTCTACACCAGTAATGGTAGTATGTGTGAAACAATGTTTAACGTAAGATCTCAATGTACCATATACTGAGAAATAAATCTAATTCTAATTCTATTCCAACTGAAATATTTGACTACATAAAAATTGGTAAAAGTACTAGTTGGTAAACGAGTTATTGTTTAAACGTTCACTTGCCAAACATAAGGTTTGCGTTACAATCATTTGTGAAGAGATTTTTTGCTAAGTAATAATTTGGCAAATGACATTATGAGGAAAATTATTTGATAAGTGATAATTTGTCAATTTATTTTCGATGAAACAAGTGGCGGAGTTCGGGCGAGGCCTATGTCCAGCAGTGGACGTCTTTCAGCTGAAATGATGATGATGATGAAACATAGGTAACCCCAAACAAACATACACTAGGTGAAGCTAATAAAAGCGTGTTAAAAACACTTTCGGTCTTATTACAAAAAACAAAATAAACCTTGGTTTAAACCTGTACTATCAAGTCCAAGCTTATCTATAAAACTATGGTCTAAACTTTTTCATATTAACGGTCTCATTACAAAAAGCGGTTTAACTCTATAAACTATGGTTTATACAAAAGTGATATTACAAAATGAAGTTTTGCGATAAACCGTGGACTAAACGATGGTCTAACGTTAAACCTGGCCAGCCCCTAGTTTATCGATGGGTCTAAATCGTATCTGTCAAGTTTCCTCTATTATGTTAGCTCAGAATACAGTTATTTCTGTATTCTGAGTGTGATAATATATATATATTTCGTTGTTTTGTGTTGTTTTTATCCGAAAATGGGCATTAACATGGGTCGATTTAATTGATAATGAGGATATTGAAGCCGCTGAGTTGATGCTGATGATGGGACTCCCTTTTACGCACTTATAATTTCCATTCGGTCCGTTGTGCGTGGAAGTCGCTGAATTATTAGAAAGGCTACACCTACTCAACAGAAACCGGATTCGAGTCAATCCCTTCATTGAATTATCCGATGAATATTTCAGGCAAAATGGTTTATTAAACGATTTGCAATGAAAATAGTGAACTTACTAAGAGAATTCTTCATTTAGTATAATTATCTGTTTAATTTGCATATCATCATCATCACTGCTGGACATTGGCCTTCTCCTTTCCAGGGGGGCGTTGTTGGTAAGCATTTGTGAAATTTTCACATAAACTGTATTGGAAAAATAAAATGGTGGCTTTAGTTCCAATTTTAGCCGCACACCGTAAGATCCCTATGCCGCTGAAGAATGAAACTCCCCAACAAAAACATTTGCAAATAAAAAAATGCCGATGATGATTTGTTACAAGGGAAAAGCAGAATTGTCAGCTTCGCCAATAAAATAATTGATATCCAATTAGGTGCAAAGTAATATGGACAGACAAAAGTTTGACAGTTCCTTGGTCTAATTAATTAAACTTTGCATACAATATCAGTACGAAGACGTTCTCTGCCAATAACTTTTTTCCGCAGCTTTCTTTAAATACATTATTCTTACTCGTAGATTTCTAATTTTACTTAAGTGTTTTTTTTTTCCTTTCAAGCTAATTTTGATTAAGGATTTTATGCAAAAGCAAATGTTTCATGTAAGGTAAAAAGTGGTGTGCTTCACCCAGGGAGCAAGAATTCCACACTCTGTACACTTGGATAGTTGAGTCTGCGAGTACCTAAATAAATTTGGATCCTTACTTAAGGCTCCGTGCATGAAATTAACTGATTTTTTGAAATTTTGATCACTTGTTGTGAGTTAGGGAAACGAAATTTAGACATTTTATTTTTTTATTATAATAGTTGAGTTCTAATTCTTGCATGTGGTGGAAAGGGATTTTTCAAATAACTTAGAGAATAGTGGAAAATCACCAATATTCACAGCCCATTTTCCGAAAAAGTGACGAGCGAGTGATGTTTGGCTTCGTGTTACAAACAACTACAAAGAATTCTGGACATAAAAAAAAATATAAGTAACATTATTGAATGGTCTACTTGCAGATAGTGGAATCACTTTTTTGACTTTTATACGAAATATAGCAGAAAATAAATATTGAAATAATGTAATTTTTAGGAAACTGCTAGACAAATAAGTATTTTTTTCTATTACTTAAAATCACCTTATTGAAATTTTAAAAATTACGTATTAATCTTAAGTTAACCATTGAATTTAATCTAAATTTTATTTTTATAATAAACAACAACTTCATTTCGTAAATAAAAGTCAAAGTGAACTATATAATCGACCGCGCAAAATCGATCCCGTCAGAAACGACCGGGCCTTCCCAGCGTGGGGACGCATCGCTTTGCATCGCAGGAGTCACGTGGGCTCCTGCGATTCTACGTAAAAATATTCCAGAAATTGTACGCCGACTACCACATTTTGATCCGGTAAGTATTAATTTTTATTTTAAGTACTTGCAAAATGTTAATGTTATACCGGTGTGCGTGTGTTCGTAATTCTTCTCATCCTAAACGGCTAGTCCGATTCTAATGCATTTTTTTTTTGGGTCGCCTCTATCCTTCTTAGCTTTTGTTGGACCTGGGTGAAGTGTCGCAAGAAACGACTTCGTACCGGGTCCGCTAGTTGTACATATTTTGATTGTATGTTTAAAAGATTTTTGAAAGGAAGTTCTTTAACGGAGCTTGGTATGAGCAAACTTTTAGAAAACGTCACGTAATAAAAATGATAGAAATGACAATTTCTATCATTTTTATGCTGAGCTGTTGGAATTTCAAAAAGTTTTTGTGATGTAATAGAAAAAAAAGAAAGACAGAGAGATAGTTTTTATGGTTTCCAAGAGTGAGTGCTGTAGCCCCTAATGAGGTCAATATGAAAATCCAAGATGACAGTTGTGAAAAGTTAAAATTTCATCATAGGTGTCGTTTTTGAGATTTTTGGGGGTGCTGAAGCCAATGGTGTAGTCAAAATAAAAATTCAAGATGGCGACTGCGAAAATTTTCATATTATTTAACATGGGTGTGGTTTTCATGGTTTTCGAAGGAGCTGAAGCCGATAGTGACGTCAAAATAAAGTTTCGAGTATTTCAAAGATAGAGTAAATGACGTTACATTCGGAGTTGAAGAAAAAGCGTAAGGAACTTCGTTCCTGACGACGGGGGCCCCCGACCCCGTTACCAAATTTGTAGTTTGGACAAATCAGTCGATTGAAAATTTCAGTGATTGAGCCCAACAGTGCCTATAAGTTACTGATGTTAATATTTTTTTTTAGATAATGTCGAAAATGTACGTCGGTATCGTATGGTAGAAAGAAAGTAACACATTACCAGTGCATCACCAAAAAAAAGAGGACGAAACGTGGGATTGGCATGTATCAGACAAATTCTTGCAAAACGTAATTCCAACCAAAACTTACACATTCTTCAACGAAGCCATAGGGCTTCGTTTCAAGAACGTCTAAGTTTTTACTTTCAATCAGTGTTAGAAGTACCTACATAAATAAGTATTTACGAGTGCATTCGTATCTACATTGTTGTTAATTTTAGGAATTTCGCCGTTGTCTCATATAAATAAACTATGAATTTATAATATTCCTACGTCATGTAGATAATTTTAAACTGATCTTTCAGAGTGAGGAAGATAATGATTCAAAGTTAGACAACACATCGAAAAAATCCGTAGTTCCAAATGTTGAAGAAGGACAATCAGACATGATAAGAAAAATATTATGCTGTCTTAACGGTTCCTTAGCCAAATTGTGAAAATGAAACCCTTAAATTCAAATTTCAATGTTTTGTATTTTAGAAAACTTTGTTTTTTATCCTAATTCAATTCCAATTCTCCTATTGTATTTGTATTATTTATTTTATTTTAAAAACAGTTTTCAAATGTGGGGCCCAGGCTCAATAGATTTTTTTGTTTTTTTGTTTTAGAACTTTCTAAGTTTATCTTGGCCATTATTGACATCGATGATGTCACAATTAAATTTCTAAATAGGCAAACTACTCGTATTTATGTAAAATGCTTTCCTCAATGTTATTGAATGTCTAAAAGTACCTACATGCTTCTGACACGAAATTGTACCATTTTTGTTTATTGTGATATATATACTAAACGAATATATACAAATATTCTAGACTTTTATTTCTCAACCATACCTAAATAACATAAAAAATATAAATCTATAGGATACTACAACTCTACTACTACTGTGTACTATCAAAACTGTTTAAGCGATCACTACGCTCGACTTTTAGGCGTGTGTGCGTGAACGGTGCACGCAAACATAGTATCGCAATGAATTTGCCTAAACTTTAGCGAGTGAATTTTATGCACGGGGCCTTAATAACAATAAGATCTCAAATTGGCTAGTGGCCTATGTTGTAAATTATTGCCGCAAAGAAATTGGCCGAAATGCTGAGTAAAAGTGCGAGTTGCTTTATAGTACTTACTACTTCCATGTATACCAGTCAAAAATCTGTCAAATCAAACGTATGTCATGCGGCCATATTAACTAAATAAGCCTTGGTTTAAACCTGAACTTTCAAGTCCACGCTTATCTATAAAACCATGGTCTAAACTTGTTCGTATTACAAAACATTTTTAAACCGTGGTTTTCTTAATACCATCATTTGAACCATTGTCTTAATATCAACCACAGATTAATCAAATACAAATATCACTCATTCTTCATGATATCATTCTCTTGCAACGTTCCGTGTGCCAAAAAAAGAACGGTTACGTTATACACTAATTTTATTAAATTATGATAAAAGGAGTGTTAAAAATATTGAGACTGATTTGCATGGATATTTACATGACTTATTTCGTCGATTGCAGTTTTGTTTAGGTTTAAACACATTACCAATGTACAGACGCCAGCACATCAAGCTACCCCAAACTGTCAAATTGTTCCAATTGAACATGAATCTTATACATAAATGATAAAGATGAAAATCTATCCAAGAAATTTGACAGATTAGGGTAGCTTGATGTGCTGGCGTCTTTACTAGCTAGTAATATCTACATCTAAGTACGTGTAACGAAACGTTACATTCAAAACAACCATTACATTAACAAAAAAACTATCGCAAGTTGAACAAAGTTCAGTTAGCTTTGGAATTTTTAAGTTACCAAAGTCACTCTCTAATATAACAATTTATTGTCTCTTTGTTATAATACTATCTATTTAATAAAAATATAATACGTTGGACCTAATTTTTTTTAAATAAAAGTTACTTCAAGTAACTTGGAATCTGAAAAATTAATCTGTATTGTTAATAATGGATTATATGCCAATCCAAATTTTTATCCGTAGGTAATTTCGTTCCGTGTGGTGCTGGACGTAAAGAATAGCACCATTCCATTTCTCTCCGTGGGTGTCATACAAGGCGACAACGGGACTAAAGTGATTGGACAACAGCGATCTGTGGGGCAATTCTCGTAATTTTTAAGAACATTCACAGTCTGATCTCAGTGTCAATTTGTCAAAAATTCCTCTAGTTTCCATACATTTTAGACAAATTTTTGAAATTCGATTGTCGCCGAGATGACACTGCGAACGTTTTTAATTACGAGAATTGGCCTTCTGTATGCATTTTCCACCATGCTGCGATCGCCAAATCGCCTGCCAAGCGTGGCGATTATGGCAAACCCCTCCCCCATATTTTCATTGCAAAACGTTTCGTAAACCTATACTTTTGCCTAAAATCCTCATCGGATGATGATGATGATGATGATGATGGGACTCCCTTTTCCGCACGTAGACTCCCATTCGGTCCGTTGTGCGTGGCTCATCGGATGATTCAATGAAGGGATTGGGACTCGAACCCGATTTCTGTTAAGTCGGCGTGGCCTTTATAATATCTCAGCGGCTTCAATATCCTCATTATCAATTAAATCGACCATGTTAATGTCCATTTTCGGATAAAACAATACATCACAATGAATAGATGCTAACCTTATAGAGGAAACTTGACAGTAGACCCAACGATAAACTAGGGGCCGGCCAGGTTTAAAGTTAGACCATCGTTTATTCCACGGTTTATCGCAAAACTTCTTTTTGTAATATTACTTTTGTATAAACCATGGTTTATAGAGGAGTTAAACCGCTTTTTGTAATAAGACCGTACATGTTTACAATTACTCAAAGTGGTTTTGTTCGTTTTAATCTTCAGAAATTGTATATTTAGAAAAGGCTATTAAGCCTTCCGCAGACAGGCGCAAAGCGACGGTGCGACTCGATTCTGATAGAACTCTTTGATGATTTTTTTTAAAATAAATTGTTCTAATAGAGTCGTGTCGCGCCTGCCATCGCAAACCTTTAAGTATGAGGCCCACACTCCTCACCTGGTTGATGGCCCGCACGACGTCGTTGGGCACGGGCGTGAGCACGGGCTCCTCCTTCGTGAACTCGGCGTCGAAGTTGGCCGCCTCGCGCTTGCTCTTCTTTAACACAAACAACGCCATGTCAATCGTAACACGGTGCATATTGTAGTGATTGTAAAAATTGGGGAAATTAAAAGCCTACGACATTTTTTGGGGAAGGAAGTTCCTTAGCGCGGCTTGAGGTAGGAGTTCATTGGTAGAAACAGTATCGCAAACAGCCAAGCCTCATAGCGTGCTACAGTTAACGGAGGTCATGTTTGTTTCCGAGCTATTATTCCTGCTCATTGATACTAATAAGTCTGATGTTCAGAATACGCAGTTTTTTTTTTTTTTTTGTTAAATTTAGTATATTCTTTGAAGTTAACACGCAGTGTTATTAAGGGGTGTGTGGCTAAATAACAAAGGCTGCATGGGCCAATTTACAAAATTACACACCAGTCCACGTCGCGGAAGAAGGCGTGTGGGACAAGTGTACTGAGGTACTCACCACCTTGGGCCGGAAGGGCGGGCGCAGGCGGCGCAGCGCCAGCGCGTCCCAGTCCACGTCGCGGAAGAAGGCGTGTGGGACAAGTGTACTGAGGTACTCACCACCTTGGGCCGGAAGGGCGGGCGCAGGCGGCGCAGCGCCAGCGCGTCCCAGTCCACGTCGCGGAAGAAGGCGTGTGGGACAAGTGTACTGAGGTACTCACCACCTTGGGCCGGAAGGGCGGGCGCAGGCGGCGCAGCGCCAGCGCGTCCCAGTCCACGTCGCGGAAGAAGGCGTGTGGGACAAGTGTACTGAGGTACTCACCACCTTGGGCCGGAAGGGCGGGCGCAGGCGGCGCAGCGCCAGCGCGTCCCAGTCCACGTCGCGGAAGAAGGCGTGTGGGACAAGTGTACTGAGGTACTCACCACCTTGGGCCGGAAGGGCGGGCGCAGGCGGCGCAGCGCCAGCGCGTCCCAGTCCACGTCGCGGAAGAAGGCGTGTGGGACAAGTGTACTGAGGTACTCACCACCTTGGGCCGGAAGGGCGGGCGCAGGCGGCGCAGCGCCAGCGCGTCCCAGTCCACGTCGCGGAAGAAGGCGTGTGGGACAAGTGTACTGAGGTACTCACCACCTTGGGCCGGAAGGGCGGGCGCAGGCGGCGCAGCGCCAGCGCGTCCCAGTCCACGTCGCGGAAGAAGGCGTGCGCGCGGATGCCGGCCGCGCCGCCCAGCACGCCCAGGCGCCGCGCCGGGCTCTTGGTCATGAAGCCTGCAACGTGTGGTTGGCCGACATCAATGTTAGCTCACACAAAACATTTTACAACAAAAAATCGTCAATGGCGCTTGTACATCTGTGTTATGGTAGTAGAAGGGACGACGGGGGGTTAGGCTATAGGATTCCGACCTAACCCTACGTTCTCGCCAGACGAAGGGTATCAATGAGGATTTTTCCCCAAGGCAAAAGAAGGTCCTAATCCAAAATGGAGAATGCCAAATTTTTCATCATCAGTGTCGTTTTCATAGTTTTCGAGGATACTGATGCCGAAAGATTGGGAAAATTAACATCTAAGTTGGCGGCTGCGTAAACTTATAAAGGTTTTTCGTCATAGGTACGTACCGTTTTGTGGGTTTCGAGAGTGCTAAAGACGATAGCGAGGCCAAAATGAAAATCCAAGCAACTTTATGAGACCTAAAAACTTTACATACTCTCTCACACAGTCGCTTCTTATTATATACGAGTGCGTAATAGCTTCACGTAAGGAACTACGTTCCTCACTCGGGCTTCCCCTGACCGCAACCCACTAATTTTTATTTATTTTAACCTCAGACTGATTAAAAAAGATATAAATGATAGCCGAAACACGCGTTTTCTAAATAAAACGAATTGCACCGACCCAAAAAACTTTTTTCAAAAAAATAACAACCGACTTCCAAAAACAACACTACAAAGCTCAAAATAACTTTAATTTCGTAAGTCGGTGACTTTGGATGTGTATTTTAATTATTTGTCACCGCCTTCCGAAATTAAAGTTATTTTGAGCTTTGTAGTGTTGTTTTTGGAAGTCGGTTGTTATTTTTTTGAAAAAAGTTTTTATTTTTCACTTTTTAGTTACCTACCCCACACTAATTCGAAATTTCACCATCCTTGGGGTCAAAACAATGCATATTTTTGCGATAGCAACATTCGCGGTTGATTTGCTGTAATTTTTTGAAGAGTTCCGTTGTCTGTCTCCGAAACGCATCATCAGATCTATATGAAATTTTAATGGGACCATTTCGGAGTAAAGCCCTTTCGAACAAAAAACCAATTTTGCAAATCCGTCTATATACGACGGAGTTATGCCTGAACATACATAAAAAATAAAAATAAAAAAAATATAAACATGTCGAATTGATAACCTCCTTCTTTTTGAAGTCGGTTAAAAATAACATGAGACAAGGACTAGAAAATCAAACTGATTTTAACCTCAATCTGACCTCGTAGAAACTAAAGAATAAAGGCAATAGTGTAACAAGCAGACCCATATATATGTATATTTTCTCCTATTTTCAAGGTTGACAGGTTACAATCATAAAATAGACAAAAACAAACCCATTCACCTTTGAGTATAGACACGGCCTCCTTAGAAAGCCACACGGGATACAACACGTCGTCGTGCAGGATGGACTCGAACAGGTCGTCCTCGTTGTCGGCCTCGAAGGGAGGCTGGCCGGCCAGCATCTCGTACAGGAGCACGCCTAGGGCCCACCAGTCCACTGACGGGCCGTACTCCAGCTCTTGGAGAATCTAAACAGTTAAAATGAATTTGTACAATCAACCGCATGTCACATGTAATGGTTGAAACACTTGACAGTATGTAAATTGCCAATATTGATTCGAAATAATTATTACGAGTATTATTATTTGTTCTCTATATTTACCAACAGCTTAAACATTAGTGTTAGTTACTACATTTGGCGGATTTGATAATAATGAATATGAATGTTAAAACAATCTTCACATGATCTGACCAAGATTATGTCTGGACTTCAAAAGAGACTGCGACCTCTGAGTTTGTTTCGGCCTTTCTTCTCAGAGTAGTCAGATAGGAAACGCCGACCTCATCTGGTTTAAAAAAAATATGATTGACGTGTAAAAGTGTTTGTACAAACCTACTTACAGAAATAAAATCATTTATCATTTAATCAGTAATCAGCAATAATTAATTACCTGCATTATTGAATGCAGTACTTAGCGACCCCAACTGACCCCAACATAGTTGGGAAAATGCTAAGCAGATGATGTGATGACGATGATGATGACTTAGCGCATTGAATTTTAGAGTCGTCATCCATGTAACCGACGCTATAGCAATAAATGCTGCAGGTTTGGTGTCATGTGCGGTAGAAATGGACACCGGACGGGACGATCCTGTTCAATATTTTATGTGAAGAGATTTGATCGGTGTCACATTGACATCTGTTATTAGCCATAGTAGCTTACATTTTAAGGCGACTATACAGGTTAGTGGCTAAGTAATAACAGACACGGTTCGAACGAACAGGTCCAGCTATGCTTGACGCGGTTGGGCTGTGGATGGGTCTTTAAATTCAAAGACCCCGCCGTGCCCTCGGAAAGCACGTTAAGCCGTTGGTACCAGCTGACATCTGCGGATCTTTGGCGGTCGTTACGGGTCGTCAGAAGCCCGAAACTCTGACAACCAGTCTTACTAAGGGGTATCGTATTACCCGATAACTTCAAATAGGCAGACGTTCCATGTAAAATACTGGTATTCAGCTTCATCCGGTTAGACTGGAAGCCGACCCCAACTAGGTTGGGGAAAAAACTAGGCAGACGATGACAGGTTTATGGTCAATCTAGTCCATATTTTTATCATACAAACTTCGGGAGTGTTTTAGTCCACTGGTCGGTACATCAAAAATTAAACATGATATGGTTTTGTATCATTATTAATATTGTCTGTACGGAAACAGAATACTAAAATTAAAAGCCATTCAAAAGTTAGGAGCCAACAAAGATTATTTTTTCTTGCTAATTTAACCTAACTTTGGACGTGTTTAAGTAATAAAAGAAATGTAAAATCTCTAAAACCAAGTCGGTACCGACAAAGCTCAAATATCGAAAACTTCAATAAACTTGTATTGGTCATTGATTTATACACTGGTTTTTTCATAAAACCCGATCTCCCGAAGGACTTTTCTTAATTTTTTACGCGCCTGTTTCACTATAAATGATCCTGCATCTCACTCAATAACGTTGTGCGTGTAGACTATCGTCTAAGTGCTCGTCACTGGTACTACCTCTGTCGGACACGATAACTGCTTAGACAGCGTGCTTTTTAGGCAGGCCAACCAGCGAGTTCGAGTCCGCGACTAGATTCCCCTTAAGTTGCAACAATCTGCACAATGCTATCTAAATCAATGAGAATGTGGTACATACCTCCGGCGCGATGTAGTCGGGCGTCCCGCAGAAGGTGGTCGTAGTGGTGCCCTCTGAAACAAGCACGTGATCACTGTCGGCACTAGCACACCGCCACCCACCGCGCAGTTTTTAACTCAGTTTTATTATTACAATAATATCCTCCTTCTCGTAAATCTATAGTCGCAAATTACCACTATACCATTTTAATAATATTTTCTCATTGTGTGGCGAAATCCAAATAAATTTAAATATTAATTTCAAAGTGCTGGCAGTATAAATTTGTATTCATTCAAAAGTGCTGGCAGCATAAATTTGCTGTCTAGCGTTCTGCGTGTTTGAGGTGTCACGTGGGAAGACGCTAGTAGGTGCAATAGGGTATTTTGCTCTCTATGAGAATCTCAAAATATATTATTGAGATAGCATTAGCAAAATGCAGTCGGAAAACGTTAGTTTTCGTTTATAAAATAACAAAATAAATTTTAAAATTAAATTAAGAGATTTCAGTATTTTTATCTGTGTTTGAACATCGTGAAATAGTAGCCGCCATGTTATTACGTCATACCGCTATTTATACACACATTAAAAAAGTTTGTGATATCTAGCATAAGCTGTTTTTTTTTTTTTTAAATAGAACTTTATCTAGAAAAAATACTTGTTGCGTGTTTTCTTTAAATAGAAATACCCTGTTTGAAATTAAATTATCAAACTATTTTTCATTAAAAAAAATTAGTAATTAATCATAATGTAATTGTAACCTATATATGAATGATATATGATTAATTTGATAGAAAGAAAAAGACTGTTGTTGCTGACGAATAACTATCGGAAATACATTGTCAAGGATGGTACGGTTGACATCTGTCGGGCATGCCACCGTCCCGGTGAATCAATCCGACATATCGTTTCTGGTTGTTCTCGTCTTGCTAACGGCGAGTATTTGCACAGACACAATCTAGTAGCTAGGATTATCCACCAGCAACTTGCTTTGCAGTACAACCTTGTGGAGTCTTAAGTACCATACTACAGGTATGTGCCCGACCCAGTTCTCGAGAATGTTCACGCCACATTGTACTGGGATCGATCTATCATCACTGACAGGACTATTGTAGACGAGAATCATGACGAGAATCTCATGAAAGCTCACCACTATTTTTTATATTTTTAAATGTTTTTGTATTATTTTTGTAAAAATATACTTAATATGTACAAAAGAAAATAATAATAATTCTAAAGAGGTCAATATCACTGTCACTGTCAGCCGTATTTATCACTAGTCTATTAGTGTAATTGTCTAAACCGTGTTGAATGCTTCTATATTCATTCTCACATTTGATTGCATGATCGCAAACCTTTTTCCACTCATCAGCCCCGATCATGTTTACTTTTTCAGTCAATAATGTTTTTACCGTAGTTAAATGCATACCCACATTTTTAGAGGCTACATAGCCTTTCAGTTGACACCATATATTTTCAATTGCATTAAAATCCGGATGATATGGTGGCAATCGCAACACAGTGTGCCATGTTCGGCAAGTACTTTGTCCACGGAAAACTCTGTATACCTCTCCTTGTGCTGTGCTGACATATAATAGCGTAAATCTGGGTTTTTGTTAATTTTGGATCAACTACAATTTCGTATCTGTTTAACCAGTTGATCATTTCCTGTTTAATGGTGTTTGAGTTGGGGGGTCTTTCAACATATTTATTGTGATAAGGGTGCGTTGTCGATAACTAGAACAGAATCACTGGTCATATTTGGGATTAATTGATTAACCAGCCATTTTTCGTAGTTATCGTTATTCATTTCATTGTGATAGTCACCTGTAGTGTCCGTGGATTTATACGTTAAAAAGGCACCGCGTACAAAGCCTTTTTCATTTCCCGCATGAACTATTATCAAACGTTGACCTTTTGAAATTGGCTTTTATACTCCTTTTTTCTTACCATCGCTCCAAGATTTCCCTTTAGTGTGGAATGTAGTATGTAAGACTCATCCATGTAGACGATATTTTTTCCTGATTCGCGAAATTTGCGTATTTTATCGAGGTAATCCATTCGTTCAATTCAATTCAATTCAATTTATTCATTAACAATTTACATTGTGTTTGAAATACTACTACATTATAAATAAAATAAAACTCTAATAAAACACTTAACATACTGGTCATTTAAAAATTAAAAACATAAGTTGGTTGCGCCAACATTCTAATATGATTGACATTCGTTCCTAGAACCTTCACTCCCTTTTCCCGCACATACCTCGTGTGTATGAAGGACTGAATGAATGCATTCACTCCGCCATTTTTCGCGAAGAACGTTACTTCCGAACTGAACCGCTCCGCTAACGCATGGCGGATAGCCAACTCCGCTAAAACTATTGATAAGTGTGTAATAAGACATAATTGACAACTTGTGTTTGTGTAACGTGTGAGGACAGTAACTGGAAGTTCAGCTGCCCCTGAACCTGGATGAACTGGTGCATCGGCGAAGACGGCGAAAGCACGTGTCTGCCGTAAAGGTTTGTGCATCCCTTCCTTATTATAATCGGGTTGTATTCTATCGTCCAGAACTCCAAGCAACTCGAATTACCTGTCTTCAAGCGTCTGTCAATCATTTGCACCGCACCACAAAAATACAGTCCACTAAATTAGCCCCAGCGCCACCATAAGTCACATATAATAATATTATGTCAACTCACTAAAATTAAAACAGTAGGTACCTACTTAAAATGAAAACGCTATAAAACAATTTGATGTCAACATAAATGAATAATAGGAATCAATAATAGGATGTCACATAAAAACAATGACCATAAATTTTACATTAAAAATTATCTTCAGTCACATAAGTTGACCGGGGAAAAATTAAAAAAAAAAAACACGCTAGAGACTTACTTCGTGCTTTTCCATTAAAACTTTTCGATTATCTTCCATTTTAGTGAACCGAAATCCCATCTCGAGAAGTATTTTTCTCAATGGCTTTTCAGACCCTTTGTAATTAGTAGCTTCAGATAATTTAGCTTTTAATGATTTTATTGTTGGCAGTTCTATGTTCTATGTTATGGGGTTTGGTTTCCGCACTTAGTCCTTTAAGTGGACCATTGTGCGTGAGCCATGGCGGCCTTTTGGTATTATTCCAGCCAGGCCTTTATTGTTGGCAGTTCATTAAATCTTAAGTGAAAATCATACACCATTCTTCGAACAACATCATAATCAAAATCATCCATATTCAAATGAAATTGCTTTTTTGGTCTCCCTTTTTTTGGAGTGCTGAACTTAATTTCAGTAGAATGTGTTTCAGTGCCGACTTCGTTTAATATATTGTTCAAACTTCTTCTTGAAATTCCAGTGCCATTTGCAACTCGCTCTTGAACGTTCTTAAAATAACAACTTACATTTTCATCTTCATTTTTTTTTATCGGTCAGCTTCTGTTACAAAATATTTATAAACATTGTAATTTCGCGTGACTGACCTCGTAAAGGTTTCCCTCTTTTTCCTAAAGATGCCATAGTACAACTTTAAATTATTTTAATTTGGGGGTGTTAACAACTCTAAATACATATTTTGAACTGGACGCGACCGCACTCTATCGCACTTTAACAACGACTGACAAAACGTAACATAGGTAGTGTGCGACAGAGATAAAGCTCTACGAAGTCGAAATTAGCCGATTGTCTCTTTCCAAAGGTCGATGTGAAATATTTATCGCCGGGTACTGTACTGTCACTGAGTATTGACTAGCGACCCGCACCTGCTCCGCACAAGTGCATACTGATGTAGTAACATGACAAAATATCGAGATGTCTGCTTTATCTAAGTTAGTAACATAAACTTTGGAATAAATTATCTAAATAATGGTGAAAACTAAGTGGTCACAGACAGACAGGAACAGCGACCTTGTTTAGTACACTGTAGTTTATGTTTATTAAAATGTCATGTATCAGAAAGTACTGACCGAGGATGCCCTCCTTGCACATGCCGAAGTCGGCCAGCTTGCAGTGGCCGTCGCTGTCCAGCAGGATGTTGTCCAGCTTGAGGTCGCGGTAGATGACGCCGTGCGAGTGCAGGAACTGCAGCGCCAGCGTCACCTCCGCCGCGTAGAACCTGCAGGACAAACATACGGGGGGAATAAAAACAAACGTTTGTATCAGAAATAGTATTATTATACATATAAAAACATACAAAGACATTTCCCTTATCAGCAGCTGTGACCAAGTTTATCCTGTGATTTAGCTTTTATTTAGGTAGTCTTCCAACCCAAAATTTATATATCCACTATCGTGTATAATTCAACCTTAAGATCTTTCATGCTAACGCAAATGCCGGTTCTGATTTGGAAATGTGTTGGGAGAACTCACTAAGCTCTTTCGAAATAATTCTTTATTATCTAAAGTAGATGGGTGAAGAGAACTTCGAGTTTTAGCTTTATTGGTAGAAGCCGATTATATTATTATCTGTATTAGAGTGCAAAGCTGACGTGTCTCACGTGGCTGTCATTAAATAAATAGTAATAATCAGCTTGTATTATCTAACTGTAGGACAGGGGCGTCCCTTTCCTTTTTCCACTCATCTTGATGATGGCCCAATCCCTCATGTACGCGTCAAGTTCGTCGCGTTATCTACGCCTGGGTTTTCCGCATTTTAGTATATAAATTTATCTAATGACACTTGCTTTTGTTAATATAAACTAAAACTTTCTAGTAGGTATTTCTTTGTCTTATAAAGGTATGTAAACGAAAGTCTTTTTTAAGACAAATGGTCGTTGGAACATGCCCCACCTGGCCCTGGGCTCGTCGAATTTCCTGGCGCGCTGTATCTGGAACATGAGGTCCCCGCCGTCCACGTACTCCATGACGAAGAACAGCCTCTCCCTCGTCTGGAAGGCGCAGGACAGCGCCGTGAGGAAGGGATGGCGCGCCGCCAGCGCCAGCACGCGGCGCTCCGTGAGCGTGCACTCCACGTCGTCGTCCTGGATGATGGCGTCCTTCTTCAGCACCTTCACGGCGAACACCTGCGGCGTAGCACACACGACTACAACTCTGCACGAGTTACTTATGAAAACAACTCATTCACGGCCATGTTGGAATTATATGATTTCTGCAGAGATCATCTTTGGTGAACATCAAGGAGAAATATGATATTTGAAAAGATTCCTTATTATCAATTCCAACTGTAATCAAAACCTGCGAATTCCTATTTATAACTAGTCTTACCTTGACAGTAAACACACATTAGATACTGTTGCGCGGTTACCACTAGCGCCATCTAGTGTCGAGTAGCAGAATTAATAGTCAAGACCTCTCTAGAAATTTCGATGCTGGAACTTTCTATAACTATCGACATCTGTTCAGTCAGGGTCAATATGTACTTTAACATTCTAGATGCTTCTACAGTAGAAGGTTCTGGCACTATCCAAGGGCCCTATATAAGCGGGAACGAAGCGCGTTCCGAGCAGTTTATGTTAAGCGATACATGCGAGAACATCTAAAGCGATGTTCAAGCGCGACTTAAGAGTGATCAGTAGTGCAATTGTGTTGTGTAATTTGCGTGATTAAATAAATTGTCATTTTTGGTAATTTATATCGGCAGTTTTTAATTGTCACGAACCCCAAGCTCGTAACAATACTTTTTAATAAATAACAATATTTATGAATTCCCACCATATATATACGATAACAACACATACCTCGTCAGTGCCCTTCTTCTCTGCCAGCATGACCTTCCCGAAGGAGCCCTTGCCCAGCACCTTAATGAAGTGGAAGTCATCCAGCGACACTTTGTCGTGGCCGCCCGCGCCATCGTCGCCTGCGCAACACAACAACACTTTAGTTGATGCCATACAAGAGGCTTACACCACAAGTGAATCAGTCAGCAACTGCGATATGTGTCAAAGTTGACCCTTATTATAAAACCAGAGCAATTTTTCAACTATTTTACTTTTACTGTTATAATTTTTTACAAGTAATATCGAATTTCTTTTCTCTTTTCTTTTTCCACGAGGAGAGTTTCTCGACCGGCTAGAGACGAAAATGTGAATGCTTGATCACCTAACGATTCTCGCTTACGAGTTTTGTAACAGAGAATTGTCAGACCATAAACACACTTATTAAAACAATGATCACTAAGAATTAAAAATTACAGGTAATAACTCCACGGTCAACATCCGATACTTATAGAATGTCGCAGCTGCTAAAATCAACACTCATGACTTATAAGACCAAGAAAAGGAGTAAACAAGTATGACAGAATAGAATGTCACAATTGTGTGCAAGCTTTCCGTAGAACCAAGTATTAAGTAAGCAGGCCACCAGTGAAAAGTTTAGAAATGTCATCTCCATTACAAATACCAAATAGGATAGAATAAAGTCAACCTGTGCCATAAGTGTTGCTAGAGCAAAATATTTAGTTTTAGGCTTCGAGTGTAAGAAGTTGTTAAAGCCCCCACTCATGCACTGTATACCCATATTACGACTGTGATTACGCGTAGGTTGTTACTCTAATAGAGTATTTTCCAATTTATTAAAACTATTGTAATTTGAAGATTGGGTCGAAATATATAACAGAAAAATAAAAGTAAATTGATTTATATCCATTATCTTAGTTAAAAACGTATTAAATTAAGCTGACGTCACGATGTCACGTGATAAAATGTCATCGTAAGGAGCGTTTTGGCGGTAAATTCAAAACAACGAAAAATAAATTTAATTTTAAACGTTTTTAATTGAGAAAATGGACATAAATAGATTTATTTTTATTTTTCTCTTAAATATATCGCCCTAATCTTCAAATTAAAATAGTTTTTGTTAAATTTGAAAATACCCTATTTCTGCACACTTTAAAACAATAAATCTTGCTGAAAAATGTGTGGAAATCGGAGTTTACTCGTTGTATAGTCCCAGCGTTATGCATTATATTATGTGCATAGAACGTAGCTGTGTCACTAGCAATGGATAGTCAGTTCAGCTAAATAGATGTTAAAATTATAAATAATATGTACTTATTTATATTACAGTAAACAGTGCCATCCAGATTAGTCTGCAATTTCACGTCAAAAGCGAACTCTATCGAAACGAATTAGGAGTGGTCCCCAGTTCAATTGTGATGTTCCAATATGTTCTCAACTCCAACCATTTGTACAATGTTACTCTACTGACTACTTGTTATTGTAATTTATAAAAGGGTTATTCAAATGATTCGAGTTAGAACCACAGTATATGTAATTATTGGTTACTATGTAAAGGCGCCCAAAAAGACGAAGAAGAGAAAGATCTTCCACCATTTTAAACCTAGATTATGATTCCCATACCGCCACCGCGTGTTTCCCGCATTTACTTACCACGGTGCAACCTATAACTAAGGCTAAAAGTCTCCTATAAAACGCCATCGATACATAGCGTCATAGCATAATAATTAGGCTTTAATGAGCGTTTCAAAGAGACCGTACACGCACATTTCCATAGCAAGCGTCATGCTATGGAAATAGCAAGAGGCTGTGATCGGCCGATAACGTGTATAGGGACTGGTGCCTAACCACAACACAGAAAGCGCGACACACGTATAGCTTGAGTGCAGAACAAAGCGCCAGCACCGACAGCCCCGGGCCGACATACTCGCACAACACTCGCCACCTGCTGGCTCGGGCCCGCGACTCGTGAATATCTCCTCCAGCTCGTCCCAGTGCGAGCGCCACGCCGCCGGCGCGTCTGTCGGGCGAGCACAACGTGAGGCACTCTAGTAATTACACGACTGTGCGGAGGTATATCCGTACCGGAAGTATTTGCGAATTACGCTGCCGGTGACACCGAAACAAAAATCCAAGATGCTTCTAAAAACAAATTATTCAGTTGTCTAATTACTTTAGTTGGCTAGAAAGTGTTTGCTCCACTTCTGAATGTTTATGTGTAAAAAAAAATGGGGAAAAAATTATAAATGCTTTAATCTTCTTTTTCTATTAATTATGAATAATATTAATTTTAAAATTCCATAACGTTGTTTCATGCTGTTCAAACATAATTGAAACAACAAACAAAAAATAAACCAAAGCTTTATTTGAACCAAAGATAAATACATGAATAACATACAAGGTTGTAAGACAAGCAATACTGTCTGTAACAATCACTCGAAGCGGCCACAGTAGCGCACGAAGGACTACTGCTAATAAACTAATGCAGTGGGTTGACTATACAACTCGGCAATTGTCTTAACAAGCCTCGTTTACTTTAAATTGACAGAGCAGTGTTAGTATTACGCCATTCCTATTCTAAATCGTCGCTAAATGTGCCATAATACTGAAATAACTCCAACGATTAGAGCTCTGGATCAAGTGTAATAAAACATATTACACAAAAATATAACTGCCTCGAGTACATTCTTTATTATATCAATTATGTTTTGCGTATTTTCACTAATTTCAGTATTACAAATTAGAGGAAATATAGGCAACACACTGCATAAAAACGATCAATCACAAAATGCTACAATATCACACAGCTAATAATAAATAACATACTTCTACATAATACATTATACTGCGAATATATCAAAATGCTACTCTACTGTAGATATAAAATATAACTAGCAAGCATTATAAATATTCCAGAATCTATAATGACTGTTGGCAGTTTCAATATGGCAGTATATTTTAAAACATTGGCAATATTAGATAAGGTTATTATTGCATAGCTGGACTTGGACTCAAAACTAGAAAACCGTATCGCGATATTATTTCGTCCTAACTGACAGTCTTGAACAAGTGATGTATGTTACATTTTAAGTATGTTCGTTTCTCCTATATCCTATCCACGCTACGAAAATCAGATTGACTACTTTTTATTATAAAGATATTGGATAACGTCCAACAAAATTCAAAGCACTTACTTGCGTGCTTTCTGTATTTCACATGTAGAACCTTCAGAGGTTCATAAACACATGCGCTATGCAAAAGAAATACTATGCATCGAATGGTTACCAAAAATTAATGTATAAATGGATGAATGATTTTTTGATCCCCCAAAAAGGGGTGTTAAAAGTAAAACAACCCTAAATACTTTGTTCTAGGACATTTCGGTTTCTTTACGATGTTGTCCTTCACCGTTTTAAGAGCAGTGGTGATGAAATAATTTACACAGAGTAAAGATCCTGTCAGGGTTCGAACCCACGACCTACAACTCTAAGTCGCGGCCGTCTCCGCTGGGCCACCATTGCTCTTGCCTCGCAGTCTCTCTCTCTCTCTTATATGGCAGATGAAACATTCGTGTTTCTTTTTTTAGGGCAAGACTCAAAGTGTGTCGACGGGACCATTTAACTAAGTTTATGCCATCTGTCTATCACAGTGTGTAATATTTTAACCATAAAAGGGTCCACAGAACCCTTCGTTTCATAGTTCTGCGTCCACAACCAGCTATCCACTTGTGCACTAACTAGCCGCTAATCGTCGTCAATGTATCGTATGCACGAGTTACCTTTGTCGTCGTGTTTGTCGCCGTCCTTGTTGTCCGACTCGCCCGACGACGCTAGCTCGGGCGCGCCTTCCATCAAAGCCGCGTTTAGGTACTGTGGACAAGGAAATATATGTATTGCTTGTAAGTAGATGGAGTGCTACCATCACGAAATGGTGAAGGATAACTTCTCACAACACAAAGAGCTGGCCTCCACATACAGAATGGGTGTTTGAGACGGGACAGCAAGCGCTGGTAACTCACCGCTGTGGCAACAGGCAATCGGGCTTGGGAGAAAGTCCTTAACTTTTTGAGACATATTGCTTAGCATTTACAGATTTTGAAACTAAAAACAGCAAGAAAATCGGCAAATTTCACAAAATCATTTTTAATGCTCCCGATCCCGATTTGTAACAATCTAAAAACTATAGGCGAGTTTTATCCAATATTAAAAAAACCCTACTGGTCATTTTCAACATGAGTCAAGTCATGCGTGTTGTATATCATGTTCATTTATTTATAACAAGCTTCCGCCCGCAGCTTCGCACGCGTGGAAGTCGGAAATTATCCCGCGGGAACGAACCGCCGGGATAAAATCTTTTGTTTCTTTAACATGATTTGACTTATACCCATTGATTTAAATAGTAAAGATACGGTCGTCCGAACATTTGACGGATGCGATCGCCCTACAAAAAACTCTAACGCCATCTATTAGAACCACGATGTCAATCGGCGTATCTACTCCTAGGCGTAACCTTGTAAGAGCGGGGTGTGGTATTTTTCGCGGTACAAAGAAATAAAATAAAAACCTTATATTTTTCAAAATTTATATTTGTTGCGGTTTGCTTGTTATTAAGTTTTCATAGGCCTTCGAATTAAACAATATTTTTTTTTTTTTTGTTGTTCTGGACATATTTTCCATTTTGAATTCGTAGTGTTTTCTGACGTTGGACATTTTAATTTGCTTTTAATAAACAATAAAAAACAATTTTGTACAAAATTTAATCTTATAATAATATTATTAAATCTTTTCATTTCATCGGCTACAACGAGCGCCGCTGGAAAGGTATGTCGAACTTTTACGCGGCTTCGCGTTTTCTTTACCAAAGGTTGAGACAAATATGAAAGAAAATTGTTTTACATAATGTTAGAAGTCGATTTAATGACATATTTTTAACTTACCGGGGATATGAAATGTTATCATTTTTTTTTTATGTGCTTTTTGTCGTAGTTCACGCAACTCTTCACGGCACAATTTGGCATTTTTGCTTGCAAAAATTTACGACCGCTCCGATGACATCCGATCGCGTTCTAGTTCACTTCGCTATAGGGAAGACCATTTTGGGACCAAGTTCGTGGCGTCATTGTAACGTGCGGTCCGCCTAGTCCTTTTATACAACGTGTTAATGAAATAACCCAAAACCTGAAACTAGTTTGTTTGGAATCGACAGCAAAATCGAATACAATATTTTTTAATATAGGTTATTTTTTTCCAAAAGATAATTATTTGTCATGCCGCATCTAATATTTTTTAACGACGCTGTACACTAGGTACTGTCCCGGCGTTGGAAATTACCTAGCAACGCGATGTAAACAAACAGCGCGGGCGAGAGTGAGGAGGGGTGCTAGAGCTGGCGCCACGGCCGGGAGACGCGCCGGCGCGGCGCCCGCGCCACCCCGTCTACCCTCCGTACTTCCGTAGTCTCCCTAGCGCAGCGGCGCGTGCGCTACGTGTCAACACGGGGTAGGACGAGCGCGTGCGATCTACGTCTCCCGGCGGCAAAATGGCGTTTCGCTTCACAAATGTACAATATTGTGAAATGGTGCGAATGTTAGCGCGATGTGATGATAACGTTAATTTAGCTGTGCGAATTTATCAGGAACAGTTTGGTGTATCTGTGTCGAACGAGACAATGTTGGCCGCTACACAGCGCTTACGGGATTACGGTACATTTAGGCCTCCGACCGCAGTAGACAGAGGAGGTACCCGAAATAATCCTGATCTGGAGACCGAAATACTCAATTATTTCGCAGAAAACCCGACAGCTAGCACAAGACAGGCAGCTCGTCGCTTCAACTGCAGCCACGTTTTTGTTTGGAACGTTTTAAGAGAGGACAGCCAACACCCATACCACTACAGACGGTGTCAGGAATTAAATGAACAGGATTTCCAGCCTCGTGTTGAGTTTTGCGAGTGGTTTCTTGAAGACTGGAGAAGAAACATTCTTTGGACTGACGAGTGTACCTTCACTAGGCGAGGCCTATTTAATCAACACAATAGGCACATGTGGGCACACGAAAATCCCTTTCTGATGGAACAAGATTCTTTTCAACATCGGTTTTCATTAAACGTTTGGGCAGGAATCATCGGCCAATACGTACTTGGGCCAGTATTTTTGCCCCGATTAACCGGTGACGCGTACTTACAATTCCTTACCGAGACATTGCCGGGCTTGTTACTGCAGTGGCTCGAAGACGATGACATACCTTTACACACCGTCAGTAGGATGTTTTATCAGCACGACGGCGCTCCAGCTCATTTCCAGTGGAATGTAAGGAGATATTTAGATGAGCAGTATGGGCAGAGATGGATCGGTCGCGGTGGGCCTGTTCAGTGGCCTGCTAGGTCACCGGACCTAACTCCATTAGACTTTTTTTTGTGGGGCCGTGTAAAAGCTCTAGTTTATGACGATGGGAATGGACCAACAAACATTAGTGACTTGAGAAATAAAATAGTTTCGGCATTTGAGGTAGTGAGAAGTGACACTACAGTGCTAAGTTCTTTGAAAAGTAATTTACGAAAACGTGCTTTAACGTGTGTTCAACAAAGTGGTAGACATTTCGAGGCATTGCTGTGACAAACAATGAGCGAACTTTCAGTAAGTGCTTAACTGTATTATTCTTGTAAATAGGTAGGTTGATTTATTTGAAATAATTATTGTAAATATGGTGATTCAAATCTTTTAAACACGCCAAGTTTTGTTACCACCACCGGCTTTTTGATTTTTCTTTCAACTAGCCTTCGCTTATTTTTAAGCGTGGTAGGTTTACATGCAGCCAGTCCAAAGCCTGGAAAAAGTGTGATGGAAAAATTTGAGTCACTTTTCTATTCCAAAGCAAAACATACGCATTATTTAATAACAGAAGGAGCGGATTAACCTCAAACGATAGTGCTCCCGTGTCAACGAACGTTTGACAGCGGGGCGGCTATAGAGCTACGATTCTGTAAGAAGTAGCGCGACAGCAACATTTACAAATATCTTTTACTATAATTTATGAAAATAAATAATTATACGTCATATCAATTTATTAATATAAAAATCGGTTGGGGTGTCCGAGGTTTTGGGTTATTTCATTAACACGTTGTATATGTCAATGCTTATACCAATTTTCGAGTTAATCAAGACACGCAGTAAAATCATCCCTTGTAAAATTAACTGCAGATTTTCGAAAAATCCTGTTACACGTTATTCTTTATTTTTGTTTTTAGGTATAAATACTGAGTTTCGAGTTAATCAGACCACGCGTTAAAATTCTTGCATACTATCTTTGACACCCCCCAATCCCCCTTTAGGGTGTAGTTTAGAAAAACAATAAATTACCAACTTTATAATTTACTTAGTAGTAAGTAAGTATTTGTACCAAGTTTAAAGTTTATTAACTCAAGGAATAAGATTTTTCATGCAAACATAATTCCCCCTTTTCACCACCTTACAGGTCGAATTTCCAAAAACCCCTTCTTAGTTCTCACCTGCATTATAAAAGGAAGCCATGTGCAAAATTTCACGTTCCTAGTCCTAGTAGTTTCGGCTGTGCGTTGATTAGTCAGTTTCTCATTTTATATAATAAAGAAGATCATAAATTACTTTACTAATATTATAAACAGGAATGATTTGATTCGTTGTTTGCATTGAATAGGCTTGAGGTTTCAATATGAGTGCTGAACAAGTCCGAAATCGCATAAAAAACTTTTCTCATACAGAATAGTGATTATATAAACAGACTCCGTCGCTATTACATTGCATCTAAAATAATAAAGACCTTGCCAATCAGAGAGCCCGAAGTTATTTTTAAGATTTCTCCACATAACAAGGCCGTATTCATAGAAGATAATATCTTCTAACAACATAATATTATGTTGTCCCACTAGGTAAGGATTCTGTTCGTACCTTGGAGGGTCTGGGCCGAGGGTTCTTGTCGGGCGAGATGCCCATCTCGTTGAGGATCTCGGCCATCATCTTGGTGTTGATGCCGCAGTTGTTCGCCACGTTCTTGTGACATCGCTTGTGAACGTTCATCGAACATACTGCAATACAAACATATTAATGCGATGTGAACATGTGCAATTCCAGTTTTGAGTTTGCTTTATTTTGTCTTTTTGTGTAGGAATTTCAAAAGAGCACTAGTTGTTAGAAATATGGTACAGCTCGATTCAAGCTTTATGGCGGCTCGGAAGACGAGGAGAGTCGCTGCGCAGTAACAAATTCATGGGTCAGCGGCGTTGAGGGGTGGGGTACTGCGCAGCGTAGCTCACTTCAGAGCCGCCATTAAGTTTGACGCGATGTATACTTGAAGTTTATGAAATCGATGATAGTTTCTTTTGTAGCTTTACTAAACCCTACTCGACTCGTCCACTCAATCTAGCTTATTTTTATAATATTTTTATATGACGTGTAAAACAGCGATTCCGATATCCTAGTCACAAAATAAACCAATTAGGGTTTGGGAATTCCCGACAATTTAAAGTCCCGGGACTCGGAATAATACTCTTACGACAGAATTTACTCTTTGAGATTGCCCTTATAAAAAGTCCATCCTCTGCAGCCAAGCGGGAAATTATTTCAGGTAAAGACTTTTTTGCAACGTATCGTATAATTTCAGACTGTTTCTTCTTTTTTATTTTTTTTATTCCGGTTCGCTAGATGTCCCAAGCTGTATAACTGATGTTGAGTCTTCCGGCGGTTGATTTATGGAAATATTGAGAACTCTTTGGAGGTGTCTGTCAAGGCCTGAAGTATTCGACCCTTTACATGAAATTTGTTTTGGACATAACAAGCACTATGCTGTTGATTCGTTTTTTTTTTATGTTTCTGCTCCATGTTTTTTTTTTTTTATTTGTTGTTATGGCTACTTATCAATCTGTAACAGTAATAATAATAAATATCAATGTCGTCGACATGTCGGATGTGGACTCAGCGATCATTGTACCGATAGTGGTTACAGCCAATGGCATTATAGCCAAGAGCCTCGACTAACATCTGAGGAGGCTCTCGTTGGGCAGCTGGGTCAAGGGCTTGATCTAGAAAGCGGTACTCCTGGACACGGCTCGCATTGTTAGGAGGTTCCTCTCTCTGGAGCCCTGACCGTAGCTTAGCCGTAGCTTGGACCTTGTTCCCGATACCGGTGGGCTACTATTTTTTATATTTTTAAATGTTTTTATATTTTTATACGAATATTTTAAAAAATATATACTTATGTGTTTATGTTAAAATAAAGGAAATAAATATCAAATATATAGTTTATATTTTTAAATGTTTTTATATTTTTATACTAGTATTTAAAAATGTAATTTATATGTGTATATGTTAAAATAAAGGAAATAATAATAATCCAAAATTAATTTTATGTGTGTATTCGGTGAGTGATTATCACTTTATTATCTTTAAACAATACACGATAGCAGAGGGCTGATACTGAGATTTGCGGAAAAAAAAACGCAAACGCAATAGTTTACGAGTTTTAACCCGACTTTTTCGTCTCGAGTCTCGACCCGAAAGCCTCGGGACTCAAGACCACCGAAATTACGAAAAGTTCGGGGACTTCAAGACACGAAAAGTTCCGGGACTTCAAGACACGAGACGTCCCGGGACCCAAAACCTAAAACCAATTCATTAAAAGCTTTTTTTTAACTACACTCGTATGTTAGAATTATGCAATCAATATTTCACCCACTTCCCTGTAGCTACCGGGCTGAAATTTAGCACACACGTTTGGTTCTCGTGACGATGCACAATAAAAGCTTTTTTTTTTTTTTCATAAAAATAAAATATTTTAATTTTATAAACTGATCAGGGTTTCAGGGTTAATTTTATATCAGCCAATTCTATCTTGTATCATAACTATTCCAGCACCCTAATTGCGTAACTCACGATTCATCATAATCTGTATCGTTTTGAAACGGATTGTTAAACCATTGCTTCATATGTTCGAAAAATGTGTCTGTTCGACAGCATAAATAACGCAATGAATATTGTTTAACTGTGAAGACGAAACCAATTATGATCAATCGTAAATTACGCAATTAGGGTGCAGTTCTTCCAAAATTACACTGGTTCTCTCCATTTACAAAATACTCTACACCACCTACAGCTCATAATTTGCCGTTTCGCGAATTTCCTATACTTAAATCAATATAAATAACCCAAAGTATCAGTCACCTTCACACTGCAGCCCCTGCTTGATGAGGCCGTACAGCAGCGAGCCGCAGTGGTCGCAGAACGTGAACCGCTTGTAGGAGTGCACCACGAAGCGGTGCGGCACGTTCACGTTGAAGCGCTGCCCGCCCGACACGCCCACCGCGCTCTGTTGCTGCACATGCACGCCACCGTCATTACTACGTCAGCCATACTGTCCCACTGCTGGGATACAGACCTCCTCTCGGTAGGAGGAAATGGGCCCTAATCCACCACGCAGGCCCGGTGCGGGTTGCGGTTGGTTTCCTCATAATGTTTTACTTCACTGTTTTGAGAGCAGTGGAGATGAAAGATAATTTACACAAAGTATGCGTGGGTTCGAACCCACGACCTGCAACTCGTAAGTCGGGGCCGACACCACTGCCAGCACTGCTCTCCAACCTATAGCTCTCAAATTCTGGGCATAAGCCTCTCTCAAGTATTTCTACAAGGACGGCCCTGTGCTTGCCACATGCACGACCTGCACCAGTTCTGTCCACATACAATCAATTTTATTTATTTTTTAACTAAAAAAAAAAACAACCATTTTCTCCATGGGAAGCGAAAAATTGGAACCAAGCACCTAGCTTCTCACGTTTCATAAGTGCCCATGTAGGTTTATGTGTAATAAAATATTTTGTCTTTCATTTTTTCGATTGAATCAAAATGCTGACAATCAGGCCATCACTGTGTTAGAGGGATCGGTGACGCCAGCACGCGAGCCAGTGCGGTTTGTGCAGGTAGTCACGAGTATAAATATAATTAAATGCGCTACACTTACGCCTCCATTATAATAAATTATGTTTGGTGATGGAACCACAAATAAACATATGCCTCGTAAGCTCCTCAGCAGATCAAAATGTATACGGCGTATAAAAAATACTAACACAAAAGCTACGAGCAAAAAATAATTGATTTGAAAGGTGCATGTATCATTCCACCTAGTTCCATTGCATCTTCTATTTTCATAGCCACTTCTCAAAAGATTTTTGAAGACACAATACATTGTCGTTTTCTAGATTTCTAAGTGAACTAACTACAGACTTCTCTACGACTATTACACAGTAAATAAATAAAGATTATACTTACTCGGCCCTCTTCTTTCATGCCAGGGCACTTGGTGACCACAGACGAGTGGCAGCGCTTGTGGACCACGCACGTGCACACTGCGAAAATGACACGTGCGGTATTTTAAACTTCGTTCATAATTTATGTGATTTCGGAAAAATAACCTTATCGTTGGTTCCAAAATATTTCGTTTTCGTTACCACTTCAATATTTTTGACGGCACCAGTCATTTAGAAATGAACTTTATTTTCATTGACGTGAAGTATGTATTTATACTTAGAAAACCCTCAGTTGGAAACAAGGATTTGATTAGACTTTAATTTGTTTTTGTGCTTATATCACAATATGTATAATGTGTCGTACTTTATGATGACCCTTACCTTGGCATTGGTAGCCTTGTTTGCCCAGACCCCTGTGGAAAGAAAACAAGATTATAGAAATGCATTAGACAATAGCTTATCAAGGTTCACTTAGTGGAAATAGCTGTTAAAAGAAGCTGAATAATAATGTAAGTCATACAAAATTATACAAAAGTATTTCGATCAGTAGGCTTTCAGATATTTCCAATTTTCACAATTACGGGAACTGTCCCTGACCATTATTCGTCAGCGGTAAAAAGATCCATTACTTAGCCGTTATGTACGCATTTTTTACATCAAACTGAGCAAAAAATATTGTTGGGAAACGATACTTTTGTCTGTATGGATGTATTGATGTTTGTTACTCTTTCACGCAAAAACGGCTGAACGGATTTGGATGAAAGGAGATGGAAAACGGTGGGCCCAAATGTAATAAGTTGAGATATGATCTAAAAATTAGTCATATTTTTTTATCTTAGAATATGAAATATCACCTCAATTCTCAATCTGGAAGCGGAGAAATATGAGAAAGATCGTTTTCGTGAGATTATCGATTGATTAATCAATTACACAATTCCGTAAATAAAACCTTTACACTAAATAATTAACTCAAAGTAATTAAATGCACTATGTATACTTAAATGCAATCTAGTGTATATCATTATAGTCCTATTAATAAATAAAATATCAATTAATTACTGAAAAACCAATATTAATGATTATCGATTTCATATCGATTAAAATCAGTCTTTTATTTTTAGTCTGTCACTAGCAAGATAACTGACTGACATTGACACTAGACAGTTGCCGATTGCTCATGTTTGCTGACTCGTTTTGTGTTTTCCGATGCGTTTTGAGTGCTTTCCCTATTATTATCCTTCATTTTTCACGACCACTGCTTTGGATTTTACGGATTCCGATCCTGCCTACCTTGTTTAACCCTGGCTTTCACACTGGAAAACGAAGATCTGAGTGATCTTTGTTTAACCCTGGCTTTCACACTGGAAAACGAAGATCTGAGTGATCTTCGTTTGACTAGGAATTGTTATTTTGGATTTTGCCGCCGTGTGTTCCTCTGTGGCCGGACCACAGTTTAGTACTCAGATGATATAGTTCGAAATAATACCTACCTAAAGTCTACTTTCATCGGAATATATATCTATTTTTAGTACCTCAAGAGATATCTTTTTAATTAACAATTTATGTGGTCCGGCCGCCAGGCAGTGCTCTCTGGCCGCGCCACCTCAAATTAAATAGAGTATAATGAATTATTAATAAATTAATATCCCAAAAAAAAAATCTACCTAAAGAGTACCTTGCATACGACAAATATGGTCCAATAAACGCCTCTAGTTAAGGAGTTATTGGTCGTGGGGTGTGATCCGGCTGGAAGGTATACTCTGCAGCAAGTCAATTTTGCAATATTTAATATTAACTATCCATAAATCAATTTATATAATAGTACCTTTTCTCTACTCTTCGTTATATAATTTTTTTCTATAAGTTCGCTGTACCAGTACAGTGTCCTAATTATTGTTTGATGCACCGGGTGACGTCTTTACGTCAAAGCCGGCTGTCGCTGAAAACCAGCGCTGGGGCTCTGTCTTGCATAGGGTCGCAGCAAAATGCTGAGCGATAGCCGTTTTGCGTGGATGTGACGCATTTCCCTTCAACTTTTTCTTATATTGGTACTCACCTGTTTCTTTTTGCGTCATGTTTACCGTAAATAAACGTTTTTTCTTTCTTTCTTTCTTTCTTTCTTTGAAACTTTTTTCTCTCACGAAACTATTCATTTTGATTGATTAATCTTTAAAGTATGTGGCGCGGCTAGGGAGGATTACTTTCAGCAAATATAACGAAATATGCTTTATTTCTTTATGCCAACGAAAACTGCATAGTAAGTACTTTATAAAAAGATCAAGACTTCATCTATAAACTTTTATTTTTATTACAAACAATGATTTTGAAAAAGGTGCACTTTTTGGTTTTTGTTTATCTATCAACCTAAGAATAGGTAGTTAATTTGACGAAGTAAGTGAAAATTTTGGTTTAAAATAAACAATAAGCATACGAAAAACAAATATATATTCATAATCAAATATTATCAATTGTTAATACAAGGTATTGCAAATGACGGAAAAGTGTTTTAAATAACAAACTAAAGTCAATAAATTGAATTTAAGCATGTAACCCTTTTAACAAGAAATAACAATGAAAAAAAGAGTGTACCAAAACCGCGTATTAAAAATATAGTCAATCAGAATTACAAATAAAGGAGTTTTTAACTTATTTTCCAACTTTAAAATGCAAGGCCTAAATTAAAAATAAACATTTTGATAAAAATAAGTTATCATTTATAATTTTGCGTATATAATACAATGAACATTCATTTTCTGGTTTTTAGTCTTTGTAACTTTAGTACTTAAATCATCATATATGTTTCCCAAGTATCATCCAGACGCTTGCAGTGAGCGACGAAATGGCGAATATTTGGTAAATACTCAATCACTGACAACAGTGTAAATAATTTTCCTTGTAATGTCATAGTGTCTGGAATGTCATTTAAATCAAACCAAAATTTTCACTTTCTTCGTCAAATTAACTACCTATTCTTAGGTTGATAGATAAACAAAAACCAAAAAGTGCACCTTTTTCAAAATCATTGTTTGTAATAAAAATAAAAGTTTATAGATGAAGTCTTGATCTTTTTATAAAGTACTTACTATGCAGTTTTCGTTGGCATAAAGAAATAAAGCATATTTCGTTATATTTGCTGAAAGTAATCCTCCCTAGCCGCGCCACATACTTTAAAGATTAATCAATCAAAATGAATAGTTTCGTGAGAGAAAAAAGTTTCAACGAAGAGTAGAGAAAAGGTACTATTATATAAATTGATTTATGGATAGTTAATATTAAATATTGCAAAATTGACTTGCTGCAGAGTATACCTTCCAGCTGGATCACACCCTACGACCAATAACTCCTTAACTAGAGGCGTTTATTGGACCATATTTGTCGTATGCAAGGTACTCTTTAGGTAGATTTTTTTTTTGGGATATTAATTTATTAATAATTCATTATACTCTATTTAATTTGAGGTGGCGCGGCCAGAGAGCACTGCCTGGCGGCCGGACCACATAAATTGTTAATTAAAAAGATATCTCTTGAGGTACTAAAAATAGAAATATATTCCGATGAAAGTAGACTTTAGGTAGGTATTATTTCGAACTATATCATCTGAGTACTAAACTGTGGTCCGGCCACAGAGGAACACACTTTGCCGCCGGCTTGTGAATTGGATATTGTTGAAACTATGGATCGCTGTGTTGTGTGAATTGTGGGATAACAACTGGGCACTACAATACACTGGGCCGATAACCCTTACACGATGAAACAATTATGTCAGTTAAAGATTGTAACATAACCTCAGTTTTACTTAATCTCTTATATCGCTGTTCTCAGATTGACAAAATCCACAGAATTTTCAGTGAAAGGTTGATAATATTTATGCTATTAATTGACACCACTGCCATCTTTTTACATCTAGGCCCAAGATTGTATGTAATCGTTTCAGTCTCCTTTGGCACACATATAGATTATAACCAAGATTAACACATAGGATACTTTTTATCCCGGTAGTAACTCCCCATGGAATAATTTCCGACGTGCACGCGGGTGAAACCGCGGGCGGAAGCTAGTCATCTATATTTCCCTAGAGGTATATCTGGTTTCTATGGATTAGTTTGACATACCAGATGAACTCCCGACAGTGGCTGCAGAAGGTGGGCTGCCGGAGGAAGGTGGCCATGAACTTGTGCCCGTTGACCTGGTGCACGCGGCGCCGCATGGCACCGCGGCGCCGCGCGAAGCCCGCGCCCTCCTTGAACTCGCGCCCGCCGGAGCCCGAGCCCGAGCCGCCGCCCCGGGGCGCCTCCACGCCCGCTGCCGGCACACACTCGCCATCGTCAAAGGCTTGGATTATAATGATCGAGGGATTTGGCGGAACGGCCGCTCTATCGCGATATCACATTAACTTGTTTGCAAGCCTCGAGCAACAGCTTATTCGTTGCGAACAGTATCGTACAAAGACCAAGGCGCCCGGTCGCGCGGACAAAAATACTTCCAGCCTAAGTTGTTATGACAACAACACAACACTGATGACGGTGTTATATGACAATATAGGTACTCCGTGAGACACTCGTCGTACCTAGCGTAGATAGTCCTTCAAAGCATACGCTGACCTATTGCGAAGGTACAATACAATCTCGTCGACGTCAACCAACGCAACATGCGAAAGTATGCTAACCCGCTTTTCCGAATGCTTCCAGGGGATTCGGTTGTGACAAGATAATGCAGCCTCCAATCTGATAGGCAATAGAACCACCGCAATTTTTAGTTTAGTTGCAGTTGCTACAATCAAATGGGTCAACGGCAGATAAAATAATCAGAAGGTTTACTCGCAAACTTGCGACATCATCGAGTAACTAAATATTCAGTGTTTAAAACTAGCAGACCCCATAACTAACCAATAGGAATACTCCCGAGTATAATGTGTACTTGCATGATCTTACTATAATTATAGTGAAACCTGGTTAAGTGGGACCTGGATAAGTGAGAAACCTCTATTATTGAGAACTACAATGAGGTCCCGGCACTTTTTCATCGAATTACCTCTGTTAATGGGACTTTTCGAACTTGGTTAAATGAGATTTGAATTCTAGGATTTTTTCGATGTTTACCTCTATAATTGGGACTCTGGAGCTCAATTCCCTTTATAAGTGAGACAATTTATCAGGTTGGGACAGGTTACGACACGATTGTTTACAAACATTTGAATTTCTTTCGCAAAATTGTCACCTTTATAAATGGAATAACGATACATTTCGACCTCTATAAGCGGGCCCTCTGTAAATGAGACAACTAAATTTTAAACCTGTCTAATTGGAAAACTGGATAAATGAAAACCTCTTTAAAAGGTACAAAACCCTTGGTCCCTTGAGATCCCAATTAACCAGGTTTCACTGTAATAAAAAGCCAAGCACAGTGACTTGTCACTTAGCATGAAAGAATTTTGATCAAATAATCACAAAACAGTGATGCAGGTCTGCTTCACTATTGGCATTCATCTAATTTTAATATGTTCAACTTGATAACAATAATCAATACAGGTTAATTTTCACTAACATTTTTGTGAATAGAAAAAAACAAAGATGTTTTCCTGTACCCATAGGAAAACATCGTTTTATAAATGGACCAAGGGATCCAGCCAAGTGATAGGGTAACAGACAGTCTGCCAATAAGATGTGTTATCACCAGTGATCGGAGTAGGTAGATTGATTTGGGGTCAATGAACTGGCACGTATATATTAGTATGGATATGCCTCCGGGATTTTGAAATGATCTAAACTGTTTTTTATATAATTTTCACCTGTTTTCATATTCATAACTAGTTATTGCATTGAATGCGAAAAAATAAATCTATAGCATTCTATAAATTTCTAATGTAGTAGTTTAAAAATACAAATTTCACAATATTTGATTCAATCCCGTAAGTACCAAAATGAAATCCCGGAAAAAAAGCTTATCCATGTTATGATTTCTATGACTATTCATGATGCGAGTACGTAAAATCAATCTACCTACTCCGATCACTGGTTATCACCAATCTGTCCACTAAATGTGGTGACTTCTGTCTGTGGCTGTTTGAAGTATGGGCATTTGAAGGCCCATTTAGTACAATGCTATGGAATATACAAAACAATTTGATTTTGCTAAAATTGTTTCAATAAAATATGTTACTGACCTTGAGAATTCCATTTCAGATCTATTTTGAGATGCAGTTTCCCTTGAGGTTCTAGGTCCACCTGGAAATATCAAAAGTTATAAACAATTTTGATAGTTCATTAATTATTTATCTACTTCATTAACAAGCTACAAAACACTATTATTACAAGAGGATAAGAGTTCTCAAAATTAATTTTTAACCACAGTCTACCCATTTGAATAGGAAAATATGTATAAATATATTGCTTGTTCCCTATTTATTAACCTTATTGCTAACCAAACTAATGGGATAAATTCTCATTATAAAAAAATATGATAATTTGAACTGTCTAAATAACAAGTTTAATGACCCATTTAATTAAAATGGAGTAAATAGGTACCAAATTCATGTAATAATTTACAGTACTGTGAGGAAACTGTACCATTTATCTTGATATTCACATGGAGATCGAAACATAACAACGAAGACAAAGTCAGTGTTGACACATGTCTGAAACAATGTCAGTGAATCACATCAGATCTCCGAAACAAGTTAAGAATAGCTGCACTGATCATTTAATTTACCTACACAAATCACAATTACATAAATACTACCGCTATGACCATAACAAACAAGGAAAACTGAAAGAACAATTGTTTCCAGGCATCACAAATAATAGTAAAAATGCACCTCTTCCTTAAACTTCACATATTTAGGGTCCGGACACGAAAACCTTCTCCTAAAATTATTCATCACTTACACTGAGACTCAACAGTATATTCCGCACATACTAAATGTCTGCAGTGTCACTAAAATGGCTTATCAAAGAAAACAAATATTATGTCAATTGTTGATAACACATTGTAAGACAAATATGGAGTCTTGTAATCTTATCTGTGGATTATGGAAGATAAACACGCACTGATCTAAGGATCTTGTTAATCAGTCTTGCAGTGAATTCTTATCAAAGTGGTAGTTTTAGTACATTTTGTGAAGCAAAGTTTTATTACTGGGATTTCATTTTCTTCAGCATTTACGTGTAGTGAAGAAATATTGGCAAATTAGTGGTGGTTTGACCTTATTTCTTGAAAACTTATTGACATTTGAATACCAGTCAGTCAATTATTATTCATTTAAGCTACAGTACAGGGACATTAATCAGTTGTTACTTCATGAATCCATCATCAATAGTGTTGTAAGTAGTAACAGCACTCACCCAAAAGTCTGTGGCGTCCTTATCTCGATGCATAAGGTCTTCAAATGGAATTGTGCAGTTGGCAACAAAGTCATCTGGAGGTATTGCAGCATCGTGGAACACCGTGATCCCCAAACTATAGCATTACACTCAATTAATAACTAGTTCACATAAATTATGTTGTATTGTTATACTTGTATAGGGTTTAATTCCCATGTGAGTCATAACATGATGTCATTTTCAGAAGTTTCACGTTCCAATATGAATTATTTTGATCATGTTTGACAAGTTCAGCTGTTCAGAATGAGACTTGATGAATTGCTGTTTGAAATAACTGACATTTATACTTATTTACAATACAATTTGATTGATCTCAGGCAAATATAGACCACAATAACACATTATATGTATTCAATTTTAAAAGAAATCACTTGACCCAATTGAATAATCACTCAAATAAGAAAAACATGTCAAACAAATAATCAATGGAATGATAACATACCTGCCAACATTATGGACTTCGTGAATGAAGGTCTCATTCCACACAGGGTCGAATGTCTTGGGCTTGGTGCTGGAACGGTCTAGATGGTGCTCGTCGGCGTCTATCGACACGTACGGATCTATCGGCTGGTCGTCTGCAACCATACCCCGTATTTACATATTAACACCAACACCCATCTCGGTAAACACGCAACACCTACTTCATACATAAAATTACAACTAAATCATGCTCCTGTATCGAAAATCTTGGCACAATCATCCGCAATGATATGTAGGGGAGGCACCCGAGCCGTTAGATGAGGCTCACCTGGCTTGCCGAAGGTCATATTATGCCGTTTCTGAAAGTCGGTCGGCCTAAGACCCGTCGCCTCGCAAACCCGTACTCGCACCGTGCCACTGAACATGGTGCTGCCGGCCAACGAGCAGTATCACCGAGACCGCGCCGCCACACGATCACTTCCACACTATAAACCCACTTAAAATCATTGAAGGTGCTTCATAATAGAAACAGAAATTAAATAAAAGACTTGACAGCGACAAAATCGGCCATGGATGGATATTTTACTCTATGGTTACTAATGGATTCCAATTTCGATTTCCTGAATAATGTTAAGGGATTTGGCTATGGTATTTACAGACAAAACAAAAGGATGGACCCCAAAATCAACTCAACAGAATCGATTCCAGTCTTCTGTAACAAGAATAATCTATTTAAATGTACTCTGTGGAATAATCATACAAGTCTCTTATGCAAAAATCATTGAGCAAACCTTGATTTGGACTAGCTTCTAATCAACATCTCAGCAGACAGATTTATTTTTTTGTATGATTTAGTAGAAAACGGAAGACGTAAAGTTGGAAGGCCTCCCACAACGTGGACCAATGACCTTGTGAAAGCCGCAGGAGTCACAGAACCGGTCAAAGTGGCGGAGCTTGGGGAAGCCTATGTCCAGCAGTGGACCTCTTTCAGCTGAAATGATGATGATTTGGTTGTATGTGCATGTAGCATTGCCAGGCGTCCGGATAAAGCCGGAAACAGTCAGGCTTTCTGGTTGCGTGTGCGGCCAAATTATATGGTGCCCAGCCTGTTCGGCTTTGACATTTTTTTTTATTTGACAATTTTTTTAAATTTTTTGCCATGTGTTGGTTTCCGCTCCACCCGCCTAACCTAATCGCTAGCGCAAGCGAGCGGAGTAGCACTGTTCTAATTGATAATAAACAAAACTGATTTATTAAATTTTGTTGTTGTCCCATTAGAATTTAAAAAGGTTTGGTAAATGATAAAAAAGCCTTGTTTTACTTTTTTAATGTAATGTTTTACCCCAAATGTCCGGCTAAACAGACTGGTCTGTCCGGCTTTTCGGTTTAAAGACCTGGCAACCCTATGTGCATGACAATAAACCAACAAAAAAAAATTCAGTACTAACTTATGAGTTCGAATTCTGATGATGAGAAAATATTATTTTATGTACAGACGCCAGCAGGTCAAGCTATCCCAAACTGTCAAATTTTCGCAATTGTTTATGAACCTTATTCCTTTGCTTTAAAGTTGAAAAACTGTCAAAGAAATTTGACAGATTGGGGTAGCTTGATGTGCTGGCCTCTGTACGTTTATTACTTGATTTTTGTAGGCCTTCCTTGTAATATAAAACTATTCTAAATGTCGTCAGGATCCAGTATAAAGTATAACCTGTCCTTGGTAGCCCAGCCCAGCTGTCTTATAAAATTAAATGACAATGGCCGCTTTCCGAATTAGAAAAATAGCACTGTGAGCACTCGCATCCATAATTTGAGGTCCACTATAGGTATCACGATTAAGATAGCTGGGGGCTGTATTTTTTATCAACAATACGGAAGCTCGTGATTGCGCTAACAGTGCTCACTCAATGTTACAACCTATTTTCACCAAATATAAAACATGTGTAGGTACACCACTCTCAAATAAGAAGATGAAACTTGTTGTGTATGTATATATAGTATAACGCATGGTCGGTGCTATCGCAAGACGGTGCATGTCATGCATGACGACCTCTTCTTGCAATAACGCCGACCACGCGCTATACTAATATCACCGTGAGCGCTGTCAAAAATGACAGTTGTGTTGTTTGGTTTTGAGTCGCATCTTAACTTTAATTGAAATAGTGCTTCACTATCTAAGAACAAGAAATGTGTGGTGTTTTTTTTTTGTGAATGGCATCTCGAAGTTGACCTTGAGAGGCCGTAAAACTTCTTAACCGGACTTTCCTGTGAAGGCATTTTTAGTGATACTAAAAGCCTCCAGCCAGTGCGTGGTGTATTATAGTTTATATACGTTGAGTGAACACTGATAACGCGTTCAAGAGCGTTCCGTCACAAAATAAAGAGAGTACAGAAGGCAATCTACATACAAAGTGCACTCGAGCAATGCACACATAGACACCGCTCACAGACACGATATCTCGGACTGGTTGGGGACCAGTGCGAGCGCGAGTGCCAGCCCCTGAGACACGCGTCTGTGAAATGCAAAAACGGAGCAACAAAAAAAGTTACTATAACTGTTCAGTGGACGGTTGTTTAGATACTGTGAATTGTCTTTTTTTAAGCTACCGGTTGTTGAGTTGACCAGAGAGGTGAGTACCTAGGTATTTGCTCGTGTTTCGATGGTTCGTTTTAACGTAACACAGAATACCTAGTTAGTTGTGGGTAAGCGAAAATGACTTTGTGGCCTTGTAGTATTTTTACAATTTATATTAGGTATTTATTGTAGTACTTAAAAGCTAAAAAATACGCTCATCTTCCTCATTATAAATAGTTAAGATAGAACTGCTCGGCGAGCCGGCCGGGCCACCCGCCGCCGATCATAATTATTAGAGTTGAGATTAATTGTGATCATGGCAAAGACCTAATACGAGTGCCACTACCACGATAGTTTTTTGTGCATAAGCCAAAGTTGACAACCCTAGCGCGGCCGCCGAGCGTAGGTATGAAAATCGAAGTACATACATGTGATTGCCTTCTGTACTCTCTGTATTTTGTGGTTCCGTTGTTATCTAACTCGGAACGCAAATTATTGGTTGAGTGTGGTGCACAGAATATGTACAGAGGCCAGCACATCAAGCTACCCTAATGTGTCAAATTTCTTTGATAGTTTTTCAACTTTATTGCAAAGAGATAAGGTTTATGTTCAATTGGAAAAATTTGACAGTTTGGGATAGCATGATCTGCTGGCGACTGTACATTATTATATGTGTGGTGTTTAAATTATTTGATATTAATTGTCTAATTTACTTTTTAATATATTAAAATTGTCAGCTGTCATACAACTTGCGGTCTATTTAACCAAATATCTTAATGGTTTTTCTATTTATCTCGTATCAATATATTGCATAAATAAAAACGCAGTGAAGAAAGGCAATGACTTCTATAGCGCGTCTGCTCAAGCCTGAAAATTTCGACGTGGATCCGGGGACACAATTTAAACTATATTTCGGAAGAAACGGAGGAAACTAAGATTCCAGATACTGTGATCGTTAATTTTCTAATTCGGAAAGCGGCCTAAATTGTCAAAGTATGACGCCCCCGTCTCACATCAGCTTCAGTTCACACATTGACATAGGGATACGCAAAATTTCAAAAGTATCGACATTTTACTCGATACCGGTTTTGTATCAAAAGTATCGATCCCAAAAAAGCATTGGAACAAAAGTATCGATACCGAGTACTTTTCAATACATAAAAACAACCTGAATGAAGTGTTGTTTGTGTTGCTAAGTTTCGCAAAAAAAACTATCAGGAACGTGTCTCAGAAAATAGTCACTAATATCGAATAGATATTTAAAAACTGTTAGACATAACATACGTAAGCGTAGGTACATACGTTACGTAGTCTACTTTGGAGAAAACAATCAAACTTCTCGAGATCAGTACAACAATTAAAATTTAAATGTTTTTATTTTTAAATAAAATGACACGATTAAACACAATAAAACTCACAAATAAACCGTCGTAATTATTACTAAATTATTTAGAAAACTGCCAATCTTCCTCTGTGCAATCCGACATGAAAACAATGTTATCCAGGCGGGATCCAGTCAAACGATTACGACTCTCTGTAATAATGGCTCCAGCTCGTGAAAAAAGCCTCTCCGAAGGCACTGAATTTGCTGGAATAGTTAAGTATTTTTTCAACAGGTTAAATAGCCCTGGGAAAAAGAATTTCATGTTTTCCCACGCGTTCAAAGGATCTGCTTTGAGAGGAGATACTTGATTTGAAAGGCATAGTCCAACCTTATCCCTTTCCCCTTCAGTTGTCCTCTGACGTCTTGCATGAGCCAGTTGTTTATGTTGACTGTAAAAATCCATGGTGTCAGTTTCCGACTCCGAGGAGTTTGTTGATGGGCACGGGCTGTCATTTGCGTTTACTGTCCTTCGGATATACTATATTTTGATGAGCTGATTATTTTTTAGAAATAGCTGACCCGTGCTCACTTCGTTGGGCGGTAAACATTTTTATATCACTTTATAGATTACGACATGGTCACGGTTCCATGCCTATGTCGTATTATCTCTTTAACCATTCGTCCAAATTAATGTAAAAGGGAAAAGTCTTTGGTTTTAAACACCTGCGACGGTAAATTTACTCATTTGATAAGAATTCATAATTATTATTGATAATATGACCTGACGCTTTAATATAAAATACTACTCTTTGTGACTTAAATATAAAAGTTAGACGTATGCTGCGCTGACTTTTTTGTACGCATTGTCAAGCTCTACAACTTTTCTCTAGCACTTAATAATATATCTCTCATCGTTAAGGCAGCGTTCGTAAGAAACGTTTTCGTTCGATTGTTTTTTCTATGACTTAATTTGTAAATCCGACTACTACTACTTTGTAGATCCAGAGATTACCCCTACAACCTCACAAACTTTACCTCTTATAATATTAGTATTAAACTTCAGTGATTCGCCCTTCGAGATTACACTTATTTACTTGTAGTAGCACGGATATGTGCTGCCATCTTACACTATTTTAGAGCAACAATTAAAAAAAAAATGTTATGCGCTCCAATGTGGGTATCTCATACACGTTTTGTGTAGTTGCCATCGCGCACGTAATTTTCTAATTGAAAATTAGTTTATTGAGTTTTTTAGACTTTTAAGTGGTATTTCTTAGTGTCGATCATGGGAAAACGAAAACGTTACGATGAGGAGGAGTATTTAGCTCGGAAAGTTAGAAAATTGGAGAAAAAGATGTCTCGTGTTCGTCGTAAGCAACGGGAAAGAAATGACCGCGATACTAGTTCGGATTTTGATCAGAATCAATATTCTGACAGTGATCAGAACCCAGAAGCACTGCAGGAGGCTCTGCAAAACGAAGGTCGGTATCATTTTAAATTCCGAATACTGAAAACCACGCCGCGCTGGCCGGCGCGGGCGCCAGCACCAGCCGGACCGCGCGACCTTGACCTATTTTTTCATTTAGAACATTTTGTTCGAAATAACAACTTATTTGTATTTATTCGGTGCCTAGTGATTATGAGTATAGTCTGTAAGGCTAATACCGACCTATAATGTACTTCAGTTCAACCTGCAAGGTGGATCGCTGTATATTTGGTAGCACCGAAATTTTGGAACATATTTCGAGAGACCATGTGGTGAATTTATATTTGCAATGTTGTGAGTGAGTCCTAGAGTACAAACCGTGAGTTTGTATCAAAAATGTACAACTGTAGGTATTTATGATTCTAGAACATAGTCCGGGAGATTATGTCATGAATTTGTACTGACATTTCTAAGATTGATCTTCAATTCTAGAGTACAAACCGTGAGTTTGTACCAAGAATTTGCAACTTCAAGATTCTAGAACATAGTCCGGGAGATTATGTCATGAACTTATACTTTCTATTAAAGACTGATGTTCAATTCTAGAGTACAAACCGTGAGTTTGTATCACGAATTTCTTAACAACTGTCGGTCTATTATTTTCAGGAGCCCCATATGAAGTTAACATTATATCTGATTCAGCTTCGCATCCAAAGCCATCCGATGACCCGATGTCCGCGCCGAGAGGAACCTTAGGCACCGCGCTGGAACATGCTTGTGCACTTGTACCCGAGGCTACTTTCACATCCACTTCCGCGGATGCCTCACCTCCAGAACAGGCGTCAACGGAAACTACTCAAGAGTTAGAGCCTGATATTTTGTGTTTACTAGGAGAGGAGCCCGTACGGGAAGAGAAATTTGGTGAAAACGTTCAAAAAGACGTTGCTAGTAGGTGGACTGATATTCTGGTTAATGGCTTAAAGGATGAAACAAAAAAGGAAATATTAAAGACTTACAGTGTCCCTTATAATTTAAAATTGGCTCAGGCTCCAACACTTAATCCTGAAATCAGAGCAGCGGTTAATGAAGGTGCGTTGAAGAGAGACAACATATTGACTGACAAACAGAAGGTATTATCATCTATCATAACCTGTGTAGCCAACACAATGACTGCTATCTTGCAAACTGGCTGTCGCGAAGAAGAGATAAAATGTCAGACATTAAAATCCCTTAGTGATGCTGGCAGACTTTTATGTTACACACATTACAGTGAGACACAAACAAGGAGAAATTTTTTGGTGTCCTGCCTTAACAAAGAAATTAAGGATAATGTAAAGGATCTTAAACGTGATCACTTACTATTTGGTAATGACCTCCAAGATAATTTGAGATCTATGAAGGCTATTATAAGAACAGGCTCCGAGTTAAAACCTACAGCTGCCAAGCCGAAGTTGCCGCCCAAAAACGTTCAACCAAAGGAAACAACGTCGAGGGCTTTAAACTGGAGGGGCCCGCCAGTGCCGCAGTCGCAGCCTCGCCGCATGCCTCCGAGACAGACCGCGACGGCTGGTGGGCGCAAGCAACCGATGCGCCGTGCGATGGATCGCCGTGTTCCACGGCAACACATCCCGACTTCACGTCGTTAGCCGAAGTTGACTATACCAACACACAGGCGGGTAAATTAAATTCTTTTCATCACAACTGGTCGCAAATCACAAGTGACCCTGTTGTGTTAACTTGGGTTAACGGTTTTAAAATTCCGATTTCAAACCATATTATATCCCAGCCTATATCTTATCAACATATTAATTATCCTAAGTCTGATGCGGATGAACTGCTCATGACTAAAGAAATTAATAATCTTCTTAGCATTGGTGCCATCAACGTGTGTGAACCATGCGACGGTCAATTTTTATCAAATATTTTCCTTGTTAAGAAAAGGAATGGAACTAACAGATTTATTTTGAATTTAAAATCTTTAAATAGATTCATAATTGCGCCTCATTTTAAACTTGAAGATTACAGAACTGCTATGAAACTTATTTCAAAACATAGTTATATGTGTTCAATTGACTTAAAGGATGCATATTTTTCTATTAATGTTCACAGTGACTCTAGAAAGTTTCTGCGATTTTGTTGGCTGGGAAAGCTGTATGAATTTCAAGTTTTACCATTTGGTATTAATATAGCACCTTATGTGTTTACAAAAATTATGCGTCCAGTAATGCAATTTCTGCGTAATCAAGGCTTATTGTCAGTTATTTATTTAGATGACCTCTTGTTATTCGGAAATACTTATATGGATTGTAAACGTAATTTTGATATTACACAAAAAATTCTTCAATCATTAGGTTTCACAATAAACCTAAAAAAGAGTGTTAGTATACCTAGCCGAACTGCAACATTTTTAGGTTTTGTTTTCAATTCCGAGAATCTTACGATTAGCATTCCAGTAGAAAAGAAACGTAGAATCAAAGATGAATTGTTACATTTTTCTAACTTAACAAGATGTAAGTTACGTAACTTTGCTCATTTAATAGGATTGTTGACATCAATTTGTCCAGCAATGCAGTACGGCTGGCTATACACAAAAAAATTCGAGAGAACTAAGTATCTTAGCTTAAAACAAAAAGATGATTATAATCAACATATTAATTTACCTGATTCTTTACGCGAAGACTTTGCATGGTGGCTCAGTAATATTGACAACTGCGCCAGCCCTATTCGTTCCAGCGATTATAAGCTGGAAATATACTCTGATGCGTCTCGAACTGGTTGGGGTGTCAGTTGCTCAGGCCACACGGCCAGTGGACAATGGTCTAGCAAAGAATTAACTCAGCACATTAATTACTTAGAACTGACGGCAGCATTCTTTGGGTTGAAGATCTTCGCCAATGTGAAATACTTTTACATCGTAACACGTGATATCGTAACTGTGAAATACTTTTACGAATTGATAATTCCACCGCAATTTCTTACATCAATAGGATGGGCGGCATACAATTCCCCCACCTTAGTTCTGTAAGTCGTGACATTTGGCAGTGGTGCGAAGAACGTCGTTTGTTCGTCTTCGCTTCCTATATTAGTTCGAAAGATAACTTTATCGCAGACGCGGAATCTCGCCGCATACATGCTGATATTGAGTGGAAGCTCGCTGACGATGCTTTTCAAGTTATATGCAAAACATTCAATCGGCCTGAAATTGATTTATTTGCAAGTCGATTAAACAGGAAATGTTCCAAATTTGTTTCTTGGCATAAAGATCCAGAAGCATTTAGAGTAGATGCGTTCACTTTGAAATGGTCCACTTATTATTTCTATGCATTTCCTCCATTTTGTTTAATCTTAAAAGTTTTACAGAAAATTATTCTTGACAAGGCTGAAGGTGTTGTTGTGGTCCCGCTCTGGCCAACACAGCCTTGGTATCCACTTTTTAGGAAATTGCTAATCACTACTCCAATTGAATTTGCACCTAATAAAACATTATTGTCATCCCCTTACAGTGTGGAACACAAGTTTCAAGAGAGCCTTACCCTGGTTGCCGGAGTATTGTCAGGCAGGCATTTCTGATGCAGGGCACCCCTTCCGATGCTGCGGATGTAATGTTGGCGTCTTTAGCTAGTAGTACTTTAAAGCAGTATAATACGTGTTTTAAACGATGGTTTACCTTCTGCCAGGATAAAAACTTAAGTTTATTTCAAGCATCAGTTGCCAATGTATTAGATTTCTTAGTTACCCTTTTTAAACAAGGTCAAAAGTATGGCTCAATCAATTGTACTAAAGCAGCACTATCGCTTCTTTTAAACTCCGTAACCATGAATGATCCACAGGTTACAAGGTTTATGAAGGGAGTTTTCAGGTTGCGAACTCCACTCCCAAAATACAATTTTACTTGGGATCCATCTATTGTTCTAGATTACTTAAGTAAATGGTACCCAAATGAAAGTCTTTCTTTCGATAAACTTTCGAGGAAATTGACTACACTGTTAGCTTTAGTAACTGCACACCGAGTACAAACATTGTCGTTGATTAAGTTGCCTAACATTAAAAAATTTAATAACGAAAAGTATGTAATTAATATCACGGAATTAATCAAAACGTCGACCGTGAATCGTACGCCACCAATATTGACTCTTCCTTATTTCAACGAAAGACCTTCCATTTGTCCTGCTAGAACTTTAGAACAATATTTAACTGTATCGGCAGACAAAAGAAAACCTAACTGTAACTCTTTATTAATTAGTTTTAAGAAGCCTTTCAATAATGTAAGCTCACAATCCTTAAGCCGTTGGATCAAGGCCACCCTGAGTGAAAGCGGTATAAACACATCTGTCTTTAGCGCTCATAGTACTAGACATGCAGCTACGTCTGCCGCCAATAGGCTTGGAGTTAGCATAGATAATATTAAAAGAACTGCAGGTTGGACTGGCAGATCACAAACTTTTGCAAAGTTTTATAATAAAGAATTATCTGCAGATACCTCAGATGCCTTTGCTCGGTCCCTTTGTAGGATGACCTCGATTAACGAATAATAATGATAATGTTCTCATTGTTAAATGAATAAACATATTTGATTTTCAATCCTTGTGTTTGCTGATTACATTTGTAAGGTATATTATAATTATATATTATTGAGTTTACTCTTTTTTCCCTAAATAATATAGTTTCCCCTTCACTATTTCGTGAGACTCTAAACATCTACAAGTAAATAAGTGTAATCTCGAAGGGCGAATCACTGAAGTTTAATAGAAAGTCAAACGAACTTACCTGTAAGTGACGTTCGATGACTATTAAACGATGTGATTCGCCCGAGAGATTACACTCCCCCCCTGACCCTGATCAAGATACTTCTAGATCCGTCCCTGACTTGCACGAAATAGTGGCTAACGATGGCCAAAAGGGAGAACGTGTATGAGATACCCACATTGGAGCGCATAACATTTTTTTTTTAATTGTTGCTCTAAAATAGTGTAAGATGGCAGCACATATCCGTGCTACTACAAGTAAATAAGTGTAATCTCTCGGGCGAATCACATCGTTTAATAGTCATCGAACGTCACTTACAGGTAAGTTCGTTTGACTTTCTATAGATGAGGAGAAGGAAGTATCGATACTTTTAGAAAGTATCGATCACAGAGTACATCTATATATTGGTATCGATACCTCGAAAGTATTGGAACAAAAGTATCGATTCCAAAAGTACTTGGTATCGAAACAAAAGTATCGATACCCTGTGGTATTCATACTTTTTGCGTATCCCTATTGACACAGATTAAAAAATATTGGGGAGTATTTGTTGTTGATGAATTAAGTAATGAAAATAAACATTTTGCAGTGAATTGTAAACATAAACAATGGGATTCCTAACAATATTGAAGAAGTTGCGACAGAAGGAAAAGGAGATGAGAATACTCATGTTGTATCCTTTTCAAAACAGATTTTTATAACATAACCTTATTGTTCCACATTCGCCTTCTTTGGTTTCCTTAGCACAGCGTTCTTAGAGGTTTGGACAACGCCGGTAAGACGACGATATTGAAGCGTTTCAACGGTGAACCCATCGACACCATATCCCCGACGCTGGGTTTCAACATAAAGACGCTGGAGCACCGTGGGTATAAGCTCAACATTTGGGACGTCGGGGGACAGAAATCTTTAAGGTAAGCTTGTAGTTCGTGACTATATTGATCAGTCGTCGAAGCAGTACCGATTTTTCAACTGTGATATTCTATCAAGTGTTGAACAGATGTTATTAAATCATCAGCTGATGGCCATTCTACTGAAATATTACTAGGGTCGTTTCGCCGGTATCGCGACCACCTCCAGTAGGCGACCATTTGACGGACTAAGTTTCTTTAAATCAAGATAATAGTACTTGTAGAGGTAAAATAAAGAAAAAATAAATGTAAGGTGCTTTATAAATAATTATGAAATAAGAATTTACACAGTTTGAAACAAATGGCGAAAACCAGACCCGAAAAAAAATTGCTCAATGTGCGTCTTGATTCAGGGGTGAGTGGACATACCGCGAGTTGGAAAAAAAATAACACGGCGCGCGGCGCTCAAAGGTAAGTTTTATTACTTATTTCATGTTTTACATATAAGTTAGATGTTAAATTGTACAATCGATAAGTTTTGGTTATTATTTAGTTGTATTTTTCTATTTTAAAACGTATTATTAAGATAAAATCAAGTGGTCGGTAATCGAAATGCTTATTTAACGAAAACGTTAGATAGCGACCA